>VJWM01000151.1:0-614247 GCA_010909165.1 Anthoceros angustus
CTTTTCTTCCTGCACCTCTCTTGGCGCCGCTTTTCTCCTCCTTGCCCAACTTGCGCCTTCCTCTCAGCAGCATGGGCGTGTACGTTGGGGCCTTGGGAAGCTTGAGGTGTGGCGGCGCCTTCTGTGAGGCCGTCCTCAAGTTTGAGGCCTCTGCACTGCACCACTTTTATAAGTCACCCAAGGGTTAGAAAAGTAACTACCATTCTATCCTGCCCTTGGATGTGTGCCACGTGGCCCTTTCTCACCGTTGATGTTAGTTTCCTAATTCCTTATACTAAAATACCAATTTCCCTATTTTCTAATTTCTCTGAAAATTAGCCTCTAATTTCTTAATTACCTATTTTGGCCTATTTATCTAGTCCACTAAAAGACCCTATATATAGCAAGCCTATCCCGCCTAAAACATAAGCTACTTCCTTAGAACCTATCCCACTGGTAGGACATCCTCCTACCATGGTAGGCGTTTTCCCTTTCTCCTACCACGGTAGGAGTTACTCCCACGTGGGATACCTTCCTACCCTCTCCTACCATGGTAGGAGCTATTACACCGGTAGGTGATCAAAACACTAGCGGTCATTCTCCTACGGTGGTAGGATCTCTCCTACCCTCGTCTACCATGGTAGGAGTTTCTCCTACGGTGGTAGGACACCTCCTACCACTCATGTAGGTTACCTTTTCTCCTCACCAGTAGGTCGTTTTGACCCGTTTCTTTTTCCCTGCATATCCTCTCTGCCTTCCCGACATGGTCCTACAACTCCCGCTCAAAAAGGAGCAAAAAATTTCCTTGCATGTCTTCACCAAACCATTTCTAGCAAAAGAGTGTGGGCCTGTTTCAAAACGAACTCATTTAAGCTAGTTGCCCAAACTTTTATGCTCCACACTCGTCCTTCCTCACTCCTGGACGACTCTTCATCCTCCTCCTCATTCTCTATCCACCCTCCATCGCAACCGGCTCACGACCATGTACACGCCACCACGCCCATGTAGCCTGCAGACAACCTGCATGACATCGTCTAATGGCTTACCGGCGTGCTCCGTCAATTCTCCAATTTCATGTGCTGGCAATGTAGTCGGCATGTCTTCCTCGACCTCAAGATCCGCCATCTCCACATCTTCCTCCTCGCCTCCCGCTCCCCCATCCTCGCTGGGTGTCCTCCTCCTCACCGCCTCTCCTCACCATCATAGGCATGCGCTCCTTGGCCCTCCTCCGCAACCGCGCCCACCAGCCGCCTCCACTCCCACCGCAGAGTCTCCTCCCCTCCAAAGGCTCCCTCCGCCACGTTGTTGGGGTTGTCCGCCACCCCAGCGTAAGGTCCACAAACGTATGCCATCTCTCGGCAGCCACGGGTCACCCTCTTGTGCACCACCACCATGCTCCTCAAGTTGGACATGCCCTCAAGCTCCAGACTAAGGCCAATGTCCTCGTTCCTCCGGACGCCCGCCTGGCGATCCCTCCTCTGACTTTGGAATCTCTCCTGCAGAAGCATTGTGCGTTAGCTCCCCACCTGTTGGAGACACCCACTCCACTTCCGGCCGCTTTCGCTGAGCATCGCCCGCCTCTTCGGCAGCAGACTCCACTCCTGTATGAAGGTTCTCCCCTCCGGCACCCTCCACCTCTCTCGCCGCTTCCCGCTCCACGCCATGGGCATCCACCCTCTCCACTTCAGTGGAATCGGCTTTCTCCACGACCGCGCCCACCTCACTTGCCGCGCTTCCACCATCCGGCGCCGTGCTTCCATCCAGCCATTGGGCCGCTTCGTCTCGCTCCTGCGCCAAGTCCCCTTGCTGTGGACCATTTTCCGGCTTCCCTCTCGACTCGCAAACGCGCCGATGGGCCCCAACTGTCCTCCTTCCCGGCGCGGCGTTATGGGCACGGACATCCGCGGATTGGCGGCGTTGTTCAGCTTAAGCCAAATGCCAAATCCTCAAAGTCAACGTCCCAAACCATGGTCGAGGCCAACCGAGTCACCCGCACATGCACAACCGATAACCGCGACAAAGTGAGGAACTCCGTGGCGATGGCGACGGTGAGGTAACCTGGTGATGGGGAAGAGGGCAAGAGGAGAAGAGGGGGAGGCGAGGCGCAAGTCCTAGGGCATGCCGGTGGCTCATGTGCCATGCATGCCGAGCACAAACTCGGAGTTTGCGCCCACCACCTATATGTGTACATGTGGCATTCACATGCCTAAAACACCCGCGATTGTCCACCACACCATTCTCGTACATATGGCATCCATGCATGTTTGGCATATATAGGCATCCGTTTATACGATTTTCGTCATCCAAGGACAAATTTAGCCCATTATGGATTACCATATGCATCGAAGGAAAATAATTTCCCTTTGCTCATGCGCATTTCGTGGTCCAAGGACAAAACATTCCCGTTAAGTATGGTCATTTCGTGACCCAAGGACAAATGTTCCTCATTTGTCATGATCATGCCTTGGCCTCAGGTCATTTTTTGGGCATTCTGGATGACCATTTCGAAAGCCAAGGACAAATGTTTCCGATTATGGAAGATCATTTTCTGATCGACGGACACTAATTTGCCATTGTTCATTACCGTTGCGTGGTCCAAGGACAATACATTCCCATCATGCATGATCATTCGTGACCCAAGGACAAATGTTCCTCATTCGTCATGACCATGTCTTTGCCTCATGTCAATTTTGGCCATTACGGATGACCATTTGGAGAGCCAAGGATAATTTGCCCTTTGTGGATTACCATTCGTGACACAAGGACAAATGATTCTGTGACGTTCCTTCCTCCAATAAGACAATGCATTTAATCATTATGTACCCAAGGACAAGTGTTCGCAATGCCATTTCGTCTGAATGCCATGATGTGCCATTTCAAGCAAGACCGACTTAGAACCCGCCATGCTCCACGGACCATGCATGTGTTAATTTGCTATTTTTATGCTTTGCCCGTTCGCACCACATTGCCTACCGATCCACCATGCGGCGATGTCGCGACCACATTCCGTGGAGCCGGTGTATGACGGTGGCCATGGGTGTGGGGAGTGGTGGTGCGTGGCGGCGCGGGGGAGGGAGGAAGAGGAGAGAGGAGGAGACTGTGGCGATGGCTATGCCACACGTTGTATGCACCCTTGTGTCCATGCCATTCCTCCATGCATGCCATGTATGGTCCCCTATGTTGAAGGCCATGACAATGTCATGATAACTGCCATGAACCAAAGACAATGGCTCCCTATCTCGCATAAACTTGTCTTCTCCACCGTTGTCCAAGAAAGGTGTGGTGAAGCCATTTTAATATTTGAAAAGCGGGGCATGGTAGAAAACATGCCATGTCCGTGGTCGTGTGCATTGACCGTTCTCTCGATGTCCGCTTCTTCTACACCATTGTGCAAGGACGGTAGGTGGCACGTGAGAGCCATTCAAGCAAACTAAATGCCCCATTCATTATGCCATGAATGAAGGACCGTGTGAATTTGCCATATATATGCCAATTCGCGTTCTCCCATATAATGATGTGCATCGTCGAGACTCCGATCCACCAATCAAACGCGTCACATGGCGTAACGTGTCATGTATTCACACCTTCCGGCAGACGCCAATGACGGCCTCGGCGTCACTCGCCGCACCGCCGCAAAGGATATCCGGACCTTGGGAGACATGACATGTACCTTCGTGTTCCGCGCTCGTTTGCCCCCGCGCGCCACCGCCCATGAATTTACCGCAACCATCGCTCGATGACGGCCATGCCACCGCCATGTCTCCTTTCTCACATGTAAGGAACGGCTGAAATTCAAGATCCTCTCATCCGCAACCCGATGTGGCACGGAGGACAAGAGGCTGTTAAGGTCGTGTTCCGCTTTAAATGTCACCACCTTGCCCTCGCTCACGCTACTACCTTTGTTTTGGTCATCTTCGCATCCGAGGGCGAGCTTGTCTTCCAGTGAACACGCCTCGCTGTCGCTCTACCTTGTGCCGCCTATGACGGACATGCAAGTATGCCGCAACGCGAGCTTCCGAAACCACCGTGGGTATCCACTGGTAGCTCGCAAAGACGAGGCGTGTGTGCATGTCTCCATCTTCATGCCCAACTGGAAATCACGATGGCCATCAAGGATCATATGGGAATGTTGGGCGCGGTGTCCCCGCCTTCACGGCGCGTGAGCTGTCTCTCTATCCCCTCACGGCGTCTTGCCGTTCGGTGGCGAGGTGGTTCCTTCTCTAGCGAGGTGGTCCCTTCTACCTGGTGCGGGCATGGTGTTCAGGTGACCGCACACGGTATGGATTGGGTGCTCGGGAGGCGCCGCATGTGAACACTTTTTGTTTGGCCCTTTTCTCCAACCTGCAAGTTCATGCGGTGTGAAGTGTTTGTGGAATCCGCATTTGACGAACCCGCAACATTCCGCTCCCTCACCCCTCGCTTTGTGGATCATTGCAAGTTTTGCACATCGTTGTTGCTGGTGCGGAAACCGACGATGCCCATCAAGGACGAGAGGGCCGCAGCCTCGTCAATGACGATGGCCATCAAGGATGATGGACGGAGGTTGCTCTCCTCGGCCATCAAGGACCTGGTATGGAGTGCCGCCCTTGGCTCTTGCCGTCTACGGATCACGCGTCGTGTGACTAGGGACGGTTTATACCTCACAATGTGGGGTATATGATTACCGTAATTAAACGCTGGGATGGGAAAGTCCTTCTTCTTTGATCACTACGTGTACTTCTCATGCCGTCACCCAATAAAACTCGCGATGTGCCTCGCTTGGCGGAATGGATGGGTATGGTTTGGTGCCCGTTCATACCGCTGACCGGACATGACAAGTCACCGCGCACGCCCTTCCGAGTCGTAATAAACAAAGTATGGTGATTGGTGCTATAGCTCTTTGTCTCTCCCTCCTAGATGCACAAGGCATTCTCTAGATTCCGGTCCATTGCATACCTCGATGGAGAGAATTGGCAAGGATTGCTCGCAAGCCTCGGAAGTTGAAGGCGAGGGAGATTGAGAGAGAAGGGTAAGGCGGATGTACACGCCACCCTCCCGTGAGGGACCGATCCGGCCCGGGTGATGCGAAGGGCAAGAGGAAAGTGGAGGAGCAATCGCTGTGGGCGGCAGCATCCGGGCGCTCGGAGTGCCGCAGTCAAGCCACATTTCCTCCATGGGAAGAAGAGGCGACGCATTAAATTTACAATTCTGCAGAGGCCACGATCCAAGGAGGAGGTTGCGAAGTCGCTTTTTCGGATAGAACAAGCGATGTGGGGCTTCACGTCGCGGCCAGCATGGTGGCTACACACTTCACAGGAATGGAATTGGGATGCGTTGGGAGGCGGCATGGAGCACTCTGCGGCGGGTTGATGCCCTTTCACGAGAATGGCGCCGCAACATGGGGTCAGAGACTTTGAGACAATGAGCTCAACACTATTCCTTGCCGTGACGAAGTGGACATGAAGGAGGTTGTTTACACCAAGGGGAAGCGCCTCCTCCTGAGCGTTTTGTTACGCATATGCTTGCAAGCTTAGGACGATCAAGGCCGTTGTCGAACTTGGATTGTGTGTAATCAACTTTAAATCAAAACACGCATCCCCAAATGCAATGACCGACACGCTGCGGTCAACCATCCCCGACCGCTGGTGCCGACCACCAAGCCAGCCACAAGACATCCTCCCTTTTTCCATTGCAGTGTCACCCCTACACTCGCCCAATCTCCGGGCCCGTCGGAAGAGTCTACCACCACGCTGACATAACGCCCGGCAGCTTCCACGCCGCTAAGCGCATGCACTGCGAACATTGCGTGCATCGATGGCGTGCTGCCAACCGTGCTCGTCACCGAGTTGGGATTGGAAGACGGTGGTGGCTCGCGCAAATTACTGCTCATGTCCGTGAGGCGCGAGGTTCTTGTCACATCCCCGTGATGCCCCCGACATGCATCGCCCTCTGTAGTCAGCGGTTCCCCGATTGTTTGGCCGACTTAGTCACGAAATGGGTCATCACGACACGGTGGATCTCCATAAGCGTGTGTGGCGCGATCACTGGCCGGCCAGTGCCAAGACAATCGTGTCGCTAGTAAGGGGGTCCGCTCCATGGAATGCACTGCTTGTTCGCCTCGAGCTCTACAACCCATCGATCAACGGACTTCATCAAAGGTCCCGGCTCCACAACCCTAAGTGTGTGCCCTCCACAACTCGCACTGGACCACGCTGCAACCACCGGGACTTCCCACAAACCCGCCTCAAGTTTCTCCAAGACACGGAACAGTTTAACGACGCTCCTCCGCTGGGCCTCACAGACCAGCGCTCCAAATACCTCAACTCGTCTGCCACAACTCCACCTCAACACACGCCGTACGCGACCCTCCCTTATCCATTTCACTAGTAGTCACAACACCAACACGCCGATGTATTCACCGGATCGCTTTGCCCGCTTCCGTGCTTCACGCCCCACGGAGAAGTAGCTTCAAGTAACCCCACGCCTCCGCTCCAGCAGCCTCCAAGGATGGCTTCCGCACCAAGAAGTCACCCCCAAGCGCTCCTTATCCTCCGGCTTCACGCTCATGGAGAAGTGGCCAGCCCGCATCCCCACAAATTGCCCAAAGAGCCTCGGATGGCTTCCGCCCAAAGAGTCACCCCCAAGCGCCTATCCCTCCGGCCGCCTACGCTGGAGTGGCTGAGCACTGCAACCCCACGCCTCCGCTCCAAAGCAGCCTCTAAGGTTAGTCCCGCACCCGAAATCACCCGCGAGCACCTCTCGAGCTCAGTCCGACCCGGCCTCGCCCATCAAGCGTGCGGAGCTCGCCACCGAGCTCTAAACACATCCTCTACCACCAATTAATCCCCGCACGGTGACGCAGAACTCACTCGCCTCTCGAGCACCAAGGCAAGAGCACGGAGCCAAGATGGTACCCGGATAGCCTCCCGTCTTGGGCCAGCCTTCCTATATACCCCACATATCCTAAAAGGTAAGTGGGTGCAGAAGAAGTTGAGGACGCAGTACGTGGAAGAAGACGCCAATGGTGACGAGGATGAGCGAACATGTCAAAGACATCGCAGCAAGAGGTAGCAAGGGGGTGATCGTGGACGAGCTAAGCGCGTACGAGTTAAGGGTGACAAATGGCAAGGCAAGCGGCTACCAAGTTCGGTCGCAGATTTTGGGAGGCCAACGCGAGGTCGGAGAGTAGGACCAAGCACGATGGAGGGAGTTTAACCAAGAGTCTCAAGGGCAGAACAGATCACCAAATGCCCTGAGGCATTGGGGTTGACGGGTTTTGGCTTCACCCATGTTCGGGAGTCGAGGTCCAAGAGGCGAAAGATGAGGAGGACAAGTTCCACAAGGTCCGCCTTACCTCGATGAAGATGTCCTTCCAACACAAACCTCACTTATGGGAAATGTGCCACAACAGGGTTTGGCACGAGTTTGCACAATGGTGACCTCGGACATCCGCTTTGGATTGTCCAAGAGTGGGAAGGCCCACATGCCGACATGGGTGTATGCGGCTGCCGGAATCCCCGCCCGCAAGTGCCGCCGACCTCGAGGCAAGGAAGGACGAAGAGGAGGCGACCTTAACCAAGGATGCTGAGGAGGCCGTTGAGAAGGCCGGCGAAGAGGAGGCGGAGTTCAGGACCGGTAGGGTGTGATTCGTGACCGACACCATTGCACCAAAAGGGACCAAAGAACTAGCCTGCAATGGTTTCGCGTCGAATACACGGCCAATTCTAACGAAACAATTTCAAGGTGAGCTCAGACAAGATGAAGGAGTGGCACGACCACGCGTGGTGGTTTGTGATAGCCTCCGTGATCGTGAGATAGCCGATATTTTGGAAGATGCAGACCGGGAAATGGGAAGGCTGTGATCCGAAGTGGATTCATTTGCTTCTAGGACACCCTTGCCGCCGACGGCGCGGATGATGCGAACAATACATCGGGTCGCCACACAACTGGCCGTGTCAACCCCCATCATGAGCATCACAGGGGATGCTCATGCCGGGTACATGGCGAAATCCCTATGACATGTATGGACGTTGACTTGAGGGCAACAAGCGGCACCAAAACGGAAGAGGAATTTCGACATCCAAAGATGAGGTTCCGCTGTCATATGCATGAAAGCGTAAGTATTCGTCTGTGAGGAAAATGGTCAGCATGGTTGCGGCGAGGAGGATCCATGCATGGTTGCTTTACAGTTCGTATCGTGCCGATTACGCGACATGCAGGTTATTTTACAGCTGACAGCCGGGCTTATCAGTTCGAACTCAGTTCGATACAGCCCCGATAGTTCGATAATGAGGTCGGGGTGTAATTCAGCTCGATATTGTGCCCGGAGTTACACTCGCAAAAGTAGGCTTGTAACTCCATGGTCATTTAATTTGGGTTGAGGCTGGATTTCATCATGAGGTTATGTTGCATGTAATGTTCTAAATCACAATTGTCTATGTGTTTTGAATGTTACATATACTACGTGACTCGCCTTCGTGGTTTTCCAAGGATAGGGTGCACTACACAATCCGACACATGTGCAACCCATCGTCGATTTTGGGCACACTCGATCTGAAGTGCTTCTTATTGAAAGCACCTTACGCCAAACAATTTCAGCCCATGGAGCTTTCAGTATTGTAGCTCGCTTAGTGGCACCCGAGGCATTGGAAGAATAACTTGAGAAAGGAGGCTAGGCACTTCTTACATGGGAAGAAAGGGTGCGATAAGTATGTGCCCAAGAGCTTGAAGAAGGAGCATTGGGATGTTCTCTTGAAACAGAGAAAGATAAGTCGGATGGTGTTGTTGCACCCTCAACAAAAGATTGCTGCGGTGAGGGGGAAAACGTCAGGTAAGCCATATTCTTGCTTTGGGTTTGAGGTCAAAAGCAATTCATGGACAGAGCCAAGTTTGATAGGCAAGCAACTTTAGAGGAGATCAAGTGGGATCTAGGCATGGAAATTGGTTGAACAAGTCGAGAGCGCATTGGAAGGAGCTCATCATTGCAACCGACTTCTTCCACCAGCCACGCCCTTTCCAAGTGAGATCCGCTCCAAACTATGCCAACCAGATTACCCGCCAGCTGCACCACTCCGCCTGACCACGGACACTATTCACTTACTCCTCCGACCTGACTAACTCCTGACCGACCGGACCACCTCTTGACCTGACCGACCACTGTCGGGACCACCTGACCACCTGGCCGGACCTCGACCGGACCACCCGTGACCGACCGACCACCTGGGACTGACGACCACCCACCGACGGACCACGGCCGACTCGACCACCTCTTGGCCTGACCTCAACGACCACCTGGCTCGCGACCACACTCCTGACCACTGTCGACCCAACGGACTGAGGTTAGATTGCACTCTAAGTGCAATCCGCCAAACGGCCTTATTGGCTAACCTCCCTATCCCCTTAACAAGAACGACCAAAACAAAACAAAAACCAGGACATCCTTTGGCACCCACATACTCCCTTCTCATCCGCTGGCGGCCCGCCAACACCCGCCATACTCCGCCTCCTCCGCTTGACTCCCTTCTCACTTACTACCTCCTGTGTCAAGTCCCAAGACATTGGGATTTTTTTTTACCAAGATTCATCCTCCGCTGAGGATGAGTCGCCTCCTCCGAGGTTGATGTGCCCTCCTCCGCCTGTGCCCATCTTCTTTCTCCCTTTGAGCATGCTAGGCCTCCCGCTAGATTCGCACCCCAGTCCTGGCCCCTGCATCCTCCCTACTTCTATATACTCCACAAACCGCGACCATTACCCATCCACACCCGCAATCAGCCTACTACCTCATATCTACTAACTCAGCAGCACCACAACAATACATATTCCTCACCAAGGCCAAAATGTGGCGACTACCGACGACCACCGGCGACAATCCCATGTCACAGGGGTCCGCTCCACGTGGAATGGACTGCTTGTTCCGCCCGAGCCTCTAACCCACCGACGGACTTCATCGTTGGGTCCGGCTCCACAACCCTAAGTGTGCCCCTCCACAACTCGTTGACCACACAGCAACCACCGGACCTCCCCACAAACCCCGCCGGGTTTCTCCAAGACTACCGAATAGTTTAACGACGCTCCCTCCGCTGCCCACAGACTCAGCCTCCGGCCTCAACTCGTCCGCCACAACTCCACCTCAACACACACGCCGAACGCCGACCCTCCCTTATCCATCTCCTAGTAGTCACAACACCAACACGATGTATTCACACCAGACGCTTTGCCCGCCCAACGGCTTCACGCCCCACGGAGAAGTAGCTTCGCAGCCCTGCAACCCCATGCCTCCGCCCAGCAGCCTCCAAGGATGGCTTCCGCCCAAGAAAGTCACCCCCAGCCTTATCCCTCCTCCGGCCGCCCACGCCTGAGAAGTGGCTTCACCGTGATCCCCATGTTCTGCTCCAAGAAATGCCTCTGTGGATGGCTTCCGCCCAAGAAGTCACCCCAAGCGCCCCTAATCCCTCCTACCGCTTCACGCTCATGGAGCGGGCTTCATGCACCCTCCTCGCTCCAAGAGCCTCCAAGGTTAGTCCCAGACCCGAAATCACCCGAGCACCTCCCGAGCTCAGTCCGACCCCCGCACTCCATCAAGCGTGGTTACGAGCTCCACCGAGCTCTAAACACATCCCTCTACCACCAATTAATCACACTGTGCGGAGGAACTCACTCCGCTCCTCGAGCGAGGCGAAGAGCACCACAGGCCTTGAAGATGGTACCGGATAGTCTCCCGTCTTGGGCCTTGAGCCTTCCTATATACCCCCACATATCCTAATCTAACGCCTATGTATGTACCTAACACAGGTCGTAGTAACGCCAGGGCGTAGCTCATCATTGCAGGACTTCTTCCACCAGCTACGTCCTTTCCAAGCGATGATCCGTTTCCAAACTATGCCAACTAGACTACGTCGCCGGGCGACTCAGCCGGACCTCGAGACCACTCCGTCGGACCTCTCGACCAGACGGACCCTCCCGGACCTCAGCCGGACCACTCCGTCGGACCTCGAGGACCACTCCGTCGGACCTCGTAGGACCGACTCCGTCCAGACCTCGCCGGACCACTCCGTCGGCTCGCGCCCAACGGACCTTAGGTTAGGATTGCACTCTAGCGATGCAAAACGGCCTTTATCGCTAACTCCCTCCCTATCAATAAAGGTAACGACCCAAAATAAAACAAAACAAGCCTAAAACCAGTCGCGAGTGCGGACATCGGTTTGGCACTCCTGACCAGTGACGCATAGCCTGGCCCTGCCCATCGCAAGCATCGTTCAGTCCTCGGTCGTCTGTTTATGGGTCATGTGATCGTGACACCTTTGGGGGCGGTCCGGATAACGGATGTACCACCTTTCTTTGTCAGTGGTTGCCAGTGCCTACCGGATCACGACCACAGGGAGGATGCCACGAAATGCGTATCACGGTGTACATGTATTGTCCACTGTGTCGCGAGCTCGCGCTCGTATTACATTTCAAGAATTCACTATCTGCGCCAATTTACTCCAATGTGTGAGTTCTCTCGTGGCCGGTTGCACTCCAATTCTAGCTTTAAGGTGGCTTTTTGCGGTCGGCGAGACACGGTGGCATAGAAAGCGGCGTCTTGGCGTCTCCGCCACCTGACGGATTCGGATACAGGCTCGAGATGGGTCGCGAGGCAGCGGTGGCCATCCCACCACCACACTAGTAGTTCCGACGCGAAAGTATGGATGAGGGTTCGGGAGGTGATGATATGCCCTGTACACGTGGGCGATTCTTTGGAAGCCACGGATGTTGCATGGTAGGCGGGGATGGAGTCCGGGGCAGTTGCTTCGGTAAACGCAGATTATACCACATTGAAGAGGAAGTCCAATCGAAAGAAAGGTGCTAAGCGCAACACCGTTGTTGCTGGCAAACGATGTATGACATCGCTGACGCCGGACGCACTTTTAAAGCTCTTAAGTGTGGATATTTTGGCCCGAACAAGTCACATGGACATGCGAGGCAAAGTCGTTGTTGCACATGTTTGGGCCAAGATACGTGAAAATCCATGCTTGTGAAAAGATTGTATTCTATTCGGTGAGTACGCGGCAGCGCCCATTGCCCTCGCGGTGGCACGCCGCGTACAAGGAAGGGTTTGATGAGCGAGATGTTCCCTCGGTCCTCGCATTTCCTCAAGACGCGATTGAAACGCATGTCTGAATGCCGGAAATAGCATGATGATGACTTGGTACGGGAGGCAAAGCGAGAATGGGGACATGTCCATGATGGCGCATACCCCAACATGGAGAGTATTTGATGCGCTTGAAGGGTTCGGGATGAACCTCGCAACTTGAGGTTGGCATTATGCATGACGCTTCAACCCCTTTGGTCACAGTCTGTCAACACGTCCATATGGCCAGTTATGCTATTCGCTCACAACATGCCTCCTCGGCTTGCACAAAGGACGCCCATGTCATCATGCCTCTCATTGTACCGGGACCGGCATGGTAAAAATTTTGATGTTTATATGGCGTAGAAGAACCGAAGAGTTGTGGAGAGGTGGACATGGAAGACTTTTCAATAGTGAACGATCCTAGGAGGCATTTTAGGTGCGCGGCCGAACGTCATTGCCGACTACCTGTGGGTTGGGCACGACCGGATTGCAAGTGAAAGGGACCCGCGTGTGGATTGTGGTGGACTCGGATTCCGCTATTCTCAAAAAAGGTTTATGTTGGCAACAGGAGGTGGTTGCCCGAAGAGATAGCGACGGTGGGAAGACATGGACTACGATGGACGGCGAACTCCGTCCCCCACCTGTGCCACCAACGCTTGATGATGTGGTGATGATATGGTACGCAGAGAAGGTGCGCCACCCGCCGAGATCCGCAGAGGAAATTTTGGAACGCGCGATGTCTTCTCTGCTTAGGGTGCTCCCATATTGGCCACCTTGTGATGGCGCCAAAGGAGTGTCATGCACGTGAAAAGAACAATGCAGAGGCCATATGGCACACTTTGACGGGAGAGCGAGACTAGCATCAAGGATGGACATGGAAGCCAATGGAGGGAAAAGGTGGTTGTGGCTTGTAGGAGAGGATCCATTGCCCGAGGTTACGCTTTGGCGAAAGACGACCTCCGCCAAGTCATAGAGAGAATTAAACGCAAAGCTGCCCACTATGGGTCTAACATAGGAGCGAAATTAGAGGGGCAAAGTGGCTTGAAGTGCCATGATCGCACATCATGCTGGAAATCATCTTCCCATCGTCCTTGGGGTGCATAGACCCGAGGTGTACAAGGCGGTTGTGAAATTGGGTCGACATGATGGATTTGCCATGGACAACACGGCCATGAAATTCAAGCACAACGAGAAGAGGTCATGCGGGTGATGTGCTCGGAAAAGCAATTCCTCCAAAGGTCTTTGATATATCAACCCACCTCATAATACATTTAGTGGACGAGGTGGTGCATTGCAGCACACTGTGGATGTACCCGGAGAGATACTTAGGATCCAGAAGCGGACAAGGCCAAACCAGAGTCCAAGATAGGAGAGAGAGGAGTATGCATTTCGGCATGTCATTCCTCCGTTACTATGGTCACGTCGGTGGATCATGGAGTCCCGAGGACCGTGGGGAGAAAAGTTGGGTGTCCTGCATACACAATGGATGCCGCTGAGGTGCGCCAGCCCATACTTATGTGTCGTATCACACGAAGGTGATGCAGCCGCTTTTGGACATGTACGACGAAGAGGTGAGGATGTACGGTGCACATGAGGAACGCAAGTTTCAAGAGGTGGGTGCATGAAGAAGGGCGGTGAGCGCTTGGGAGGGCATCCTGCTATGACCCACAAGTGAGGGCTATAATGGATGGCCTCACAAGCACGCACATAGTCACATGTGGAACAAAGGCAGCCACCTCAATGCGAGGCATAAACGGCGAGCACACAAAGTGGGCGCAAAGTTTATCATGGGGTGGGGAGCCGGGAGCTCAAGAGGAGCGCGTCTTCTACGGCCACATAGAGCAACATCGCGGATGCGCTTTGAGGAGTATAATCCAGCTTGAAGGTTGATGGTACGAGTGTCGGCCAGAGGGACAAGGCCATCGCGGAAGTCGTACACGGGTTTGACCTTGTGAATACCGAAGGTTTCCGTGGTTGGTGCACTCCATCGATGGTCCATTTGTGTGGCCATCGCAGGTAACTCAGTGCATGATGCATCCGGAGACAGTGGATGGAAACAGGGGGTTGGCCCTGGCCGTGCCTACTCCGGCGAGGGGATGGAGAGGAGGAACCCATGCTGGCACATAGATTGTGGCATGTCGTTTGAGTAGCTGAACGGATGGGGCAAAACCAGCATGCCAAGTGGGCATTAAAGTATTTCCAAACAAACAAGCAGATCCAATGGCGGAATGTGCCAATACCCGACGTGAATGGTCGAGGAAGTCGATGATTACGTTAAATGGAGTAATGGGGCATTGAGAGCGCCATTTGGGCAATATCATACATCACGAGTAACGCAACGTAACCAATGGGACATGAAAATTGCTCCACAAGTCGAGGTTGTGGTCGAAAATGTTGTGATTATGGGCAAGTAGCAGTGCTGCAGCGTACCGGTCCGCCGATAGCGCAGAATGACCACCGCCTTTTGCAAACAAGCTTTTTCAAAATGGTCTTGAATGCATACGGACTCATGGCCCGGCGCCTTTCACCCGAGAGGAAGCCATTGCCTCAAAGATGGAACGGCGGTGGACAACCGTCTGGTGGAGAGTATGGCCACCGAGGCTTGCCGGGCGAGTCGCAGGGCGCCACCACGCGCGCTGACGGGCGCCGACGACGATGGACCGACCGGGTGGGGAGGATGGGGGCAACCGCCTCGGCGGTCGCTCATCCCCGCACCTGCCCGGGTCTTCATGACCAAGAAGCCTCCTCATCAAGACCCGAAGGTAAGAGGCGAGAGATGGTCACGAAGGGAGTTGATTTTGACGACGCCGAGATCGGAACCTCCCACCGACGGATGCGGAGTTGGAGCATTGCGTAAGAATTGAACGACATAGAGGAGGAGCTATTTGATGAGGTTGGTTGTCGCGAGTCGATTTAACGGCAAGTGATGCGGCAAAAGTGTAAGTGCACACTTTGCAAGACGCCGCAAAGTGTGCACACGCTCAAGTTTGCAGCCGGGTGAGTGGGCATGGTGGACAAACGGGTAACAGAGCACCGGCCGCGTGTGTTTAAGCATGGGGACAAGGGAGGCAACCTTCGAGGGTGGGCGGTGCGGCAAGAAGGGAAAGTGGGAATCGTGGAAGGCCGGACAAGCCGAGGAGGCCGACGACGCAGCACTTGATCTCGAATGGCGCAATCACCGCAAGTGGTGTTCTAACCGGTGATGACATGTGGTCTCGGATCCGGGCGCGTGAGTGCGGGACAACGGACATCGTTAAAGCCTTGATAAACAAGCATGGGGTGAAATGGTCAAGGAGGCCATGCAAAACCACATGAAGCGGGGAGGGACTCATGTTGTTCGGGCGAGAAGCAAGGCACGCAGAATCTGGTACCGTGAGGACGAAGGTTGTGAATGAACTCGTACCGCAAGATGATGGACGCCCGAAGAAGAGAAAGCACGGTTAGTGAAACTGTCTCAAGCATTCCTGCACCGGTGGTCAAGTCCAAGATAAGCCGACACTTCTCGCAGATGACGCGACACGCACTCGATGTGGAAGCGCGCCGCTAGAGGAATGGTAGAGGGGAGGACATGGGAAGAAACCGAGCATGGTGGATGAAAGAGTGGGAAGATGCACTTGCATGGGCTCGGATGGAGTTGAAGAGGAACGGGAAGTTTGAGCCATCAAGTACGAAATCGCAGAAAAGAGAGGCTAGCCAAAAACGGGGATGGGTCCAAACCCATGGGGAAAGGGAGGGCGTCCGGGGGTGGTGAGGTTTGAGAATCAAGATGGGCGGTTTCCAACGGAAGAAGAGGCGAGTATGGGAGGTTGAAGAGGACGATTTCCATAGTGTGTTGTGCGGAGTTCCTACGGTGGGAGTGTATGACAAGACACCGTAGATTCAAGCCATTGCAAGGAGAACAAGGAAATGACCATTTTGCTTAATGACATTGAATTGGAGATGGATCCCGATATGGTGGCCTTCCGAGGCGACGGAAGGAAGGGGTGGAGGCAGCGTGGTGCACGTGGTGGCGATGTGGGCGTGGAGAGGCTAGGAAGGAATGCAGATGGCGGAAGGGGCTTGGGGGAGGAGGACGGAGGCGGGGCACAACGGTATTGGAAGGGGGAAAGGCGGCGATGAAACAAGAGGTGAAGTGGAGGCCACGCGTCACGAGGCGCGAGGGAGGCAGCAGAGGGGAAAGCGACGGTATGGGCGAATTGTGGTGCCGCGACACCACGATCGCCAGTTTGGTGGAAGCGCATGCACAGGAATGGTGTGATTGGAGGCGGGCGACGAGGGCATGTCACGTGGGCAGCAAGCGGAGAAGAGGTGGAGGAGTGCCCGAGACCGGAAGGTGTGACCATGTTTGCGGAGGGTGGAGGCCGTTGGGATCGAGATGGATTGACGCCGTTGAATGGCGGGAACAATGAGTGTGGAGGCGGGGAGTCGGGTGGTGGACCACGGAGGGGCAACCGATCCGTCACCGGAGGAAACACACTTGTGTGCACGGTGGACAGCCAAAAAGCAGTAGGAGGAGGCGGGTGGCGGGGCAGACGGTGGATCACCCAGCATCCATGCTGGCGGGGCCAAAAGGCGTCACTAGCATGAGGCGGATGTCGAGAGAGAATGAAGGAGGTCAAGAGGGCATCATGCGTGCCTTTGATATGGGCAAAGGCGATTGCAGATGCGAGGCAAGGGGGACAGGGGCGTGGGGGCGCTGATGGACGATCCAAGAGGCAGTCTTGAAGAGGACGATGTGCCTAATTTCGTGCCGACACATATCTTGCGCCTCCGATCGAGCATGGACCTACATAGTGGAGCCCAGTTGAGGCAACGCCACTGCGATAAAGGGTGAAGAGGAAAAGAGGAGGAGGAGTAGAGGCGGCGGTGGGGCAGTGACAAGGGCACGGGCTGCGGCGGCCGAAGAAGGACGGAAGAGGAAACCGCAGGCGAAGATACGAGGAGGGACGGAGGAAGGTAAGGCAAATGGTCACTATGGTGATTGGTACACCCATTAACGTTGGGTAACTCATGATGGCCATGTTGGTTGTATATGTGCAACGTGTGGGCGGGGAGGAAGCGGTAGAAGTGGCAAAGCTTGCCTCGCCAGCGAGGAAGAAGAAAATTGGGAATCGAGCAGGAGGCGGAAGTTTCTGTAGGTGCATACGATGGAGTAGGAAGTGCCTTACATGGAGGCGTAAAAGCATAAGCCGTAGCATACCAAAACTCCTCCGCACAATCTTGTAGGGGCATAACCTCACACGGTGCGTCACAATAAGGTGATAGGTGGGGACTGGGGCCATGGTGAAGCCGTTGGCTATTGGTGACGTGGGAAGGACAAACCGCCGGCATGCTATAAAGTAGGGGTAGAAAGAGCCGGCTATTTACACGTATAGTAAATACATAGTACCGTACCATGAATATATACAAGATTATGCGTATGGAATACGCATAGTATACAAACTTATTTTATATGAAATTGAATACGCCTTATAGCACTTAGAATAATATATTACATTTATCGTGAGACTACATGTGTATAGTATAAGGATGTATTCGATGTATTTATATATGGTCGTATTGAAGGGCGACATGTAACTACCAAGTAAAACGTGGTATTGCCAAGGGCAAAAGTAAAAGGAATAGTGGATGGGGAGGAGGTTCTGCACCAAGCCTCCAAAAGTGTTACAAGACCTCTCTTGTAACACTTTAGATGTTGCAATCATGTTGCAATTTTGAGAGAGGGCAAAACCACCTCTCTTCATCTTAACATAATTGCAACACCATTGCAACATGATTGCAACAACGGCCGTGGTATGGTTTCCA
The DNA here is from genome assembly GCA_010909165.1 of Anthoceros angustus. Lineage (NCBI taxonomy): Eukaryota > Viridiplantae > Streptophyta > Anthocerotopsida > Anthocerotales > Anthocerotaceae > Anthoceros > Anthoceros angustus. The sequence continues at coordinate 17,876 of VJWM01000151.1, forward strand.
AGCCAAAGTGTAACAAGGGGCCCAAAGTGTTACATGACCCCAAAATTGCAACATGAGTGTTACATCCAGGGGTCCAAATCTTAACATAAAGTGTAACATAGGGTGCCCTTTTCTAGTAGGGTTGCATCACCATTCAAATTTTGAGTTAGTGGGTGGACAGTGCCACCTTGAAAGGCGTGTGGCGAAGCCTCACATCTAAACGCAACTAATGCTATTAATCCGGCAGACGACCGCCACCGCTGCCAATCTCTCTTAGCCGAGCTCTTTGCCGCTTTGCTCGACTACAAGTGGTTTATGGCTATCGATGTAGCGACTGGATTTCCCATCCCGCCGATCAGAGTGTTTGTTCTGCTGTATATCGTCGGGGAGGTGTCACCGCTTGCTGTTTGCCGCTCGCGGCCTTCGCTATTCCTGCTGCCAGTATTTAGTGAAAAGGAATATGGCTATCGCTAGCACACAGGTCGACATTGCCAAGTGTAACGTGCTCGTCATTCTCTTGTGATGCTTGCATTTTCCGTGTCGTGGTTAAGGGGGTATGTTGAACGTGGTAGGGTTCCTCTGTAACCACGTCACTTGGGTATTATTATTATTATTATTATTATTATTATTATTATTATTATTATTATTATTATTATTATTATTATTATTATTATTAGTTAAGTTATTAACCTAGCCCTAAAGTGAAACGCTTTACACCAGTTTTGTACTTAAACACTTCATTCATTGATTAATTGATATTGTATTGTCCATAAGACCAGGTGTCTTCCTTCTTTTGTTCTCCGCTCTAGAATAGTTAACACCATCATAGCCTCACGATTGACTATGTCCTTCACGGTTGGAGCTTGCTCAATCCGCCGTGACATAAAGAGATGGCCATGATGGTTGCAAGTGGATGGAGTAGATGAGGATTATTAAAAGACCCGTTGGTGGCTAGGGAGGGTCCCCAAGAATACTCTTAATTAGACCTTTTTGAAAGGTCACGGATATAAGGTTGAGTAGCTAGAAGCCGTAAAGGAAGAGGGAGGCTGGCCTAAGGGAGGCCATATGTGTATGCCCTATATAAGGGGCAAATTTTGAGAAGTAAAGTACCATAATTACGCTTCCCTTGCTTGGCGAGTGTCTTGCTTCCTGTGAGTTCTTCGTTGCTGGCTGCAAGCTAACCCAACGGCTGGTAGAGGGGAGAAGTGGCTATGGTCGGAGTACTTGGTGGAGGGCTTGCTTCCTACGGGCGCCTCTGCAATTGAATGGTTGCTGTGAAGCTGCTTTGCTTTGGATGTGTAGCGTTGCCCAAGAACAAGGTCTCCTTAGGGCTAGTGACACACTCCACTTTCCGGAGACGGGCCAAATATGTCATCAAAATTTGCACTTAAGAAAACTCGAACGTTGATTTTGAGGGTTTGTGGAAAGCGGCTAAAAATACAACGCATAGTACACCAAACCCATTCCACTTCATCAAAACTTGAAATTTATTGGCAATATTTCCACACCTCGATGTCTCATGGTTAAACAAAAGAGGCATTCGGGAGAAAAAGTAGAGATCCTTATAAATTTATGGCGTCAGACTAGAACATTTATTTAGGCTTTATTTCAATCGATGTCACTTTTTGGGATACATTACGACCAAAGCTACCTTTTACAAACCGGCATATGGAAAAGTGTAGACCGTCATGTTACACAATTGGACGAATGCATCACTAGCGGCTCACTGCTTGTGGGCCTTAGGGTTATCCATGTAAAATACATGGAATAATATTATTCAAATATACATCCCAAGGTACAAAGTAAGTATATTGATGAATACATTTCTCGCTAATAAAGTATTGGAAAACCGATATGGTGTAGTTCACATGTAACCGCCTCCACCCATGCCATAGACATTGACTGGCTCATAGCCATCGTGTGGACAAAACATTCCAACTGCATTCCCCAAACTCAAACCCTCGTTTCCGCTTTCACGCTCCTATCTCCAACGTCCTCCAATTTTGCCAGGTGTCCCCATCACTGCGCCTGAAATGCCCGTTGGTGCATGCGGGGACAACCATGCTCAACTCTCGCAATGACAACCATGCGCAATGACAACCATGCAACCATATCAAACCATGCGCGACAACCATGCTCATGGACCTTGAATCAATTCCATGGACAAGGCCGGCGGAAGAGGAGGAGGTGGGCGAGGAGCCCGCTATGGAGGCGGAAGACGCGTTCAATAAGGAGCCCATGGTGAACAACATGGGTGGTCCATATGTATCGTTGAAGGCAGAGAAAGCACGAGACCAAGGGTCATATGGCATGTGGTGAAGCAGCTGCAGGCGACAACTCAATGGTCCTTGGGGATGCGGAGCAGCAAGTGAAGGATGCAAAAGAGCCCCCTCCTCCGGGTTTGCTTGACAGCCAGATGGTGGGGGATGTAGGATTGGAAAACTTTGCTCCACAGATCGAGGTGTGTCGTGCGGACAGTGGATAGGCTACGTGTTTGTTTCGAGGATTCTGGTAGGAGGAACCGGTGTGGGTCTTAAGCAATGGATAGCCGGTGGTATCTGGCACTTTGGTCGACTGTGCATGCAAGCAGGCTATGAACACAACAAACACATCAGGCGGCAAGGTCCCTGGAGCAGACCTAGACAACAAACACGGTGCTGGTGGAGCACGAAAGCCAGGAAGCATGGGAGTGGTGGCGATTCGAGAATGTGTTCGGCGTGATTGCGCCGGGTATTTGATGAGCGAGATCATGGGCGTCTGTTCTGCGGTGCAAGGTATGGATTCGTAAACAACGGACCGATTTCAAAGAAGCGCGGCCCATTCGTGCATGAAAGTGCATCAATACAATCGCCAAATCTGCTCCTAATCTCCCCGCTAGGGAAGACTGTATGTTGTAAACCCACTAGATAAAACAAATGGTGTACGAAGATGACAATGGATGTCATGTGACAATCCAACTTCAAACACAGATGTTCAACGCTTTCACATAGTCGACTAACACCCGCCTCACACACACATGTAGCAAGATGACTTTCCAATTTTATCCTTGACCACCGCAGTACACTGGACATGTCAGTGCCTTTGCCCTCCACACCATTCACACCGCCCAACCCCGAGTGGAATCCGTGTGTTGATCAACACGCTGCAACACGAGTTTGCACCGCCAGCCCCGCCGCCCAACCGTAAATTCCTTAAGGACCAAGCAAAGCAGCCGGATCACTCCAGCGTGCTTGAAAGGAACCCGCCCATGTTGTGATTGCCACCACCGGGGTCAACTTCCAATTCCATCGCCCATGTGGAATTCTCGCCAAAGAGTCACCGGGAGGTGAGGTCTCCATCGCATGCAATATTCAGGCAAGCCACTTCCAAACGATTCGCAGACGGGGTCGCGCTCGCAGTGAACAAAATCATCGAAGGATCCAAATAGTTGGGTGATGCGATTTGTATTATCAATATCTTTTCAAAGGTTAGGCGAGAAGTGATATGGGATACGATTTCAAAGTTGAACTAGTATGTCGACACCTTATATATGGATGAAATTCATATTCGCATTTAGATTTAGATTCGGATATTTGGGACCCGGCTTCCACCACTCGAGAAGCTAGTGCTAGTTGTTGATGAGGAGGAAAGTGATCATTTTTATTATTTCTAGCGCATGAGCTGGACGATGATTCACGTGACATGTTTCATTTATATGTATATTCTTTAGCCATAGGTCAATGGACGGTTCAAGAATTCAACCAAAAAGAAACATAGGTGACATGTTCATCAATCGTAAGTGCTGTGCTATCGAGATTCGGAGTTAATATTACTTTGATTGCACATGTTGTAGACGACAATTATGATGTATTATTTGAGCTGGTGTCATTTGATAATGAGATAATTACAAGTCAGAAACCTTTATGAGTGGAAACCCTCTTGAGCCTTTAAATTTACATCCATATGGTGAAGTACGGAAATTGGATTTGTTGCCCACAATGGACACTTTTATGGTATGGATGGTAAAAGAAGGGGTAAGAAGTTTTCTATCGCCATCTACAAGCGTAACCAACAAGCGCTCAAGTGGGAAAGTTTAATCACGAGGACTTTGCAATACAAAGCCTATTTGCACGCTTTGTTCCACCTAGTCAATGGAAGTGTTTGGAATTGGCGACTTTATATATTTACATTTTTTGTACATTAAGAAATCGAAAAGACGGAAAAGATGATAGGAGTTGTGTACATTACCTTATCTCGCAATATAATTTACAATGGATGGAGAATTGTGTTTCAAGATGAAATTGTCAACCCCATGAGGACATGAAGCCTAGAAGGACCAACTTCCATTTTGGGGTGTTCAAAATTTTTCATGTTTGTTCATCATCTAGAAATGATCTACTTGACAAAAGTCTAAATAAGTATACTAGAATTTAGATACAAAACCGATTCTTACAACATAGATAAATCAAATAGCGATTCTTGAAAAGAAATCTTTTTAGTCCACGGACAATGTAATCCTCGAAAAGAAATTATATCTTGTTGTATCTTTCATTGCTTATTTGTCCCCTTAAATCGAGGTTGACAACGGGGCTAGTCCCCTTTGGCACGAGGTCCAGAGAGTTGTTCCATCACCCCGGTAGATGGGGACTTCCTATCTCTTGCATATTTATAAAGTCTCCACGCTCTCTATTTTTGTCCGATTTTTCACGAATGTATCTTTACCTTTTTTTTACTTTAAATTTACATACATTGATTCACAGTTCGAATTCCATAGCTGAATAATTGTAGAAATAAAAATAATATAATACTATTTTATTTCCTTTTCGACGCATGAAAACTAAAGTGCCTCAACAAAGTGAACAAAGTTTGAGTCTGGAAGGTAGGAACATAGTCGGAGTGGTAAAATATGGACAACTAAAAATGCACGCCAAATTAGGTTCTTACGTCATTTCCAGCCGATGCAGTTAGGTTTCTCATAGCATGGCACAAATGATATGATGACATGGACGGTCTTGATTCTTTGGGTATGGGTAGGGGTATGCAAAATGTGGTGAACTCAAACTTTGAGGCACGCCACTTTTTTCGCAGCATGAACACAAAGAGTGTGGTGATATGGCATAGCTATGCCCATGCAGGCACGGCACGCCAGAGGTGCTTGCTCTATATGAGTGGAGCTCACGAATGGAGCGACCTCGGGATGGCATGAGCTTGCATCGTGCAAGTCCCTCATTTCGCACTCATATCTAGCACCAAAAGTTGCCAACAAAGCGATCCTCGCCCAAGCTCCTTTAAATTTGCAAATTTATACATGAAGCTAATCGCACCATGGGCAAACGCTTGATCTAAAGAGGTCGACGAATGTACGTCCTATTGGAGTGATGCCTGCTGCTGCCTAGCTGCATGATGATCTAGGGCCTTTACCCTTTCCCCGACCATATCCTACAATCACCACATGTCCACCACATCCTTCCGGCCATAGACATGGGCATCATGTATGAAGCTTCTTCCCTTGGTACATAGCACCTAATTGTCGACGACACGCTACAAGGCCCACACCTATAGGTGAGTATCGATACTTTGTATTTTATATTTTATAACTTAAATAGTTAAATACAAAAATATAAAATTTGATATATATAGTAAATATATTTGCAACTAACAAATAATACATGCCGCATGGAGAAGAAAATAAAAGGGCTTTTATTAAAGGAGAAGAGATGGGGTAAGCCCATCTACCTTTCAAAGGCTAACACTAGCTAGGGACCTCAAGGGTCCGTGTAAGCAACTAAGCTCAATCTAAAATCTATGGCTCCGCAATATCATGACTAAGTAGGTTTTAGAGGATGTGAGCACGCTTTGGTGGCTCGATTCACGTATGAAAACGGTGTGCCACAGGATCACTGGACCAATCGAGGTGTCACCATGATCACCTTATCATTGTCGCCCCTAAGGATGCCTCGTCGCCTGAGAGAGCAATGGACACATGTTGTGGAAAGAAAGCTGAAGTCCAAGAGCTAGGAAGCCCCACACCATGTATGTGACCGTGAAAGGCTTGAGCGCAGACTTGATAAATTTATCAAAGTCCTCACCAATGTGCCATACATTTTGAAAGCGAGCAAAATGAAGAGTGGTGCACTTCATGTTGTCACACTTAGTTTCAGAGACTTGATCACCACGGACGAGGTACATGATGAGATGAGCCCTAATTGACCTTGCTTGACCGCATGGAGAAGCACACGGCCACTTACGTCTCACGTGAAAAAGATATGGCGTGTTGCAAATGGCATTCCATAGTTCCTCATATTCATCTTCTTGTGGAGTAAGAATGTCTTGAGTGAATGTCTTAAGGACGCCTTCTTCATATTTGTTTTCCTCTTCAATAAAAATATCTTTCTCATATTCATTTTCTTGCTCTATAAAAATATCTAAGTTCTCCTCATATTGGTTTACTTCTTCTAAGAGAAATTCTTCGTTCTCATATTCATTTTTTCTTCATAAAAATGTACCTAGATCAAGATGCGTAGAAATGTCCTCGGCATATTGGTTTACCTCTTGAGTAGAAATGTCCTCCTCATATTCGTCTTGAGTAAAATGTATTGCTCATATTCGTGTTCTTCACTAAAAATATGCTTGTCGTTATAATCGATTTCTTCTTCATTTTCCTTGTAGTAGTTTCCTTCTTCATCTTCTTTATATTCTTTTCTTCATCATTTTCCTTATAGTTATTCCCTCTTCAGCAAAAATATTTTTGCATAATCTTCTTCCTCTTCGCTTAGAAATATTCCCTCATCATCATCTTCATCCTCACCAAGAATATCTTCACATTAGTGAAGGAGTTGCTACATTCAATTTCTTCATACCTTGGACCTTGGACGATTTTTTCATGTCTTCCACATCAAGATGAATGTCTTGCTCATATTTGCTTTCTTTGTCTTGAACTATTATGCTCATACTCATTTTCCTCTTCCTCTTCCTCTCTACATAATCTTCTTCTTCTACATAATCTTCTTCTTCTTCTTCTTCTACATAATCTTCTTCTTCTTCTTCTTCTTCTTCTTCTTCTTCTTCTCTTCACATAATCTTCTTCTTCTTCTTCTTCTACATAATCTTCTTCTTCTTCTACATAATCTTCTTCTTCTTCTTCTTCTTCTTCTTCTTCTTCTACATAATCTTCTCTTCTTCTTCTTCTACATAATCTTCTTCTTCTTCTTCTTCTACATAATCTTCTTCTTCTTCTACATAATCTTCTTCTTCTTCATCACTTAGAAAAATTCCCTCATAATTGTCTTTTGTACTAAGAATGTCTTCGTCAACAAGGAAGTCGCCACACTCAATTCCAAGATGTTTTGGAAGTATGGCACTAATTTTGTTGCTCCACAAGGGATCTAGTTTGAAAATATAGCGACATTTTGAAGGACTTCCCAATATATAGTGCAGTTACTTTTTAATTGTAGGACGATTTCTCGTCGTGAAAGGAATCAATTTAAAGTCTACTTGCAATTGCAAAAATTTGTTTCAATGATCCTCTTGACCAAAGTCTGCATCTTTTACATGACCTAACGCATATCTCAGACAAGATAGAAGAGATCTTGTGAGATGATTTTGAGCAATTTTGGCCTTCTCTTTTAAATTAGTTGCGAACAAGTTCTTGTGACTTGTATCTCCAAGTGATTGGAATTGTTTAAGGTCATCATAATCGAAAAGATATAACTTGATTCTACGGTTTATCAAGAGGACAAAGAAGCACTTTGTCAAACTTTTCAAACAAGCTTTTAAAAGTTTGTGGAGCGGAAAAGTTTGGTCAGCTAAGTTTTGGCAAAACACGAGACAATTTGGGGACCAAGGGCAAAGGTTACGGTAGGAAGTTTTTGCGGATGGATGAAGGGAGGATGACTACAATTCGTAGGAAGTAGGGGATTTGTAGGCGAGCCAGCGTAATCGAGTTTCGAGGAAGGTAGATAGTAGGTAAGTCGCTCAGGACGTCCGTAGGTGGTCCGGGACTTGGTTAATTGAGAGAACCTGGGATGTCCTAGACTTAGCCGTTAACGGGTAGAAAGGAGAGAGTAGGATATGTTAGAAAACCCATTTGATACATATATAGGGGAATTAGGGGTCTATTATGACATCCGAGAAACAAAGTTCCTTGGACTTGACTATAAATATCCAAGCGGGTAGGAAGTCCTTGGCCTTTGGGGTTTCGTAGAAAGTTCCTTGTCGAGACCATGGTAGAAAAGGATATGAGATAGAGCCATGCATTTCTGAGCCAAGGAGGATAACTTCCTTGGAATTGAGGGAGGGAGGGGGTTCAATTCTCGAATGTCACGCAGAGGGCTATATATACATGCCGCTTATAATATATAGAAGATGAGATTTGATGATCGGGATCATCGAGGAGGACACGTGGCGCACATCGAGATGGGGCGCAACTAGGGACCGGATACCAACCGGATTATCACGAGAAGGAAAAGTCGTATTCGTGCATAAGGCCAAGACCATATTGTCGAGGAAAGGAATCCTCTATAAGCTAGGACTAGACAAAGTAGTTCAAGGTGTTTGGAGGCGAACAAATTGCAGTGGTGGCGGAGGCCCCTCTACATACTAAGGAGGGGGGACATTATTCGCACAAGTGATGCAAGAAGATTTTGAGCAGCTTTTGGTGGTCCACTATGCAAAGGGACATGGAAATTTATCGAGGCTGTGATGCGTGTCAAAGGATAGGGAGACCACATCTCCCTAAGGGCACATCTCCCTAAGAGAACGTTCCTCCAAGCCGAGCATGGCCCCTATGCTCTTCAACATGGGTAGGGAACAACATCCTACCCCAAGGATCTCAATTCGGAGTTCTTACATGCTCATGTCCAACACACCCAAGCTCCTCGAGCACATCACACACCTTGAATATATGGTACTGCTTCCCTAGCGAGCTCCTCACCAACCTCCTTAGCAACATTTCTCCTTAGTGAACTCCTCGCCAAATCTCCCTTGATTGACCTCTGCCCAATTCTCGGGCGGCCACCACGATGGCCCCTTTCACATTTGCTTGCAGCCCAAATACAAATTTCGCCTTCCTCAAGTGAATCCCCATCGCGATTCCTTCACCATGTTGCAGCCGGATCCCCAAGCTCACTCATAACCGTGCTTGCCAAACAAGACCTAGGCCCCTCCTAGCATTTGGACCACACCTCGTAATCATGTCAATTCAGCTTGGTTGTGCGAGCAAAAAGGCAAAGGCTTGCCTTCTTCACAATTCACACCCTTCGTAGCCCACAACCAGCACTCCACTTCTCACATTGCAAGGTCATCACCTCCTAAGTTCCACTAATCACAAGCTCTAGTTCATGGCCTCACAGCGCTTAGCTCACAAGGCACAAATTTCTCCCAAAATCCCAACTTCCGTGACAGCACTCTATCTTGGCTTCTCCACACCTTAGCTCCAAAAGTTGAGCTCTTGCCTCACACACCCACGACAACGCCGCGCCTCTTCCAACTTGCATGCCTTACAATTAGCCCGTGCTACTTCCCAAAGACACACTCCTTGCAGCTCCTAGCTCCTTCCAACTATGTGCCCAAGAACTTCCAAGCGCCTTTAAGCACCGCTCACCAAACATACATTCCTATTTTATCGCTACTTAAACTAGGGTTCCAAATCAATCACTAATTCCCTTTGCACATATAGTCTATGGGGCAAGATTCTACCCTACCGCTCATCTATCTAGGCTTGAGAAACTTCCAAATTCCTACCCTTGTCCCTAACTTTCTGGATGGCTCAAGAAGAAACACTCGTTACTACTCACTGATCACTTTGAATAAAGATTGAACCAAAATGAACCGAACTGGATCAAAATGACAAAGGGACCCAAACTTTTGCGTTGCACGCTCACTCCATGAATAACTCAAGGTTATCTTCAAGTATACCGGCGAATGATGAAAGTATTGCTAATTTGTGTGCCGCAATGCAACGAGGCCTACCAAGCAAGATTTTACTTTCATTTATTTCCACCGAGTACCTAAACTAGTTAATGGACAACAATGATGGATATTTGCAGCGTTGGGGTCGTGTCGTGGTCGTAAATACATTATGAAGGAAACAAAATCATCGAAGGATCCAAATAGTTGGGTGATGCGGTTGTATTATCAATATCTTTTCAAAGGTTAGGCGAGAAGTGATATGGGATACGATTTCAAAGTTGAACTAGTATGTCGACACCTTATATATGGATGAAATTCATATTCGCATTTAGATTTAGATTCGGATATTTGGGACCCGCTTCCACCACTCGAGAAGCTAGTGCTAGTTGTTGATGAGGAGGAAAGTGATCATTTTTATTATTTCTAGCGCATGAGCTGGACGATGATTCACGTGACATGTTTCATTTATATGTATATTCTTTAGCCATAGGTCAATGGACGGTTCAAGAATTCAACCAAAAAGAAACATAGGTGACATGTTCATCGAATCGTAAGTGCTGTGCTATCGAGATTCGGAGTTAATATTACTTTGATTGCACATGTTGTAGACGACAATTATGATGTATTATTTGAGCTGGTGTCATTTGATAATGAGATAATTACAAGTCAGCAAACCTTTATGAGTGGAAACCCTCTTGAGCCTTTAAATTTTACATCCATATGGTGAAGTACGGAAATTGGATTTGTTGCCCACAATGGACACTTTTATGGTATGGATGGTAAAAGAAGGGTAAGAAGTTTTCTATCGCCATCTACAAGCGTAACCAACAAGCGCTCAAGTGGGAAAGTTTAATCACGAGGACTTTGCAATACAAAGCCTATTTGCACGCTTTGTTCCACCTAGTCAATGGAAGTGTTTGGAATTGGCGACTTTATATATTTACATTTTTTGTATTTAAGAAATCGAAAAGACGGAAAAGATGATAGGAGTTGTGTACATTACCTTATCTCGAATAAGATAATTACAATGGATGGAGAATTGTGTTTCAAGATGAAATTGTCAACCCCATGAGGACATGAAGCCTAGAAGGACCAACTTCCATTTTGGGGTGTTCAAAATTTTTCATGTTTGTTCATCATCTAGAAATGATCTACTTGACAAAAGTCTAAATAAGTATACTAGAATTTAGATACAAAACCGATTCTTACAACATAGATAAATCAAATAGCGATTCTTGAAAAGAAATCTTTTTAGTCCACGGACAATGTAATCAAAGAAATTATATCTTGTTGTATCTTTCATTGCTTATTTGTCCCCTTAAATCGAGGTTGACAACGGGGCTAGTCCCTTTGGCGAGGTCTAGAGTTGTTCCATCACCCGGTGTAGATGGGGACTTCCTATCTCTTGCATATTTTATAAAGTCTCCACGTTCTCTCTATTTTTGTCCAGTTTTTCACGAATGTATCTTTACCTTTTTTTTACTTTAAATTTTACATACATTGATTCACAGTTTGAATTCCATAGCTGAATAATTGTAGAAATAAAAATAATATAATACTATTTTATTTCCTTTTCGACGCATGAAAACTAAAGTGCCTCAACAAAGTGAACAAAGTTTGAGTCGGAAGGTAGGAACATAGTCGGAGTGGCGGTAAAATATGGACAACTAAAAATGCACGTCAAATTAGGTTCTTACTGTCATTTCCACCGATGTGCCAGTTAGGTTTCTCATAGCATGGCACAAATGATATGATGACATGACGATTGATTCTTTGGGTATGGGTAGGGTATGCAAAATGTGGTGAACTCAAACTTTGAGGCACGCACGCTAAAGCATGAACACAAAGAGTGTGGTGATATGGCATAGCTATGCCCACGGCAACAAGGGCACCGCTGCAGGTGCTTGCTCTATATGAGTGGAGCTCACGAATGGAGCGACCTCGGGATGGCATGAGCTTGCATCGTGCAAGTCCCTCATTTCGCACTCATATCTAGCACCAAAAGTTGCCAACAAAGCGATCCTCGCCCAAGCTCCTTTAAATTTGCAAATTTATACATGAAGCTAAGCGCACCATGTGGCAAACGCTTGATCTAAAGAGGCGTCGACGAATGTACGTCCTATTGGAGTGATGCCTGCTGCCTAGCTGCATGATGATCTAGGGCCCTTTACCCTTTCCTCACGACCATATCCTACAATCACCACATGTCCACCACATCCTTCCGGCCATAGACATGGGCATCATGTATGAAGCTTCTTCCCTTGGTACATAGCACCTAATTGTCGACAAGACACGCTACAAGGCCCACACCTATAGGTGAGTATCGATACTTTGTATTTTATATTTTATAACTTAAATAGTTAAATACAAAAATATAAAATTTGATATATATAGTAAATATATTTGCAAGTAACAAATAATACATGCCGCATGGAGAAGAAAATAAAAGGGCTTTTATTAAAGGAGAAGAGATGGGGTAAGCCCATCTACCTTTCAAAGGCTAACACTAGCTAGGGACCTCAAGGGTCCGTAAGCAAGCAACTAAGCTCAATCTAAAATCTATGGCTCCCGCAATATCATGACTAAGTAGGTTTTAGAGGATGTGAGCACGCTTTGGTGGCTCGATTCACGATGAAAACGGTGTGCCACAGGATCACTGGACCAATCGAGGTGTCACCATGATCACCGTTATCATTGTCGTCCTAAGGATGCCTCAAGCCTGCTTGGAGAGCAATGGACACATGTTGTGGAAAGAAAGTGAAGTCCAAGAGCTAGGAAGCCCCACACCATGTATGTGACCGTGAAAGGCTTGAGCGCACTTGATAAATTTATCAAAGTCCTCACCAATGTGCCATACATTTGAAAGCGAGCAAAATGAAGAGCGGTGCACTTCATGTTGTCACACTTAGTTTCAGAGACTTGATCACCACGGACGAGGTACATGATGAGATGAGCCCTAATTGACCTTGCTTGACCGCATGGAGAAGCACACTACCACTTACGCCTCACGTGAAAAAGATATGGCGTGTTGCAAATGGCATTCCATAGTTCCTCATATTCATCTTCTTGTGGAGTAAGAATGTCTTGAGTGAATGTCTTAAGGACGCCTTCTTCATATTTGTTTTCCTCTTCAATAAAAATATCTTTCTCATATTCATTTTCTTGCTCTATAAAAATATCTAAGTTCTCCTCATATTGGTTTACTTCTTCTAAGAGAAATTCTTCGTTCTCATATTCATTTTTTCTTCATAAAAATGTACCTAGATCAAGATGCGTAGAAATGTCCTCGGCATATTGGTTTACCTCTTGAGTAGAAATGTCCTCCTCATATTCGTCTTGAGTAAAATGTATTGCTCATATTCGTCGTGTTCTTCACTAAAAATATGCTTGTCGTTATAATCGATTTCTTCTTCATTTTCCTTGTAGTAGTTTCCTTCTTCATCTTCTTTATATTCTTTTCTTCATCATTTTCCTTATAGTTATTCCCTCTTCAGCAAAATATTTTTGCATAATCTTCTTCCTCTTGATTAGAAATATTCCCTCATCATCATCTTCATCCTCACCAAGAATATCTTCGTCATTAGTGAAGGAGTTGCTACATTCAATTTCTTCATACCTTGGACCTGACGATTTTTTCATGTCTTCCACATCAAGATGAATGTCTTGCTCATATTTGCTTTCTTTGTCATTGAACTATTATGCTCATACTCATTTTCCTCTTCCTCTTCCTCATTTTCTACATAATCTTCTTCTTCTTCTACATAATCTTCTTCTTCTTCTTCTTCTACATAATCTTCTTCTTCTTCTTCTTCTTCTTCTTCTTCTTCTTCTTCTACATAATCTTCTTCTTCTTCTTCTTCTACATAATCTTCTTCTTCTTCTTCTTCTACATAATCTTCTTCTTCTTCTTCTTCTACATAATCTTCTTCTTCTTCTTCATCACTTAGAAAAATTCCTCATAATTGTCTTTTGTACTAAGAATGTCTTCGTCGTCAACAAGGAAGTCGCCACACTCAATTCCAAGATGTTTTGGAAGTATGGCACTAATTTTGTTGCTCCACAAGGGATCTAGTTTGAAAATATAGCGACATTTTGAAGGACTTCCCAATATATAGTGCAAGTTACTTTTTAATTGTAGGACGATTTCGTGAAAGGAATCAATTTAAAGTCTACTTGCAATTGCAAAAATTTGTTTCAATGATCCTCTTGACCAAAGTCTGCATCTTTTACAAAGATGACCTAACGCATCAGCAGAGATAGAAGAGATCTTGTGAGATGATTTTGAGCAATTTTGGCCTTCTCTTTTAAATTAGTTGCGAACAAGTTCTTGTGACTTGTATCTCCAAGTGATTGGAATTGTTTAAGGTCATCATAAGCGTAAAAGATATAACTTGATTCTACGGTTTACAAGAGGACAAAGAAGACTTTGTCAAACTTTTCAAACAAGCTTTTAAAAGTTTGTGGAACGGAAAAGTTTTGGCTAAGTTTTTGGCAAAACACGAGACAATTTGGGGACCAAGGGCAAGGTTACGTAGGGAAGTTTTTGCAGATGGATGAAGGAGGATTGTCACTGATTGAGCAAGCTCCACTGAAGGACATAGTCAATTGCCGTGCTATGGTAGACACCGACCGAGAGCCAAGTGATCTCCGCCGAAGGCCGTGGCGGCATACATGGTAGCCGTAGCACGAGGGCAGCTAGCTAGAACAGTAGGTTAGTTAGAGTGAGTGACTAACCTAGGGGCAACTAACCATAGTTAGCCAAACTCTAGTCGCACAACATTTGAACACGGAACAGGGCGCGGCTACTTGAGCCTGCTCAAGATCCAAGGGGACGACCAGCTTTCCGCTCTTGGTGTCCGGAGTCGCCCATCTCGTATGATGCTTACATCTTGGTATCGAGCCGACGATCGGATCGGATGACTCCAGCAGATCGCGCTGCCTTGGAGTGGATTAGGAGGCAGCGGTATGGGAGCTCAGAGCGACCATCGAGGAGTGGGGAGAAGTGACCGAGCAGGAGCTTTTGGGGTCCGTGTGGTCTTTGGACCGAGATTGTCTGATCTTGTATTGGCTCTACTCATGAGAACACATGAAAATTTTGAAGGCGCACAAGAGTTTGTGAGGCGTATGTGGGAAAGGAGCCGTGGACTTTGAAGATGTGAGATAGAGCAAGATGCAAGAAGGGATGAATAGTCAGAATCGCGGGAGAAAGAGGAACGTCGAGATGAAGAATGAGAGGAACTCGAAAGCGAAAGGAGAAGTGAGCAAATCAGAGGAGATCCTTGTTCCCTTCGGCTTGGCTAACGCCAGTTCAACATTGCAGAAGTTCTGGGCACTAAATGTGCAGGAGGCACGCTCAATGGCTGCCAATAAGTGACTGGAGAGCACCCATGCGAACGACTCAGTTCACGTTGGCATTTTGTGTCGTGTGGCCTGAGGGCACAAGACGGCTGACATAAGACTCCTAGGGAGTCAGAGGCATGCAAGAACCGGACGCCTTGTTGCCGCCTCTGCAAAGCGAAAAAGACAGAAGAAGAGGCCCATGGGTCCCGGTTGAGGTCTTAGCCCGCCAAACCTAGAGCATGTCACATCGCATGAGGGTGTGGTTGCAAGAATTGCTAGCTCCTAGAAGCAAAGTAGACTAGGGCCTTGAACATTACAGACGAGAGTAGGAAATGATCCGTGGCATTCAAGCAAGTTGCGATATGTGTGTTGTGGTTCTTTACTTGAGCAATTCAAATACACCGACGGCCACCGTCCATCTTGTGGCAAACAGAAGAGGGTTTCTTTCGCTCATGATCAAGAAGAGTGGGGCGTGAATTGAATTTGACAGGAGTCTTGAAACATGAAGTCAAGCCGGTGCAAAGCTACTGATTACGATGCAAACTTGAAGTCGAGTTTGTGGAAGTCTCGAGTTTGTGGGCGAGCAAAGACGGGTCAAATCTCTGCAATTCTAAGTTGCCAGCAAGATTGTCAAGTCGCGACAAATTGGCCACCAAGTTGCGACGTGAGTGGGCACGCTCATGCCAAGAGCTGGCCGTGCAGTTGTCTTGATATGTTTTCCAAGCACATCAATGACTTGATCAGACGAAATGATGCTCGCATTCCATGCCAATGAATTCGCGATTGCTATCATGATGTGGGAGCCGAAAGAGCCGTGCATGCTTGTGCCAAAATCACCGTAATCCTCATTGTGACCACTTGATCTTTCAATCGCCGAGTGTGGATCACTAGTGACCACATCGGCAGGTCGATCGGCCGTAGGAGAAGTGACAACCGAGTCCAACATCTGAACGCAGGTGCATGTGTGAGAGCACGGGCTGGCAATTTTACAACAAAAGGAATAAGCTGCATAACCCCGGCCCTGTGCATATTCTAGCTTGGATCACGTGCGTACATGAGGTCGATGGAGGATAGCAAGAGCTTCACGACTCCGACGGCGAGATCCATGGCCGATATGGCTCAGCCCAGATGTTGAGCTTGCAGCCACGCAGGAGGTCGCGAGGCGACCGCGCCTAGAGGTGGCATTAAGAAGAAAATTGGCCGCCTCGCAAATCCTCGAGCCTGCAGAGAAGATGGGAAGGCAACTTGTCAGAAACGAGGTCCGAGCTGCAAGGAAAGAAGTAGTTGAGGAGGAGGACGTGGTGCCTGATCCCGTGCATATGCCTACACATGGAGCGACAGAGGCTGAGCCTGTTGTGAATTTTGATGCGAACGTGGGCTCAACACGAGAAGCAGAATTCAGATCCCGTGTTGAGGCCGAAGTTCAGGCTATGATCCAGCGAACCCTACAAGATCAGCAAGAGAAGCACGAAAAATTTTTGGCTGATATTTTGGCTCAAAATGCAGAAAGGGAGAAGGCCTTACGTGAGATGCTTCTGGACATGCCGCTGGCTTAGTCCAAGAAGAGTTGCATGTGCCGAGAGATGAGGTGAACGAAGGCGATGGTCCAGGTCTGTCTGAATTCAAAGCACGCATGGAAGCCGAAGCTCAAGCTGTTCTGCATCGGACGTTGCAAGAACAAAAGGAACAGCATGAGAAGTTGTTAGCAAATTTGCTTGCATAGAATGAAGAGAAGGAGCGAAATTGGAGAAACATTTTAGCACAAGTCATGCAGAGACCCACCTCTGGACAAGACAAGATAATCGGAGCCTGCTCAAGCATGTAATGATAATAGAGATGGAAGGCTTGCCTCTGCAAGCGAGTTGCCACATCACCTGGGACTCCATCACCAACACAATCCCGCCAACAACATTGAAAAATTTTCGAGTGCAAGGACTAGCGCAGGAAGAACAGGAGGATCCCAAAATCGCTGAGATAGCCAGGCGTTTGCAAATTGCAAGGCATGAGAGAGCTCAAGCCCAGGCAGTCACCGACCTTGCTTCTAAAGAAGGGATGTCATTTGATAAAGGTCCTGAGCCAACTCGAAATGACCATCTGAGAAAGAGAGCTAAGTTCGAGGTGCTCACCTGCCAAGATAGGAGCCCGAGTAAGTTGCAGGAGTGGACGCAAGGATTCACCACATATTTCAAGCAAGATGCAAGAAAAGGAGAAGGTGGATTTTGCAGCTCATTACACGAGCCATCTAGCCGAGCCTGGTGGAGAACAGAAAGAGGCTGAAGCGTGGAGAGAAGCCGCCCATATGGGAAGTGATGAAAAGCGAGCTTCTTCACAATTTCTTGCCTAAGGATCACAAAGAAAGGTGTTGGTCAGTGGTACGCTCTCAAGCATGGTACACTTGAAGAATTTCATTTGCAATTCATGAAGGCCATGCTCAAAATACTGACCTAGAGCAGGAGGCAAAGCTCGCAGCGATGCCATCAAGCGAGTATAAGCTCGATTAAGCAACAACGCTGCTGTTGAAGAGGCAATGCAAGCGCAATGGACGCCGAGAACTATGGAGTCAAAATGGATCGAACCGTGACAACTCAGAATTTGGACAAGCCAGGCGCAAGGTGTGTTTCACAGGCAATACCAAGCTCAAGGAGCCAAGTACAACCCCCCTCACACTTGGAAGCCTAGAGGTCCAGAGCTTGCAGCCGGATCCACAGCACACACTAGTCAGCAAGTTGAGCTCAAGCCTATTGAATTTAGACAGCGTGATGAAAAAGAGAAGAAGGAGTATATGGCAAAAGGCTTGTGTTTTATTTGCTCGCTCGATCACATTTCCGTGCACGCCCATATGGATCGATGTATGGGAAATGGCCGAGAGGAGGAGGGAGCCGATCTGCAGGATGAAAGCCAATGCAAGATAATGCATGTGAGCTGGAAATGAGCTCACGTGTAAAGGAAGGCGACATAGAGAATTTCAAAGCAAGGACCTACCCACTGCTAGAATGGAGAGTGATAAGAAGGAGAGCTGTGAGCACCTCAAACATCAGTCCTTAATAGTGGAAGGACTGCTTGGTGGGAAAAAGGTATCCTTCCTTATCGATGGTGGGTCATCTCACAGCTATGTGAGAGCTGAAGTAGCTCGAGATGCCCCGGAAGCCATGTGGTATTGCACAGAGACAAATCAACAGATGAAGTTGGCCAACGGAACAGTGGAGCAAATTGTTGTGCATGAGATAATGACAGAGATTAGTTTTCAAGGGTATGCTGACCAGATTCGCTTGGAAGTTATTGACGCCGCCTCCGAGGTTTTGCTTGGGCAAGATTGGCTTTGGAGAGTAGATCCAAACATATCTTTTAGGAGACACGTGATGAGCTTGCAGTGGAAAGGCAAGGAGTTGGAGATACATGGAGCTGCACAAAAACATGACAGCAAATTGTTTTCATCCAGAAATGCTAGAAGAGCTATCCGGAAGGGAAAGCTAGAGTATGCTGCTGTCCTTTTCAGTTGCTGTCAGCTAGAGCAAGTGGATGAAAAGCAAGCTAGAGAAGGAGAGGCACCACCTGAGATGTTTGAGCTTTTGTCCAAGTTTGCAGATGTATTCTCATAAATGCAAGGGCTGCCACCGAGAAGAGAAGTGGACCACGCCATCGAGCTGGTGCCAGGAGAAAAGCCCGTAGCCAGGCCACCTTACAGGCTAGCTCCCCCAGAGAACATGGAGGTTCAAGCTGCAGTGGATGGACTGCTGAAGAAGGGGCTGATCGAGGAATCAGTGTCACCTTATGCTGCTCTAGTTCTCATAGTCAGGCACAGAAACGGTAAGATCAGAATGTGCATTGACTATAGAGGGTTAAATGCATCCACGATCAAGAATAAGTTTCAAATGCCTAGGATAGAAGAGATTTTGGATAACCTCGTGGGTGCTAGAGTCTTCAGCAAGGTTGATCTTCAGAGCGGCTTTCACCAAATCAGAATTCGTGCTGGAGATGAATACAAGTCCGCCTTCAGAACAAGGTACGGGCACTACCAATTCCTGGTGCTGCCCTTTGGCATGACAAATGCGCCCGCCAGCTTCACAACCTTGATGATGAAGATTTTGAGGCCCTATCTAGGGAAATTTGTTGAGGTATTTGTGATCTACATCTTGGTCTACTCTAAAAGCGAGAAGAGCACAAGGAGCACTTGGAGTTAGTGTTCACAGACTAAGGAAAACCAGCTATTTGCTAGACAAAAGAAGTGTGAATTCTTTAAGAACAAAGTGAACTACCTGGGGTTTGTGGTTTCATGATGGAGTGGAAGTTGACCAGAAAAGTGAAGCTCATCTGGATGGCAACCGACCTAAGCGAGCTCCAACAATTTCGGCATGACTGTCAAATGAAGAGCTTCATTCCGTGGTTTGCAAGGATTGGGTCTGAGACTTGACACAAGAATGCAAAGTTCCCATGTCGAGCCGCAAAGCAAGCATTTGAAGAGTTGAAGAGAGTCAGCATCAACCACAATTTTGACCTTGCCCGATCTCAACAAAGCCTTCGTAGTGAGCGATGCATCGATTATGCCTTGGGAGCGTCTGCAACAAGAAGGAGAAATGTAAGTTTTTCATCGAGCTGGTGCGAGCAAAGCCAGAGCCTGCACAGCTAGCTCCCCCAGAACATGGAGGTTCAAGCTGCGGTGGATGGATCAAGAAGGGGCTGATTGAGGAATCGGTGTCACCTTATCGCTCCAGTTCTCATAGTCAAGCACGTAAACGGTAAGATCGAATGTGCATTGACTATAGAGGGTTAAATGCATCCACGATCAAGAATAGGTTTCAAATGCCTAGGATAGAAGAGATTTTGGATAACCTCGTGGGTGCTAGAGTCTTGAAGGTTGATCTTGAGCGGCTTTCACCAAATCGAGTCGTGCTGGAGATGAATACAAGTCCGCCTTAACAGTGCAGGCACTACCAATTCCTGGTGCTGCCCTTTGGCATGACAAATGCGCCCGCCAGCTTCACAACCTTGATGATGAAGATTTTGAGGCCCTATCTAGGGAAATTTGTTGAGGTATTTGTGGACGACATCTTGGTCTACTCTAAAAACAGAGAAGAGCACAAGGAGCACTTGGAGTTAGTGTTCACAGCACTACGGGAAAACCAGCTATTTGCTAGACAAAAGAAGTGTGAATTCTTTAAGAACAAAGTGAACTACCTGGGGTTTGTGGTTTCAGCTGATGGAGTGGAAGTTGACCAAGAAAAAGTGAAGCTCATCTGGACTGGCCGCAACCTACTGACCTAACTGAGCTCCAGCAATTTCTGGGCATGACTGTCCAAATGAAGAGCTTCATTCCGGGGTTTGCACGGATTGCTGTGCCGTTGACAGACTTGACCTGCAAGAATGCAAAGTTCCCCATGTCAGAGCTGGCAAAGCAAGCATTTGAAGAGTTGAAGGGAGCTGTAGCATCAACCACAATTTTGACCTTGCCTGATCTCAACAAAGCCTTCGTAGTGAGAACTGATGCATCAGATTATGCTTTGGGAGCTGTGCTGCAACAAGAAGGGAGAAATGTAAGTTTTCGTCGAGCTTCAAGGTCGAGAAGAATTACACACACATGACAAGGAGATGCTTGCGAATTTATGCTCAAGACTTGGCGACATTACTTGTATGGCTCGATTCACGGTGTTCACGGATCATAGGAGTTTGGAACACTTCTATAAGCAGCCGCTCTTGAACCCGAGGCAGAGAAGATGGGCTGAGATAATTGCTGATTTCCACGTTACTATTTCTTATAGTCCAGGAAAAGCAAATTTGATTGCTGATGCATTAAGCAGGTTACGCTGCAGCAACATGACACTGAAGTTAGAATCAAATTTATGGAAAGAAGTGCGGCACAAGTTACTTGAAGATGCTACTTTGAGCAGCATCTTGCAGAGGCTAGAAGACAGTCTCTCAACTGGCAGGCCGACGGAATTGGGAGACTGCTACAGCATCCACCAAGGATGTTTGTTCAAGAAGGGAAGGTTATGCATACTCGAGAGTTGCTCGGAATTGAAGCTTTCCTTATTGCATGATGCCCATGATGCACCAACAGCAGGACACATGGGGATAGATAAGACGGGTATCAGCGAAGGAGCATGTCGGTGGCAAGGCATGAAGAACAAAGGCATCAAATAAATGCGAGTGCTTACCTTGTCATCCAAAGCGTTGAGAAGAGCACCAGCAGCTTGCTTATGCGTTAGAGGTGCCAAGAGAGTGGGCAAGCATGGCTTGTGATTTTGTGACATGCTTGCCGAGAACGCAGAGAGGACATGACGTGTGGGTGTGTGTAGACAGAGCCACCAAGCTTGCTCACTTTATTCCGTCAAGGGCACAAAGCCAAGCAACTAGTGCCTTTGTTCTTGAAGGAGATAGTTCGCGCATGGTGTGCCACAAGAAATTGTGTCGATAGAGATGCAAAGTTCTGTCTCTTTTGGAAGGAGTTTTGTGCAAGCTTGGGCATGAAGCGGTGTTTGAGCTCGGCTTACCATCCTCGATCGGCGACGGCGGAGGCAAAACCAAACGATGGAGGATTTGCTGCGTCCTTACTGCCATGACCGTCAGAGGAATTGGGAAGAAGCGCTGCCACTTGCTGAGTTTGCTTACAACTCAGCCCGTCACTCTGCAACTGGGTATTCGCCTTTCAAGCTGACATATGGAAAGAATATTCCACCACCAAGTATGTGGCCAGTGTTGCAGGGACAGCAAAGGTCAATCACCGAGCTGAATGAGAGCATGCGCCAAGATTTCCAGGAAGCTGTGCAGAGAATGGCAACAATCAATGATCAGAGAGCAAAGCACGCCAACAAGAAACGAAGAGATGAACAGCACGAGGTTGGCGACCTAGCGTGGCTGAGAGTGCGCCCTAATAGGTACTCCAAGCTGCAGGAAGGTAAGGCCAAGCTCGCCTATAGGTATGTCCGTCCATTTGCTGTTAGCAGGAAGGTCTCCACAGTAGCTTATCAACTAGACCTTCCAGCACATTGGAAGATGTGCAAGACCTTCCACGTTTCCTTGTTGAAGAAGTTTGTAGGAGTCCTTCCATCACAGCGGTTTCTAGATGAGGCATCTGCGAGAAAACAAGCAAGGAGAGGGAAGGAAGGCGTAGTTCACCGAGTTCGAGCTCCTTAGAGAAGGAGAGCCACCCGCCAAAGAAGACATTCGAGGAAGGAGGAGGAGGAGTAAGCATGAAGGGCAGCCTCTCAAGCGCAAGAATTTCAAAGTGGGAGATGCCCTTATCTTGCAGCCAGCAGCCATCCTAGCCACAAGGGAGCGAGCTCTGCGTGGCCGGACCATCCGAGAATTCCTGGTGAGTTGGGAAGGTGACAACCCAGAAGAACCCAGTTGGGCATCTGAAACATTTGTGGATGCTTTCCAACATCTGGCCAAGTTCAGAACGGATGGATTGGGCCCAAGTCCTCCTGCGGAAAGCTAGAGGAAGGAGGAGGATGTCACGGCGGATTGAGCAAGCTCCGGTAGTGAAGGACATAGTCAATTGCCGTGCTATGGTAGACACCGACCGAGCCAAGTGATCTCGGCGGAGTGGCGGCATACATGGTAGCCGTAGCACGAGGCAGCTAGAGGCAGTGGGTTAGTTAGAGCGAGTGACTAACCTAGGGCAACTAACCATAGTTAGCCAAACTCTAGTCGTGCACAACATTTGAACACGTGCTTTCCGAGCAGGGGCGGCCACTTGAGCCTGCCCAAGATCCAAGGGGACGAATTCCTTTCCAGCTCTTGGTGAGTCGCCCATCTCGTGATGCCGCCATACAAGGATGACTACAATTCAGTAGGAAGTAGGGGATTTGTAGGCGCCCGAGCTAGCAGAATCGAGTTTGGTAGGAGTAGATAGTAGGTAAGTCGCCTCAGGACGTCGAGGTGGTCCAAGACTTGGTTAATTGAGAGAACCCCAGGATGTCCTAGACTTAGCAGTTAGAGAAGGGAGGCGGGGAGAGTAGGATATGTTAGAAAACCCATTTGATACACATATAGGGGAATTAGGGTCTATTATGACATCCGAGAACAAAGTTCCTTGGACTTCACTATAAATATCCAAGCGGGTAGGAAGTCCTTGGCCTTTGGGGTTTCGGTAGAAAGTTCCTTGTCGAGACCATGGTAGAAAAAGGATATGAGATAGAGCCATGCATTTCGCGAGCCAAGGAGGATAACTTCCTTGGAATTCGGGAAGGGGTTCAATTTCTCGAATGTCACGCAGAGGGCTATATATACATGTCGCTGTATATAGAAGATGAGATTTTGATGATCGTGGATCATCGAGGAGGACACGTGGCGCACATCGAGATGGGGCGCAACTAGGGACGGATACCAAAGGATTATCACGAGAAGGAAAAATGATTCGTGCATAAGGCAGCACCATCGTCTGAGGAAAGGAACTTCTATAAGCTAGGACTAGACAAAGTAGTTCAAGGTGTTTGGAGGGCTAACAAATTGCAGCAGGTGGCGGAGGCCCTCTACACATACTAAGGAGGTGGGGGACATTATTCTGCATGAAGTGATCAAGAAGATTTTGATTTTGAGCTTTTGGTGGTCCACTATGCAAGGGTAAAATTTGATAGATAAATCAATGTGATTGCACAAGACGATGTCTCACAAAATGTTGCCGCACTGACATGATAAAAGGACGAGTAAAAAATCACAATCTACATGAAAATTAGGGCCCATATCAAAATTTAGTAATTCCTTCTAGTGCTATGCTATTTGAGAACAATCTTATTTTCATAGTAACCTTTAAATATGATTAGTTAGATGTTATTAATCAATCCTTGGCCTTTGAAAATCGGACCTTCTATAATGTCTTTGATTGACCCTACCATATGTCAAGATTTAAACCAAAATACAAATCAAAATTTATCCTTGGCCTTTGAAAAGTAGTCTTCTTTGATTTTGAGTCCTTGGTCTTTGAATCTCTCTACTTTTGACTATAAATGTGCCACCAGCCACACTAATTAGTTATCAAACAAGCTCAACCTTTGACGACCCTTGGTGCATTTCCATGAGTAGCTAGTGACTTTTCAAGCGTGAAGTTACAACATTTTGTGGACGCTTTCCAACATTTGGCCAAGTTCGAACGGATGGATTGGACCCAAGTCCTCCTCGGAAAGCTAGAGGAAGGAGGAGGATGTCACGCGGATTGAGCAAGCTCCAGCCTGAAGGACATAGTCAATTGCCGTGCTATGGTAGACACCGACCGAGCCAAGTGATCTCGCCGAAGGCGGCATACATGGTAGCCGCAGCAGCTAGCTAGAATAAAGAGGTTAGTTAGAGCGAGTGACTAACCTAGGGCAACTAACCATAGTTAGCCAAACTCTAGTCGTGCACAACATTTGAACACGTGCATCAGGGCGGCCACTTGAGCCTGCCCCAAGATCCAAGGGGACGACCCAGCCTCCGCCTTGGTGTCCGAGTCGCCCATCTCGTATGATGCCGCCATTACAAGGATGACTACAATTCGTAGGAAGTAGGGGATTTGTAGGCGCCCGAGCTAGCACCCAGTTTCAGACGAGTAAGGTAGATAGTAGGTAAGTCGCCTGTAGGACGCCCCAGGTGGTCCAAGACTTGGTTAATTGAGACTCAGGATGTCCTAGACTTAGCCAAGAACGGGTGCAGAAAGGGAGGTGAGAGTAGGATATGTTAGAAAACCCATTTGATACACATATAGGGGAATTAGGGTCTATTATGACATCCGAGAAACAAAGTTCCTTGGACTTCACTATAAATATCCAAGTGTAGGAAGTCCTTGGCCTTTGGGGTTTCGGTAGAAAGTTCCTTGTCGAGACCATGGTAGAAAAAGGATATGAGATAGAGCCATTTCATGAGCCAAGGAGGATAACTTCCTTGGAATTAAGGGGAAGGGGTTCAATTTCTCGAATGTCACGCAGAGGGCTATATATACAACGCTTATACTAGATAGAAGATGAGATTTTGATGATCGTGATCATCGAGGAGGACACGGGCGCACATCGAGATGGGGCGCAACTAGGGACGGATACCAACCGGATTATCACGAAGGAAAAGTCAGATTCGTGCATAAGGCAGCACCATCTGAGAGAAAGGAACTTCTATAAGCTAGGACTAGACAAAGTAGTTCAAGGTGTTTGAGGGCTAACAAATGGTACAGATGGCGGAGGCCACATACTAAGGAGGTGGGGGACATTATTCTGCATATGTGATCAAGAAGATTTTGATCAAGAAGCTTTTGGTGGTCCACTATGCAAAATTTGATAGATAAATCAATGTGATTGCACAAGACGATGTCTCACAAAATGTTGCCGCAATGCTTATGATAAAAGGACGAGTAAAAAATCACAATCTACATGAAAATTAGGGCCCATATCAAAATTTAGTAATTCCTTCTAGTGCTATGCTATTTGAGAACAATCTTATTTTCATAGTAACCTTTAAATATGATTAGTTAGATGTTATTAATCAATCCTTGGCCTTTGAAAATCAGACCTTCTATAATGTCTTTGATTGACCCTACCATATGTAATCAAGATTTAAACCAAAATACAAATCAAAATTTATCCTTGGCCTTTGAAAAGTAGTCTTTGATTTTGAGTCCTTGGTCTTTGAATCTCTCTCAAGACTACGGACGACTATAAATGTGCCACCAGCCACACTAATTAGTTATCAAACAAGCTCAACCTTTGACGACCCTTGGTGCATCATGAGTAGCTAGTGACTTTTCAAGCGTGAAGTTACAACATTTTGTTTTGGTGACAATGGTGTCTGAAAAGGTTTTGAAGAATTTGATGAGGAAATCAAGCCCGATTTCCAAAGAGGATTCATCGCAATTGTTCACCGTTAGTATCCGTTGCAGACGGATAAAACTTGTGTTTTATTGCAGACGGATAACATTTCCGTTCCTGTTGCTCATATGTCCGTAGCTTGTTCACCATGCTTCTTAAAACTTGAGATATCCTTTATCAATCATAAGATGTCGATAAGGAGGTTATGAAAACACTTGACATGGAGCACCGTGAGAAAAATGCTTGTGGGGCTTCTATCGCCTCAACTATTATGGTGCATTTTAGAGTGGAAACCATAACATGCATCGTTGCAACCTTAACATGCATCGCTTGCAACCTAAGAATTCTTCAAGCACGCTTTCAAGAAGATCACGCCGAGGTTACCTTCTTGTAAGATCATTTGATAAGCGTAAAGAGCACAAGTTACACAATCATATTCTTGAATTGGTGGAGAAAGGAATTCTTCAATTTTGAAATGGATGATCACACTTGCAAAAGGAATGTAAATGCAAGATCATATTCATTAATTTATTTTAGCAGTGATATATTCATTTTATTCTCTTTCCTACTTCATGTTTTGAAATGTTTGCAAACCATCATTATGTTACCGAGATCATTTAACTGCCACCTGGCGCTGCGTTTTCGTCGTCCACCTTTGTAACCGCAATTTACAAAGACCGCACGGATCTCCATCGTAACACGGCCCCTAGAACATCTAAATCTGCCTTTGCTTCAATCTGACAAATGTTGCACTTGATCCGGGAAGGCCCGCCATTCAACGCGCCTCCTTAAGATATGGGCTATTGAGCTCCAAGAAGTCTCTGGAGGCGCGAGTGGATGCCCGAGCCGTGAATTTTTTGTCTTGAAATACTTGGGAAAGATGGTGCGGATGAGAAACACCAAGGGAAGCGGAGCACAACCTTGATTTTGGTACAAGCGCCGAGAGTCTACCATGCCAATTTTTCACAACGCTTGGATCTATTGGGTGTCGTTTCTAGTTGCGTCTTCTAGAAGCCCTGCCGATAACCGCTCCATAATGAAATGCTGGTAAGTAGCTTCTAGACAAGGTTTTAGTATAGTTAATTAGCAATATTCTAGGAAAGTGATAAAATAGAAATAGTGATAATATAGAAGAAAATAGAAAGAGTGATAATATAGAAGTTGCCATGGGTGCCCTAGTCTATATATGTCCTATATACTCACACATATATATGTCCTATATACTCACACATATATTATGTATCTTGTGTTGGGTTTTCTATGTTATCTTAGGTTATAATTATTCTAAAGTAGGTATTTGTTTTCATATCTTTGTGTTTGGCCTCTAAAGTTGTCTGTGCACCTTGTGAACACGAAACGTGGTACAAGAATAACCGAGGCGTTAAAGAATTTTAGAGTATTAAAATCGTCACACACCATCCAAGAAAAACACATAGCTTGATTAGAGAAAGCTCTAAGGAAAAGAAATGGCTGCTCAATGTACTTCATCTAGCATAAATACGTGGTGACAAGAGGAGGTTTAACGGGTCCGAAAATACCAATGATAATAGGAAAACGCGTTACTACGTGAAAAAGATTCAACGACCAAGTTCAAAAGGAAATCGAGATTCACATGGTCAAGCTCCTCAACTACTTCAAAGAACTCGAAACCCAACTGCTTACTCATCCGTTTATACTTTGAGTTCTATCCATATGTCATTCCACAAACCTCCTCTACATCACAAGACGCTGTCCGCCACACAACAATTTTGGACATAATATCAACCATACTTCAAAATTTTACGATGGGAACGATATCAAAATTCCAATCTTGTTCAAGGATGCCCTCGGGCATATTTTGAAAATTATGGGCAAATGACTAATACGAGGGTCTCATCACCTACTTCTGTGTTGGATCCAACCATGTTCAAGGATATCCACGTGCACATGTTCAAGGTCATGCGAAAATGATTAATACTACTAGGGCTGCATTTTATGATGCGAACAATATTCAAACTCCAATCATGTTCAAGGATGCCCTCCGGCATATTATGAAGATGATGTTAAAATGACTAATACTAGGGTCCCATCACCTAGTTCTCGTGTTGGATTTGATCGTGGTCAAGGATATCCTCGCACATATCCAAGGTTATGTGGAAATGACTAATACTACGGTCTAGCCACCGTGTTTTCGAGGATGATGTAGGGATTACTAGAAGCCATACGGAAAATAAAAGACTACAAGAAAAATAGTATGGTATTTGCGCCAACAGTCTTATGCGGAAAAAGCTAGCATGCAATCATTATGCCGTGGAAAATGCTTCAATTGATGGAAACAATTACGACAACAACATAGCTGGAAAAACGAGATACTACGTAAAATAGCGATGAATTGGCTCAAGCTGCCAAAGTGTCCCATCAATTATTTCCAAACTAGGCAATGCTACACCTATAATTTTAATGAGATCAAGGCCTCATTTGATCGCAAAGAGGAAAAATTGGAAAATGGAAAGTGCTTGCATATGGACTTCAAGTACGAATGGAACAATTTCTTGCAATAAGCAATTTACCTAAGCCAAGTCCTTCATATGACAACAATAACTGGATCAACATCGACATTATGTGAAAGAAATACGAAATTGGATGGATAGATCAAATGTTATTGCACAAGACGATGTCCCACAAAATGTTGCCCCACAAGAAACTACAATAAAAGAAGGAGTATAAATCAAGATTTATGTGAAAACAATGTCGACCACACTCCAAAATTTTATGATAGGAAGCCCGGATATAAAAACCCCAATCATATTGAAGGATGCCCTACGGCATATGTTGAAAGTTATGCGAAATTCCTAATACAAGGGTCCCATCACCTAGTTCCCGTGTTGGATCCAATCATGGTCAAGAGTATCCTCCAAGGTTATTCAAAATTCCTAATACAAGGGTCACTAATACAAACACGAAAAGCAATATGGTAATGGTAACAACCCGTCCTTCTCTAGAAAATCCTAGTACCATGCAACCATTGCATGACGCCGAAAATAAAATGCTTCAATTCATGAAAACAATGAGGACAACATAGGAGAAATAATGAGACAATGCTTGCTGAAACAAATAATGAAATGGCGCAAATGTGTCAAACTGTCCCATCAATCATTTCCAAATAAGAGAAAGCTACACCATTAATCTATCTTTAATGCAATCATTGCCTCATTTGATTGCAAAACGAAGAGGAGAATTTGGGAAAATGAAAAGTGCTTGGATATAGACGTCAAATACGAAGAAACAATTTCTTGCACTAAGAAGTTTACTTAAGCCAAGTCCTTCATGTGACAACAAAATTGGATCAACAACAACATTACGTGAAACAAATATAAAATTTGATAGATAAATCAATGTGATTGCACAAGACGATGTCTCACAAAATGTTGCGCACCGCTTATGATAAAAGGACGAGTAAAAAAAATCACAATCTACATGAAAATTAGGGCCCATATCAAATTTAGTAATTCCTTCTAGTGCTATGCTATTTGAGAACAATCTTATTTTCATAGTAACCTTTAAATATGATTAGTTAGATGTTATTAATCAATCCTTGGCCTTTGAAAATCGGACCTTCTATAATGTCTTTGATTGACCCTACCATATGTCAAGATTTAAACCAAAATACAAATCAAATTTATCCTTGGCCTTTGAAAAGTAGTCTTCTTTGATTTTGAGTCCTTGGTCTTTGAATCTCTCGCACTACTGACGACTATAAATGTGCCACCAGCCACACTAATTAGTTATCAAACAAGCTCAACCTTTTGTGACCCTTGGTGCATTTCCGAGTAGCTAGTGACTTTTCAAGCGTGAAGTTACAACATTTTGTTTTGGTGACAATGGTGTCGTGAAAAGGTTTTTGAAGAATTTGATGAGGAAATCAAGCCCGATTTCCAAAGAGGATTCATCGCAATTGTTCACCGTTAGTATCCGCTTGCAGACGGATAAAACTTGTGTTTCTATTGCGAGACGGATAACATTTCCGTTCTGTTGCTCATATGTCCCGTAGCTTGTTCACCATGCTTCTTAAAACTTGAGATATCCTTTATCAATCATAAGATGTCGATAAGGAGGTTATGAAAACACTTGACATGGAGCACAGTGAGAAAAATGCTTGTGGGGCTTCTATCGCCCTCAACTATTATGGTGCATTTTAGAGTGGAAACCATAACATGCATCTGTTGCAACCTTAACATGCATCAGTTGCAACCTAAGAATTCTTTAAGCACGCTTTCAAGAAGATCACGTCAGAGGTTACCTTCTTGTAAGATCATTTGATAAGCAGAAAGAGGAGCACAAGTTACACAATCATATTCTTGAATTGGTGGAGAAAGGAATTCTTCAATTTTTGAAATGGATGATCACACTTGCAAAAGGAATGTAAATGCAAGATCATAGTTCATTAATTTATTTTAGCAGTGATATATTCATTTTTATTCTCTTTCCTACTTCATGTTTTGAAATGTTTGCAAACCATCATTATGTTACCGAGATCATTTAACTTTGCGGCGCTCGTTTCTCGTCCACCTTTGTAACCGCATTTACAAAGACGCACGGATCTCCATCGTAACACGGCCCCTAGAAGATCTAAATCGCTTTTGCTTTCGACAAATGTTGCACTGATCCGGGAAGGCTCGCCATTCAACGCTCTCCTTAAGATATGGGCTATTGAGCTCCAAGAAGTCTCGAGGCGCGAGTGGATGCCCGAGCCGATGAATTTTGGGGCTCGTCTTGAAATACTTGGGAAAGATGATGCGGATGAGAAACACCAAGTAAGCGGAGCACAACCCTGATTTTGGTACAAGCGCCGAGAGTCTACCATGCCAATTTTTCACAACGCTTGGATCTATTGGGTGTCGTTTCTAGTTGCGTCTTCATGTCGATACCGCCCATAATGAAATGCTGTAAGTAGCTTCTAGACAAGGTTTTAGTATAGTTAATTAGCAATATTCTAGGAAAGTGATAAAATAGAAATAGTGATAATATAGAAGAAAATAGAAAGAGTGATAATATAGAAGGCTGCCATGGGTGCCCTAGTCTATATATGTCCTATATACCACACATATATTATGTATCTTGTGTTGGGTTTTCTATGTTATCTTAGGTTATAATTATTCTAAAGTAGGTATTTGTTTTCATATCTTGTGTTTGGCCTCTAAAGTTGTCTGTGCACCTTGTGCACAGAAACGGTGGTACAAGAATAACCGAGGCGTTAAAGAATTTTACGATTAAATCGTCACACACACCATCCAAGAAAAACACATAGCTTGATTAGAGAAAGCTCTAAGGAAAAGAAATGGCTGCTCGGCAGACTTCATCTAGCATAAATACACGTGGTGACAAGAGGAGGTTTAACGGGTCCGAAAATACCAATGATAATAGGAAAACGCGTTACTACGTAAAAGATTCAACGACCAAGTTCAAAAGGAAATCGAGATTCACATGGTCAAGCTCCTCAACTACTTCAAAGAACTCGAAACCCAACTGCTTTCTGCCGTCCACCTTTGTAAATCGCAATTTACGACTGCACGGATCTCCATCGTAACACGGCCCCTAGAAGATCTAAATCGCTTTTGTTTAATGACAAATGTTGCACTGATCCGGGAAGGCTCGCCATTCAACGCGCCTCCTTAAGATATGGGCTATTGAGCTCCAAGAAGTCTCGAGGCGCGAGTGGATGCCCGAGCTGCTGAATTTTGGGGCTCGCCTTGAAATACTTGGGAAAGATGGTGCGGATGAGAAACACCGGCGCCAAGCGGAGCACAACCCGTGATTTTGGTACAAGCGCCGAGAGTCTACCATGCCAATTTCACAACGCTTGGATCTATTGGGTGTCGTTTTGGGCCAAGGCTTAGAAGCCCTGCCGAAACCTTAGCTCCATAATGAAATGTCAGTAGTAGCTTCTAGACAAGGTTTTAGTATAGTTAATTAGCAATATTCTAGGAAAGTGATAAAATAGAAATAGTGATAATATAGAAGAAAATAAGAGTGATAATATAGAAGTCGCCATGGGTGCCCTAGTCTATATATGTCCTATATACTCACACATATATTATGTATCTTGTGTTGGGTTTTCTATGTTATCTTAGGTTATAATTATTCTAAAGTAGGTATTTGTTTTCATATCTTGTGTTTGGCCTCTAAAGTTGTCTGTATACCTTGTGCACAGAAACGGTGGTACAAGAATAACCGAGGCGTTAAAGAATTTTACGATTAAATCGTCACACACACCATCCAAGAAAAACACATAGCTTGATTAGAGAAAGCTCTAAGGAAAAGAAATGGCTGCTCGGCAGACTTCATCTAGCATAAATACACGTGGTGACAAGAGGAGGTTTAACGGGTCCGAAAATACCAATGATAATAGGAAAACGCGTTACTACGTAAAAGATTCAACGACCAAGTTCAAAAGGAAATCGAGATTCACATGGTCAAGCTCCTCAACTACTTCAAAGAACTCGAAACCCCAACTGCTTTCTGCTCATCCGCTTATACTTTGAGTTCTATCCGCATATGTCATTCCACAAACCTCCTCTACATCACAAGACGCGGTCCGCCACACAACAATTTTGGACATAATATCAACCATACTTCAAAATTTTACGATGGGAACGATATCAAAATTCCAATCTTGTTCAAGGATGCCCTCGGGCATATTTTGAAAATTATGGGCAAATGACTAATACGAGGGTCTCATCACCTACTTCTCGTGTTGGATCCAACCATGTTCAAGGATATCCACGTGCACATGTTCAAGGTCATGCGAAAATGATTAATACTACTAGGGCTGCATTTTATGATGCGAACAATATTCAAACTCCAATCATGTTCAAGGATGCCTCCGCATATTATGAAGATGATGTTAAAATGACTAATACTAGGGTCCCATCACCTAGTTCTCGTGTTGGATTTGATCGTGGTCAAGGATATCCTCCGCACATATCCAAGGTTATGTGGAAATGACTAATACTACGGTCTCGCCACCGTGTTTTCTGAGGCGGATGATGTAGGGATTACTAGAAGCCATACGGAAAATAAAGACTACAAGAAAATAGTATGGTATTTGCGCCAACAGCCCGTCCTTATGCGGAAAAAGCGCTAGCATGCAATCATTGTACCGTAGGAAATGCTTCAATTGATGGAACAATTACGACAACAACATAGCTGGAAAAACGAGATACTACGTCAAATAATAGTGGGGCTCAACTGCGTCAAAGTGTCCCATCAATTATTTCCAAACTAGGCAATGCTACACCTATAATTTTAATGAGATCAAGGCCTCATTTGATCGCAGTGAAGAGGAAAAATTGGAAAATGGAAAGTGCTTGCATATGGACTTCAAGTACGAATGGAACAATTTCTTGCAATAAGCAATTTACCTAAGCCAAGTCCTTCATATGACAACAACTGGATCAACATCGACATTATGTGAAAGAAATACAAATTGATGGATAGATCAAATGTTATTGCACAAGACGATGTCCCACAAAATGTTGCCCCACAAGAAACTACAATAAAAGAAGGAGTATAAAATCAAGATTTATGTGAAAACAATGTCGACCACACTCCAAAATTTTATGATAGGAAGCCCGATATAAAAACCCCAATCATATTGAAGGATGCCTCGGGCATATTTTGAAAATTATGGGCAAATGACTAATACGAGGGTCTCATCACCTAGTTCCGTGTTGGATCCAATCATGGTCAAGAGTATCCTCCGAAGGTTATTCAAAATTCTAATACAAGGGTCACTAATACAAACACGAAAAGCAATATGGTAATGGTAACAACCCGTCCTTCTCTAGAAAATCCTAGTACCATGCAACCATTGCATGACGCAGAAAAATAAAATGCTTCAATTCATGAAAACAATGAGGACAACATAGGAGAAATAATGAGACAATGCTTGCTGAAACAGCTAATGAAATGGCAAATGTGTCAAACTGTCCCATCAATCATTTCCAAATAAGAGAAAGCTACACCATTAATCTATCTTTAATGCAATCGGCCTCATTTGATCGCAAAACGAAGAGGAGAATTTGGGAAAATGAAAAGTGCTTGGATATAGACGCCAAATACGAAGAAACAATTTCTTGCACTAAGAAGTTTACTTAAGCCAAGTCCTTCATGTGACAACAAAAGGATCAACAACAACATTACGTGAAACAAATATAAAATTTGATAGATAAATCAATGTGATTGCACAAGACGATGTCTCACAAATGTTGCCGCATGCTTATGATAAAAGGACGAGTAAAAAATCACAATCTACATGAAAATTAGGGCCCATATCAAATTTAGTAATTCCTTCTAGTGCTATGCTATTTGAGAACAATCTTATTTTCATAGTAACCTTTAAATATGATTAGTTAGATGTTATTAATCAATCCTTGGCCTTTGAAAATCGGACCTTCTATAATGTCTTTGATTGACCCTACCATATGTATCAAGATTTAAACCAAAATACAAATCAAAATTTATCCTTGGCCTTTGAAAAGTAGTCTTCTTTGATTTTGAGTCCTTGGTCTTTGAATCTCTCTCGGACGACTATAAATGTGCCACCAGCCACACTAATTAGTTATCAAACAAGCTCAACCTTTTGACACCCTTGGTGCATTTCACGAGTAGCTAGTGACTTTTCAAGCGTGAAGTTACAACATTTTGTTTTGGTGACAATGGTGTCTGTGAAAAGGTTTTGAAGAATTTGATGAGGAAATCAAGCCCATTTCCAAAGAGGATTCATCGCAATTGTTCACCGTTAGTATCCGCTACATGACGGATAAAACTTGTGTTTCTATTGCGTAGACGGATAACATTTGCCTCGTTGCTCATATGTCCCGTAGCTTGTTCACCATGCTTCTTAAAACTTCGTAGATATCCTTTATCAATCATAAGATGTCGATAAGGAGGTTATGAAAACACTTGACATGGAGCACCGTGAGAAAATGCTTGTGGGGCTTCATCGCCTCAACTATTATGGTGCATTTTAGAGTGGAAACCATAACATGCATCGGTAAACCTTAACATGCATCGGTTGCAACCTAAGAATTCTTCACACGCTTTCAAGAAGATCACGAGGTTACCTTCTTGTAAGATCATTTGATGAGCGTAAAGAGGAGCACAAGTTACACAATCATATTCTTGAATTGGTGGAGAAAGGAATTCTTCAATTTTTGAAATGGATGATCACACTTGCAAAAGGAATGTAAATGCAAGATCATATTCATTAATTTATTTTAGCAGTGATATATTCATTTTATTCTCTTCCTACTTCATGTTTTGAAATGTTTGCAAACCATCATTATGTTATGAGATCATTTAACTCACACCTGCTCGTTTTCTCGTCCACCTTTGTAACCGCAATTTACAAGATGCACGGATCTCCATCGTAACACGGCCCCTAGAAGATCTAAATCGCCTTTGCTTCAATCACAAATGTTGCACTGATCCGGGAAGGCTCGCCATTCAACGCGCCTCCTTAAGATATGGGCTGTGAGCTCCAAGAAGTCTCGAGGCGCGAGTGGATGCCTCGAGCTGAATTTTGGGGCTCTTGAAATACTTGGGAAAGATGGTGCGGATGAGAAACACCAAGGCGAAAAGCGAAGCGGAGCACAACCCATGATTTTGGTACTGCCGAGAGTCTACCATGCCAATTTTTCACAACGCTTGGATCTATTGGGTGTCGTTTCTAGTTGCGTCTTCTAGAAGCCCTGATAACCGCCCATAATGAAATGCTGGTAAGTAGCTTCTAGACAAGGTTTTAGTATAGTTAATTAGCAATATTCTAGGAAAGTGATAAAATAGAAATAGTGATAATATAGAAGAAAATAGAAAGAGTGATAATATAGAAGGCGTGGTGCCCTAGTCTATATATGTCCTATATACTCACACATATATTATGTATCTTGTGTTGGGTTTTCTATGTTATCTTAGGTTATAATTATTCTAAAGTAGGTATTTGTTTTCATATCTTTGTGTTTGGCCTCTAAAGTTGTCTGTGTGCACCTTGTGAACACGAAACGGGTGGTACAAGAATAATTACAAGAATAACGAGGCGTTAAAGAATTTTAGATATTAATCGTCACACACCATCCAAGAAAAACACATAGCTTGATTAGAGAAAGCTCTAAGGAAAAGAAATGGCTGCTCAACAACTTCATCTAGCATAAATACACGTGGTGACAAGAGAGGTTTAACGGTCCAAAATACCAATGATAATAGGAAAAACGCGTTACTACAGAAAAGATTCAACGACCAAGTTCAAAAGGAAATCGAGATTCACATGGTCAAGCTCCTCAACTACTTCAAGAAACTCGAAACCCCAACTGCTTACCGCTCATCCGCTTATACTTTGAGTTCTATCCATATGTCATTCCACAAACCTCCTCTACATCACAAGACGCGTCCGCCACACAACAATTTTGGACATAATATCAACCATACTTCAAAATTTTACGATGGGAACGATATCAAAATTCCAATCTTGTTCAAGGATGCCCTCGGCATATTTTGAAAATTATGGGCAAATGACTAATACGAGGGTCTCATCACCTACTTCGTGTTGGATCCAACCATGTTCAAGGATATCCACGTGCACATGTTCAAGGTCATGCGAAAATGATTAATACTACTAGGGCTGCATTTATGATGCGAACAATATTCAAACTCCAATCATGTTCAAGGATGCCTCCGCATATTATGAAGATGATGTTAAAATGACTAATACTAGGTCCCATCACCTAGTTCTCGTGTTGGATTTGATCGTGGTCAAGGATATCCTCCGCACATATCCAAGGTTATGTGGAAATGACTAATACTACGGCCTCGCCACCGTGTTTTCCGAGGCGATGATGTAGGGATTACTAGAAGCCATACGGAAAATAAAGACTACAAGAAAATAGTATGGTATTTGCGCTACCCGCCCCTTATGGAAAAAGTCGCTAGCATGCAATCATTGTACGTCGAGGAAATGCTTCAATTGATGGAAACAATTACGACAACAACATAGCTGGAAAAACGAGATACTACGTAAATAGCCGATGAATTGGCTCAATCACACAAAGTGTCCCATCAATTATTTCCAAACTAGGCAATGCTACACCTATAATTTTTCAATGAGATCAAGGCCTCATTTGATCGCAAAAGCGAAGAGGAAAAATTGGAAAATGGAAAGTGCTTGCATATGGACTTCAAGTACGAATGGAACAATTTCTTGCAATAAGCAATTTACCTAAGCCAAGTCCTTCATATGACAACAACTGGATCAACATCGACATTATGTGAAAGAAAATAATGAAATTGGATGGATAGATCAAATGTTATTGCACAAGACGATGTCCCACAAAATGTTGCCCCACAAGAAACTACAATAAAAGAAGGAGTATAAAATCAAGATTTATGTGAAAACAATTTACAAGACTGCACGGATCTCCATCGTAACACGGCCCCTAGAAGATCTAAATCGCCTTTGCTTCAATCGACAAATGTTGCACTGATCCGGGAAGGCTCGCCATTCAACGCGCTCCTTAAGATATGGGCTATTGAGCTCCAAGAAGTCTCGAGGCGAGTGGATGCCCCGAGCTGAATTTTTGGGGCTCTTGAAATACTTGGGAAAGATGGTGCGGATGAGAAACACCAAGGCGAAAAGCGGAGCACAACCCTGATTTTGGTACAAGCGCCGAGAGTCTACCATGCCAATTTTTCACAACGCTTGGATCTATTGGGTGTCGTTTCTAGTTGCGTCTTCTAGAAGCTCGCGATAACCGCTCCATAATGAAATGCTGGTAAGTAGCTTCTAGACAAGGTTTTAGTATAGTTAATTAGCAATATTCTAGGAAAGTGATAAAATAGAAATAGTGATAATATAGAAGAAAATAGAAAGAGTGATAATATAGGCCATGGGTGCCCTAGTCTATATATGTCCTATATACACATATATTATGTATCTTGTGTTGGGTTTTCTATGTTATCTTAGGTTATAATTATTCTAAAGTAGGTATTTGTTTTCATATCTTTGTGTTTGGCCTCTAAAGTTGTCTGTGCACCTTGTGAACACGAAACGGGTGGTACAAGAATAACCGAGGCGTTAAAGAAGATGATACCAAATCACACACCATCCAAGAAAAACACATAGATTAGAGAAAGCTCTAAGGAAAAGAAATGGCTGCTCAAGACTTCATCTAGCATAAATACACGTGGTGACAAGAGGAGGTTTAACGGGTCCGAAAATACCAATGATAATAGGAAAACCTACGTAAAAAGATTCAACGACCAAGTTCAAAAGGAAATCGAGATTCACATGGTCAAGCTCCTCAACTACTTCAAAGAACTCGAAACCCCAACTGCTACTGCTCATCCGCTTATACTTTGAGTTCTATCCGCATATGTCATTCCACAAACCTCTACATCACAAGACGCGTCCGCCACACAACAATTTTGGACATAATATCAACCATACTTCAAAATTTTACGATGGGAACGATATCAAAATTCCAATCTTGTTCAAGGATGCCCTCGGGCATATTTTGAAAATTATGGGCAAATGACTAACACGAGGGTCTCATCACCTACTTCGTGTTGGATCCAACCATGTTCAAGGATATCCACGTGCATGTTCAAGGTCATGCGAAAATGATTAATACTACTAGGGCTGCATTTTATGATGCAACAATATTCAAACTCCAATCATGTTCAAGGATGCCTCCGCATATTATGAAGATGATGTTAAAATGACTAATACTAGGGTCCCATCACCTAGTTCTCGTGTTGGATTTGATCGTGGTCAAGGATATCCTCACATATCCAAGGTTATGTGAAATGACTAATACTACGGCCTCGCCACCGTGTTTTCCGAGTGATGATGTAGGGATTACTAGAAGCCCACGGAAAATAAAGACTACAAGAAAATAGTATGGTATTTGCCAACAGTCCCTTATGCGGAAAAAGTCGCTAGCATGCAATCATCAACGTAGGAAATGCTTCAATTGATGGAAACAATTACGACAACAACATAGCTGGAAAAACGAGATACTACTACGTCAAAATAAAATGATGAATTGGCTCAATCACACAAAGTGTCCCATCAATTATTTCCAAACTAGGCAATGCTACACCTATAATTTTAATGAGATCAAGGCCTCATTTGATCGCAAAAGCGAGGAAAAATTGGAAAATGGAAAGTGCTTGCATATGGACTTCAAGAATAATGGAACAATTTCTTGCACAAGCAATTTACCTAAGCCAAGTCCTTCATATGACAACAACTGGATCAACATCGACATTATGTGAAAGAAAATAAAATTGGATGGATAGATCAAATGTTATTGCACAAGACGATGTCCCACAAAATGTTGCCCCACAAGAAACTACAATAAAAGAAGGAGTATAAATCAAGATTTATGTGAAAACAATTTACACTCCAAAATTTTATGATAGGAAGCCCGGATATAAAAACCCCAATCATATTGAAGGATGCCCTACGCATATATGTTGAAAAGTTATGCGAAAATTCCTAATACAAGGGTCCCATCACCTAGTTCCGTGTTGGATCCAATCATGGTCAAGAGTATCCTCCAAGGTTATTCAAAATTCCTAATACAAGGGTCACTAATACAAACACGAAAAGCAATATGGTAATGGTAACAACCCGTCCTTCTAGAAAATCCTAGTACCATGCAACCATTGCATGACGCAGAAAAATAAAATGCTTCAATTCATGAAAACAATGAGGACAACATAGGAGAAATAATGAGACAATGCTTGCTGAAACAGCTAATGAAATGGCGCAAATGTGTCAAACTGTCCCATCAATCATTTCCAAATAAGAGAAAGCTACACCATTAATCTATCTTTAATGCAATGCCTCATTTGACCGCAAAAAGCAGAGGAGAATTTGGGAAAATGAAAAGTGCTTGGATATAGACGCCAAATACGAAGAAACAATTTCTTGCACTAAGAAGTTTACTTAAGCCAAGTCCTTCATGTGACAACAAGTCGGATCAACAACAACATTACGTGAAACAAATATAAAATTTGATAGATAAATCAATGTGATTGCACAAGACGATGTCTCACAAATGTTGCCGCACGGCTTATGATAAAAGGACGAGTAAAAAATCACAATCTACATGAAAATTAGGGCCCATATCAAAATTTAGTAATTCCTTCTAGTGCTATGCTATTTGAGAACAATCTTATTTTCATAGTAACCTTTAAATATGATTAGTTAGATGTTATTAATCAATCCTTGGCCTTTGAAAATCGGACCTTCTATAATGTCTTTGATTGACCCTACCATATGTATCAAGATTTAAACCAAAATACAAATCAAAATTTATCCTTGGCCTTTGAAAAGTAGTCTTCTTTGATTTTGAGTCCTTGGTCTTTGAATCTCTCTACTACGGACGACTATAAATGTGCCACCAGCCACACTAATTAGTTATCAAACAAGCTCAACCTTTGACGACCCTTGGTGCATTTCAGTAGCTAGTGACTTTTCAAGCGTGAAGTTACAACATTTTGTTTTGGTGACAATGGTGTCCGTGAAAAGGTTTTGAAGAAT
This sequence comes from Anthoceros angustus, assembly GCA_010909165.1. Classification (NCBI taxonomy): domain Eukaryota; kingdom Viridiplantae; phylum Streptophyta; class Anthocerotopsida; order Anthocerotales; family Anthocerotaceae; genus Anthoceros; species Anthoceros angustus. The sequence goes on from VJWM01000151.1 coordinate 58,433, forward strand.
TTGATGAGGAAATCAAGCCCGATTTCCAAAGAGGATTCATCGCAATTGTTTTCAGCCTGCTAGTATCCGCTGCAGACGGATAAAACTTGTGTTTCTATTGCGTAGACGGATAACATTTCCGTTCGTTGCTCATATGTCCCGTAGCTTGTTCACCATGCTTCTTAAAACTTCGTAGATATCCTTTATCAATCATAAGATGTCGATAAGGAGGTTATGAAAACACTTGACATGGAGCACCGTGAGAAAAATGCTTGTGGGCTTCTATCGCCTCAACTATTATGGTGCATTTTAGAGTGGAAACCATAACATGCATCGGTTGCAACCTTAACATGCATCGGTTGCAACCTAAGAATTCTTCAAGCACGCTTTCAAGCGTGAAGTTACAACATTTTGTTTTGGTGACAATGGTGTCTGTGAAAAGGTTTTGAAGAATTTGATGAGGAAATCAAGCCCGATTTCCAAAGAGGATTCATCGCAATTGTTTTCAACCGTTAGTATCCGGTACGACGGATAAAACTTGTGTTTCTATTGCGAGACGGATAACATTTCCGTTCTGTTGCTCATATGTCCCGTAGCTTGTTCACCATGCTTCTTAAAACTTCGTAGATATCCTTTATCAATCATAAGATGTCGATAAGGAGGTTATGAAAACACTTGACATGGAGCACCGTGAGAAAATGCTTGTGGGCTTCTATCGCCTCAACTATTATGGTGCATTTTAGAGTGGAAACCATAACATGCATCGGTTGCAACCTTAACATGCATCGGTTGCAACCTAAGAATTCTTCAAGCACGCTTTCAAGAAGATCACGTGAGGTTACCTTCTTGTAAGATCATTTGATGAGCGTAAAGAGGAGCACAAGTTACACAATCATATTCTTGAATTGGTGGAGAAAGGAATTCTTCAATTTTGAAATGGATGATCACACTTGCAAAAGGAATGTAAATGCAAGATCATATTCATTAATTTATTTTAGCAGTGATATATTCATTTTATTCTCTTCCTACTTCATGTTTTGAAATGTTTGCAAACCATCATTATGTTACCGAGATCATTTAACTCACACTGCGCTGCTTTTCTCGCCGTCACCTCATCGCAATTTACAGACTGCACGGATCTCCATCGTAACACGGCCCCTAGAAGATCTAAATCGCCTTTGCTTCAATCGACAAATGTTGCACTTGATCCGGGAAGGCTCGCCATTCAACGCTCTCCTTAAGATATGGGCTATTGAGCTCCAAGAAGTCTCGAGGCGCGAGTGGATGCCCGAGTGAATTTTTGGGGCTCTCTTGAAATACTTGGGAAAGATGGTGCGGATGAGAAACACCAAGGCAAGCGGAGCACAACCCGTGATTTTGGTACAAGCGGCCGAGAGTCTACTATGCCAATTTTTCACAACGCTTGGATCTATTGGGTGTCGTTTCTAGTTATGCTTCTAGAAGCCTCGATAACCGCTCCATAATGAAATGCTGGTAAGTAGCTTCTAGACAAGGTTTTAGTATAGTTAATTAGCAATATTCTAGAAAGTGATAAAATAGAAATAGTGATAATATAGAAGAAAATAGAAAGAGTGATAATATAGAAGCCATGGGTGCCCTAGTCTATATATGTCCTATATACTCACACATATATTATGTATCTTGTGTTGGGTTTTCTATGTTATCTTAGGTTATAATTATTCTAAAGTAGGTATTTGTTTTCATATCTTGTGTTTGGCCTCTAAAGTTGTCTGCACCTTGTGAACACGAAACGGGTGGTACAAGAATAACCGAGGCGTTAAAGAATTTTACAGTGCAAAATCGTCACACACCATCCAAGAAAAACACATAGCTTGATTAGAGAAAGCTCTAAGGAAAAGAAATGGCTGCTCAATGACTTCATCTAGCATAAATACACGTGGTGACAAGAGGAGGTTTAACGGGTCCGAAAATACCAATGATAATAGGAAAACGCGTTACCACGGAAAAAGATTCAACGACCAAGTTCAAAAGGAAATCGAGATTCACATGGTCAAGCTCCTCAACTACTTGACAAACTCGAAACCCAACTGCTTACTGTTCATCCGCTTATACTTTGAGTTCTATCCTCGCATATGTCATTCCACAAACCTCCTCTACATCACAAGACGCGTCCGCCACACAACAATTTTGGACATAATATCAACCATACTTCAAAATTTTACGATGGGAACGATATCAAAATTCCAATCTTGTTCAAGGATGCCTCGGGCATATTTTGAAAATTATGGGCAAATGACTAATACGAGGGTCTCATCACCTACTTCTGTGTTGGATCCAACCATGTTCAAGGATATCCACGTGCACATGTTCAAGGTCATGCGAAAATGATTAATACTACTAGGGCTGCATTTTATGATGCGAACAATATTCAAACTCCAATCATGTTCAAGGATGCCTCCGCATATTATGAAGATGATGTTAAAATGACTAATACTAGGGTCCCATCACCTAGTTCTCGTGTTGGATTTGATCGTGGTCAAGGATATCCTCCGGCACATATCCAAGGTTATGTGGAAATGACTAATACTACGGTCGCCACCGTGTTTTCTCGAGGCGATGATGTAGGGATTACTAGAAGCCATACGGAAAATAAAGACTACAAGAAAATAGTATGGTATTTGCGCCAACAGCCCGTCCTTATGGAAAAAGCTAGCATGCAATCATTGTACGTCGTGAAATGCTTCAATTGATGGAAACAATTACGACAACAACATAGCTGGAAAAACGAGATACTACGTCGAAATAGCCGATGAATTGGCTCAATCACACAAAGTGTCCCATCAATTATTTCCAAACTAGGCAATGCTACACCTATAATTTTAATGAGATCAAGGCCTCATTTGATCGCAAAAGCGAAGAGGAAAAATTGGAAAAATGGAAAGTGCTTGCATATGGACTTCAAGTACGAATGGAACAATTTCTTGCAATAAGCAATTTACCTAAGCCAAGTCCTTCATATGACAACAATGGATCAACATCGACATTATGTGAAAGAAAATACGAAATTGGATGGATAGATCAAATGTTATTGCACAAGACGATGTCCCACAAAATGTTGCCCCACAAGAAACTACAATAAAAGAAGGAGTATAAAATCAAGATTTATGTGAAAACAATGTCGACTACACTCCAAAATTTTATGATAGGAAGCCTGGATATAAAAACCCCAATCATATTGAAGGATGCCCTACGGCATATGTTGAAAGTTATGCGAAAATTCCTAATACAAGGGTCCCATCACCTAGTTCCTGTTGGATCCAATCATGGTCAAGAGTATCCTCCGCACATATCCAAGGTTATGTGGAAATGACTAATACTACTACCGCCACCGTGTTTTCTCGAGGCGATGATGTAGGGATTACTAGAAGCCATACGGAAAATAAAGACTACAAGAAAATAGTATGGTATTTGCGCCAACAGCCCGTCCTTATGGAAAAAGCTAGCATGCAATCATTGTACGTCAGAAAATGCTTCAATTGATGGAAACAATTACGACAACAACATAGCTGGAAAAACGAGATACTACGTCGAAATAGCCGATGAATTGGCTCAATCGTCAAAGTGTCCCATCAATTATTTCCAAACTAGGCAATGCTACACCTATAATTTTAATGAGATCAAGGCCTCATTTGATCGCAAAAGCGAAGAGGAAAAATTGGAAAATGGAAAGTGCTTGCATATGGACTTCAAGTACGAATGGAACAATTTCTTGCACAATTTACCTAAGCCAAGTCCTTCATATGACAACAACTGGATCAACATCGACATTATGTGAAAGAAAATACGAAATTGGATGGATAGATCAAATGTTATTGCACAAGACGATGTCCCACAAAATGTTGCCCCACAAGAAACTACAATAAAAGAAGGAGTATAAAATCAAGATTTATGTGAAAACAATGTCGACCACACTCCAAAATTTTATGATAGGAAGCCTGGATATAAAAACCCCAATCATATTGAAGGATGCCCTACGGCATATGTTGAAAAGTTATGCGAAAATTCCTAATACAAGGGTCCCATCACCTAGTTCCTGTTGGATCCAATCATGGTCAAGAGTATCCTCCGCACATATCCAAGGTTATGTGGAAATGACTAATACTACGGTCGCCACCGTGTTTTCTCGAGGCGATGATGTAGGGATTACTAGAAGCCATACGGAAAATAAAGACTACAAGAAAAATAGTATGGTATTTGCGCCAACAGCCCGTCCTTATGCGGAAAAAGTCGCTAGCATGCAATCATTGTACGTCGAGGAAATGCTTCAATTGATGGAACAATTACGACAACAACATAGCTGGAAAAACGAGATACTACGTCGAAATAGCCGATGAATTGGCTCAATCACAAAAGTGTCCCATCAATTATTTCCAAACTAGGCAATGCTACACCTATAATTTTAATGAGATCAAGGCCTCATTTGATCGCAAAAGCGAAGAGGAAAAATTGGAAAAATGGAAAGTGCTTGCATATGGACTTCAAGTACGAATGGAACAATTTCTTGCAATAAGCAATTTACCTAAGCCAAGTCCTTCATATGACAACAACTGGATCAACATCGACATTATGTGAAAGAAAATAATGAAATTGGATGGATAGATCAAATGTTATTGCACAAGACGATGTCCCACAAAATGTTGCCCCACAAGAAACTACAATAAAAGAAGGAGTATAAATCAAGATTTATGTGAAAACAATGTCGACCACACTCCAAAATTTTATGATAGGAAGCCTGGATATAAAAACCCCAATCATATTGAAGGATGCCCTACGGCATATGTTGAAAAGTTATGCGAAAATTCCTAATACAAGGGTCCCATCACCTAGTTCGTGTTGGATCCAATCATGGTCAAGAGTATCCTCCAAGGTTATTCAAAATTCCTAATACAAGGGTCACTAATACAAACACGAAAAGCAATATGGTAATGGTAACAACCCGTCCTTCTCTAGAAAATCCTAGTACCATGCAACCATTGCATGACGCAGAAAATAAAATGCTTCAATTCATGAAAACAATGAGGACAACATAGGAGAAATAATGAGACAATGCTTGCTGAAACAGCTAATGAAATGGCGCAAATGTGTCAAACTGTCCCATCAATCATTTCCAAATAAGAGAAAGCTACACCATTAATCTATCTTTAATGCAATCAAGGCCTCATTTGATCGCAAAACGAAGAGGAGAATTTGGGAAAATGAAAAGTGCTTGGATATAGACGTCAAATACGAAAGAAACAATTTCTTGCACTAGCAATTTACCTAAGCCAAGTCCTTCATATGACAACAACTGGATCAACATCGACATTATGTGAAAGAAAATAATGAAATTGGATGGATAGATCAAATGTTATTGCACAAGACGATGTCCCACAAATGTTGCCCCACAAGAAACTACAATAAAAGAAGGAGTATAAATCAAGATTTATGTGAAAACAATGTCTACCACACTCCAAAATTTTATGATAGGAAGCCTGGATATAAAAACCCCAATCATATTGAAGGATGCCCTACGGCATATGTTGAAAAGTTATGCGAAAATTCCTAATACAAGGGTCCCATCACCTAGTTCTCGTGTTGGATCCAATCATGGTCAAGAGTATCCTCCAAGGTTATTCAAAATTCCTAATACAAGGGTCACTAATACAAACACGAAAAGCAATATGGTAATGGTAACAACCCGTCCTTCTCTAGAAAATCCTAGTACCATGCAACCATTGCATGACGCAGAAAATAAAATGCTTCAATTCATGAAAACAATGAGGACAACATAGGAGAAATAATGAGACAATGCTTGCTGAAACAGCTAATGAAATGGCGCAAATGTGTCAAACTGTCCCATCAATCATTTCCAAATAAGAGAAAGCTACACCATTAATCTATCTTTAATGCAATCTGCCTCATTTGATCGCAAAAGCGAAGAGGAGAATTTGGGAAAATGAAAAGTGCTTGGATATAGACGTCAAATACGAAAGAAACAATTTCTTGCACTAAGAAGTTTACTTAAGCCAAGTCCTTCATGTGACAACAAGTCGGATCAACAACAACATTACGTGAAACAAATATAAAATTTGATAGATAAATCAATGTGATTGCACAAGACGATGTCTCACAAATGTTGCATTACCGGCTTATGATAAAAGGACGAGTAAAAAAATCACAATCTACATGAAAATTAGGGCCCATATCAAAATTTAGTAATTCCTTCTAGTGCTATGCTATTTGAGAACAATCTTATTTTCATAGTAACCTTTAAATATGATTAGTTAGATGTTATTAATCAATCCTTGGCCTTTGAAAATCGGACCTTCTATAATGTCTTTGATTGACCCTACCATATGTCAAGATTTAAACCAAAATACAAATCAAAATTTATCCTTGGCCTTTGAAAAGTAGTCTTCTTTGATTTTGAGTCCTTGGTCTTTGAATCTCTCACTACGACGACTATAAATGTGCCACCAGCCACACTAATTAGTTATCAAACAAGCTCAACCTTTGACGACCCTTGGTGCATTTCACGAGTAGCTAGTGACTTTCAAGCGTGAAGTTACAACATTTTGTTTTGGTGACAATGGTGTCGTGAAAAGGTTTTGAAGAATTTGATGAGGAAATCAAGCCCGATTTCCAAAGAGGATTCATCGCAATTGTTTTCATTGTTAGTATCCGCTGCAGACGGATAAAACTTGTGTTTCTATTGCGAGACGGATAACATTTCCTCGTTGCTCATATGTCCCGTAGCTTGTTCACCATGCTTCTTAAAACTTCGTAGATATCCTTTATCAATCATAAGATGTCGAGATAAGGAGGTTATGAAAACACTTGACATGGAGCACCGTGAGAAAATGCTTGTGGGGCTTCTATCGCCTCAACTATTATGGTGCATTTTAGAGTGGAAACCATACATGCATCGGTTGCAACCTTAACATGCATCGTTGCAACCTAAGAATTCTTCAAGCACGCTTTCAAGAAGATCACGCCGAGGTTACCTTCTTGTAAGATCATTTGATGAGCGAAGAGGAGCACAAGTTACACAATCATATTCTTGAATTGGTGGAGAAAGGAATTCTTCAATTTTGAAATGGATGATCACACTTGCAAAAGGAATGTAAATGCAAGATCATATTCATTAATTTATTTTAGCAGTGATATATTCATTTTATTCTCTTTCCTACTTCATGTTTTGAAATGTTTGCAAACCATCATTATGTTACCGAGATCATTTAACTCACGGCGCTGCTTTCGTCCACCTTCAGAATCGCAATTTACAAGACCGGCACGGATCTCCATCGTAACACGCCCCTAGAAGATCTAAATCGCTTTGCTTCAATCGACAAATGTTGCACTGATCCGGGAAGGCCCGCCATTCAACGCTCTCCTTAAGATATGGGCTATTGAGCTCCAAGAAGTCTCGAGGCGAGTGGATGCCCGAGCCGTGAATTTTTGGGGCTCGTCTTGAAATACTTGGGAAAGATGGTGCGGATGAGAAACACCAAGGCGAAAAGCGGAGCACAACCCGTGATTTTGGTACAAGCGGTAGAGAGTCTACCATGCCAATTTTTCACAACGCTTGATCTATTGGGTGTCGCTTTAGTTGCGTCTTCTAGAAGCCGTCGATAACCGCTCCATAATGAAATGCTGGTAAGTAGCTTCTAGACAAGGTTTTAGTATAGTTAATTAGCAATATTCTAGGAAAGTGATAAAATAGAAATAGTGATAATATAGAAGAAAATAGAAAGAGTGATAATATAGAAGCCATGGGTGCCCTAGTCTATATATGTCCTATATACTCACACATATATTATGTATCTTGTGTTGGGTTTTCTATGTTATCTTAGGTTATAATTATTCTAAAGTAGGTATTTGTTTTCATATCTTTGTGTTTGGCCTCTAAAGTTGTCTGTGCACCTTGTGAACACGAACGGTGGTACAAGAATAACCGAGGCGTTAAAGAATTTTACAGTATTCACAAATCGTCACACCATCCAAGAAAAACACATAGCTTGATTAGAGAAAGCTCTAAGGAAAAGAAATGGCTGCTCAATGACTTCATCTAGCATAAATACACGTGGTGACAAGAGGAGGTTTAACGGTCCGAAAATACCAATGATAATAGGAAAACGCTACTACGTAAAAAGATTCAACGACCAAGTTCAAAAGGAAATCGAGATTCACATGGTCAAGCTCCTCAACTACTTCAGAAACTCAAACCCAACTGCTTACTGCTCATCCGCTTATACTTTGAGTTCTATCCCATATGTCATTCCACAAACCTCCTCTACATCACAAGACGCGGTCCGCCACACAACAATTTTGGACATAATATCAACCATACTTCAAAATTTTACGATGGGAACGATATCAAAAATTCCAATCTTGTTCAAGGATGCCCTCGGCATATTTTGAAAATTATGGGCAAATGACTAATACGAGGGTCTCATCACCTACTTCGTGTTGGATCCAACCATGTTCAAGGATATCCACGTGCACATGTTCAAGGTCATGCGAAAATGATTAATACTACTAGGGCTGCATTTTATGATGCTAACAATATTCAAACTCCAATCATGTTCAAGGATGCCTCCGCATATTATGAAGATGATGTTAAAATGACTAATACTAGGGTCCCATCACCTAGTTCTCGTGTTGGATTTGATCGTGGTCAAGGATATCCTCGCACATATCCAAGGTTATGTGGAAATGACTAATACTACGGCCTCGCCACCGTGTTTTCGAGGCGATGATGTAGGGATTACTAGAAGCCATACGGAAAATAAAGACTACAAGAAAATAGTATGGTATTTGCGCCAACAGCCCGTCCTTATGCGGAAAAAGTCGCTAGCATGCAATCATTGTACGTCGAGGAAATGCTTCAATTGATGGAAACAATTACGACAACAACATAGCTGGAAAAACGAGATACTACGTGCGAAATAGCCGATGAATTGGCTCAATCGTCAAAGTGTCCCATCAATTATTTCCAAACTAGGCAATGCTACACCTATAATTTTAATGAGATCAAGGCCTCATTTGATCGCAAAAGCGAAGAGGAAAAATTGGAAAAATGGAAAGTGCTTGCATATGGACTTCAAGTACGAATGGAACAATTTCTTGCAATAAGCAATTTACCTAAGCCAAGTCCTTCATATGACAACAACTGGATCAACATCGACATTATGTGAAAGAAATACTTGGGAAAGATGGTGCGGATGAGAAACACCAACAAAAGCGGCGGAAGCACAACCCGTGATTTTGGTACAAGCGGCCGAGTCTACCATGCCAATTTTTCACAACGCTTGGATCTATTGGGTGTCGTTTAGTTGCGTCTTCTAGAAGCCATACGGAAAATAAAATGCTTCAATTCATGAAAATTATGGGCAAATGACTAATGAAATGGTAAGTAGCTTCTAGACAAGGTTTTAGTATAGTTAATTAGCAATATTCTAGGAAAGTGATAAAATAGAAATAGTGATAATATAGAAGAAAATAGAAAGAGTGATAATATAGAAGTCGCCATGGGTGCCCTAGTCTATATATGTCCTATATACTCACACATATATTATGTATCTTGTGTTGGGTTTTCTATGTTATCTTAGGTTATAATTATTCTAAAGTAGGTATTTGTTTTCATATCTTTGTGTTTGGCCTCTAAAGTTGTCTGTGTGCACCTTGTGAACACGAAACGGTGGTACAAGAATAACCGAGGCGTTAAAGAATTTTACAAGACACAAATCGTCACACCATCCAAGAAAAACACATAGCTTGATTAGAGAAAGCTCTAAGGAAAAGAAATGGCTGCTCAATGACTTCATCTAGCATAAATACACGTGGTGACAAGAGGAGGTTTAACGGGTCCGAAAATACCAATGATAATAGGAAAACGCTAACGTAAAAAGATTCAACGACCAAGTTCAAAAGGAAATCGAGATTCACATGGTCAAGCTCCTCAACTACTTCAGAAACTCAAACCCCAACTGCTTACTGCTCATCCGCTTATACTTTGAGTTCTATCCCCGCATATGTCATTCCACAAACCTCCTCTACATCACAAGACGCGGTCCGCCACACAACAATTTTGGACATAATATCAACCATACTTCAAAATTTTACGATGGGAACGATATCAAAATTCCAATCTTGTTCAAGGATGCCTCCGGCATATTTTGAAAATTATGGGCAAATGACTAATACGAGGGTCTCATCACCTACTTCGTGTTGGATCCAACCATGTTCAAGGATATCCACGTGCACATGTTCAAGGTCATGCGAAAATGATTAATACTACTAGGGCTGCATTTTATGATGCGAACAATATTCAAACTCCAATCATGTTCAAGGATGCCTCCGCATATTATGAAGATGATGTTAAAATGACTAATACTAGGGTCCCATCACCTAGTTCTCGTGTTGGATTTGATCGTGGTCAAGGATATCCACGTGCACATGTTCAAGGTCATGCGAAAATGATTAATACTACGGCCTCGCCACCGTGTTTTCCGAGGCGATGATGTAGGGATTACTAGAAGCCATACGGAAAATAAAGACTACAAGAAAATAGTATGGTATTTGCGCCAACAGCCCGTCCTTATGCGGAAGCATGCAATCATTGTACGTCGAGGAAATGCTTCAATTGATGGAAACAATTACGACAACATAGCTGGAAAAACGAGATACTACGTGCGAAATAGCCGATGAATTGGCTCAATCGTCAAAGTGTCCCATCAATTATTTCCAAACTAGGCAATGCTACACCTATAATTTTAATGAGATCAAGGCCTCATTTGATCGCAAAAGCGAAGAGGAAAAATTGGAAAAATGGAAAGTGCTTGCATATGGACTTCAAGTACGAATGGAACAATTTCTTGCAATAAGCAATTTACCTAAGCCAAGTCCTTCATATGACAAATAACTGGATCAACATCGACATTATGTGAAAGAAATACGAAATTGGATGGATAGATCAAATGTTATTGCACAAGACGATGTCCCACAAAATGTTGCCCCACAAGAAACTACAATAAAAGAAGGAGTATAAAATCAAGATTTATGTGAAAACAATGTCGACCACACTCCAAAATTTTATGATAGGAAGCCTGGATATAAAAACCCCAATCATATTGAAGGATGCCCTACGGCATATGTTGAAAGTTATGCGAAAATTCCTAATACAAGGGTCCCATCACCTAGTTCTCGTGTTGGATCCAATCATGGTCAAGAGTATCCTCCGAAAGGTTATTCAAAATTCCTAATACAAGGGTCACTAATACAAACACGAAAAGCAATATGGTAATGGTAACAACCCGTCCTTCTCTAGAAAATCCTAGTACCATGCAACCATTGCATGACGCAGAAAAATAAAATGCTTCAATTCATGAAAACAATGAGGACAACATAGGAGAAATAATGAGACAATGCTTGCTGAAAATGACTAATGAAATGGCGCAAATGTGTCAAACTGTCCCATCAATCATTTCCAAATAAGAGAAAGCTACACCATTAATCTATCTTTAATGCAATCGGCCTCATTTGATGCAAAACGAAGAGGAGAATTTGGGAAAATGAAAAGTGCTTGGATATAGACGTCAAATACGAAAGAAACAATTTCTTGCACTAAGAAGTTTACTTAAGCCAAGTCCTTCATGTGACAACAAGTCGGATCAACAACAACATTACGTGAAACAAATATAAAATTTGATAGATAAATCAATGTGATTGCACAAGACGATGTCTCACAAAATGTTGCCGCACACGGCTTATGATAAAAGGACGAGTAAAAAATCACAATCTACATGAAAATTAGGGCCCATATCAAAATTTAGTAATTCCTTCTAGTGCTATGCTATTTGAGAACAATCTTATTTTCATAGTAACCTTTAAATATGATTAGTTAGATGTTATTAATCAATCCTTGGCCTTTGAAAATCAGACCTTCTATAATGTCTTTGATTGACCCTACCATATGTCAAGATTTAAACCAAAATACAAATCAAAATTTATCCTTGGCCTTTGAAAAGTAGTCTTCTTTGATTTTGAGTCCTTGGTCTTTGAATCTCTTTCTGACGACTATAAATGTGCCACCAGCCACACTAATTAGTTATCAAACAAGCTCAACCTTTGACGACCCTTGGTGCATTTCCGAGTAGCTAGTGACTTTTCAAGCGTGAAGTTACAACATTTTGTTTTGGTGACAATGGTGTCTGTGAAAAGGTTTTGAAGAATTTGATGAGGAAATCAAGCCCGATTTCCAAAGAGGATTCATCGCAATTGTTTTCAGCCGTTAGTATCCGCTGCATGACGGATAAAACTTGTGTTTCTATTGCGAGACGGATAACATTTCCGTTCTGCTCATATGTCCCGTAGCTTGTTCACCATGCTTCTTAAAACTTCGTAGATATCCTTTATCAATCATAAGATGTCGATAAGGAGGTTATGAAAACACTTGACATGGAGCACCGTGAGAAAATGCTTGTGGGGCTTCTATCGCCTCAACTATTATGGTGCATTTTAGAGTGGAAACCATAACATGCATCGGTTGCAACCTTAACATGCATCGGTTGCAACCTAAGAATTCTTCAAGCACGCTTTCAAGAAGATCACGTCGAGGTTACCTTCTTGTAAGATCATTTGATGAGCGTAAAGAGGAGCACAAGTTACACAATCATATTCTTGAATTGGTGGAGAAAGGAATTCTTCAATTTTGAAATGGATGATCACACTTGCAAAAGGAATGTAAATGCAAGATCATATTCATTAATTTATTTTAGCGTGATATATTCATTTTATTCTCTTTCCTACTTCATGTTTTGAAATGTTTGCAAACCATCATTATGTTACCGAGATCATTTAACTCACACGCTTTCAAGAAGATCACGAGGTTACCTTCTTGTAAGATCATTTGATGAGGAAATCAAGCCCGATTTCCAAAGAGGATTCATCGCAATTTACAGATGCACGGATCTCCATCGTAACACGGCCCCTAGAAGATCTAAATCGCCTTTGCTTCAATCGACAAATGTTGCACTGATCCGGGAAGGCGCCATTCAACGCGCCTCCTTAAGATATGGGCTATTGAGCTCCAAGAAGTCTCGAGGCGCGAGTGGATGCCTCGAGCTGAATTTTGGGGCTCGCCTTGAAATACTTGGGAAAGATGGTGCGGATGAGAAACACCAAGGCGGCGGAGCACAACCCGTGATTTTGGTACAAGCGGCCGAGAGTCTACCATGCCAATTTTTCACAACGCTTGGATCTATTGGGTGTCGTTCTAGTTGCGTCTTCTAGAAGCCGCCGATAACCGCTCCATAATGAAATGCTGGTAAGTAGCTTCTAGACAAGGTTTTAGTATAGTTAATTAGCAATATTCTAGGAAAGTGATAAAATAGAAATAGTGATAATATAGAAGAAAATAGAAAGAGTGATAATATAGAAGCGCCATGGGTGCCCTAGTCTATATATGTCCTATATACTCACACATATATTATGTATCTTGTGTTGGGTTTTCTATGTTATCTTAGGTTATAATTATTCTAAAGTAGGTATTTGTTTTCATATCTTTGTGTTTGGCCTCTAAAGTTGTCTGTGTGCACCTTGTGAACACGAAACGGTGGTACAAGAATAACCGAGGCGTTAAAGAATTTTACAAGATTTATGTGAAAACAATGTCACACACCATCCAAGAAAAACACATAGCTTGATTAGAGAAAGCTCTAAGGAAAAGAAATGGCTGCTCAATGACTTCATCTAGCATAAATACACGTGGTGACAAGAGGAGGTTTAACGGGTCCGAAAATACCAATGATAATAGGAAAACGCTACTACGTAAAAAGATTCAACGACCAAGTTCAAAAGGAAATCGAGATTCACATGGTCAAGCTCCTCAACTACTTCAAACTCGAAACCCCAACTGCTTACTGCTCATCCGCTTATACTTTGAGTTCTATCCTCATATGTCATTCCACAAACCTCCTCTACATCACAAGACGCGTCCGCCACACAACAATTTTGGACATAATATCAACCATACTTCAAAATTTTACGATGGGAACGATATCAAAATTCCAATCTTGTTCAAGGATGCCCTCGCATATTTTGAAAATTATGGGCAAATGACTAATACGAGGGTCTCATCACCTACTTCGTGTTGGATCCAACCATGTTCAAGGATATCCACGTGCACATGTTCAAGGTCATGCGAAAATGATTAATACTACTAGGGCTGCATTTTATGATGCGAACAATATTCAAACTCCAATCATGTTCAAGGATGCCTCCGCATATTATGAAGATGATGTTAAAATGACTAATACTAGGGTCCCATCACCTAGTTCTCGTGTTGGATTTGATCGTGGTCAAGGATATCCTCCGCACATATCCAAGGTTATGTGGAAATGACTAATACTACGGTCGCCACCGTGTTTTCCGAGATGATGTAGGGATTACTAGAAGCCATACGGAAAATAAAAGACTACAAGAAAAATAGTATGGTATTTGCGCCAACAGCCCGTCCTTATGCGGAAAAGTCGCTAGCATGCAATCATTGTACGTCGAGGAAATGCTTCAATTGATGGAACAATTACGACAACAACATAGCTGGAAAACGAGATACTACGTCGAAATAGCCGATGAATTGGCTCAATCAAGGCCAAAGTGTCCCATCAATTATTTCCAAACTAGGCAATGCTACACCTATAATTTTAATGAGATCAAGGCCTCATTTGATCGCAAAAGCGAGATACTACGTCGAAATAGCCGATGAATTGGCTCAATCAAGGCCAAAGTGTCCCATCAATTATTTCCAAACTAGGCAATGCTACACCTATAATTTTAATGAGATCAAGGCCTCATTTGATCGCAAAAGCGAAGAGGAAAAATTGGAAAATGGAAAGTGCTTGCATATGGACTTCAAGTACGAATGGAACAATTTCTTGCAATAAGCAATTTACCTAAGCCAAGTCCTTCATATGACAACAACTGGATCAACATCGACATTATGTGAAAGAAATACGAAATTGGATGGATAGATCAAATGTTATTGCACAAGACGATGTCCCACAAAATGTTGCCCCACAAGAAACTACAATAAAAGAAGGAGTATAAATCAAGATTTATGTGAAAACAATGTCGACCACACTCCAAAATTTTATGATAGGAAGCCTGGATATAAAAACCCCAATCATATTGAAGGATGCCCTCGGCATATGTTGAAAGTTATGCGAAAATTCCTAATACAAGGGTCCCATCACCTAGTTCTCGTGTTGGATCCAATCATGGTCAAGAGTATCCTCCGAAAGGTTATTCAAAATTCCTAATACAAGGGTCACTAATACAAACACGAAAAGCAATATGGTAATGGTAACAACCCGTCCTTCTCTAGAAAATCCTAGTACCATGCAACCATTGCATGACGCAGAAAAATAAAATGCTTCAATTCATGAAAACAATGAGGACAACATAGGAGAAATAATGAGACAATGCTTGCTGAAACAGCTAATGAAATGGCGCAAATGTGTCAAACTGTCCCATCAATCATTTCCAAATAAGAGAAAGCTACACCATTAATCTATCTTTAATGCAATCGGCCTCATTTGATCGCAAAACGAAGAGGAGAATTTGGGAAAATGAAAAGTGCTTGGATATAGACGCCAAATACGAAAGAAACAATTTCTTGCACTAAGAAGTTTACTTAAGCCAAGTCCTTCATGTGACAACAAGTCGGATCAACAACAACATTACGTGAAACAAATATAAAATTTGATAGATAAATCAATGTGATTGCACAAGACGATGTCTCACAAAATGTTGCCGCACACGGCTTATGATAAAAGGACGAGTAAAAAAAAATCACAATCTACATGAAAATTAGGGCCCATATCAAAATTTAGTAATTCCTTCTAGTGCTATGCTATTTGAGAACAATCTTATTTTCATAGTAACCTTTAAATATGATTAGTTAGATGTTATTAATCAATCCTTGGCCTTTGAAAATCGACCTTCTATAATGTCTTTGATTGACCCTACCATATGTCAAGATTTAAACCAAAATACAAATCAAAATTTATCCTTGGCCTTTGAAAAGTAGTCTTCTTTGATTTTGAGTCCTTGGTCTTTGAATCTCTCGCACGGACGACTATAAATGTGCCACCAGCCACACTAATTAGTTATCAAACAAGCTCAACCTTTTGACGACCCTTGGTGCATTTCACCGAGTAGCTAGTGACTTTTCAAGCGTGAAGTTACAACATTTTGTTTTGGTGACAATGGTGTCTGTGAAAAGGTTTTGAAGAATTTGATGAGGAAATCAAGCCCGATTTCCAAAGAGGATTCATCGCAATTGTTTCAGTTAGTATCCGTTGCAGACGGATAAAACTTGTGTTTCTATTGCGAGACGGATAACATTTCCGTTCTGCTCATATGTCCCGTAGCTTGTTCACCATGCTTCTTAAAACTTCGTGAGATATCCTTTATCAATCATAAGATGTCGATAAGGAGGTTATGAAAACACTTGACATGGAGCACCGTGAGAAAATGCTTGTGGGGCTTCTATCGCCTCAACTATTATGGTGCATTTTAGAGTGGAAACCATAACATGCATCGGTTGCAACCTTAACATGCATCGGTTGCAACCTAAGAATTCTTCAAGCACGCTTTCAAGAAGATCACGTCGAGGTTACCTTCTTGTAAGATCATTTGATGAGCGTAAAGAGGAGCACAAGTTACACAATCATATTCTTGAATTGGTGGAGAAAGGAATTCTTCAATTTTGAAATGGATGATCACACTTGCAAAAGGAATGTAAATGCAAGATCATATTCATTAATTTATTTTAGCAGTGATATATTCATTTTATTCTCTTTCCTACTTCATGTTTTGAAATGTTTGCAAACCATCATTATGTTACCGAGATCATTTAACCTCACATGCTTTCGTTTTCGTCGTCCACCTTCAGAATCACAATCTACATGAAAATTAGGGCCCATATCAAAATTTAGTAATTCCTTCTAGTGCTATGCTATTTGAGAACAATCTTATTTTCATAGTAACCTTTAAATATGATTAGTTAGATGTTATTAATCAATCCTTGGCCTTTGAAAATCGACCTTCTATAATGTCTTTGATTGACCCTACCATATGTCAAGATTTAAACCAAAATACAAATCAAAATTTATCCTTGGCCTTTGAAAAGTAGTCTTCTTTGATTTTGAGTCCTTGGTCTTTGAATCTCTCACTACGGACGACTATAAATGTGCCACCAGCCACACTAATTAGTTATCAAACAAGCTCAACCTTTGACGACTTGGTGCATTTCACGAGTAGCTAGTGACTTTTCAAGCGTGAAGTTACAACATTTTGTTTTGGTGACAATGGTGTCTGTGAAAAGGTTTTGAAGAATTTGATGAGGAAATCAAGCCCGATTTCCAAAGAGGATTCATCGCAATTGTTTTCAGTTAGTATCCGTTGCAGACGGATAAAACTTGTGTTTCTATTGCAGACGGATAACATTTCCGTTCTGTTGCTCATATGTCCGTAGCTTGTTCACCATGCTTCTTAAAACTTCGTGAGATATCCTTTATCAATCATAAGATGTCGATAAGGAGGTTATGAAAACACTTGACATGGAGCACCGTGAGAAAATGCTTGTGGGGCTTCTATCGCCTCAACTATTATGGTGCATTTTAGAGTGGAAACCATAACATGCATCGGTTGCAACCTTAACATGCATCGGTTGCAACCTAAGAATTCTTCACACGCTTTCAAGAAGATCACGCCGAGGTTACCTTCTTGTAAGATCATTTGATGAGCGTAAAGAGGAGCACAAGTTACACAATCATATTCTTGAATTGGTGGAGAAAGGAATTCTTCAATTTTGAAATGGATGATCACACTTGCAAAAGGAATGTAAATGCAAGATCATATTCATTAATTTATTTTAGCAGTGATATATTCATTTTATTCTCTTTCCTACTTCATGTTTTGAAATGTTTGCAAACCATCATTATGTTACCGAGATCATTTAACTGCCACCAGGCGCTGCTTTCTCGTCCACCTTCAGAATCGCAATTTACAAAGACTGCACGGATCTCCATCGTAACACGGCCCCTAGAAGATCTAAATCGCCTTTGCTTCAATCGACAAATGTTGCACTGATCCGGGAAGGCTCGCCATTCAACGCTCTCCTTAAGATATGGGCTATTGAGCTCCAAGAAGTCTCGAGGCGCGAGTGGATGCCTCGAGCTGAATTTTGGGGCTCGTCTTGAAATACTTGGGAAAGATGGTGCGGATGAGAAACACCAAGGCGAGCGGAGCACAACCCGTGATTTTGGTACAAGCGGCCGAGAGTCTACCATGCCAATTTTTCACAACGCTTGGATCTATTGGGTGTCGTTTCTAGTTGCGTCTTCTAGAAGCCTCGATAACCGCTCCATAATGAAATGCTGGTAAGTAGCTTCTAGACAAGGTTTTAGTATAGTTAATTAGCAATATTCTAGGAAAGTGATAAAATAGAAATAGTGATAATATAGAAGAAAATAGAAAGAGTGATAATATAGAAGTCGCCATGGGTGCCCTAGTCTATATATGTCCTATATACTCACACATATATTATGTATCTTGTGTTGGGTTTTCTA
This sequence comes from Anthoceros angustus, assembly GCA_010909165.1. NCBI lineage: Eukaryota > Viridiplantae > Streptophyta > Anthocerotopsida > Anthocerotales > Anthocerotaceae > Anthoceros > Anthoceros angustus. The sequence continues at coordinate 77,068 of VJWM01000151.1, forward strand.
TGTTATCTTAGGTTATAATTATTCTAAAGTAGGTATTTGTTTTCATATCTTTGTGTTTGGCCTCTAAAGTTGTCTGTGCACCTTGTGAACACGAACGGTGGTACAAGAATAACCGAGGCGTTAAAGAATTTTACAGATACCAAATCACACACCATCCAAGAAAAACACATAGCTTGATTAGAGAAAGCTCTAAGGAAAAGAAATGGCTGCTCAATGACTTCATCTAGCATAAATACACGTGGTGACAAGAGGAGGTTTAACGGTCCGAAAATACCAATGATAATAGGAAAACGCGTTACCACGTAAAAAGATTCAACGACCAAGTTCAAAAGGAAATCGAGATTCACATGGTCAAGCTCCTCAACTACTTCAAAGAACTCGAAACCCCAACTGCACTGCTCATCCGCTTATACTTTGAGTTCTATCCTCGCATATGTCATTCCACAAACCTCCTCTACATCACAAGACGCGTCCGCCACACAACAATTTTGGACATAATATCAACCATACTTCAAAATTTTACGATGGGAACGATATCAAAATTCCAATCTTGTTCAAGGATGCCCTCGGGCATATTTTGAAAATTATGGGCAAATGACTAATACGAGGGTCTCATCACCTACTTCGTGTTGGATCCAACCATGTTCAAGGATATCCACGTGCACATGTTCAAGGTCATGCGAAAATGATTAATACTACTAGGCTGCATTTTATGATGCGAACAATATTCAAACTCCAATCATGTTCAAGGATGCCCTCCGCATATTATGAAGATGATGTTAAAATGACTAATACTAGGGTCCCATCACCTAGTTCTCGTGTTGGATTTGATCGTGGTCAAGGATATCCTCCGCACATATCCAAGGTTATGTGGAAATGACTAATACTACGGTCTCGCCACCGTGTTTTCCGAGGCGAGATGATGTAGGGATTACTAGAAGCCATACGGAAAATAAAGACTACAAGAAAAATAGTATGGTATTTGCGCCAACAGCCCGTCCTTATGCGGAAAAAGCTGCTAGCATGCAATCATTGTACGTCGAGGAAATGCTTCAATTGATGGAACAATTACGACAACAACATAGCTGGAAAACGAGATACTACGTCAAATAGCCGATGAATTGGCTCAATCAAGTCAAAGTGTCCCATCAATTATTTCCAAACTAGGCAATGCTACACCTATAATTTTAATGAGATCAAGGCCTCATTTGACTGCAAAAGCGAAGAGGAAAAATTGGAAAATGGAAAGTGCTTGCATATGGACTTCAAGTACGAATGGAACAATTTCTTGCAATAAGCAATTTACCTAAGCCAAGTCCTTCATATGACAACAATGGATCAACATCGACATTATGTGAAAGAAATACGAAATTGGATGGATAGATCAAATGTTATTGCACAAGACGATGTCCCACAAAATGTTGCCCCACAAGAAACTACAATAAAAGAAGGAGTATAAATCAAGATTTATGTGAAAACAATGTCGACCACACTCCAAAATTTTATGATAGGAAGCCTGGATATAAAAACCCCAATCATATTGAAGGATGCCCTCGGCATATGTTGAAAAGTTATGCGAAAATTCCTAATACAAGGGTCCCATCACCTAGTTCCGTGTTGGATCCAATCATGGTCAAGAGTATCCTCCAAGGTTATTCAAAAATTCCTAATACAAGGGTCACTAATACAAACACGAAAAGCAATATGGTAATGGTAACAACCCGTCCTTCTCTAGAAAATCCTAGTACCATGCAACCATTGCATGACGCAGAAAAATAAAATGCTTCAATTCATGAAAACAATGAGGACAACATAGGAGAAATAATGAGACAATGCTTGCTGAAACAGCTAATGAAATGGCGCAAATGTGTCAAACTGTCCCATCAATCATTTCCAAATAAGAGAAAGCTACACCATTAATCTATCTTTAATGCAATCATTGCCTCATTTGATCGCAAAACGAAGAGGAGAATTTGGGAAAATGAAAAGTGCTTGGATATAGACGTCAAATACGAAAGAAACAATTTCTTGCACTAAGAAGTTTACTTAAGCCAAGTCCTTCATGTGACAACAATTTTGGATCAACAACAACATTACGTGAAACAAATATAAAATTTGATAGATAAATCAATGTGATTGCACAAGACGATGTCTCACAAAATGTTGCCGCACGGCTTATGATAAAAGGACGAGTAAAAAATCACAATCTACATGAAAATTAGGGCCCATATCAAAATTTAGTAATTCCTTCTAGTGCTATGCTATTTGAGAACAATCTTATTTTCATAGTAACCTTTAAATATGATTAGTTAGATGTTATTAATCAATCCTTGGCCTTTGAAAATCGACCTTCTATAATGTCTTTGATTGACCCTACCATATGTAATCAAGATTTAAACCAAAATACAAATCAAAATTTATCCTTGGCCTTTGAAAAGTAGTCTTCTTTGATTTTGAGTCCTTGGTCTTTGAATCTCTACGGACGACTATAAATGTGCCACCAGCCACACTAATTAGTTATCAAACAAGCTCAACCTTTGACGACCCTTGGTGCATTTCAGAGTAGCTAGTGACTTTTCAAGCGTGAAGTTACAACATTTTGTTTTGGTGACAATGGTGTCCGTGAAAAGGTTTTGAAGAATTTGATGAGGAAATCAAGCCCGATTTCCAAAGAGGATTCATCGCAATTGTTTCACCGTTAGTATCCGTTGCAGACGGATAAAACTTGTGTTTCTATTGCGAGACGGATAACATTTCCGTTCTGCTCATATGTCCCGTAGCTTGTTCACCATGCTTCTTAAAACTTCGTAGATATCCTTTATCAATCATAAGATGTCGATAAGGAGGTTATGAAAACACTTGACATGGAGCACCGTGAGAAAATGCTTGTGGGGCTTCTATCGCCTCAACTATTATGGTGCATTTTAGAGTGGAAACCATAACATGCATCGTTGCAACCTTAACATGCATCGGTTGCAACCTAAGAATTCTTCAAGCACGCTTTCAAGAAGATCACGTCGAGGTTACCTTCTTGTAAGATCATTTGATGAGCGTAAAGAGGAGCACAAGTTACACAATCATATTCTTGAATTGGTGGAGAAAGGAATTCTTCAATTTTGAAATGGATGATCACACTTGCAAAAGGAATGTAAATGCAAGATCATATTCATTAATTTATTTTAGCAGTGATATATTCATTTTATTCTCTTTCCTACTTCATGTTTTGAAATGTTTGCAAACCATCATTATGTTACCGAGATCATTTAACTCACACGCGCTGCTTTTCTCGTCCACCTTCAGAATCGCAATTTACCTAAGCCAAGTCCTTCATATGACAACAACTGGATCTCCATCGTAACACGGCCCCTAGAAGATCTAAATCGCTTTGCTTCAATCGACAAATGTTGCACTTGATCCGGGAAGGCCCGCCATTCAACGCGCTCTCCTTAAGATATGGGCTATTGAGCTCCAAGAAGTCTCGAGGCGCGAGTGGATGCCTCGAGCTGAATTTTTGGGGCTCGTCTTGAAATACTTGGGAAAGATGGTGCGGATGAGAAACACCAAGGCGCGGAGCACAACCCGTGATTTTGGTACAAGCGGCCGAGTCTACCATGCCAATTTTTCACAACGCTTGGATCTATTGGGTGTCGTTTCTAGTTGCGTCTTCTAGAAGCGCCGATAACCGCTCCATAATGAAATGCTGGTAAGTAGCTTCTAGACAAGGTTTTAGTATAGTTAATTAGCAATATTCTAGGAAAGTGATAAAATAGAAATAGTGATAATATAGAAGAAAATAGAAAGAGTGATAATATAGAAGCGCCATGGGTGCCCTAGTCTATATATGTCCTATATACTCACACATATATTATGTATCTTGTGTTGGGTTTTCTATGTTATCTTAGGTTATAATTATTCTAAAGTAGGTATTTGTTTTCATATCTTTGTGTTTGGCCTCTAAAGTTGTCTGTGCACCTTGTGAACACGAAACGGTGGTACAAGAATAACCGAGGCGTTAAAGAATTTTACAAGATACCAAATCGTCACACACCATCCAAGAAAAACACATAGCTTGATTAGAGAAAGCTCTAAGGAAAAGAAATGGCTGCTCAATGACTTCATCTAGCATAAATACACGTGGTGACAAGAGGAGGTTTAACGGGTCCGAAAATACCAATGATAATAGGAAAACGCGTTACCACGAAAAAGATTCAACGACCAAGTTCAAAAGGAAATCGAGATTCACATGGTCAAGCTCCTCAACTACTTCAAAGAACTCGAAACCCCAAGCTTACCGTTCATCCGTTTATACTTTGAGTTCTATCCATATGTCAAGATTTAAACCAAAATACAAATCAAAATTTATCCTTGGCCTTTGAAAAGTAGTCTTCTTTGATTTTGAGTCCTTGGTCTTTGAATCTCTCTTTCACGACGACTATAAATGTGCCACCAGCCACACTAATTAGTTATCAAACAAGCTCAACCTTTTGACGACCCTTGGTGCATTTCAGAGTAGCTAGTGACTTTTCAAGCGTGAAGTTACAACATTTTGTTTTGGTGACAATGGTGTCGTGAAAAGGTTTTGAAGAATTTGATGAGGAAATCAAGCCCGATTTCCAAAGAGGATTCATCGCAATTGTTTTCAGTTAGTATCCGTTGCAGACGGATAAAACTTGTGTTTCTATTGCGAGACGGATAACATTTCCGTTCTGTTGCTCATATGTCCCGTAGCTTGTTCACCATGCTTCTTAAAACTTCGAGATATCCTTTATCAATCATAAGATGTCGATAAGGAGGTTATGAAAACACTTGACATGGAGCACCGTGAGAAAATGCTTGTGGGGCTTCTATCGCCTCAACTATTATGGTGCATTTTAGAGTGGAAACCATAACATGCATCGGTTGCAACCTTAACATGCATCGGTTGCAACCTAAGAATTCTTCAAGCACGCTTTCAAGAAGATCACGTCGAGGTTACCTTCTTGTAAGATCATTTGATGAGCGTAAAGAGGAGCACAAGTTACACAATCATATTCTTGAATTGGTGGAGAAAGGAATTCTTCAATTTTGAAATGGATGATCACACTTGCAAAAGGAATGTAAATGCAAGATCATATTCATTAATTTATTTTAGCGTGATATATTCATTTTATTCTCTTTCCTACTTCATGTTTTGAAATGTTTGCAAACCATCATTATGTTACCGAGATCATTTAACTCACACTGCGCTTCGTTTTCGTCGTCCACCTTCAGAATCGCAATTTACTGCACGGATCTCCATCGTAACACGGCCCCTAGAAGATCTAAATCGCCTTTGCTTCAATCGACAAATGTTGCACTTGATCCGGGAAGGCTCGCCATTCAACGCGCTCTCCTTAAGATATGGGCTATTGAGCTCCAAGAAGTCTCGAGGCGAGTGGATGCCTGAGCTGAATTTTTGGGGCTCGTCTTGAAATACTTGGGAAAGATGGTGCGGATGAGAAACACCAAGGCGCGGAGCACAACCCGTGATTTTGGTACAAGCGGCCGAGTCTACCATGCCAATTTTTCACAACGCTTGGATCTATTGGGTGTCGTTTCTAGTTGCGTCTTCTAGAAGCGCCGATAACCGCTCCATAATGAAATCTGGTAAGTAGCTTCTAGACAAGGTTTTAGTATAGTTAATTAGCAATATTCTAGGAAAGTGATAAAATAGAAATAGTGATAATATAGAAGAAAATAGAAAGAGTGATAATATAGAAGTCGCCATGGGTGCCCTAGTCTATATATGTCCTATATACTCACATATATTATGTATCTTGTGTTGGGTTTTCTATGTTATCTTAGGTTATAATTATTCTAAAGTAGGTATTTGTTTTCATATCTTTGTGTTTGGCCTCTAAAGTTGTCTGTGCACCTTGTGAACACGAAACGGTGGTACAAGAATAACCGAGGCGTTAAAGAATTTTACAAGATACCAAATCGTCACACACCATCCAAGAAAAACACATAGCTTGATTAGAGAAAGCTCTAAGGAAAAGAAATGGCTGCTCAATGACTTCATCTAGCATAAATACACGTGGTGACAAGAGGAGGTTTAACGGGTCCGAAAATACCAATGATAATAGGAAAACGCGTTACCACGAAAAAGATTCAACGACCAAGTTCAAAAGGAAATCGAGATTCACATGGTCAAGCTCCTCAACTACTTGACAAACTCGAAACCCCAAGCTTACCGTTCATCCGTTTATACTTTGAGTTCTATCCAGCATATGTCATTCCACAAACCTCCTCTACATCACAAGACGCGGTCCGCCACACAACAATTTTGGACATAATATCAACCATACTTCAAAATTTTACGATGGGAACGATATCAAAATTCCAATCTTGTTCAAGGATGCCCTCGGGCATATTTTGAAAATTATGGGCAAATGACTAATACGAGGGTCTCATCACCTACTTCGTGTTGGATCCAACCATGTTCAAGGATATCCACGTGCACATGTTCAAGGTCATGCGAAAATGATTAATACTACTAGGGCTGCATTTTATGATGCAATATTCAAACTCAATCATGTTCAAGGATGCCCTCCGCATATTATGAAGATGATGTTAAAATGACTAATACTAGGGTCCCATCACCTAGTTCTCGTGTTGGATTTGATCGTGGTCAAGGATATCCTCCGCACATATCCAAGGTTATGTGGAAATGACTAATACTACGGTCGCCACCGTGTTTTCCGAGGCGATGATGTAGGGATTACTAGAAGCCATACGGAAAATAAAGACTACAAGAAAATAGTATGGTATTTGCGCCAACAGCCCGTCCTTATGCGGAAAAAGCTGCTAGCATGCAATCATTGTACGTCGAGGAAATGCTTCAATTGATGGAACAATTACGACAACAACATAGCTGGAAAACGAGATACTACGTGCGAAATAGCCGATGAATTGGCTCAATCAAGGCCAAAGTGTCCCATCAATTATTTCCAAACTAGGCAATGCTACACCTATAATTTTAATGAGATCAAGGCCTCATTTGATCGCAAAAGCGAAGAGGAAAAATTGGAAAAATGGAAAGTGCTTGCATATGGACTTCAAGTACGAATGGAACAATTTCTTGCAATAAGCAATTTACCTAAGCCAAGTCCTTCATATGACAACAACTGGATCAACATCGACATTATGTGAAAGAAAATACGAAATTGGATGGATAGATCAAATGTTATTGCACAAGACGATGTCCCACAAAATGTTGCCCCACAAGAAACTACAATAAAAGAAGGAGTATAAAATCAAGATTTATGTGAAAACAATGTCGACCACACTCCAAAATTTTATGATAGGAAGCCTGGATATAAAAACCCCAATCATATTGAAGGATGCCCTACGGCATATGTTGAAAGTTATGCGAAAATTCCTAATACAAGGGTCCCATCACCTAGTTCCGTGTTGGATCCAATCATGGTCAAGAGTATCCTCCAAGGTTATTCAAAATTCCTAATACAAGGGTCACTAATACAAACACGAAAAGCAATATGGTAATGGTAACAACCCGTCCTTCTCTAGAAAATCCTAGTACCATGCAACCATTGCATGACGCAGAAAAATAAAATGCTTCAATTCATGAAAACAATGAGGACAACATAGGAGAAATAATGAGACAATGCTTGCTGAAACAGCTAATGAAATGGCGCAAATGTGTCAAACTGTCCCATCAATCATTTCCAAATAAGAGAAAGCTACACCATTAATCTATCTTTAATGCAATCGGCCTCATTTGATCGCAAAAGCGAAGAGGAGAATTTGGGAAAATGAAAAGTGCTTGGATATAGACGTCAAATCTGAAAGAAACAATTTCTTGCACTAAGAAGTTTACTTAAGCCAAGTCCTTCATGTGACAACAACTGGATCAACATCGACATTATGTGAAAGAAATACGAAATTGGATGGATAGATCAAATGTTATTGCACAAGACGATGTCCCACAAAATGTTGCCCCACAAGAAACTACAATAAAAGAAGGAGTATAAAATCAAGATTTATGTGAAAACAATGTCACCACACTCCAAAATTTTATGATAGGAAGCCTGGATATAAAAACCCCAATCATATTGAAGGATGCCCTACGGCATATGTTGAAAGTTATGCGAAAATTCCTAATACAAGGGTCCCATCACCTAGTTCCGTGTTGGATCCAATCATGGTCAAGAGTATCCTCAAAGGTTATTCAAAATTCCTAATACAAGGGTCACTAATACAAACACGAAAAGCAATATGGTAATGGTAACAACCGTCCTTCTCTAGAAAATCCTAGTACCATGCAACCATTGCATGACGAAAATAAAATGCTTCAATTCATGAAAACAATGAGGACAACATAGGAGAAATAATGAGACAATGCTTGCTGAAACAGCTAATGAAATGGCGCAAATGTGTCAAACTGTCCCATCAATCATTTCCAAATAAGAGAAAGCTACACCATTAATCTATCTTTAATGCAATCGGCCTCATTTGACCGCAAAACGAAGAGGAGAATTTGGGAAAATGAAAAGTGCTTGGATATAGACGTCAAATACGAAAGAAACAATTTCTTGCACTAAGAAGTTTACTTAAGCCAAGTCCTTCATGTGACAACAAGTCGGATCAACAACAACATTACGTGAAACAAATATAAAATTTGATAGATAAATCAATGTGATTGCACAAGACGATGTCTCACAAAATGTTGCCGCACACGGCTTATGATAAAAGGACGAGTAAAAAATCACAATCTACATGAAAATTAGGGCCCATATCAAAATTTAGTAATTCCTTCTAGTGCTATGCTATTTGAGAACAATCTTATTTTCATAGTAACCTTTAAATATGATTAGTTAGATGTTATTAATCAATCCTTGGCCTTTGAAAATCGGACCTTCTATAATGTCTTTGATTGACCCTACCATATGTAATCAAGATTTAAACCAAAATACAAATCAAAATTTATCCTTGGCCTTTGAAAAGTAGTCTTCTTTGATTTTGAGTCCTTGGTCTTTGAATCTCTCGCACTACGGACGACTATAAATGTGCCACCAGCCACACTAATTAGTTATCAAACAAGCTCAACCTTTGACGACCCTTGGTGCATTTCATTGAGTAGCTAGTGACTTTTCAAGCGTGAAGTTACAACATTTTGTTTTGGTGACAATGGTGTCGTGAAAAGGTTTTGAAGAATTTGATGAGGAAATCAAGCCCGATTTCCAAAGAGGATTCATCGCAATTGTTTCACCGTTAGTATCCGCTGCAGACGGATAAAACTTGTGTTTCTATTGCGAGACGGATAACATTTCCGTTCTGCTCATATGTCCCGTAGCTTGTTCACCATGCTTCTTAAAACTTCGAGATATCCTTTATCAATCATAAGATGTCGATAAGGAGGTTATGAAAACACTTGACATGGAGCACCGTGAGAAAAATGCTTGTGGGGCTTCTATCGCCTCAACTATTATGGTGCATTTTAGAGTGGAAACCATAACATGCATCGGTTGCAACCTTAACATGCATCGGTTGCAACCTAAGAATTCTTCACACGCTTTCAAGAAGATCACGTCGAGGTTACCTTCTTGTAAGATCATTTGATGAGCGTAAAGAGGAGCACAAGTTACACAATCATATTCTTGAATTGGTGGAGAAAGGAATTCTTCAATTTTGAAATGGATGATCACACTTGCAAAAGGAATGTAAATGCAAGATCATATTCATTAATTTATTTTAGCAGTGATATATTCATTTTATTCTCTTTCCTACTTCATGTTTTGAAATGTTTGCAAACCATCATTATGTTACCGAGATCATTTGATGAGGAAATCAAGCCCGATTTCCAAAGAGGATTCATCGAATTGTTTCACCGTTAGTATCCGCTGCACGGATCTCCATCGTAACACGCCCCTAGAAGATCTAAATCGCCTTTGCTTCAATCGACAAATGTTGCACTGATCCGGGAAGGCACGCCATTCAACGCTCTCCTTAAGATATGGGCTATTGAGCTCCAAGAAGTCTCGAGGCGCGAGTGGATGCCCGAGCTGAATTTTGGGGCTCGTCTTGAAATACTTGGGAAAGATGGTGCGGATGAGAAACACCAAGCGAGCGGAGCACAACCTTGATTTTGGTACAAGCGAGAGTCTACCATGCCAATTTTTCACAACGCTTGGATCTATTGGGTGTCGTTTCTAGTTGCGTCTTCTAGAAGCCTCGATAACCGCTCCATAATGAAATGCTGGTAAGTAGCTTCTAGACAAGGTTTTAGTATAGTTAATTAGCAATATTCTAGGAAAGTGATAAAATAGAAATAGTGATAATATAGAAGAAAATAGAAAGAGTGATAATATAGAAGCGCCATGGGTGCCCTAGTCTATATATGTCCTATATACTCACATATATTATGTATCTTGTGTTGGGTTTTCTATGTTATCTTAGGTTATAATTATTCTAAAGTAGGTATTTGTTTTCATATCTTGTGTTTGGCCTCTAAAGTTGTCTGTGCACCTTGTGAACACGAAACGGTGGTACAAGAATAACCGAGGCGTTAAAGAATTTTACGATGGGAACGATATCAAATCGTCACACACCATCCAAGAAAAACACATAGCTTGATTAGAGAAAGCTCTAAGGAAAAGAAATGGCTGCTCAACAGACTTCATCTAGCATAAATACACGTGGTGACAAGAGGAGGTTTAACGGTCCGAAAATACCAATGATAATAGGAAAACGCGTTACCACGTAAAAAGATTCAACGACCAAGTTCAAAAGGAAATCGAGATTCACATGGTCAAGCTCCTCAACTACTTGACAAACTCGAAACCCAACTGCTTACCGCTCATCCGCTTATACTTTGAGTTCTATCCTGCATATGTCATTCCACAAACCTCCTCTACATCACAAGACGCGTCCGCCACACAACAATTTTGGACATAATATCAACCATACTTCAAAATTTTACGATGGGAACGATATCAAAATTCCAATCTTGTTCAAGGATGCCCTCGGGCATATTTTGAAAATTATGGGCAAATGACTAATACGAGGGTCTCATCACCTACTTCTCGTGTTGGATCCAACCATGTTCAAGGATATCCACGTGCACATGTTCAAGGTCATGCGAAAATGATTAATACTACTAGGGCTGCATTTTATGATGCGAACAATATTGAAACTCCAATCATGTTCAAGGATGCCTCCGGCATATTATGAAGATGATGTTAAAATGACTAATACTAGGGTCCCATCACCTAGTTCCGTGTTGGATCCAACCATGTTCAAGGATATCCACGTGCACATGTTCAAGGTCATGCGAAAATGATTAATACTACTAGGGCTGCATTTTATGATGCGAACAATATTCAAACTCCAATCATGTTCAAGGATGCCTCCGCATATTATGAAGATGATGTTAAAATGACTAATACTAGGGTCCCATCACCTAGTTCTCGTGTTGGATTTGATCGTGGTCAAGGATATCCTCGCACATATCCAAGGTTATGTGGAAATGACTAATACTACGGTCTCGCCACCGTGTTTTCCGAGGCGATGATGTAGGGATTACTAGAAGCCATACGGAAAATAAAGACTACAAGAAAAATAGTATGGTATTTGCGCCAACAGCCCGTCCTTATGCGGAAAAAGTCGCTAGCATGCAATCATTGTCGTCGTGAAATGCTGGTAAGTAGCTTCTAGACAAGGTTTTAGTATAGTTAATTAGCAATATTCTAGGAAAGTGATAAAATAGAAATAGTGATAATATAGAAGAAAATAGAAAGAGTGATAATATAGAAGTCGCCATGGGTGCCCTAGTCTATATATGTCCTATATACTCACACATATATTATGTATCTTGTGTTGGGTTTTCTATGTTATCTTAGGTTATAATTATTCTAAAGTAGGTATTTGTTTTCATATCTTTGTGTTTGGCCTCTAAAGTTGTCTGTGCACCTTGTGAACACGAAACGGTGGTACAAGAATAACCGAGGCGTTAAAGAATTTTACAGACACCAAATCACACACACCATCCAAGAAAAACACATAGCTTGATTAGAGAAAGCTCTAAGGAAAAGAAATGGCTGCTCAATGACTTCATCTAGCATAAATACACGTGGTGACAAGAGGAGGTTTAACGGTCCGAAAATACCAATGATAATAGGAAAACGCGTTACCACGTAAAAAGATTCAACGACCAAGTTCAAAAGGAAATCGAGATTCACATGGTCAAGCTCCTCAACTACTTGACAAACTCGAAACCCCAATCACTGCTCATCCGTTTATACTTTGAGTTCTATCCTGCATATGTCATTCCACAAACCTCCTCTACATCACAAGACGCGGTCCGCCACACAACAATTTTGGACATAATATCAACCATACTTCAAAATTTTACGATGGGAACGATATCAAAATTCCAATCTTGTTCAAGGATGCCCTCGGGCATATTTTGAAAATTATGGGCAAATGACTAATACGAGGGTCTCATCACCTACTTCGTGTTGGATCCAACCATGTTCAAGGATATCCACGTGCACATGTTCAAGGTCATGCGAAAATGATTAATACTACTAGGGCTGCATTTTATGATGCGAACAATATTCAAACTCCAATCATGTTCAAGGATGCCCTCCGGCATATTATGAAGATGATGTTAAAATGACTAATACTAGGGTCCCATCACCTAGTTCTCGTGTTGGATTTGATCGTGGTCAAGGATATCCTCGCACATATCCAAGGTTATGTGGAAATGACTAATACTACGGTCTCGCCACCGTGTTTTCCGAGGCGATGATGTAGGGATTACTAGAAGCCATACGGAAAATAAAGACTACAAGAAAAATAGTATGGTATTTGCGCCAACAGCCCGTCCTTATGCGGAAAAAGCTAGCATGCAATCATTGTACGTCGAGGAAATGCTTCAATTGATGGAAACAATTACGACAACAACATAGCTGGAAAACGAGATACTACGTGCGAAATAGCCGATGAATTGGCTCAATCACAAAGTGTCCCATCAATTATTTCCAAACTAGGCAATGCTACACCTATAATTTTAATGAGATCAAGGCCTCATTTGATCGCAAAAGCGAAGAGGAAAAATTGGAAAAATGGAAAGTGCTTGCATATGGACTTCAAGTACGAATGGAACAATTTCTTGCAATAAGCAATTTACCTAAGCCAAGTCCTTCATATGACAATCTGGATCAACATCGACATTATGTGAAAGAAATACGAAATTGGATGGATAGATCAAATGTTATTGCACAAGACGATGTCCCACAAAATGTTGCCCCACAAGAAACTACAATAAAAGAAGGAGTATAAAATCAAGATTTATGTGAAAACAATGTCGACCACACTCCAAAATTTTATGATAGGAAGCCTGGATATAAAAACCCCAATCATATTGAAGGATGCCCTACGGCATATGTTGAAAGTTATGAAAATTCCTAATACAAGGGTCCCATCACCTAGTTCCGTGTTGGATCCAATCATGGTCAAGAGTATCCTCCGAAAGGTTATTCAAAATTCCTAATACAAGGGTCACTAATACAAACACGAAAAGCAATATGGTAATGGTAACAACCGTCCTTCTCTAGAAAATCCTAGTACCATGCAACCATTGCATGACGCAGAAAAATAAAATGCTTCAATTCATGAAAACAATGAGGACAACATAGGAGAAATAATGAGACAATGCTTGCTGAAACAGCTAATGAAATGGCGCAAATGTGTCAAACTCCAATCATGTTCAAGGATGCCCTCCGCATATTATGAAGATGATGTTAAAATGACTAATACTAGGGTCCCATCACCTAGTTCTCGTGTTGGATTTGATCGTGGTCAAGGATATCCTCCGCACATATCCAAGGTTATGTGGAAATGACTAATACTACGGTCTCGCCACCGTGTTTTCCGAGGCGATGATGTAGGGATTACTAGAAGCCATACGGAAAATAAAGACTACAAGAAAAATAGTATGGTATTTGCGCCAACAGCCCGTCCTTATGGAAAAAGTCGCTAGCATGCAATCATTGTACGTCGAGGAAATGCTTCAATTGATGGAAACAATTACGACAACAACATAGCTGGAAAACGAGATACTACGTGCGAAATAGCCGATGAATTGGCTCAATCACAAAGTGTCCCATCAATTATTTCCAAACTAGGCAATGCTACACCTATAATTTTAATGAGATCAAGGCCTCATTTGATCGCAAAAGCGAAGAGGAAAAATTGGAAAAATGGAAAGTGCTTGCATATGGACTTCAAGTACGAATGGAACAATTTCTTGCAATAAGCAATTTACCTAAGCCAAGTCCTTCATATGACAATCTGGATCAACATCGACATTATGTGAAAGAAATACGAAATTGGATGGATAGATCAAATGTTATTGCACAAGACGATGTCCCACAAAATGTTGCCCCACAAGAAACTACAATAAAAGAAGGAGTATAAATCAAGATTTATGTGAAAACAATGTCGACCACACTCCAAAATTTTATGATAGGAAGCCTGGATATAAAAACCCCAATCATATTGAAGGATGCCCTACGGCATATGTTGAAAGTTATAAAATTCCTAATACAAGGGTCCCATCACCTAGTTCCGTGTTGGATCCAATCATGGTCAAGAGTATCCTCCGAAAGGTTATTCAAAATTCCTAATACAAGGGTCACTAATACAAACACGAAAAGCAATATGGTAATGGTAACAACCGTCCTTCTCTAGAAAATCCTAGTACCATGCAACCATTGCATGACGCAGAAAAATAAAATGCTTCAATTCATGAAAACAATGAGGACAACATAGGAGAAATAATGAGACAATGCTTGCTGAAACAGCTAATGAAATGGCGCAAATGTGTCAAACTCCAATCATGTTCAAGGATGCCCTCCGGCATATTATGAAGATGATGTTAAAATGACTAATACTAGGGTCCCATCACCTAGTTCTCGTGTTGGATTTGATCGTGGTCAAGGATATCCTCCGCACATATCCAAGGTTATGTGGAAATGACTAATACTACGGTCTCGCCACCGTGTTTTCCGAGGCGATGATGTAGGGATTACTAGAAGCCATACGGAAAATAAAGACTACAAGAAAAATAGTATGGTATTTGCGCCAACAGCCCGTCCTTATGCGGAAAAAGTCGCTAGCATGCAATCATTGTACGTCGAGGAAATGCTTCAATTGATGGAAACAATTACGACAACAACATAGCTGGAAAACGAGATACTACGTGCGAAATAGCCGATGAATTGGCTCAATCAAAGTGTCCCATCAATTATTTCCAAACTAGGCAATGCTACACCTATAATTTTAATGAGATCAAGGCCTCATTTGATCGCAAAAGCGAAGAGGAAAAATTGGAAAAATGGAAAGTGCTTGCATATGGACTTCAAGTACGAATGGAACAATTTCTTGCAATAAGCAATTTACCTAAGCCAAGTCCTTCATATGACAACAACTGGATCAACATCGACATTATGTGAAAGAAATACGAAATTGGATGGATAGATCAAATGTTATTGCACAAGACGATGTCCCACAAAATGTTGCCCCACAAGAAACTACAATAAAAGAAGGAGTATAAATCAAGATTTATGTGAAAACAATGTCGACCACACTCCAAAATTTTATGATAGGAAGCCTGGATATAAAAACCCCAATCATATTGAAGGATGCCCTACGGCATATGTTGAAAGTTATGCGAAAATTCCTAATACAAGGGTCCCATCACCTAGTTCCGTGTTGGATCCAATCATGGTCAAGAGTATCCTCAAAGGTTATTCAAAATTCCTAATACAAGGGTCACTAATACAAACACGAAAAGCAATATGGTAATGGTAACAACCCGTCCTTCTCTAGAAAATCCTAGTACCATGCAACCATTGCATGACGCAGAAAAATAAAATGCTTCAATTCATGAAAACAATGAGGACAACATAGGAGAAATAATGAGACAATGCTTGCTGAAACAGCTAATGAAATGGCGCAAATGTGTCAAACTGTCCCATCAATCATTTCCAAATAAGAGAAAGCTACACCATTAATCTATCTTTAATGCAATCGGCCTCATTTGATCGCAAAAGCGAAGAGGAGAATTTGGGAAAATGAAAAGTGCTTGGATATAGACGTCAAATCTGAAGAAACAATTTCTTGCACTAAGAAGTTTACTTAAGCCAAGTCCTTCATGTGACAACAACTGGATCAACAACAACATTACGTGAAACAAATATAAAATTTGATAGATAAATCAATGTGATTGCACAAGACGATGTCTCACAAAATGTTGCCGCACACGGCTTATGATAAAAGGACGAGTAAAAAATCACAATCTACATGAAAATTAGGGCCCATATCAAAATTTAGTAATTCCTTCTAGTGCTATGCTATTTGAGAACAATCTTATTTTCATAGTAACCTTTAAATATGATTAGTTAGATGTTATTAATCAATCCTTGGCCTTTGAAAATCGACCTTCTATAATGTCTTTGATTGACCCTACCATATGTCAAGATTTAAACCAAAATACAAATCAAAATTTATCCTTGGCCTTTGAAAAGTAGTCTTCTTTGATTTTGAGTCCTTGGTCTTTGAATCTCTACTACGGACGACTATAAATGTGCCACCAGCCACACTAATTAGTTATCAAACAAGCTCAACCTTTGACGACCCTTGGTGCATTTCAGAGTAGCTAGTGACTTTTCAAGCGTGAAGTTACAACATTTTGTTTTGGTGACAATGGTGTCTGTGAAAAGGTTTTGAAGAATTTGATGAGGAAATCAAGCCCGATTTCCAAAGAGGATTCATCGCAATTGTTTCACCGTTAGTATCCGCTGCAGACGGATAAAACTTGTGTTTCTATTGCGAGACGGATAACATTTCCGTTCTGTTGCTCATATGTCCCGTAGCTTGTTCACCATGCTTCTTAAAACTTCGTAGATATCCTTTATCAATCATAAGATGTCGATAAGGAGGTTATGAAAACACTTGACATGGAGCACCGTGAGAAAATGCTTGTGGGGCTTCTATCGCCTCAACTATTATGGTGCATTTTAGAGTGGAAACCATAACATGCATCGGTTGCAACCTTAACATGCATCGGTTGCAACCTAAGAATTCTTCAACACGCTTTCAAGAAGATCACGTCGAGGTTACCTTCTTGTAAGATCATTTGATGAGCGAAAGAGGAGCACAAGTTACACAATCATATTCTTGAATTGGTGGAGAAAGGAATTCTTCAATTTTTGAAATGGATGATCACACTTGCAAAAGGAATGTAAATGCAAGATCATATTCATTAATTTATTTTAGCAGTGATATATTCATTTTATTCTCTTTCCTACTTCATGTTTTGAAATGTTTGCAAACCATCATTATGTTACCGAGATCATTTAACTCCACCGTGCGCTGCTTTCGTTTTCTCGTCCACCTTCAGAATCGCAATTTACAAAGACTGCACGGATCTCCATCGTAACACGGCCCCTAGAAGATCTAAATCGCTTTGCTTCAATCGACAAATGTTGCACTGATCCGGGAAGGCCGCCATTCAACGCGCCTCCTTAAGATATGGGCTATTGAGCTCCAAGAAGTCTCTGGAGGCGCGAGTGGATGCCTGAGCGATGAATTTTGGGGCTCGTCTTGAAATACTTGGGAAAGATGGTGCGGATGAGAAACACCAAGGCAAAAGCGAAGAGGAGCACAACCTGATTTTGGTACAAGCGAGAGTCTACCATGCCAATTTTTCACAACGCTTGGATCTATTGGGTGTCGTTTCTAGTTGCGTCTTCTAGAAGCGCCGATAACCGCTCCATAATGAAATGCTGGTAAGTAGCTTCTAGACAAGGTTTTAGTATAGTTAATTAGCAATATTCTAGGAAAGTGATAAAATAGAAATAGTGATAATATAGAAGAAAATAGAAAGAGTGATAATATAGAAGGCCATGGGTGCCCTAGTCTATATATGTCCTATATACTCACATATATTATGTATCTTGTGTTGGGTTTTCTATGTTATCTTAGGTTATAATTATTCTAAAGTAGGTATTTGTTTTCATATCTTTGTGTTTGGCCTCTAAAGTTGTCTGTGTGCACCTTGTGAACACGAAACGGTGGTACAAGAATAACCGAGGCGTTAAAGAATTTTACGATGGGAACGATATCAAATCGTCACACACCATCCAAGAAAAACACATAGCTTGATTAGAGAAAGCTCTAAGGAAAAGAAATGGCTGCTCAACAGACTTCATCTAGCATAAATACACGTGGTGACAAGAGGAGGTTTAACGGTCCGAAAATACCAATGATAATAGGAAAACGCGTTACCACGAAAAAGATTCAACGACCAAGTTCAAAAGGAAATCGAGATTCACATGGTCAAGCTCCTCAACTACTTCAAAGAAACTCGAAACCCAACTGCTTACTGCTCATCCGCTTATACTTTGAGCATATGTCATTCCACAAACCTCCTCTACATCACAAGACGCGTCCGCCACACAACAATTTTGGACATAATATCAACCATACTTCAAAATTTTACGATGGGAACGATATCAAAAATTCCAATCTTGTTCAAGGATGCCCTCGGGCATATTTTGAAAATTATGGGCAAATGACTAATACGAGGGTCTCATCACCTACTTCTGTTGGATCCAACCATGTTCAAGGATATCCACGTGCACATGTTCAAGGTCATGCGAAAATGATTAATACTACTAGGGCTGCATTTTATGATGCGAACAATATTCAAACTCCAATCATGTTCAAGGATGCCCTCCGCATATTATGAAGATGATGTTAAAATGACTAATACTAGGGTCCCATCACCTAGTTCTCGTGTTGGATTTGATCGTGGTCAAGGATATCCTCCGCACATATCCAAGGTTATGTGGAAATGACTAATACTACGGTCTCGCCACCGTGTTTTCCGAGGCGATGATGTAGGGATTACTAGAAGCCATACGGAAAATAAAGACTACAAGAAAAATAGTATGGTATTTGCGCCAACAGCCCGTCCTTATGCGGAAAAAGCTGCTAGCATGCAATCATTGTACGTCGTAGGAAATGCTTCAATTGATGGAAACAATTACGACAACAACATAGCTGGAAAAACGAGATACTACGTGCGAAATAGGCGATGATGTAGGGATTACTAGAAGCCATACGGAAAATAAAGACTACAAGAAAAATAGTATGGTATTTGCGCCAACAGCCCGTCCTTATGCGGAAAAAGCTGCTAGCATGCAATCATTGTACGTCGTAGGAAATGCTTCAATTGATGGAAACAATTACGACAACAACATAGCTGGAAAAACGAGATACTACGTGCGAAATAGCCGATGAATTGGCTCAATCGTCAAAGTGTCCCATCAATTATTTCCAAACTAGGCAATGCTACACCTATAATTTTAATGAGATCAAGGCCTCATTTGATCGCAAAAGCGAAGAGGAAAAATTGGAAAAATGGAAAGTGCTTGCATATGGACTTCAAGTACGAATGGAACAATTTCTTGCAATAAGCAATTTACCTAAGCCAAGTCCTTCATATGACAACAATGGATCAACATCGACATTATGTGAAAGAAATACGAAATTGGATGGATAGATCAAATGTTATTGCACAAGACGATGTCCCACAAAATGTTGCCCCACAAGAAACTACAATAAAAGAAGGAGTATAAAATCAAGATTTATGTGAAAACAATGTCGACCACACTCCAAAATTTTATGATAGGAAGCCTGGATATAAAAACCCCAATCATATTGAAGGATGCCCTCGGCATATGTTGAAAGTTATGCGAAAATTCCTAATACAAGGGTCCCATCACCTAGTTCCGTGTTGGATCCAATCATGGTCAAGAGTATCCTCCAAGGTTATTCAAAAATTCCTAATACAAGGGTCACTAATACAAACACGAAAAGCAATATGGTAATGGTAACAACCCGTCCTTCTCTAGAAAATCCTAGTACCATGCAACCATTGCATGACGCAGAAAATAAAATGCTTCAATTCATGAAAACAATGAGGACAACATAGGAGAAATAATGAGACAATGCTTGCTGAAACAGCTAATGAAATGGCGCAAATGTGTCAAACGTCCCATCAATCATTTCCAAATAAGAGAAAGCTACACCATTAATCTATCTTTAATGCAATCGGCCTCATTTGACGCAAAACGAAGAGGAGAATTTGGGAAAATGAAAAGTGCTTGGATATAGACGTCAAATCTGAAAGAAACAATTTCTTGCACTAAGAAGTTTACTTAAGCCAAGTCCTTCATGTGACAACAAGTCGGATCAACAACAACATTACGTGAAACAAATATAAAATTTGATAGATAAATCAATGTGATTGCACAAGACGATGTCTCACAAAATGTTGCCGCACGGCTTATGATAAAAGGACGAGTAAAAAATCACAATCTACATGAAAATTAGGGCCCATATCAAATTTAGTAATTCCTTCTAGTGCTATGCTATTTGAGAACAATCTTATTTTCATAGTAACCTTTAAATATGATTAGTTAGATGTTATTAATCAATCCTTGGCCTTTGAAAATCGGACCTTCTATAATGTCTTTGATTGACCCTACCATATGTCAAGATTTAAACCAAAATACAAATCAAAATTTATCCTTGGCCTTTGAAAAGTAGTCTTCTTTGATTTTGAGTCCTTGGTCTTTGAATCTCTACTTTTGACGACTATAAATGTGCCACCAGCCACACTAATTAGTTATCAAACAAGCTCAACCTTTTGACGACCCTTGGTGCATTTCACGAGTAGCTAGTGACTTTCAAGCGTGAAGTTACAACATTTTGTTTTGGTGACAATGGTGTCTGTGAAAAGGTTTTGAAGAATTTGATGAGGAAATCAAGCCCGATTTCCAAAGAGGATTCATCGCAATTGTTCACCGTTAGTATCCGTTGCAGACGGATAAAACTTGTGTTTCTATTGCGAGACGGATAACATTTCCGTTCCTCGTTGCTCATATGTCCCGTAGCTTGTTCACCATGCTTCTTAAAACTTCGTAGATATCCTTTATCAATCATAAGATGTCGATAAGGAGGTTATGAAAACACTTGACATGGAGCACCGTGAGAAAATGCTTGTGGGGCTTCTATCGCCTCAACTATTATGGTGCATTTTAGAGTGGAAACCATAACATGCATCGGTTGCAACCTTAACATGCATCTTGCAACCTAAGAATTCTTCACACGCTTTCAAGAAGATCACGTCGAGGTTACCTTCTTGTAAGATCATTTGATGAGCGTAAAGAGGAGCACAAGTTACACAATCATATTCTTGAATTGGTGGAGAAAGGAATTCTTCAATTTTGAAATGGATGATCACACTTGCAAAAGGAATGTAAATGCAAGATCATATTCATTAATTTATTTTAGCGTGATATATTCATTTTATTCTCTTTCCTACTTCATGTTTTGAAATGTTTGCAAACCATCATTATGTTACCGAGATCATTTAACTCACACTGCTTTCGTTTTCTCGTCCACCTTCAGAATCGCAATTTACAAAGACTGCACGGATCTCCATCGTAACACGGCCCCTAGAAGATCTAAATCGCCTTTGCTTCAATCGACAAATGTTGCACTGATCCGGGAAGGCGCCATTCAACGCGCTCTCCTTAAGATATGGGCTATTGAGCTCCAAGAAGTCTCCGAGGCGCGAGTGGATGCCCGAGCTGAATTTTGGGGCTCGTCTTGAAATACTTGGGAAAGATGGTGCGGATGAGAAACACCAAGGCGGGCGGAGCACAACCCTGATTTTGGTACAAGCGGCCGAGAGTCTACCATGCCAATTTTTCACAACGCTTGGATCTATTGGGTGTCGTTTCTAGTTGCGTCTTCTAGAAGCCTCGATAACCGCTCCATAATGAAATGCTGGTAAGTAGCTTCTAGACAAGGTTTTAGTATAGTTAATTAGCAATATTCTAGGAAAGTGATAAAATAGAAATAGTGATAATATAGAAGAAAATAGAAAGAGTGATAATATAGAAGCGCCATGGGTGCCCTAGTCTATATATGTCCTATATACTCACACATATATTATGTATCTTGTGTTGGGTTTTCTATGTTATCTTAGGTTATAATTATTCTAAAGTAGGTATTTGTTTTTCATATCTTTGTGTTTGGCCTCTAAAGTTGTCTGTGCACCTTGTGAACACGAAACGGTGGTACAAGAATAACCGAGGCGTTAAAGAATTTTACGATGGGAACGATATCAAAAATTCCTAATACAAACACGAAACGGTGGTACAAGAAAAACACATAGCTTGATTAGAGAAAGCTCTAAGGAAAAGAAATGGCTGCTCAACAGACTTCATCTAGCATAAATACACGTGGTGACAAGAGGAGGTTTAACGGGTCCGAAAATACCAATGATAATAGGAAAAAGCGTTACCACGGAAAAAGATTCAACGACCAAGTTCAAAAGGAAATCGAGATTCACATGGTCAAGCTCCTCAACTACTTGACAAACTCGAAACCCAACTGCTTACTGCTCATCCGCTTATACTTTGAGTTCTATCCGCATATGTCATTCCACAAACCTCCTCTACATCACAAGACGCGGTCCGCCACACAACAATTTTGGACATAATATCAACCATACTTCAAAATTTTACGATGGGAACGATATCAAAAATTCCAATCTTGTTCAAGGATGCCCTCGGGCATATTTTGAAAATTATGGGCAAATGACTAATACGAGGGTCTCATCACCTACTTCTCGTGTTGGATCCAACCATGTTCAAGGATATCCACGTGCACATGTTCAAGGTCATGCGAAAATGATTAATACTACTAGGGCTGCATTTTATGATGCGAACAATATTCAAACTCCAATCATGTTCAAGGATGCCCTCCGCATATTATGAAGATGATGTTAAAATGACTAATACTAGGGTCCCATCACCTAGTTCTCGTGTTGGATTTGATCGTGGTCAAGGATATCCTCCGCACATATCCAAGGTTATGTGGAAATGACTAATACTACGGTCTCGCCACCGTGTTTTCCGAGGCGATGATGTAGGGATTACTAGAAGCCATACGGAAAATAAAGACTACAAGAAAATAGTATGGTATTTGCGCCAACAGCCCGTCCTTATGCGGAAAAAGTCGCTAGCATGCAATCATTGTACGTCGTGAGAAAATGCTTGTGGGGCTTCTATCGCCTCAACTATTATGGTGCATTTTAGAGTGGAAACCATAACATGCATCGGTTGCAACCTTAACATGCATCGGTTGCAACCTAAGAATTCTTCACACGCTTTCAAGAAGATCACGCCGAGGTTACCTTCTTGTAAGATCATTTGATGAGCGTAAAGAGGAGCACAAGTTACACAATCATATTCTTGAATTGGTGGAGAAAGGAATTCTTCAATTTTGAAATGGATGATCACACTTGCAAAAGGAATGTAAATGCAAGATCATATTCATTAATTTATTTTAGCAGTGATATATTCATTTTATTCTCTTTCCTACTTCATGTTTTGAAATGTTTGCAAACCATCATTATGTTACCGAGATCATTTAACTCACACCGGCGCTGCTTTCTCGTCCACCTTCAGAATCGCAATTTACAAAGACTGCACGGATCTCCATCGTAACACGGCCCCTAGAAGATCTAAATCGCCTTTGCTTCAATCGACAAATGTTGCACTTCGATCCGGGAAGGCACGCCATTCAACGCTCTCCTTAAGATATGGGCTATTGAGCTCCAAGAAGTCTCGAGGCGCGAGTGGATGCCCGAGCTGAATTTTGGGGCTCGTCTTGAGATACTTGGGAAAGATGATGCGGATGAGAAACACCAAGGCAAAAAGCGAAGCGGAGCAGAACCCGGTGATTTTGGTACAAGCGGCCGAGAGTGTACCATGCCAATTTTTCACAACGCTTGGATCTATTGGGTGTCGTTTCTAGTTGCAAGCGTCTTCTAGAAGCCTGTCGATAACCGCTCCATGATGAAATGCTGGTAAGTAGCTTCTAGACAAGGTTTTAGTATAGTTAATTAGCAATATTCTAGGAAAGTGATAAAATAGAAATAGTGATAATATAGAAGAAAATAGAAAGAGTGATAATATAGAAGCGCCATGGGTGCCCTAGTCTATATATGTCCTATATACTCACACATATATTATGTATCTTGTGTTGGGTTTTCTATGTTATCTTAGGTTATAATTATTCTAAAGTAGGTATTTGTTTTTCATATCTTTGTGTTTGGCCTCTAAAGTTGTCTGTGCACCTTGTGAACACGAAACGGTGGTACAAGAATAACCGAGGCGTTAAAGAATTTTACGATGGGAACGATATCAATCACACACCATCCAAGAAAAACACATAGCTTGATTAGAGAAAGCTCTAAGGAAAAGAAATGGCTGCTCAATGACTTCATCTAGCATAAATACACGTGGTGACAAGAGGAGGTTTAACGGTCCGAAAATACCAATGATAATAGGAAAACGCTACTACGGAAAAAGATTCAACGACCAAGTTCAAAAGGAAATCGAGATTCACATGGTCAAGCTCCTCAACTACTTGACAAACTCGAAACCCAACTGCTTACTGCTCATCCGCTTATACTTTGAGTTCTATCCGCATATGTCATTCCACAAACCTCCTCTACATCACAAGACGCGGTCCGCCACACAACAATTTTGGACATAATATCAACCATACTTCAAAATTTTACGATGGGAACGATATCAAAAATTCCAATCTTGTTCAAGGATGCCCTCGGGCATATTTTGAAAATTATGGGCAAATGACTAATACGAGGGTCTCATCACCTACTTCGTGTTGGATCCAACCATGTTCAAGGATATCCACGTGCACATGTTCAAGGTCATGCGAAAATGATTAATACTACTAGGGCTGCATTTTATGATGCGAACAATATTCAAACTCCAATCATGTTCAAGGATGCCTCCGCATATTATGAAGATGATGTTAAAATGACTAATACTAGGGTCCCATCACCTAGTTCTCGTGTTGGATTTGATCGTGGTCAAGGATATCCTCCGCACATATCCAAGGTTATGTGGAAATGACTAATACTACGGTCTCGCCACCGTGTTTTCCGAGGCGATGATGTAGGGATTACTAGAAGCCATACGGAAAATAAAGACTACAAGAAAATAGTATGGTATTTGCGCCAACAGCCCGTCCTTATGCGGAAAAAGTCGCTAGCATGCAATCATTGTACGTCGAGGAAATGCTTCAATTGATGGAAACAATTACGACAACAACATAGCTGGAAAAACGAGATACTACGTGCGAAATAGCCGATGAATTGGCTCAATCGTCAAAGTGTCCCATCAATTATTTCCAAACTAGGCAATGCTACACCTATAATTTTTAATGAGATCAAGGCCTCATTTGATCGCAAAAGCGAAGAGGAAAAATTGGAAAAATGGAAAGTGCTTGCATATGGACTTCAAGTACGAATGGAACAATTTCTTGCAATAAGCAATTTACCTAAGCCAAGTCCTTCATATGACAACAATGGATCAACATCGACATTATGTGAAAGAAATACGAAATTGGATGGATAGATCAAATGTTATTGCACAAGACGATGTCCCACAAAATGTTGCCCCACAAGAAACTACAATAAAAGAAGGAGTATAAAATCAAGATTTATGTGAAAACAATGTCGACCACACTCCAAAATTTTATGATAGGAAGCCTGGATATAAAAACCCCAATCATATTGAAGGATGCCCTACGGCATATGTTGAAAGTTATGCGAAAATTCTAATACAAGGGTCCCATCACCTAGTTCCGTGTTGGATCCAATCATGGTCAAGAGTATCCTCCGAAAGGTTATTCAAAAATTCCTAATACAAGGGTCACTAATACAAACACGAAAAGCAATATGGTAATGGTAACAACCCGTCCTTCTCTAGAAAATCCTAGTACCATGCAACCATTGCATGACGAAAATAAAAGACTACAAGAAAATAGTATGGTATTTGCGCCAACAGCCCGTCCTTATGCGGAAAAGTCGCTAGCATGCAATCATTGTACGTCGAGGAAATGCTTCAATTGATGGAACAATTACGACAACAACATAGCTGGAAAAACGAGATACTACGAAATAGCGATGAATTGGCTCAATCGTCAAAGTGTCCCATCAATTATTTCCAAACTAGGCAATGCTACACCTATAATTTTTAATGAGATCAAGGCCTCATTTGATCGCAAAAGCGAAGAGGAAAAATTGGAAAAATGGAAAGTGCTTGCATATGGACTTCAAGTACGAATGGAACAATTTCTTGCAATAAGCAATTTACCTAAGCCAAGTCCTTCATATGACAACAACAACTGGATCAACATCGACATTATGTGAAAGAAATACGAAATTGGATGGATAGATCAAATGTTATTGCACAAGACGATGTCCCACAAAATGTTGCCCCACAAGAAACTACAATAAAAGAAGGAGTATAAAATCAAGATTTATGTGAAAACAATGTCGACCACACTCCAAAATTTTATGATAGGAAGCCTGGATATAAAAACCCCAATCATATTGAAGGATGCCCTACGGCATATGTTGAAAGTTATGCGAAAATTCTAATACAAGGGTCCCATCACCTAGTTCCGTGTTGGATCCAATCATGGTCAAGAGTATCCTCCAAAGGTTATTCAAAAATTCCTAATACAAGGGTCACTAATACAAACACGAAAAGCAATATGGTAATGGTAACAACCCGTCCTTCTCTAGAAAATCCTAGTACCATGCAACCATTGCATGACGAAAATAAAATGCTTCAATTCATGAAAACAATGAGGACAACATAGGAGAAATAATGAGACAATGCTTGCTGAAACAGCTAATGAAATGGCGCAAATGTGTCAAACTGTCCCATCAATCATTTCCAAATAAGAGAAAGCTACACCATTAATCTATCTTTAATGCAATCGATTGCCTCATTTGATGCAAAAGCGAAGAGGAGAATTTGGGAAAATGAAAAGTGCTTGGATATAGGCGTCAAATCTGAAAGAAACAATTTCTTGCACTAAGAAGTTTACTTAAGCCAAGTCCTTCATGTGACAACAATTTGGATCAACAACAACATTACGTGAAACAAATATAAAATTTGATAGATAAATCAATGTGATTGCACAAGACGATGTCTCACAAAATGTTGCACACGGCTTATGATAAAAGGACGAGTAAAAATCACAATCTACATGAAAATTAGGGCCCATATCAAATTTAGTAATTCCTTCTAGTGCTATGCTATTTGAGAACAATCTTATTTTCATAGTAACCTTTAAATATGATTAGTTAGATGTTATTAATCAATCCTTGGCCTTTGAAAATCGACCTTCTATAATGTCTTTGATTGACCCTACCATATGTCAAGATTTAAACCAAAATACAAATCAAAATTTATCCTTGGCCTTTGAAAAGTAGTCTTCTTTGATTTTGAGTCCTTGGTCTTTGAATCTCTCACTCTGACGACTATAAATGTGCCACCAGCCACACTAATTAGTTATCAAACAAGCTCAACCTTTTGACGACCCTTGGTGCATTTCCGAGTAGCTAGTGACTTTCAAGCGTGAAGTTACAACATTTTGTTTTGGTGACAATGGTGTCGTGAAAAGGTTTTGAAGAATTTGATGAGGAAATCAAGCCCGATTTCCAAAGAGGATTCATCGCAATTGTTTCAGCCGTTAGTATCCGTTGCAGAGACGGATAAAACTTGTGTTTCTATTGCAGACGGATAACATTTCCGTTCTGTTGCTCATATGTCCGTAGCTTGTTCACCATGCTTCTTAAAACTTGAGATATCCTTTATCAATCATAAGATGTCGATAAGGAGGTTATGAAAACACTTGACATGGAGCAAGTGAGAAAATGCTTGTGGGGCTTCTATCGCCTCAACTATTATGGTGCATTTTAGAGTGGAAACCATAACATGCATCGGTTGCAACCTTAACATGCATCTTGCAACCTAAGAATTCTTCACACGCTTTCAAGAAGATCACGTCGGAGGTTACCTTCTTGTAAGATCATTTGATGAGCGAAGAGGAGCACAAGTTACACAATCATATTCTTGAATTGGTGGAGAAAGGAATTCTTCAATTTTGAAATGGATGATCACACTTGCAAAAGGAATGTAAATGCAAGATCATATTCATTAATTTATTTTAGCGTGATATATTCATTTTATTCTCTTTCCTACTTCATGTTTTGAAATGTTTGCAAACCATCATTATGTTACCGAGATCATTTAACTCACACTCGTTTTCTCGTCGTCCACCTTCAGAATCGCAATTTACAAAGACCGCACGGATCTCCATCGTAACACGGCCCCTAGAAGATCTAAATCGCCTTTGCTTCAATCGACAAATGTTGCACTTGATCCGGGAAGGCCGCCATTCAACGCTCTCCTTAAGATATGGGCTATTGAGCTCCAAGAAGTCTCGAGGCGCGAGTGGATGCCTGAGCTGAATTTTTGGGGCTCGTCTTGAAATACTTGGGAAAGATGGTGCGGATGAGAAACACCAAGGCAGCGGAGCACAACCCGTGATTTTGGTACAAGCGAGAGTCTACCATGCCAATTTTTCACAACGCTTGGATCTATTGGGTGTCGTTTCTAGTTGCGTCTTCTAGAAGCTGTCGATAAGCTCCATAATGAAATCTGGTAAGTAGCTTCTAGACAAGGTTTTAGTATAGTTAATTAGCAATATTCTAGGAAAGTGATAAAATAGAAATAGTGATAATATAGAAGAAAATAGAAAGAGTGATAATATAGAAGCGCCATGGGTGCCCTAGTCTATATATGTCCTATATACTCACATATATTATGTATCTTGTGTTGGGTTTTCTATGTTATCTTAGGTTATAATTATTCTAAAGTAGGTATTTGTTTTCATATCTTTGTGTTTGGCCTCTAAAGTTGTCTGTGCACCTTGTGAACACGAAGCAGTGGTACAAGAATAACCGAGGCGTTAAAGAATTTTACGATGGGAACGATATCAAAATTTACAAGACGCGTCCGCCACACACCATCCAAGAAAAACACATAGCTTGATTAGAGAAAGCTCTAAGGAAAAGAAATGGCTGCTCAACAGACTTCATCTAGCATAAATACACGTGGTGACAAGAGGAGGTTTAACGGGTCCGAAAATACCAATGATAATAGGAAAACGCGTTACCACGGAAAAAGATTCAACGACCAAGTTCAAAAGGAAATCGAGATTCACATGGTCAAGCTCCTCAACTACTTGACAAAC
Organism: Anthoceros angustus; assembly: GCA_010909165.1. NCBI lineage: Eukaryota > Viridiplantae > Streptophyta > Anthocerotopsida > Anthocerotales > Anthocerotaceae > Anthoceros > Anthoceros angustus. The sequence goes on from VJWM01000151.1 coordinate 106,339, forward strand.
TCGAAACCCAACTGCTTACTGCTCATCCGTTTATACTTTGAGTTCTATCCTCGCATATGTCATTCCACAAACCTCCTCTACATCACAAGACGCGGTCCGCCACACAACAATTTTGGACATAATATCAACCATACTTCAAAATTTTACGATGGGAACGATATCAAAAATTCCAATCTTGTTCAAGGATGCCTCGGGCATATTTTGAAAATTATGGGCAAATGACTAATCACGAGGTTACCTTCTTGTAAGATCATTTGATGAGCGTAAAGAGGAGCACAAGTTACACAATCATATTCTTGAATTGGTGGAGAAAGGAATTCTTCAATTTTGAAATGGATGATCACACTTGCAAAAGGAATGTAAATGCAAGATCATATTCATTAATTTATTTTAGCAGTGATATATTCATTTTATTCTCTTTCCTACTTCATGTTTTGAAATGTTTGCAAACCATCATTATGTTACCGAGATCATTTAACTCACACTGCTTTCGTTTTCTCGTCCACCTTCAGAATCGCAATTTACAAAGCACGGATCTCCATCGTAACACGGCCCCTAGAAGATCTAAATCGCCTTTGCTTCAATCGACAAATGTTGCACAAAATGTTGCACTGATCCGGGAAGGCACGCCATTCAACGCGCTCTCCTTAAGATATGGGCTATTGAGCTCCAAGAAGTCTCGAGGCGCGAGTGGATGCCTGAGCTGAATTTTTGGGGCTCGTCTTGAAATACTTGGGAAAGATGGTGCGGATGAGAAACACCAAGGCAGCGGAGCACAACCCGTGATTTTGGTACAAGCGAGAGTCTACCATGCCAATTTTTCACAACGCTTGGATCTATTGGGTGTCGTTTCTAGTTGCGTCTTCTAGAAGCCTCGATAACCGCTCCATAATGAAATCTTGGTAAGTAGCTTCTAGACAAGGTTTTAGTATAGTTAATTAGCAATATTCTAGGAAAGTGATAAAATAGAAATAGTGATAATATAGAAGAAAATAGAAAGAGTGATAATATAGAAGCGCCATGGGTGCCCTAGTCTATATATGTCCTATATACTCACACATATATTATGTATCTTGTGTTGGGTTTTCTATGTTATCTTAGGTTATAATTATTCTAAAGTAGGTATTTGTTTTCATATCTTTGTGTTTGGCCTCTAAAGTTGTCTGTGCACCTTGTGAACACGAAACGGTGGTACAAGAATAACCGAGGCGTTAAAGAATTTTACGATGGGAACGATATCAAATCGTCACACACCATCCAAGAAAAACACATAGCTTGATTAGAGAAAGCTCTAAGGAAAAGAAATGGCTGCTCAACAGACTTCATCTAGCATAAATACACGTGGTGACAAGAGGAGGTTTAACGGGTCCGAAAATACCAATGATAATAGGAAAACGTTACCACGTAAAAGATTCAACGACCAAGTTCAAAAGGAAATCGAGATTCACATGGTCAAGCTCCTCAACTACTTGACAAACTCGAAACCCCAACTGCTTACTGCTCATCCGTTTATACTTTGAGTTCTATCCTCGCATATGTCATTCCACAAACCTCCTCTACATCACAAGACGCGGTCCGCCACACAACAATTTTGGACATAATATCAACCATACTTCAAAATTTTACGATGGGAACGATATCAAAATTCCAATCTTGTTCAAGGATGCCTCGGGCATATTTTGAAAATTATGGGCAAATGACTAATACGAGGGTCTCATCACCTACTTCGTGTTGGATCCAACCATGTTCAAGGATATCCACGTGCACATGTTCAAGGTCATGCGAAAATGATTAATACTACTAGGGCTGCATTTTATGATCACGAACAATATTCAAACTCAATCATGTTCAAGGATGCCCTCCGGCATATTATGAAGATGATGTTAAAATGACTAATACTAGGGTCCCATCACCTAGTTCTCGTGTTGGATTTGATCGTGGTCAAGGATATCCTCGCACATATCCAAGGTTATGTGGAAATGACTAATACTACGGTCTCGCCACCGTGTTTTCCGAGGCGGATGATGTAGGGATTACTAGAAGCCATACGGAAAATAAAGACTACAAGAAAATAGTATGGTATTTGCGCCAACAGCCCGTCCTTATGCGGAAAAAGCTGCTAGCATGCAATCATTATGTTACCGAGATCATTTAACTCACACTGCTCATCCGCTTTATACTTTGAGTTCTATCCTCGCATATGTCATTCCACAAACCTCCTCTACATCACAAGACGCACGGATCTCCATCGTAACACGGCCCCTAGAAGATCTAAATCGCCTTTGCTTCAATCGACAAATGTTGCACTTGATCCGGGAAGGCCCGCCATTCAACGCGCCTCCTTAAGATATGGGCTATTGAGCTCCAAGAAGTCTCGAGGCGCGAGTGGATGCCTCGAGCCGATGAATTTTTGGGGCTCGTCTTGAAATACTTGGGAAAGATGGTGCGGATGAGAAACACCAAGGCAGCGGAGCACAACCCGTGATTTTGGTACAAGCCGAGAGTCTACCATGCCAATTTTTCACAACGCTTGGATCTATTGGGTGTCGTTTCTAGTTGCGTCTTCTAGAAGCCCTGATCCATAATGAAATCTGGTAAGTAGCTTCTAGACAAGGTTTTAGTATAGTTAATTAGCAATATTCTAGGAAAGTGATAAAATAGAAATAGTGATAATATAGAAGAAAATAGAAAGAGTGATAATATAGAAGTCGCCATGGGTGCCCTAGTCTATATATGTCCTATATACTCACATATATTATGTATCTTGTGTTGGGTTTTCTATGTTATCTTAGGTTATAATTATTCTAAAGTAGGTATTTGTTTTCATATCTTTGTGTTTGGCCTCTAAAGTTGTCTGTGCACCTTGTGAACACGAAGCAGTGGTACAAGAATAACCGAGGCGTTAAAGAATTTTACAGATTAAAATCGTCACACACCATCCAAGAAAAACACATAGCTTGATTAGAGAAAGCTCTAAGGAAAAGAAATGGCTGCTCAACAGACTTCATCTAGCATAAATACACGTGGTGACAAGAGGAGGTTTAACGGGTCCGAAAATACCAATGATAATAGGAAAACGTTACCACGTAAAAGATTCAACGACCAAGTTCAAAAGGAAATCGAGATTCACATGGTCAAGCTCCTCAACTACTTCAAAGAAACTCGAAACCCCAACTGCTTACTGCTCATCCGCTTATACTTTGAGTTCTATCCTGTATGTCATTCCACAAACCTCCTCTACATCACAAGACGCGGTCCGCCACACAACAATTTTGGACATAATATCAACCATACTTCAAAATTTTACGATGGGAACGATATCAAAATTCCAATCTTGTTCAAGGATGCCCTCGGGCATATTTTGAAAATTATGGGCAAATGACTAATACGAGGGTCTCATCACCTACTTCTCGTGTTGGATCCAACCATGTTCAAGGATATCCACGTGCACATGTTCAAGGTCATGCGAAAATGATTAATACTACTAGGGCTGCATTTTATGATGCGAACAATATTCAAACTCAATCATGTTCAAGGATGCCCTCCGCATATTATGAAGATGATGTTAAAATGACTAATACTAGGGTCCCATCACCTAGTTCTCGTGTTGGATTTGATCGTGGTCAAGGATATCCTCCGCACATATCCAAGGTTATGTGGAAATGACTAATACTACGGTCGCCACCGTGTTTTCCGAGGCGGATGATGTAGGGATTACTAGAAGCCATACGGAAAATAAAGACTACAAGAAAATAGTATGGTATTTGCGCCAACAGCCCGTCCTTATGCGGAAAAAGCTGCTAGCATGCAATCATTGTACGTCGTGAAATGCTTCAATTGATGGAAACAATTACGACAACAACATAGCTGGAAAAAGCGAGATACTACGTGCGAAATAGCCGATGAATTGGCTCAAGCTGCGTCAAAGTGTCCCATCAATTATTTCCAAACTAGGCAATGCTACACCTATAATTTTAATGAGATCAAGGCCTCATTTGATCGCAAAAGCGAAGAGGAAAAATTGGAAAAATGGAAAGTGCTTGCATATGGACTTCAAGTACGAATGGAACAATTTCTTGCAATAAGCAATTTACCTAAGCCAAGTCCTTCATATGACAACAACTGGATCAACATCGACATTATGTGAAAGAAATACGAAATTGGATGGATAGATCAAATGTTATTGCACAAGACGATGTCCCACAAAATGTTGCCCCACAAGAAACTACAATAAAAGAAGGAGTATAAATCAAGATTTATGTGAAAACAATGTCGACCACACTCCAAAATTTTATGATAGGAAGCCTGGATATAAAAACCCCAATCATATTGAAGGATGCCCTCGGCATATGTTGAAAGTTATGCGAAAATTCTAATACAAGGGTCCCATCACCTAGTTCCGTGTTGGATCCAATCATGGTCAAGAGTATCCTCCGAAAGGTTATTCAAAATTCTAATACAAGGGTCACTAATACAAACACGAAAAGCAATATGGTAATGGTAACAACCCGTCCTTCTCTAGAAAATCCTAGTACCATGCAACCATTGCATGACGCAGAAAAATAAAATGCTTCAATTCATGAAAACAATGAGGACAACATAGGAGAAATAATGAGACAATGCTTGCTGAAACAGCTAATGAAATGGCGAAAATGTGTCAAACTGTCCCATCAATCATTTCCAAATAAGAGAAAGCTACACCATTAATCTATCTTTAATGCAATCGATTGCCTCATTTGACCAAAAGCGAAGAGGAGAATTTGGGAAAATGAAAAGTGCTTGGATATAGACGTCAAATCTGAAGAAACAATTTCTTGCACTAAGAAGTTTACTTAAGCCAAGTCCTTCATGTGACAACAAAATTGGATCAACAACAACATTACGTGAAAACAAATATAAAATTTGATAGATAAATCAATGTGATTGCACAAGACGATGTCTCACAAAATGTTGCCGCACACGGCTTATGATAAAAGGACGAGTAAAAATCACAATCTACATGAAAATTAGGGCCCATATCAAAATTTAGTAATTCCTTCTAGTGCTATGCTATTTGAGAACAATCTTATTTTCATAGTAACCTTTAAATATGATTAGTTAGATGTTATTAATCAATCCTTGGCCTTTGAAAATCGGACCTTCTATAATGTCTTTGATTGACCCTACCATATGTCAAGATTTAAACCAAAATACAAATCAAAATTTATCCTTGGCCTTTGAAAAGTAGTCTTCTTTGATTTTGAGTCCTTGGTCTTTGAATCTCTACTACGGACGACTATAAATGTGCCACCACACTAATTAGTTATCAAACAAGCTCAACCTTTTGGCGACCCTTGGTGCATTTCACCGAGTAGCTAGTGACTTTTCAAGCGTGAAGTTACAACATTTTGTTTTGGTGACAATGGTGTCTGTGAAAAGGTTTTTGAAGAATTTGATGAGGAAATCAAGCCCGATTTCCGAAGAGGATTCATCGCAATTGTTTCAGCCGTTAGTATCTGTGGCGCGACTTTCGAGCGCGCACAATCCCGTGTCGTTGTAGTAAGAAGTCCGTTCCCGAGAGAACGATAAGCTCGTTTTGCGCTGCTTAGATCCTTACTTTGCGTCCGCTCAACTTTCACACACGCAATCGTCATTTTGCGTCTAACTACTCATAACGTTCACCGAACAGGCCCGGTGTGGCCAAACGTTTAAGGACCCGTTTGCGTCCGTATCGTTTCTGCACGTCACTCACCCTTTTAGTCCGTTCCTCTCATCACTCCCACTCCACTCATCAACCTTGGAAAAGAACGCAAGTGGCTACACAGTCCGGACCTCCTCCGTTGCTCAACCGGGCCTCTCCGTCCGGCTCAGACGCCTCCGAGTTCCTCCGGCTCAGACGCCTCCGAGTTCCTCCGGCTCACGCGGGCGGGTCCCCGATCGCTCTTCCACACACCACCACACGTTAGGGTCCGTCACGGGACCTTGATCGATCTCTTGGGGCCGTGCACCTTTCGATGACTCGGGACTCACGTTAGAAGACACACAAGGTGCAAGCGGCATCAACACCAAGAGAAGATGATTTATTCAGCCTCGGCCCTCTTATACTACGCCCAAGTCGGCGTCTTTATTACACCCTATTACGTGGTGGCCATTTCGATGCATGTCGGCCTACCATCCTATTCCTCCTCCTATCTCCCTTGTGGGCACAGGAAGGTCACAGGTTCCGCCTCGGATTGGTGGTCCAATCTCCCGTCGGTTCTGGCGCGCAATCGGATGATCCGCGAGGCGGACCCCTTCCTCTTCCGGAATCACATCGGGTTGGGCTACCGTGGCGGTCGGCCGTTACCACAACGTCGTCCCCACAGCCCCGGTGGGTCCCTCCTAGGGGCCACTGCTCCCCGGCGTAAGTCGGAGGGACTCCTCCTTGCTTCCCGAGTCCGGACCTCGAGGTCGGTCTCGACTCGTCTGAACTTGAGTCGCCTTATTCCGAGTCTGCTGGGTCGGTCTCATCTCGGGGTTCGGACCTCGTCGGGCTTATCGTCGGTCCCAAGCTCCGGACCCCTTCCTCTTCCCGAGTCCGGACCCCTTACTGCTAGGTCCTCATCCCTTCCCACCGACCCTTGTCTTGGGTCGGGTTGGCTTCCTCCTTCCGCCCCTTCAGGGCCTCTATCTTCCCGAGCAGGTTGCAGCGGACTTACCCTGGGATTCGTTGTATTGGCCGCGTCCTGCTCCTCCTGAGGCTCTTCTCCCCCGCTACCGTCGTCTCCAAACAGGGCCACTAGGGTCCCCGTGCTGTCCCCATGCCCTTCATCCCTTCTCGAGCCTCCGGGTCCGTCATGTGTGGCGGGCGGGCTTCAATGCCTTAAGGAGCTCGGCGTGGTAGTAGGCAAAATCCGAGTCAATTTCTTTGGATTGCCTCTTCCACATGTGCCCGAGCACCCGATACTCCTTCGCCATTGGTGCTCGGGAGGCGTCTTTGTCGACTTCTTGGACCATCCTCCCGCCAGTTCGTTAGCCGGAGCCGGGCCGAATCTCGTGAGGCCACAAGGGCTGCCTCGGTCACCTCACCGCCTTGTTGTTGCTCACTTTGCTCCGGCTCCGTCGTTTCGCTCTGCCACTTACGCCATAGCGCGGCGCTCCCTTCCGCCTTCCTCCTCCGGACCCGGCTTCTTTTGCGTCCGGTGCTCTCGCTCCCGTTTATTAGTTAGCTCCGCCATCTCCCTCTCCAGCGGTGGGCAACCTCTGCGGTGCGGCTTCGAGTCCTTCTCCATTTCGGCGTCACGCTCCTGTTCCATCGCCTCCTCCGCCTCCTCCGTCCATGGTGGAGCGCTCTATTTCTCGTTCGTGATCGAGATCACGCCCTGATACCATTCCTCTCAATGGTAACTTGGGCTGACTCGAGTCTCCTTGCGGTCTTCCATCTCTGCCTGTTGCTCCACCTCGCAGTGGAGATCCTCCATCTCCTTGCCCCTTCCTTCTCCTCGGCATGGCTAGCACTTTGCTCCGCCTCCTGCTCCTTCTTGAGTTAGCGGCTATCCCTCGTCTCCCTCCACGGTTCGATCACGCCGATAGTGATCGCGGTCGATCTTCTTAGACGCCTCCCTCGCCTTCACAGGCCCTTGTCTTGGGTCGGGTTGGTTTCCTCCTTCCGCCTCGCCAGTCACGAGCCTTCTCGCTTGGGCCTCCTCGCCTCTGCTGCGCTACTCCTCTCACTGCAGGTCTTCACCTGCTTGGGCCTCCACAGCCACCTTGTTGCTCACCCGGTGAAGGAATTTAGTCAGTCTGTCGAATGGACGGACTTCCTCTCGGCCTCCTGCGTTTCCCTTCTTGATGCGGCCGAGAGCTTCGCCTTCCTCCTCGCCTCTGGGCCGCCTCCAAGCTGCTCTGGAGGAGCACCATCGCCTCTGGTGGCTTCTACTCGGGTCTTCTCGGCCTCCTCGCCACCGTGAGACCCCAAAACATCTGATCCATAACGGTGGCAGGACCGTGTCTCTTCCACGGCCGCCACCGTGAGACCCCAAAAGTCCGTAGTGGGAGGCGGGCATCTCACGGTCCGCCAAGGACCTCCATACCGCAGCCCCGAGTAAGTCCGACTGGTTCTCCGGACCTAATCGGGCCCCTTAGGTCACGATTGCGAGTCGAGCTTCACCTCCTTGGCCCTCTTGGCCGCCAATTCCTTATTGCCCTCTTCGTCACAGGGCTCGGAGGGTGAGGGGGTTCGGGGCCTTGCCTCTCCCGGTCAGCAGGGGCAGCTCAGTGGGGTTCTTGCGGTCTTCCATCTCCTCTCCGCCCGCCTCCTGCTCCTTGGGCGGCGTCCTTCGCTCTTCTTCGCCTCTTGACCTCTTGCCACTCCGTGGCGGGGAGCCTGAGCACGCACAGGAGTCTGCGTTAGCGGATGGCACCGTCTTCCGCCTCTTGATTGCCGGAGTCGTCGGGGCTCCTCTCCGCAGCCTTTTGGGTGCCATCGCCTCCTTGGCCCTAGGGGTCGGGCCTCCTCAGCGCCTTGCCCGCCTCCTCCGGAGGAGCACCAAGAGGAGGAAGCGGGGATATCTTCCCACACTTCCCTAGGTGGTGAGGGGTCCGCCTGCACGTATGGAGTCGGTATCCCTTCGATCGTCCTCCTCCGGACCCGTTTGGCCCTAGGGGTCGGGCCTCCTCAGGCGCCTTGCAGCTCACTTACAGTAGGGCCGCCAACCCTTCCGAGCGCCCGCCGATCTCCCCATCCTTGAGGCTCGTAATGTCCCCATACATGGATCGGGTATGGGGATAGTCCGACGGCGAGGGCTTCTCGCTCCTCGACTTGGGCCTCTGGCTGACGGGCGAAGATGATCCTTCCCCCCGCCTCTTGACCTCTTGCCCTGCGCATGCAGAACACCAAGAATTATCACCAAGGTGATCCACCTTGGTGAGCAAGTTCGATGGACAATGATCCGGCCGCCTCCTCGCCTCCGGCCATGGCCCAAAGCAGTCCGATATCAACCAGCCGCTGGTTGTCCGCCGCCTTGCCCGCCTCGCCTCCTCAGGCGCCTTGCGCTCTATCTTTCCCTCGCCTTGAGGCTGCGGGACTCGCCCCATCTTCCTCCTTTGGGCGGTTGTAGGCCGCCTCGGGACCTCAAGGTCCATCGCACAGGATCCTCCCGGAGGTTCTTGGACCGAACCTCTTGTTGGCCGCTAACATCTTCCCGGCGAACTCCGGACGAGTGACAACATCCAAGCGTCCGACTGGAACACGTCTAAGTGCCACTCCTCGACTAATCCTCCGCTTCCTCCGGCCATGGCCCAAAGTCCGGATAGCCGGTCACAATGTTGCGCTCTACCGGGTTCCATGGCTCCTGCACTCCGCAGCCTTTTGGGTGCCATCGCCTTCTTCTCCTTTCTGTGGCGCGCTTGCAGGAACCGTGGCACGATCGCCCTCTTCGCCTCCTCAGCGCCTTGCCCGCCTCCAACCTCAGCGAGCAGCGCGCGAATGCTGGCGTTCAAAGAGATAGCGCCAGAGAGCCGGGTTGCGGAGGCGAAGAGGTGTCTCGAGGTCGCAGAAATGACCCTCCTCGTCGGCGCCGGGTTGGAAATAACTGTTGGGCGGGAAGGTGCCTCTTCCTCGTCTGTGAATCGCGAGGTCCGCATGGCTTACTCGACCTTCTGCCGCGCATACTCGGCCTTCTGTTTCGCACTATCCGCGGGCGTGAATACTGCCTGCGCGGCCCTGGCGAAAATTCACGGTCACAATGTTGCGCCTACTGTGTTCCATGGCTCCTGCACTCCGCAGCCTTTTGGGTGCCATCGCCTTCTTCTCCTTCGTCAGAGCCGCTGTCGAGACCGCTGGCACGATCGCCCTCTTGGCCGCCACGCCTCCAACCTCAACGGTGAGCACGCCAAGATGCCCGAGCTGCTCAAAGAGATAGCGCCAGAGCCGGGTTGCGGAGCGAAGAGACCGAGAATTGTCTCGAGGTCGCATGCAGAAATGACCTCCTCGCTTGGCCGCGCTGCTGGAAGTAACTACCGGGCGGAAGGTGCCTCTTCCTCGTCTGTGAATCGCCAGAGGTCCGCATGGCTTACTCGACCTTACGCCGCCTGTGATACTCGCCTTACGCCGCACTATCCGCGGGCGTGAATACTTGCTTATAACGGCCTCGCAAGGTTACCCGGCTCACGTGCATGCCCGACCTCCACTCGGGCCGTCACGTGGCGCCGCTTAGTCATCCTCACGACTCAACTTCCAAATTACCTTCTCGGCGTGCTTATCTGTTTTGACCGGGTGGGGTCCGGACTTATCCAGATTACCCGGTCGTGATCGGAGCTCGTCATAGTGGGTACCGGGGTCCGTTACCCACTCCGGAGTCCGGAGTATACTCCGGAGCTCAGTCCGGAGCACCATCCGTACTTATTCCTCCCTTTCCGCCTTATTTTACTACTCGAACCTACGAAAAAAACAAAACCCCACTTATTTCCTAACCCCCAAGGGAAGTCCATAGCCCACATACTCCCCTTCTCATCTGTTGGCGTCTCTGCCAACACTAGCACTACAAGAATCGCAGGTGTTTTACAACGCATTTTACAACGTAATTTACAACCTCACGTTGTAAAGTGGGTCTATTTACAACCTCACGTTGTAAGCGGCGGCTTAACTAGGTTGTAAAATGCCGACGTGGCGGCAAGGTTGCCACGCCGTCAGTTGCCGACGTGGCCGCCACGTCACCTAACCGGACGGGTAAGGTGTCCGCAGCCGCTTTTACAACGCCATTTACAACGCTCGCCTGCTTACAACCTAAATGACAACGCCATTTACAACGTGGTTGCCTTGTAATCTAGGTTGTAAAATAGGTTGTTATTAGGAGGTTGTAGTCTGACAGCTTAACTAGGTTGTAAAGTGGGTCTATTTACAACGTATTTTACAATATACGTTACAACCTCATTTACAACCTTCAAACACCCTTACTTTACAACGTCATTTACAACGTCATTTACAACGTCGTTTACAACGTCGTTTACAACGTCGTTTGCAACGTGGTTTACAACGTGGTTTACAAGGTCGTTTACAACTTGATTTGCAACCTCATTTGCAACCTCATTTACAACCTCATTTACAACCTCATTTACAACCTCATTTACAACCTCATTTACAACCTCATTTACAACCTCATTTACAACCTGAAAAATTCACGAATCGCTAGTTTTACAACAGAACCTACAAGGTAGATTACAACTTGGAAAATTCACGTCTCAATGATTTACAACGTTGTTTATACATTAAAATATATCGTATTCTACAAAATAGTATACATCTCTTTTCATACATACGGATGGACATAAGGTATACTATATGGTATCATATACGAAGATCAAATTATACATGTATATCATACAATACGACTCTTTATACAATATATGATAATATTGACAAAATAATTATTGAATTAAATAAATAGGTATCTAATTAAGATTATAAATCTATGAATTTAATAATGTAATTACATTATATCCATTCCATTTAAATCCTAATTTTTGGGCAGTATATATACATATTATTTTAACTAAATTTGGCCCTAATTAGGGACCAGATTTACATAAAATAATGCATACATAATATCTTAAAATTAGGATAAATGAAGGCAATATATATTGTAACATAATCCGCCGACGCCTTGTAAGTTCGCGATCTTTACAAGGCGGTAATCAGAATGCGCTTGCACTTGAAGGTTGTGATGATCCTCCTACTAGATATTCTCCTGGATTTGAAGGCCATCATATGTGGTCAACAACATGCATGTGAAGAGGAATATAAGATGCAAGTCAAAATCCAATAGAGCCAAAGCGAGATTAGCTTACATGACACCGGACTTGACACACCACAAGCAGCCCCACCAAAATGGTAAAGAACTTGACACACCACAAGCAGCCCCACCAAAATGGTAAACAACTTGATGCACCACAAGCAGAAATGGTAAAGAACTTGACACACCACAAGCAGCCCCATGAAAATGGTAAAGAAAAGTCGGGTCTAGAGCACACCTTCCACCAAAATGTGTGCCCCAAAGCCTTAGCTAGATTCCTCAACCTTCTCCAAGAGCAAAATCCTTGATCCATTATTACAAAGTTGCAAAATTTCAAGCCAAACGAGCACACGGCCTTAGCGGAGGTATATAGATACTTGATAGCATCACAATCACTCTGGGACAAACATTTCACAGTCCAGCAGTCCTCTTTCAACAATCATTGAGTGCATCCAGTTGCAAAAGCAAAGTCTCCATCGCAGGCATCATCCAGCCCATCCCTACACCAATGCTCACACACAGTACTCATCGCTTCTAAATTCAGGCAGCAAGAGCAGGACAGGCACTGAGGCCCTCTCAACAATAGCCTAAGTGCCTTGCGCTTCTATCTCTTCACGCCCCTGAATTACACCCGGCTATGTTGCCATCGGAGCATAACAAAAATTGCAGAGCATCAGCACCATAGAATTGCAGCATCGGCACCATAGAATTGCGAGCATCGGCACCATAGAATTGCAGGCGTAACAAGAGCCAAAGGAAATAAAAGCGATGGAGGTACGGTGGGCACCTTGGCGCAATGGGAGTAGAATCTTGGTGAACTTCTCGGCATACGGAGATGGGAGTCCCAGTCGGTCGATCTTGACGGCGTCTGCACAATCTCGCTATCTCGTCCCACAACGAAGGAGAGATACGATAAATTCACGTGAATTGAGCATCCGGATACCATTACATGCCAAGCAACCCCTAAAACTTCACATGCCAATTCTATCCATGAACTTGCCTACCAAGCGGTCCCGACAACTACCTCATCCACATCCTCGTTCAACAATCGATTAGTGCGGTAAAACACCTAGGCCCGGCGTGCGTCCTCCAGTTCATCACAGACACATACATGTCTAGCAGGTAGGTCCTGACCACTCAACATCCAGCAATCCTCTTTCAACAATCAGCTGAATCAACTGTCAAAACCTTAGGCTTGGCGTGCATCCTCCAATTCACTACATACACATATGTGTGTAAGTATTGTAGGCAAGTTTGAGGACCCTTTCATCGGCTAGATCCACCAGTCTAGTCCTTAGGTGTTTTTTGAGGCATAGGATCGCATTTTACAACATAACGCCTTGTTAGATTCCCACTATTTTCGAAGCAGGAGCATCATGGCACTTGAAGGCCGTGATGCTGTGCTAAAAGACATGCTCCTGGACTTGAAGCGTGCTTCAGCAGCAGGATGTATGTTGATGCACGAGGAAAAGAAGGTTCAATTCGTTTTCATGCACGAGGAAAAGAAGGTTCAATTGTTTTCATAGCACGAGCATCACGGCACTCTAAGGCCGTGATGCTCCGCTAGAACATGCTCCGGACGTGAAGGCCATTATACATGCAGTTCATGAGCGGAAGGATGAATGTTGAGCCTATCAAGAGGAATATAAGATTCAAGTCACAAACCCAACCCAACAACGCACACAACCATCGGTAATTAGCTTACCCAAGCTCTTTCATGCCGTGGATTTCACCAATGCCTCTCAACCCGCAGAGCATTCTTGATCGACAAATCAAGACTATCCAATATCCTTAAACACGCAGATACATCAGTTAGTGGACAAGTCACAAACCCAACCCAACATTGCATGCAACCACAAGCTGCGAAATTAGCATACCCCAAGCTCTATCGTGGCGAGGATTTCACCTGTGCTTCTGTCAACTCCGAAGGAGCATTCTTGGACAGCTCTACTGAAGACCATCCAATATCCTTGAACACACAAACACATCAGTTACTGGACAAGTCACAAACCCAACCTAACATGGCACGCAGCTACCAGCTGTGGAATTAGCTCACCCCAAGCTCTTTCATGCCGCGGATTTCACGAGTGCTTTCGTCTTCCGTCAACCCCGAGAGAGCATTCTTGGACAGCTACACCGGAGTCCATTCAATATCCTTGAACACAGAGACACATACAGCAGTTAGTGGACTGTGTGCTCACTAGTGGCAACAAGCAAATCAAACAGCATTCGCTGCAATACCTTAAAACTGAGGAAGATGCCATGATGACAGCCAACGTGCTCTCCTGATGGAACCCTCACACACACATGGATTAACACGATAAACACTTCAAAACTTTGCAGCAACATTTACTTCCATCGGCGTTATCCGGGAACCAGCTGACCGAGGTACAAGTGTTTTCAAGGGACTGTCTTTCAAAATTCACATCTACACTCCAACTCTAGTTGCAAGTCAACAAACAAACACCTACACTCCACATCTATTGGGCCTTCTTAGAAAATTTCCCCGTTGTCTTCTTCTTGGAAGTCCCCTCGCCGTCTGCTGCCTTCCGCTTTTTGTTCACACTCCCCCTTGTGGATCTGGACTTCAAGATTGCAGCATTGCGGAGCTCGTCACTGTAGTTGAACCCCAGCTTCACACAAAGACGTTGTGCTTCCAACTCTTGGGCCAAACTCCTTTCCGAATTATCCAAGATCGCAAAAAACTTCTCCCGCATCTTAGCAGGAGAAATTTCAATGACTTCCTTTGGGGCCTCTTCAATCACAATATGGGCCTTGCCCTCCACAGCCTATGTCTTTTCGAGTCTTGCCCTTCGCAGCAGCCGTGTCTTTTCGAGTCTTGTCTTCTGACCTTGACTTTGCAGAGTCTTGTCTTTTACAACCTTGTCATTCGCCTCCTGTGGGTACTCGGTGGAGCTGGCTCACCTCTACATCTTGGGATCAAACAATCTATGAACCAGCCATCTTCATCCACATCCTTTCGCTTAATGGCATCTATCACAATATCGTGATCCAACACATGTCTGAGTCGATTGCCACTCAAAGCATACTAGAAAAATTCTTAGTACGAAAACTTCTTGTCAATTCGTTGCCACCGTATCCACCTCCAACAGTGCATACATAACTTTGGCTGAAATCTTCTTCCCTCCCACACTAGCGAAAACAGGCTCCAACGGAACTAACTTGGGCTCTGGATAAGGGACCTGCTCACGATCCCAGAAAGCTTCCAACTTAGCAACCCACTCTCCAGATTTTGATGCCACTGCAACTTTCTCCTCCTTTTTTGGCTATCTCCCATACCTCAAAAGAAAACGTCTGTTAAAACCAGGCTGTCCTCCATTTCCAAAGTGTGCATAGGGCTTGGCATTTGGATTGTTCTTCCTTTCCATGGCAATGCGTTTTTGGAGAGACATCTCTTGCTGGGACTTCACTCTTTCCTCCACCAAAATTTCATTACAATGGTCAGGTGTGATATCATGGGGCTTGTACTTCATAGAATACTCACCAGAAAGGAACAAACGGGCACACCTTGCAAGATTGTACTTCCAATTCTTGATCATATTGGAGAAGAGCTGATCACACACATGAGCCATTGTCCAGCAGCCACCAACATCTCTGCGGATTGTTGTCTCGGTCATGTACTGAACCTCAAGCTTCTCCCTCCAAAAGTTACCTATTAGGGCGACAAAAAATGTCGCATTGCCCATCGACACCGGAATTGCATTACTTGATAGCTCAGAGTATCCTCCTTGATCCAACCTACGAGAACAAAACCATGGAAGCAATTAGTGGTGAGAACTAACAGAACATGCAAGCACAATGAGTGTGAGAAGCGTAAGAACACGAAGCCCAGATCTGAATGTACACCGAGCTTGTACAGGGCCGTAAATGAGCGTGGTACAGGCCCGTATCAAGCTCGTTGAATGAGCCCGCGAGCCGGTAGATCCAAGACACCACAACACAAATAACTTGCAAGAGAACCAACAATTGCACAACCAATTTACACTGTACAGTTAGAGCAGCCCATCTACAGAGTGGCAGTCCAAAATTCGATCACACATCAAGTATATCAAGCACATAGAGGATCCTTCATGCACCGACCTGTTCCTGGGTAGATGTCTGATTCAGGGATGATGTGAACCTTTCCCTTCCCCTTTGCTCGACGTAGTTTTTCATATGCCTCCGTAGTCATGCCCGGCAGCTCCTCCTCTTCAAGGTTCGAAGAGACATGTTTTCTTGGCGACCCTCGTACAGGTGCTTTTGGAGCCGGAGGTGAAGCTATGGAATGTTGAGATGTAGAGGCATAGGTGGGAGAACTAGGGAGAGGTGCGGGGTGGGAGAAGGGTGGGTGTGGAAGAAGTGGCGGGGTGGGAGGGGCGGAGTGGGAGAAGGAGCTGGGGTGGGTAAAGGAACAGCATCTGCGATGGGAGGAGGCACAGGGTCTGGGTTGGGAGAGGGGCTGGGAAGGGGCGTTTGAGATGCAAATTGGGGCCCCGATCCTTTACTTTTCACCCCTTTTCGGGCAGCCAGCATCTGCTTGAGCAGATCCGAAGTGTGGACATGGCGATTCTTCAGCCCACCGTGGCCAACAGTCCCCTTTGCCACGGATAGATTAGACCCAAGCTCGCTCCCGGTCGCTCCATGCACAAGCTTGGGATCCACCACTGCTGCATGTGCCACAAGAGGATCGGATCGGCACGCAAGCACGGGCTTTTCCAGTCGCGGCGCGCATCAAGATCCACAAGCTCCTCAACTCCAACACACCGAGAGTAGTGACAACCGCATCCTCCACAAGGCGAGGAGCGATAAGCACATCGTCCCATGGAGGAGGAGTGACAAGCACCTCCTCGAGCTCAAGCTCCTCATTGTCTGCGAGGGGCACATCCTTCACCGGTATCATGCCTATAGGCATGATACCTTTTCACCCGCCACCCGTTCACACGAGTGGGCAACAGTTCACCATCCAACTGCCGAAGTTGAACGGACCCATTGGCGTATACCTGTACCACCTAGTAAGGTCCCATCCATCGCAAGTGGAGTTTACTTGGGAAATGCATATGGCGGCTGTCATAAAGAAGGGCTAAATCCCCCTCCTTCACATACTCTTGGGTCCGGAGCCTTTTGTCGTGCCACAACTTGCGCTGATTCTGTACCAGTTGCATTCTCTGCTGCGCCTCTTCTCGACCCTCCGTATGCTGAACAAACCCTAGCAAGCGTTCGAGTTGGCTCTCCTCATCCGTTAAGCGTCTCTCCATCATGGCGGAGTGTTGGCACCTCAAACTCTCACAGCATAGCAGGCGAGTGCCCATAGGCTAGGTAATACTGAGTTCTCTGTAGTTACCTTCTCTGCCGTCGAAGGCCCATAGCGTGATGGTAGCTTTGTATCGATCGTGCGCATAATTGACCGTGGTAGGGGATCACGGCCGGGATGACCCGTTGGACTTCTCCGTCAATCCGTTGGCCTTTGGGTTATAGGGGCCGTTTTGCGATAATGATGCCAAAATAGTCCGTCATTACTATCACATCATTGAAATAAGGTTTTCATAACACCGTACAGCGGACAATACTTGTGATGATGTTTTCAGAGGAATTTGGCCACCATGCTTGCTAAGTCCGTCCTAGTTGCTACCGCCTCCACCCACCTGGTGCAGTAGTCCGTTGCCACCAAGATGTACCGCTTTGTGTGTGCCTGGGTGGGGTAGGGCATAGGCCAGCCAATCGTCACTTCTCAAAAGGCGCTAGTGCCAGTATGGGCACCAACGGCCATTGTGTTGTGGGAGTCGGCTTCCCGATCCGCTGACAAGCATCACATCTCTTCACAAATTGGTGTGTAAAGAGTAAAAAAAAGTAAACATACATATGTGAAAAATCTGGACAAATAAAAAGAAGAACGTGGAGACTTTATAAATATGCAAGAGATAGGAAGTCCCCATCTACACCCGGGCGATGGAACAACCCTCTAGAGGCCCCAAGCGCCAAAGGGGACTAGCCCCCCATTGTCAACCCCGATTCAAAGAGACAAATAAGCAATGAAAGAAACAGCAAGATATTGTTTCTTTCACAACTACATTGTCCGTGGACTGAAAGAGATTTCTTTTTCAAGAATCGCTATTTAATTTATCTATGTTCTAAGATTCGGTTTTTGTAACCAGATTCTAATATACTTATTTAGACTTTTAATCGAGTACATCATTTTTAGATGATAAACAAACATGACAAATTTTGAAGACCCCAAAATGGAAGTTGGTCTTTTTTATGCTTAATGTCCACCTGAGGTCAAGAAGTTAAACTTTTGATTGACAATTTCATCTTGAAACACAATTCTCCATTCATTGTAGATTATTGTAGCAGACAAGGTAATGTATACAACTCCCATCACCTTTTCCGCCTTCTCAATTTCTCAAGTGTACAAAAAAATGTACATATATAAAGTCCCCAATTCAAATCACTTCCATTGACCAGGGGCGGAACAAACATGCAGATAAGCTTTGTATCATGAGCTTCTCGTGATCCTAAGGATGCAGCAATCATTGTGAAAGGTAGGTCTCTTCTTACATGAGCCGTTACAGTTTGACCTTTGAAATGGTGCACAAATTTCCTTTTCTTTGGTCTGGTGCAACGTTGTGATCTGGATCATGTGCTGATACTTGGAGGTGGACTTGCAGAGAAGGTGCGTATAAGTAGGAAGCCGAAGGGGTGGAGGCCAGGGCCAGGAGGTGAATCTAAGTACGATGACTCGAAGTCTGAGTATGATGCTCAAAGCGTAGAGGTTGATCGGGACCAGGATTTTTGTCCAAATTTCAAAAGAAACTGACCTAAGCAACCAAAGCTTTATTAGTATGCATGTACGGCCTTGCTGGAAAGAAAACGAGTATCACCACATCCTCCATAATGCTGTTTTACTGAAGGGCGATGATACACATGTCCCTTGTATCAAGCGGATCCTCATAATCGTATTGTAGCAAATGTTGATTGCGCCTATGGCCACACTCTTTGTGGAGGATCGATAATTCGCTTTCTATGTGAATAAAGTAAAACATATGTGCAAAAAAAAAGACAAAAAAATAAAATAAGGAAGATCTGTTTTTTAGAAAAGGAAATCGAATATTTGGTAAATATTCCTACTGAGGAAGAAATGGAAGAAATAATCCGAGAGTTGGAAAATACTCCCAGAGTTGGATGACAACACGTTGAAACTCAGATGTGACTTGTAGAGAGAACCCATATTGAGTGATTTGAAGGACAACACGTGAAAGGAATTTGACAGGTGCGTTTTACTCTACGTATTTGAATAGCGCAAACTGGAAGACATTCGTCATTCTATGAAGTCAAAACTAAAATCGTTCAACTTCTAAGGCCTCTTGAAATGGAGGTTGGCGGCCTTTTTACTCATGAGGAAAAGAATATCCTTCCTCAAGAAGAAAATGAATATCAATGTAGATATATGTATTCAAGAAAAACAAATATTTGTACGACGACATTCTTCCAAAAGAAGAGGACAAATATAAGGAGGATATTATTTCTACTCAAGAAGTAAACCAATATGCCGAGCAAAATTTTACGCATCTTGAATCTAGATACGTTTTTTCTGAAGAAAGAAGAGAATATGAGTATGAAGACATTCTTACAAAAGAAGTAAATCAATACGAGAAGACATTCTTACAAATCACGATCACGACATTGTGAATGTGGGCCCAAGGGTCTTCAGCCTTATTTTGACGACTTTATTAACTTAGGAAATAGTTAGCTATATTGGGAAATAGCTAACTATATTGGGAAATAGCTAGTTATATTGGGAAATAGATAGCTATATTGGAAAAAAAAACTAGCTGTATTAAGAAATAACTAGTTATATTATGAAATAGCTGCTATTATAATACCTTCTAAGTTAGGCAGTGCACTTGCCTGGGCCTATATAATCAACCACTTTGTTTTTGTTTATGCTTACTTCTCAATGCTTTTCACTTTCTTTCTTATGCTATAACACATTTAGAAGCTTAGTGAAAATCTAATTTTCTTACTTATGCTCTAGAACTTTTAAAAGCTTGTTTGAAAAGTTTGACAAAGTGCTTCTTTGTCCTCTTCGGTAAACTGTAGAATCAAGTTATACGTTTTACAGTTATGATGACCTTAAATAATTCCAATAACTTGGAGATACAAGTCACAAGAACTTGTTATGCAACTAATTTAGAAGAGAAGGCCAAAATTGCTCAACATCATCTCACAAGATCTCTTCTATCCACTGTGCAGATATATGCGTTAGGTCATGCTGTAAAAGATGCACAGACTCTGGTCAAAAGGATCATTGAAACAAATCTTTTGCAATTGCAAGTAGACTTTAAATTGATTCCTTTCACGACGAGAAATCGTCCTACAATTAAAAAAGTAACCTGCACTATATATTGGGGAAGCCCCTCAAAATGTCGCTATATTTTCTTACTAGATCCCTTGTGGAGCAACAAAATTAGTGCCATACTTCCAAAACATCTCGGAATTGGGTGCGACGACTTCCTTGTTGACGATGAAGACACAAAAGATGAATATGGGGGGATTTTTTCTAAGTGAAGGAGAAGAAGAAGATTATGTGAAAAATAGTTTTGATGAAAACGAAAATGAGTATGAGGAAGATGAAGAGGAAAACGAGTATACGCATAATAGTTTAACTGAAAAAGAAAACAAATATGAGGAAGACATTCATCTTGATGTGCAAGACATGACAAAAATCGTTCAGGGTCCAAGGTATGAAAAAAATGAATGTAGCAGCTCCTTCCCTAATGGCGAAGGTATTCTTAGTGAGGGTGAAAACGATGATGAGGGAATATTTCTTATTGAAGAGGAAGAAGATTATGCGAAGAACATTTTTGCTGAAGAGGGGGACGAGTATAAGGAAGATGATGAAGAAAAAGAATATAAAGAAGATGAAGAAGGAAACGACTATACGGAAAATGAAGAAGGAATCGATTATAATGACAAGCATATTTTTAGTGAAGAACAAGACGAATATGAGCAATACATTTTTACTGAAGACGAATATGAGGAGGACATTTCTACTCAAGAGATAAACCAATATGCCGAGGACATTTCTATACATCTTCAGTCTAGATACATTTTTTATGAAGAAAAAAATCAATATGAGAACAAAGAAATTCTCTTAGAAGAAGCAAACCAATTTAAGAAGAACCAAGATATTTTTATAGAGCAAGAAAATGAATGTGAGAAAGATATTTTTACTGAAGAGGAAAACAAATATGAAGAAGACGTCCTCAAGACATTCATTCAAGACATTCTTACTCCACAAGAAGATGAATATGAGGAACTATGGAATGCCATTTGCAACATGCCATATATTTTTGAAGACCCCGACTGTGCCTGCGATATATAAGCCGGAAGAATAAATGGACTTGATTAAATGGACCTACGGATGAAGGGGAGGGTATGTCACCTACTGGCGTTGCTTTCTAGAGGATCATTGATGAGAGGGCTTGTTGAAGCGAACCGAGACTCGTTATCTGAAGAATGCTGTGAAGTAGTAAAGGGATAACCTTGCACCATGCTTACTTGCATGATACACTTTGGCGCAGGATTTGATAAATGTAGTGAAGTCCTTAGCCAACACCCTATACAATTCAAGGCCGAGCGGAATGAATTGGTGGCCCGCTTGCATCCCGCTATATTTCTTAACTTTGAGAAGCACCGCTTCCGACAACAGCCCAACCTAGATTGGACCAGACCCTTTACTATCATGATTTATTTTTCACATTCAAGGGAGAGGTACCTCCTAGGTTAATTCCAACTGTTCGGTCCAAATGAGGCTGTGAACATCATCGTCTCCGGTGCTTAGGAGAGGGCGAGATGGCCATCGCTTAGCGCTCTTCATCTTATCAAAACATTAGCACTAGGCCTCTAAGTAGTCTGTCATTCTGGACAAATTGCAAGCCAACACCTTGCTCTTTACTCTAGAGAAAAGGAGGAGCACAAAGAGTAAGATTAAATAGTGCTAACCATCTCGGCACTTGGCTCCGGTACTTAGGCCTCTCAGCGTGACCTCCTCCTCAAGGCTTCCGCTCACCTCACAAGCTTAGCTCCTCAGACTTTCTTAAGGCTTCCGCGACCTCTAGGCTCCTATGATGTTCTTAAGAAGTGATCTTCTATGGCTACCTTCATCCCCTAATATATATACTAGGGGCTTTCTTCTTCCCTAAGCTCTAACTATCACTTAACTCATATTTATCTTAACTTAATTTAATTATCAGTCAATTAATTTAATATCAATTACATTTAAATTAACTTAACTTATATTAACTATTCTTGATTATAATTATAATTATATTATAATTATAATTATAATTATAATTATAATTAATTCAAGTTCCACTCCAGTTCACTGGACTTACCAGCTTCGATCAGGGACTTCTTACTAGTACTATGTATATGTTTTTAAAACCTAGAATAATTTGTACTTGTAACACAAAAGAATCATTTATGTAAGGTTACCAGCAATGCCTACTTGACTAGACACTAGAATGTAGCACGTCTATGAGAAAACATAAGCCGGTCGAGACATGAGAGTCCTCTCTGCAAATAGCTCTCATCTCACTCTGATGAGATGTCTTCATCTCACTTATCTTGGAAGTTTGTGTTGATTTGGGTCTCATCAGGATATGTCTTGTCACACTTGGATATGGATTTGTTTGGGCTTTGCAAGGATAGCGGTTGGGACCCATCATGGCATCCCTACCACCTGAGTACGGCGACGTCAAAGCACAGCATGCCATGCGAGAAGGTTGAAGGCATAGCTCACCATGCCATGGAAGTTGCGGGCCCCGCCTCTATCTGAACCTTAAATTCAGCCAAATACATGACCCCAATTCAAGCTCCTGGACCACAGCTGACCAGGCCAACTTCTTTAGAGTGTCACAGAAGATACTCGCAAAAACGTCCTAGCAGAGAAGAAGGCCTTCAGCAACCATTAGCAACCATGGCAGTAGTAGTAGTGCAGCTGAGGATGCGCAAAACTGGTGTGTTGTTCCTCGCCCTCATGCCCATTGTGTGTGTGATGCCTATTCCAACCAACTCGTCTGCGCTTGCGGATGGGCTCACCTTCTTCATCGCAGACAGTCTGGGCCCCAGCCCATGGCAGGGACAGGGCGAGGCATTGGGGCTCCTCAAGTCCAACAGAATCACAGGAGAGCCAAAGGATCCTGCAACACGCAACCTGCTGGCCTTAGGGATCGACACCTTCCCGAGGAAGGCTAACGCATCTTTCGACGCTCCTTATGCACCTCACGTGGGACTCGATCTCAACAGCCTCCAGTCTGCCAATGTGTCGTGCAACTCGTCCAGGGCGTCGGAAATCCGTATCGGCAGCAGCGTTGGAGTGTGGATCGAGTACTCTGATCTCCTGCGAGAGATCAGCGTCAGCATTTCAGGGACTGCCTATCCAGTCCCGCCCACAAATGACGATGCAGAGCTGGTCCTGACCTACTCCAACTTCGACCTGGATGCCTGGGTCCAAGGAAGCGCCTACGTGGGTTTCTCGGCCTCAGCAGGCCTCGCTGGTGAAATCAACATCATAGAACAGAAGTATTTGTTCTTGGTGTTGGACTACCTGCTCTGCTAGTGTTTCTGACTTGGGCATTCCGGATTTGCTTTCGACCGGAGAGGAACAAAGAGGAACCGCTTTCAAGACATAAGATGGTGAGCTAGGCATATGTCTGTGCAGGTGACCACAATCGGGGCTCTAAGGCACAAAAACCTGGTTTCATTGAAAGGATGGTGCTATGAGCGCGACGAGTTACTCCTCGTGTACCAGTACATGCCAAAAGGCAGCCTGGCGGACCACCTCTATCCCCGACCCGCTGCGGGTGCTGCAGTAGGGCTGGACTGGCGGACTAGGTACAGCATCATACAGGGTGTGGCAGATGCTCTTGGGCATCTGCATGGAGGCTGGGATGAATCAGAGGTGCACAGGGATATCAACGTGATGCTGGATGCCAACTTTGTTCCTAAACTTGGTGACTGTGGGCCCACAACCACGAAGCAAGACAGGACTTCTCATACTGTCAGTGCAGCAGCAGGTCCGTGTACATGGCTCAGCCAGTGCTTGTGAAGTTACTCTGAGTGACTCTTTGCTGTAAAAGCTCACGCCTCACGCCAGATAACGTCCCTGTTTGAAATTAGGAACACTCGGGTACCTGGCTCCTGAATGCTTAAGCAACCGGAGAGTTAGCCCAATTTCGGATGTCTACAGCTTCGGAGTGATGGTTCTCGAAATGGTGTGTGGAGGAAGCCTGTGGACTTGAGCAGACCACAGAACGAGAACATCCTTGTAAATTGGGCATGGAGTCTGTACCTCGCAGAAGACAGGTTGATGGAAGCCGTCTGCCCTTCTCTAAGGGAAGACTGCAACGACGACGATGCCGAGATACTGCTACGCTTGGGTCTTATGTGCACATCCCTTAATTCTTCGAACAGGCTGAGCATGCGAAAGGTCGCCCACTTCTTAGAAGGCTCTCTAAAAGTGCAGCCTCACCTTCCCCCAGAGTCTCCCCCCACATTTTGCTCAATCACCCCCAAGCTCCCCCAGCGTAAAGCTACTTTGACATCACCAACGCTGTCAACAGGAGCAATGGAGGCCGGCGTTGGTATGGGCTGTGCTCGGATTGAGCCCGAGGTAAATAGTCGAAGCCGAATGGCAGGGTCGGAGCAGCCAAAATCGGCCTAGGGTCTTCTAATTTAGACAGCACAAAGTCTCGGCGAAACGCTGGACTCGCTTTCGGCTTTGTTTCCACTGTTGAGCCAGCTCGTCAGAGCCGCTGACAAGCAACATGGGCAGAATGGTTGAGGAGATGGAGCGGAAGCTGCGGAATGTGCTGGAACAGGCCTATGTTGGCAAGACGAAGGGGCTGGTCTTATCCGTGCACAGCGACGGAAAGTTAGTGCGGTTGTACCTCTGGCCCAAGTCTTCGCTAGCAGCTCTTCAAATTTACTTGATGAAGAGATGGAATCGTCGAGGAGAACGACGATGACAACATCTTGAAACCATGGCTCCAAGCACAGCTATTCTATGTCTACTAGTGTCAAGGTTTTGTATCGCACCGTGTTTTAGGTCATTTGATCAAGTGCTGTTGTTCTGAGGGTTCTGTATAGTGTTCAGAGGCATTTAAGGCTAGAGTGGTCAACGGATTAAGTAAGACAAAGGCTAATTTCCTCGGAAAGCCTACAAGGTTGCAGCCTGCTCGTGGCCGGGCAACTGCAAGCCTCAGCTCTTGGATGCAATTGTCGGAAAACAATCTGTTGTATATCAGTCCCTGCTGGCGTTTCAATCACTTGCATCATGTATCGTCGGAGCATAATCCTTCTAATGTAGTCTTACTGCTCCTCAGGTCAAGCAGGTGAATTGCTGTCAGGGTGGGATCCACAACAGAATCTAGGGCGACCAAGTTCTGCAAAAGACAGAGGAAGCGGTGGTGGTTCAAGTGCTACTGTAGCAAAAAAGCTGTTCCTTCTGTGTGGAACTCCAGGGCCTGGGAAAAGTACTACAGCCGGACTTGTTTGCAGAGAGCTTTGTATTGAGTTCTTTGAGGTGCTGACTCCTGATTCCATCTCTGTGAAGCCATCTGCACTAGTTGTTTGGCATATTAGACTATTTGTTCTGTTGTCATTCATCTGATCTACGAGCACTGTGCCAGGAGGTTGTAGGTCAATGCAAGGGATTCCTGAGGAAAGGCAGTCGGTGACTCGTTTATAAAGAATGAAATGAAAGGCAGCGCAGCTAACTGCATAACGGGATGGTTAGCAGTGATTGCTTAAGCTTCCGCAATGCAGATGGGTAGAGCTGAAACGGAAATTTGCCAAGGACTGCGGGGTGTTCAGCTTCTCTGGGCAGCACCATGGTAAAGTTTTGTACTGCTTGCTGATTGTACTTTGTAGGGGACAAAGAGCCAAGGAAAGCAGCTCTAATCATGGGTGAAGTGGATGGTATGTTTGGAGGTGATTCAGTCGGGATTGCTGATTTGATAGGCAGCATCAAAGTCAGCAATATTCCCATCATTTGCGTATGTAATGACCGAATGCCGAAAACTGAGAACTCCCAGAAAGCCCACTACGCAGCAGGCCATTCTATGTTTGTAGTTATGAACGATTGTGATCGTCTGTTTCTCGACATGTCAGCAAGAGCTTATCTTTTCATAATGGTGCTGCACTCGACAACTTCAGTGTTCTTGACATAGTAACTTCATTCACTGCAGATGGCAAAAAGGTTTAAGCAAGTTTCACAGGCAGAAGGGCTTCAAGTAGACGAGGTGCTCTGGTGCTCCTCTCGGACAAGCATACAATCTCCTCATCGTTTGGGCTACACTGTTTTATCCGGGTACCATGTTTTGACACTGTTACGTATGCCCTGTTTGGAACGTAAGGTTGTGACCTTACACCCTAAATCAGGACGCTCGTAGTGGTCCTTGTCTGGTCGCCTAATGATCTTTGCAAAGTGTTTGGTAATACCAGGAGAAGTACTTCAACCATCGTCCAAGTGGGGCTTCAAGGGATGACAATAGGTTATCAAGACTGGACCTGATTCTACAAGCAGCCTCACTAACTGAAGATGGCGACTTGCTTGATGTCCAAACTAGAAGATATCGTCAGGGGCTCATTTATGCCAAGTATTAGTCTCTTCTGTTGAATGAATTTCTGTGCACTTCTAAAGCAATATTCTCCCACGTGTTTCTGAGGCACAAAACTCGAAAAAACGATCTGACAATTCTAAGCTTCCTTGTGCGAGCTTTCCCCACTATCGCGCCGGAGCTTATGGGCAGTTCTTAAAATATCAGTGGTCGGATGTGGGGCCCATTGGCAAGGAGGTTCTCCAATCTCCATGCTATAGACGAAGGGGCTCCATCCTTACAGTGTGCCTTGTCGGTTCTTGGTCTTTCTGATGTTGCTCATTAGAGGGTTGAGATCAGATTTGTAGCCAGTGTTCCTTAGGAAGCTCTCCTCCATCGTTTCGCCGCGCTCTGTTACAATTCTATCGCAAATGGTGAGCATCGCGGGAGCCTGGAGACTGAGGACGGCCCATTCGACTACAGCTTTCAGAATGGGAGAGGCTCGAGTGCAACTCACTGCAATATTGTTGCTGGCTTGGCCGCTGATGATCCTGGCGGATGTTTCTACGGGCCTCCCTCCTGGCGTGTGCTTCTGGCGCCAAGGCATTCTCCGTGACGGAAAGCTGGGCGGGACCCAGAGTCCCCGGGACTGTACCTTCCAGGTGAGTGGGGGCATCGTGTCCCCCAGTCCTCGAAGGTTTTTGAGAAAGCTTTGGGTTGTTTGAACACCAGGTCCGTCACCAGGATTTTCTCAAGTTGGGTTGTTTGAACACCAGGTCCGTCACCAGGATTTTCTCAAGTTGGGTTGTTTGAACACCAGGTCCGTCACCAGGATTTTCTCAAGTTGCTGGGGCCGTCGCCAGTGGTGGAGTTTGAGGTCGCAGCCGATGCACATGAGGGAGCTGTTTACTACCCGGACAAAGGCGAGTTGTACTTTTCCACGACGAGATTGCCAGGCGCACCCATCAAGGTTGTGCTCCTCCTTCGGTAAAGTCTAGCATTGAGCTGTGCCGCCATGTGGAAGTTCAGAAAGGCACCAAACTTTGAGCGGTGTTGCAGTTGCGGAAGTTTGCTCTCAAGGACAAGAAAGTGACGACCGTGGTGGAGGATACCGATATTGCCAACGGCATGGTTTTGGACCACGATGGCAATCTACTGGTCTGTGAGATGGGGCGGATGAATGTTCCTGGATACATTGAGAAGATCAATCTCACCTCTCTGCAGTCAACCACTGTTGCTGACAATTGGTTCAACATACCATTCAACAGTCCTAACGACGCTGTTGTGAAGAGCGACAAATCCATTTGGTTCACCGACCCTGACTACGGGAGGTAATCTGGCCACTTATGTTGTTACAGACTGGAGCATTTCCTCAGTCCACGCAAACCTAATTTTCCGCCATGGATATGTACTGGCAGCGTCCAAGGATATGCAGGGGCCCCAAGAGTGAACAACCAGGTGTACAGAATTGACCCCGATGGGACAGTGGATGTGGTGGCCGATGGGTTCTCCAAGCCAAACGGATTGGCCTTCTCCGAGGATGAGAAGCTCCTCTACGTGGCTGACTCGGGCTACTTAACAGGGTGTGCTCAGCTCCCAGAGCTCTGACGACCCACGTACCTGAGTCCTCCTGTACTTTGAAGATGTCATCTTGACCCTCATCTTGATCTCACTCCATGGCAGCACATGCACTGACTAAGAGTTTTCGTGTTCCAGGCTACAAACGTTTGATATTCGAGGACCTCACTCTGTGACTGTCTTCGATGTCCGTGGCCGCACTCTAACGAACAGGCGCTTTTTCACCTCGGTTGCTCGCTACGATGGTGCTGCCCTTGGAATCCCTGACGGTATCAAGGTGGACACCAGGGGGAATGTGTACATAGCCACCTTTGACGGTATCCAAGGTCTGTTGCAGATATTGCTGTGCTTCAAGGTTGTCTCGCCGTTCCCAAACTGGAGAGTTGATATGCTCACGCCATGTGCTATGGGCGCAGTGTTCGACAAAGAAGCACAAGCATTGGGACGAATCGTTGTGCCTGGAGCAGTGAATATGGGCTTTGGGGGCCCCAAGCTCGACACCCTCTACATCCTTAACGAAACGGCTATCCTCTCTGTCCAACTGAAGGCCACCGGAGCGGGCCTAGCGTACGCTGCTAATTATCACAATTTGCCGGTTCACGAGTTAGATGATTCGGGTGGCCTGGCCAGAATTTGCAAAATATATTGATCGTCTACTGGCCTGGGAGCAAAAGCGGAACATGATACGTATGTAGGATTGCGGTGGTATCACTAGATATACCAGCACCTATATGGACTTCCCAAAGTCCTTAAATGCTCAAACATCAGAAGAACACAGCTGAACGCATGAGAACACTGATCACTCACCAGCATTATGCAACTTTCCAGCCCTTACAAGTTTTGTTGAAATTAACAAAGGTTTCAGCCAATTTGGCACGATGTGATATGGGCAGCAAGCTTTGGGGAGCCTATACCCGGAAGAAGAAGAGTGGAAGCTTGGGTCCAATATGAACACTATGCCACTTAAAGCCCACCATTGTATCAACATCAATGCAGTGTTATGTGGAAAGAGTGAACTCACATTGGCCCTTGGGTTAGATGCGTGGAGCTAATGCTCATAGTGGACTACACGCCCAACCAAGAAGGGAATCCCCGTAAAGGTCTCAGGACGTCGAAGTCAACAAGAAGGGAAAGGACTTTAGGCCCTAAGTTGAGACAATTGCACAGTTTGCAACTTGTTGCGGTCAACTTGTGGACAGATTGGATGGTCTCTTTTGATTGCCACATGTATTCAGATTCCATGTTCCCTCCTCCCTATGCCCAACGCCGAGAAAAATGCCCAATTCTACCAAGGCTCGCTCTGTTTCGTGAAGGATCTCTGCATTTCGAATGATCTCCATTTTTGTTGTTCCTATATGTCAAGATTGTATTGTGCTTGAGACTTGCTATGTCAAATCATGTTGTTCCTCTTTGAAAAAGTTGCTAACCAGGTTTAAAAACGCCACCAAACATGGGAGGCCTCTCAAGTTTCAACTAGCATAGATGTTTCAATTCTTTTGTAATCAATAGGTATGTCACACCTCGTTGGGTATAAAAAGTGCAAAAACGTCCAAAAAACTTTGGGTAATTTTCTCAAATGCAGCTAAGTAGTTTACTGGTCTGAAAGCATACACAAGTACTTCTTCGTGGTTAAGAACTTTAAGCTAGAGCACCAATGAAAGGTATAAAGACCATATTTTTACAAGGTCTTGATACTACATAGAAAGAACCACCCTAATTAAGAATTAAAATCATGTTTTAATATTTTTCTAACCTTTTTATGCCTTTCTACTTTAGGTTTGTGGCATGAAGATATATAGCTACGAACTAGTTTGTTTTAAAAGTTTCTTCAAACAATCTAATTTGCTGCACAAATGTCTTCCATATAATTTAAGCTATGTAACTATTTGTCAAGTATGGCAGATACTTAGGTCCTTTAGTGTCATTGCAGCAATTGTAATCTCCAGGACCAAGAAGTCAAGAACTGCATGTTGCTCTATGTTCTTGAAGCCTCACCTTCGTGGCTATTGAACAACAAGGACGAGGGCAAAATCATGGATCCTACAATTCGGAGTAAACTTCCAAGTGTATTGTTAGAAGAAGTTATGGCGAGAACACCAAATTTCAGTAGGGCTCGGTTCCACTCGAAGCTTGGTAAAGCTTGGAATAAGAAGATGAACGAGTCTTGGTTTCTTTTACTTGTAAAAGAAGTAAGATGATCAACTTCTAAGAATTTTGCGACGCTATGCGCAATAGAGTATGAGCCTCACTATGGAGGAAGCGAACCTTGAGACCCCCAAGGCTACCCTTTAGTGGCCACACTTATCCAATTGTTGCTGTGTACAACAGGTTTCGTCGCATGAGGCTTTTGTTTAGCATGAAACCAGCTTCCAAGACACAAGCTCGTACCTTCTCACACACCCAAACCCCCCACACAAATGGGGTAACCTCTATTCACACCCAAGCAGCAGCCACGCCTCCTCGAGCTCGCGTTGCTCTCTCAGATACCTACAATGACACTTATAGTCGTAGGTCCACACCCTACGAGAGTAGGTCGATTTGCTGCGAGCGTAGGGACCCCCATGTTGCGGTGCGACTTCAGTGCCTCCATAGTTTTGAGGCCTTGGCCCAGCTTCCAATCTCAATCGATACAGATTTGGTACCCCTCCCTTAGGCTCTAACCTGGGCCTTCGTCTAACTCCTAATCTCTACTCCTCTACTCCTCAATCAGGTTCACATCATCCACACTCTCATCTCATCTCAACTCAACTCATCATCCTCCTACTCTAACCTCACTTCAAACTCACTAGCCCCAGCTCGCCCTTTCGAAAAAATTGCCTGGGGTCCACCTACAAGCCAGCGAGTTCTTCCTTGGGCAGGTTGCTATGGATTTGCACCAGACAGTGAGAATCTCTAGGGAGTCATTCCCTGAGCCGCCTCTGAAGCCCAAAGTTCCTTGAACAAGGTCTCCTTAGGACTGGTGACGGCTCCTGGTCACTAGTTGGAAGGGTGTACACCGGGTCGAAAGGTATACAAAAGCCACCCAAAACCATGTTTTCCTGATTTCATTAAAAACCCCTGAACCTAGGAGCAAATCATAGAGGGATCTGTTTTCCCGTATTTGTATGTCCACATCTCATATTAGTTTGGCTAACCAGCGGGGTACATTGCCTATAAACGCAGTATTTGAAAATCAGGGCAACTTTGTATGGACAACAAAAATGCAAACGCGCAATGGAAAGTCCACATGTGTTGAGTCGGTGTCCACCGTCATGGTCACCCCTCTACATTAGTGGGGAGGGTCGTGGTGGCACCGGACGTTCTGTGCATAAACCTTGCATCTCCTGCCCAATGTCGGCGCAGGAGTGGAGGAAGATTTCGGACTGCCTACCGCTCATGTCTGTATTTACGACCCGCGACACTGACCCCCCAACGCTGCAAATATCCATCATTGTTGTCCATTAACTAGTTTAGGTACTCGGTGGAAATAAATGAAAGTAAAATCTTGCTTGGTAGGCCTCGTTGCATTGCACACAAATTAGCAATACTTTCATCATTCGCGGTACACTTGAAGATAACCTTGAGTTATTCATGGAGTGAGCGTGCAACGCAAAAGTTTGGGTCCCTTTGTCATTTTGATCCGATTCGGTTCATTTTGGTTCAATCTTTATTCAAAGTGATCGTGAGTAGTAACGAGTGTTTCTTCTTGAGCCATCCAGAAAGTTAGGGACAAGGGTAGGAATTTGGAAGTTTCTCAAGCCTAGATAGATGAGCGGGTAGGGTAGAATCTTGCCCCATAGACTATATGTGCAAAGGGAATTAGTGATTGATTTGGAACCCCTAGTTTAAGTAGCGATAAAATAGGAATGTATGTTTGGGCCGGGCGGTGCTTAAAGGGCGGCGCTTGGAAGTTCTTGGGCACATAGTTGGAAGGAGCTAGGAGCTGCAAGGAGTGTGTCTTTGGAAGTAGCAGGCTAATTGTAAGGCATGCAAGTTGGAAGAGGCGGCGTTGTCGTGGGTGTCAGAGGCAAGAGCTCAACTTTTGGAGCTAAGGTGTGGAGAAGCCAAGATAGAGTCTCACGGAAGTTGGGATTTTGGGAGAAATTTGTGCCTTGTGAGCTAAGCTGTGAGGCCATGAACTGGAGCTTGTGATTAGTGGAACTTAGGAGGTGATGACCTTGCAATGTGAGAAGTGGAGTCTTGGTTGTGGGCTACGAAGGGTGTGAATTGTGAAGAAAGCAAGCCTTTGCCTTTTGCTCGCACAACCAAGCTGGAATTGACATGATTACGAGGTGTGGTGCTGCAAATGCTAGGAGGGGCCTAGGTCTTGTTTGGCAAGCACGCTTATGAGTGAGCTTTGGGGATCCGGCTGCAACATGGTGAAGGAATCGCGATGGGGATTCACTTGAGGAAGGCGAAATTTGTATTTGGGCTGCAAGCAAATGTGAAAGGGGCCATCGTGGTGGCCGCTCACGAGAATTGGGCAGCGAGGTCAATCAAGGGAGATTTGGCGGAGGAGTTCACTAAGGAGAAATGTTGCTAAGGAGGTTGGTGAGGAGCTCGCTAGGAACGAGTACCATATATTCAAGGTGTGTGATGTGCTCGAGGGAGCTTGGGTGTGTTGGACATGAGCATGTAAGAACTCGAATTGATCCTTGGGGGTAGGATGTTGTTCCCTACCCATGTTGAAGAGCATAGGGGCCATGCTCGGCTTGGAGGAACGTTCTCTTAGGGAGATGTGCCCTTAGGGAGATGTGGTCTCCTATCCTTTGACACGCATCACAGCCTCGATAAATTTCCATGTCCCTTTGCATAGTGGACCACCAAAAGCCAGTCAAAATCTTCTTCGATCACTTGTGCGAATAATGTCCCCCGCCTCCTTAGTATGTAGAGGGCCTCCGCCACGCAATTTGTTCGCCTCCAAACACCTTGAACTACTTTGTCTAGTCCTAGCTTATAGAGGATTCCTTTCCTCGACGGTATGGTCGCCTTATGCACGAATCTGACTTTTCCTTCTCGTGATAATCCGGTTGGTATCCGGTCCCTAGTTGCGCCCCATCTCGATGTCGCCACGTGTCCTCCTCGATGATCCCGATCATC
Organism: Anthoceros angustus; assembly: GCA_010909165.1. Classification (NCBI taxonomy): domain Eukaryota; kingdom Viridiplantae; phylum Streptophyta; class Anthocerotopsida; order Anthocerotales; family Anthocerotaceae; genus Anthoceros; species Anthoceros angustus. Next base: position 139,346 of record VJWM01000151.1, read on the forward strand.
AAATCTCATCTTCTATATACTGATATAAGCGACATGTATATATAGCCCTCTGCGTGACATTCGAGAAATTGAACCCCCTCCCCGCCTCAATTCCAAGGAAGTTATCCTCCTTGGCTCATGAAATGCATGGCTCTATCTCATATCCTTTCTACCATGGTCTCGACAAGGAACTTTCTACGAAACCCCAAAGGCCAAGGACTTCCTACCCGCTTGGATATTTATAGTAAGTCCAAGGAACTTTGTTTCTCGGATGTCATAATAGACCCCTAATTCCCCTATATATGTGTATCAAATGGGTTTTCTAACATATCCTACTCTCGCCTCCTTTCTACCCGTTAACGGCTAAGTCTAGGACATCCCATGTTCTCTCAATTAACCAAGTCCCGGACCACCTACGGACGTCCTGAGCGACTTACCTACTATCTACCTTCCGCCTCGAAACTCGATTACGCTAGCTCGGACGCCTACAAATCCCCTACTTCCTACGAATTGTAGTCATCCTCCCTTCATCCATCGCAAAAACTTCCCTACCGTAACCTTCCCTTGGTCCCCAAATTGTCTCGTGTTTTGCCAAAAACTTAGTGACCAAACTTTTCCGTTCCACAAACTTTTAAAAGCTTGTTTGAAAAGTTTGACAAAGTGCTTCTTTGTCCTCTTGATAAACCGTAGAATCAAGTTATATCTTTTACGCTTATGATGACCTTAAACAATTCCAATCACTTGGAGATACAAGTCACAAGAACTTGTTCGCAACTAATTTAAAAGAGAAGGCCAAAATTGCTCAAAATCATCTCACAAGATCTCTTCTATCTACCGCTGATATATATGCGTTAGGTCATCTTGTAAAAGATGCAGACTTTGGTCAAGAGGATCATTGAAACAAAATTTTTGCAATTGCAAGTAGACTTTAAATTGATTCCTTTCACGACGAGAAATCGTCCTACAATTAAAAAGTAACTGCACTATATATTGGGAAGTCCTTCAAAATGTCGCTATATTTTCAAACTAGATCCCTTGTGGAGCAACAAAATTAGTGCCATACTTCCAAAACATCTTGGAATTGAGTGTGGCGACTTCCTTGTTGACGAAGACATTCTTAGTACAAAAGACAATTATGAGGGAATTTTTCTAAGTGATGAAGAAGAAGAAGAAGATTATGTAGAAGAAGAAGAAGAAGAAGATTATGTAGAAGAAGAAGAAGAAGAAGATTATGTAGAAGAAGAAGAAGAAGAAGATTATGTAGAAGAAGAAGAAGAAGAAGAAGAAGAAGAAGAAGAAGAAGAAGATTATGTAGAAGAAGAAGAAGAAGATTATGTAGAAGAAGAAGAAGATTATGTAGAAAATGAGGAAGAGGAAGAGGAAAATGAGTATGAGCATAATAGTTCAATGACAAAGAAAGCAAATATGAGCAAGACATTCATCTTGATGTGGAAGACATGAAAAAATCGTCAAGGTCCAAGGTATGAAGAAATTGAATGTAGCAACTCCTTCACTAATGACGAAGATATTCTTGGTGAGGATGAAGATGATGATGAGGAATATTTCTAAGCGAAGAGGAAGAAGATTATGCAAAAATATTTTGCTGAAGAGGGAATAACTATAAGGAAAATGATGAAGAAAAAGAATATAAAGAAGATGAAGAAGGAAACTACTACAAGGAAAATGAAGAAGAAATCGATTATAACGACAAGCATATTTTTAGTGAAGAACACGAATATGAGCAATACATTTTACTCAAGACGAATATGAGGAGGACATTTCTACTCAAGAGGTAAACCAATATGCCGAGGACATTTCTACGCATCTTGATCTAGGTACATTTTTATGAAGAAAAAATGAATATGAGAACGAAGAATTTCTCTTAGAAGAAGTAAACCAATATGAGGAGAACTTAGATATTTTTATAGAGCAAGAAAATGAATATGAGAAAGATATTTTTATTGAAGAGGAAAACAAATATGAAGAAGACGTCCTTAAGACATTCACTCAAGACATTCTTACTCCACAAGAAGATGAATATGAGGAACTATGGAATGCCATTTGCAACACGCCATATCTTTTTCACGTGAGACGGTGGCCGTGTGCTTCTCCATGCGGTCAAGCAAGGTCAATTAGGGCTCATCTCATCATGTACCTCGTCCGTGGTGATCAAGTCTCGTGAAACTAAGTGTGACAACATGAAGTGCACCACTCTTCATTTTGCTCGCTTTCAAATGTATGGCACATTGGTGAGGACTTTGATAAATTTTATCAAGTCTGCGCTCAAGCCTTTCACGGTCACATACATGGTGTGGGGCTTCCTAGCTCTTGGACTTCACACTTTCTTTCCACAACATGTGTCCATTGCTCTCCAACGGCCGACGAGGCATCCTTAGGACGACAATGATAACGGTGATCATGGTGACACCTCGATTGGTCCAGTGATCCTGTGGCACACCGCTTTCACGTGAATCGAGCCACCAAAGCGTGCTCACATCCTCTAAAACCTACTTAGTCATGATATTGCGAGCCATAGATTTTAGATTCGAGCTTAGTTGCTTGCTTACACGGACCCTTGAGGTCCCTAGCTAGTGTTAGCCTTTGAAAGGTAGATGGGCTTACCCCATCTCTTCTCCTTTAATAAAAGCCCTTTTATTTTCTTCTCCATGCGGCATGTATTATTTGTTAGTTGCAAATATATTTACTATATATATCAAATTTTATATTTTTTGTACTTAACTATTTAAGTTATAAAAATATAAAATACAAAGTATTGATACTCACCTATAGGTGTGGGCCTTGTGCAAGCGTGTACTGTCGACAATTAGGTGCTATGTACCAAGGGAAGAAGCTTCATACATGATGCCCATGTCATGGCCGGAAGGATGTGGTGGACATGTGGTGATTGTAGGATATGGTCGAGGAAAGGGTAAAGGGGCCCTAGATCATCATGCAGCTAGGCAGCAGGCATCACTCCAATAGGACGTACATTCGTCGACCTCTTTAGATCAAGCGTTTGCCGGCGTGTGCTTAGCTTCATGTATAAATTTGCAAATTTAAAGGAGCTTGGGCGAGGATCGCTTTGTTGGCAACTTTTGGTGCTAGATATGAGTGCGAAATGAGGGACTTGCACGATGCAAGCTCATGCCATCCCGAGGTCGCTCCATTCGTGAGCTCCACTCATATAGAGCAAGCACCTCCGGTGGCCAGCCCTTGTTGCCGGTGGGCATAGCCGGCTATGCCATATCACCACACTCTTTGTGTTCATGCTGCGAAAACGTGGCGTGCCTCAAAGTTTGAGTTCACCACATTTTGCATACCCTACCCATACCCAAAGAATCAAGACCGTCCATGTCATCATATCATTTGTGCCATGCTATGAGAAACCTAACCAGGCCTGCATCGGCTGGAAATGACACCGTAAGAACCTAATTTGACGTGCATTTTTAGTTGTCCATATTTTACCGCCACTCCGACTATGTTCCTACCTTGACTCAAACTTTGTTCACTTTGTTGAGGCACTTTAGTTTTCATGCGTCGAAAAGGAAATAAAATAGTATTATATTATTTTTATTTCTACAATTATTCAGCTATGGAATTCGAGCTGTGAATCAATGTATGTAAATTTAAAGTAAAAAAAAAGGTAAAGATACATTCGTGAAAAATCTGGACAAAAATAGAGAGAACGTGGAGACTTTATAAATATGCAAGAGATAGGAAGTCCCCATCTACACCGGGTGATGGAACAACTCTCTGGACCTCGGGCCAAAGGGACTAGCCCCGTTGTCAACCTCGATTTAAGGGGACAAATAAGCAATGAAAGATACAACAAGATATAATTTCTTTCGATTACATTGTCCGTGGACTAAAAAGATTTCTTTTCAAGAATCGCTATTTGATTTATCTATGTTGTAAGAATCGGTTTTGTATCTAAATTCTAGTATACTTATTTAGACTTTTGTCAAGTAGATCATTTCTAGATGATGAACAAACATGAAAAATTTTGAACACCCCAAAATGGAAGTTGGTCCTTCTAGGCTTCATGTCCTCATGGGGTTGACAATTTCATCTTGAAACACAATTCTCCATCCATTGTAAATTATATTGCGAGATAAGGTAATGTACACAACTCCTATCATCTTTTCCGTCTTTTCGATTTCTTAACTGTACAAAAAATGTAAATATATAAAGTCGCCAATTCCAAACACTTCCATTGACTAGGGTGGAACAAGCGTGCAAATAGGCTTTGTATTGCAAAGTCCTCGTGATTAAACTTTCCCACTTGAGCTTGTTGGTTACGCTTGTAGATGGCGATAGAAAACTTCTTACCCCTTCTTTTACCATCCATACCATAAAAGTGTCCATTGTGGGCAACAAATCCAATTTCCGTACTTCACCATATGGATGTAAATTTAAAGGCTCAAGAGGGTTTCCACTCATAAAGGTTTGGACTTGTAATTATCTCATTATCAAATGACACCAGCTCAAATAATACATCATAATTGTCGTCTACAACATGTGCAATCAAAGTAATATTAACTCCGAATCTCGATAGCACAGCACTTACATCGATTACGTGAACATGTCACCTATGTTTCTTTTTGGTTGAATTCTTGAACCGTCCATTGACCTATGGCTAAAGAATATACATATAAATGAAACATGTCACGTGAATCATCGTCCAGCTCATGCGCTAGAAATAATAAAAATGATCACTTTCCTCCTCATCAACAACTAGCACTAGCTTCTCGAGTGGTGGAAGCCGGGTCCCAAATATCCGAATCTAAATCTAAATGCGAATATGAATTTCATCCATATATAAGGTGTCGACATACTAGTTCAACTTTGAAATCGTATCCCATATCACTTCGCCTAACCTTTGAAAAGATATTGATAATACAAATCGCATCACCCAACTATTTGGATCCTTCGATGATTTTGTTTCCTTCATAATGTATTTACGACCATGACATCGACCCCCAATGCTGCAAATATCCATCATTGTTGTCCATTAACTAGTTTAGGTACTCGGTGGAAATAAATGAAAGTAAAATCTTGCTTGGTAGGCCTCGTTGCATTGCACACAAATTAGCAATACTTTCATCATTCGCGGTACACTTGAAGATAACCTTGAGTTATTCATGGAGTGAGCGTGCAACGCAAAAGTTTGGGTCCCTTTGTCATTTTGATCCGATTCGGTTCATTTTGGTTCAATCTTTATTCAAAGTGATCGTGAGTAGTAACGAGTGTTTCTTCTTGAGCCATCCAGAAAGTTAGGGACAAGGGTAGGAATTTGGAAGTTTCTCAAGCCTAGATAGATGAGCGGGTAGGGTAGAATCTTGCCCCATAGACTATATGTGCAAAGGGGAATTAGTGATTGATTTGGAACCCCTAGTTTAAGTAGCAGTAAAATAGGAATGTATGTTTGGCTGGAGAAGTGCTTAAAGGGCGGCGCGCTTGGAAGTTGCTGGGCACATAGTTGGAAGGAGCTAGGAGCTGCAAGGAGTGTGTGCTGGGAAGTAGCACGGGCTAATTGTAAGGCATGCAAGTTGGAAGAGGGCGGCGTTGTCGTGGGTGTGCAGAGGCAAGAGCTCAACTTTTGGAGCTAAGGTGTGGAGAAGCCAAGATAGAGTCATCACGGAAGTTGGGATTTTGGGAGAAATTTGTGCCTTGTGAGCTAAGCGTGAGGCCATGAACTGGAGCTTGTGATTAGTGGAACTTAGGAGGTGATGACCTTGCAATGTGAGAAGTGGAGTCTGGTTGTGGGCTACGAAGGGTGTGAATTGTGAAGAAGGCAAGCCTTTGCCTTTTGCTCGCACAACCAAGCTGGCGGAATTGACATGATTACGAGGTGTGGTGCTGCAAATGCTAGGAGGGGCCTAGGTCTTGTTTGGCAAGCACGGTTATGAGTGAGCTTTGGGGATCCGGCTGCAACATGGTGAAGGAATCGCGATGGGGATTCACTTGAGGAAGGCGAAATTTGTATTTGGGCTGCAAGCAAATGTGAAAGGGGCCATCGTGGTGGCCGCTCGAGAATTGGGCAGCGAGGTCAATCAAGGGAGATTTGGCGGAGGAGTTCACTAAGGAGAAATGTTGCTAAGGAGGTTGGTGAGGAGCTCGCTAGGCAGTACCATATATTCAAGGTGTGTGATGTGCTCGAGGGAGCTTGGGTGTGTTGGACATGAGCATGTAAGAACTCCGAATTGACATCCTTGGGGTAGGATGTTGTTCCCTACCCATGTTGAAGAGCATAGGGGCCATGCTCGGCTTGGAGGAACGTTCTCTTAGGGAGATGTGCCCTTAGGGAGATGTGGTCTCCCTATCCTTTGACACGCATCACGCTCGATAAATTTCCATGTCCCTTTGCATAGTGGACCACCAAAAGCCTGCATCAAAATCTTCTTAGTCACTTGTGCGAATAATGTCCCCCGCCTCCTTAGTATGTAGAGGGCCTCCGCCACCACCGCAATTTGTTCGCCTCCAAACACCTTGAACTACTTTGTCTAGTCCTAGCTTATAGAGGATTCCTTTCCTCGAGACAATATGGTCGCCTTATGCACGAATCTGACTTTTCCTTCTCGTGATAATCCGGTTGGTATCCGGTCCCTAGTTGCGCCCCATCTCGATGTGCGCCACGTGTCCTCCTCGATGATCCCGATCATCAAATCTCATCTTCTATATACGATAACGACATGTATATATAGCCCTCCTGCGTGACATTCGAGAAATTGAACCCCCTCCCCGCCTCAATTCCAAGGAAGTTATCCTCCTTGGCTCGCAAATGCTAGGAGGGGCCTAGGTCTTGTTTGGCAAGCACGGTTATGAGTGAGCTTTGGGGATCCGGCTGCAACATGGTGAAGGAATCGCGATGGGGATTCACTTGAGGAAGGCGAAATTTGTATTTGGGCTGCAAGCAAATGTGAAAGGGGCCATCGTGGTGGCGCTCGAGAATTGGGCAGCGAGGTCAATCAAGGGAGATTTGGCGGAGGAGTTCACTAAGGAGAAATGTTGCTAAGGAGGTTGGTGAGGAGCTCGCTAGGCAGTACCATATATTCAAGGTGTGTGATGTGCTCGAGGGAGCTTGGGTGTGTTGGACATGAGCATGTAAGAACTCCGAATTGACATCCTTGGGGTAGGATGTTGTTCCCTACCCATGTTGAAGAGCATAGGGGCCATGCTCGGCTTGGAGGAACGTTCTCTTAGGGAGATGTGCCCTTAGGGAGATGTGGTCTCCCTATCCTTTGACACGCATCACGCTCGATAAATTTCCATGTCCCTTTGCATAGTGGACCACCAAAAGCCTGCATCAAAATCTTCTTAGTCACTTGTGCGAATAATGTCCCCCGCCTCCTTAGTATGTAGAGGGCCTCCGCCACCACCGCAATTTGTTCGCCTCCAAAACACCTTGAACTACTTTGTCTAGTCCTAGCTTATAGAGGATTCCTTTCCTCGAGACAATATGGTCGCCTTATGCACGAATCTGACTTTTCCTTCTCGTGATAATCCGGTTGGTATCCGGTCCCTAGTTGCGCCCCATCTCGATGTGCGCCACGTGTCCTCCTCGATGATCCCGATCATCAAATCTCATCTTCTATATACGATAACGACATGTATATATAGCCCTCCTGCGTGACATTCGAGAAATTGAACCCCCTCCCCGCCTCAATTCCAAGGAAGTTATCCTCCTTGGCTCGCGAAATGCATGGCTCTATCTCATATCCTTTTTCTACCATGGTCTCGACAAGGAACTTTCTACGAAACCCCAAAGGCCAAGGACTTCCTACCCGCTTGGATATTTATAGTCAAGTCCAAGGAACTTTGTTTCTGGATGTCATAATAGACCCCTAATTCCCCTATATATGTATCAAATGGGTTTTCTAACATATCCTACTCTACTGCCTCCTTTCTACCCGTTAACGGCTAAGTCTAGGACATCCTACAGGTTCTCTCAATTAACCAAGTCCGGACCACCTACGGACGTCCTACAGAACGACTTACCTACTATCTACCTTCTGCGTCTCGAAACTCGATTCTGCTAGCTCGGACGCCTACAAATCCCCTACTTCCTACCTGAATTGTAGTCATCCTCCCTTCATCCATCTGCAAAAAACTTCCCTACCAGAACCTTCCGCCCTTGGTCCCCAAATTGTCTCGTGTTTTGCCAAAAACTTAGCTGACCAAACTTTTCCGTTCCACAAACTTTTAAAAGCTTGTTTGAAAAGTTTGACAAAGTGCTTCTTTGTCCTCTTCGGTAAACCGTAGAATCAAGTTATATCTTTTACAGTTATGATGACCTTAAACAATTCCAATCACTTGGAGATACAAGTCACAAGAACTTGTTCGCAACTAATTTAAAAGAGAAGGCCAAAATTGCTCAAAATCATCTCACAAGATCTCTTCTATCTCTTGTCTGAGATATGCGTTAGGTCATCTTTGTAAAAGATGCATGACTTTGGTCAAGAGGATCATTGAAACAAATGTTTTGCAATTGCAAGTAGACTTTAAATTGATTCCTTTCACGAGAAATCGTCCTACAATTAAAAAGTAACTGCACTATATATTGGGAAGTCCTTCAAAATGTCGCTATATTTTCAAACTAGATCCCTTGTGGAGCAACAAAATTAGTGCCATACTTCCAAAACATCTTGGAATTGAGTGTGGCGACTTCCTTGTTGACGAAGACATTCTTAGTACAAAAGACAATTATGAGGAATTTTTCTAAGTGATGAAGAAGAAGAAGATTATGTAGAAGAAGAAGAAGAAGATTATGTAGAAGAAGAAGAAGAAGAAGATTATGTAGAAGAAGAAGAAGAAGAAGATTATGTAGAAGAAGAAGAAGAAGATTATGTAGAAGAAGAAGAAGAAGAAGAAGAAGAAGAAGAAGAAGATTATGTAGAAGAAGAAGAAGAAGATTATGTAGAAGAAGAAGAAGATTATGTAGAAAATGAGGAAGAGGAAGAGGAAAATGAGTATGAGCATAATAGTTCAATGACAAAGAAAGCAAATATGAGCAAGACATTCATCTTGATGTGGAAGACATGAAAAAATCGTCAAGGTCCAAGGTATGAAGAAATTGAATGTAGCAACTCCTTCACTAATGACGAAGATATTCTTGGTGAGGATGAAGATGATGATGAGGGAATATTTCTAATCAAGAGGAAGAAGATTATGCAAAAATATTTTTGCTGAAGAGGGAATAACTATAAGGAAAATGATGAAGAAAAGAATATAAAGAAGATGAAGAAGGAAACTACTACAAGGAAAATGAAGAAGAAATCGATTATAACGACAAGCATATTTTTAGTGAAGAACACGGCGAATATGAGCAATACATTTTACTCAAGACGAATATGAGGAGGACATTTCTACTCAAGAGGTAAACCAATATGCCGAGGACATTTCTACGCATCTTGATCTAGGTACATTTTTATGAAGAAAAATGAATATGAGAACGAAGAATTTCTCTTAGAAGAAGTAAACCAATATGAGGAGAACTTAGATATTTTTATAGAGCAAGAAAATGAATATGAGAAAGATATTTTTATTGAAGAGGAAAACAAATATGAAGAAGGCGTCCTTAAGACATTCACTCAAGACATTCTTACTCCACAAGAAGATGAATATGAGGAACTATGGAATGCCATTTGCAACACGCCATATCTTTTTCACGTGAGACGTAAGTGGCCGTGTGCTTCTCCATGCGGTCAAGCAAGGTCAATTAGGGCTCATCTCATCATGTACCTCGTCCGTGGTGATCAAGTCTCGTGAAACTAAGTGTGACAACATGAAGTGCACCAGCTCTTCATTTTGCTCGCTTTCAAATGTATGGCACATTGGTGAGGACTTTGATAAATTTTATCAAGTCTGCGCTCAAGCCTTTCACGGTCACATACATGGTGTGGGGCTTCCTAGCTCTTGGACTTCACTTTCTTTCCACAACATGTGTCCATTGCTCTCAAGGCGAATATGAGGAGGACATTTCTACTCAAGAGGTAAACCAATATGCCGAGGACATTTCTACGCATCTTGGTCTAGGTACATTTTTATGAAGAAAAAATGAATATGAGAACGAAGAATTTCTCTTAGAAGAAGTAAACCAATATGAGGAGAACTTAGATATTTTTATAGAGCAAGAAAATGAATATGAGAAAGATATTTTTATTGAAGAGGAAAACAAATATGAAGAAGGCGTCCTTAAGACATTCACTCAAGACATTCTTACTCCACAAGAAGATGAATATGAGGAACTATGGAATGCCATTTGCAACACGCCATATCTTTTTCACGTGAGACGTAAGTGGCCGTGTGCTTCTCCATGCGGTCAAGCAAGGTCAATTAGGGCTCATCTCATCATGTACCTCGTCCGTGGTGATCAAGTCTCTGAAACTAAGTGTGACAACATGAAGTGCACCACTCTTCATTTTGCTCGCTTTCAAATGTATGGCACATTGGTGAGGACTTTGATAAATTTTATCAAGTCTGCGCTCAAGCCTTTCACGGTCACATACATGGTGTGGGGCTTCCTAGCTCTTGGACTTCACTTTCTTTCCACAACATGTGTCCATTGCTCTCCAAGGCTCGACGAGGCATCCTTAGGGCGACAATGATAACGGTGATCATGGTGACACCTCGATTGGTCCAGTGATCCTGTGGCACACCGTTTTCATACGTGAATCGAGCCACCAAAGCGTGCTCACATCCTCTAAAACCTACTTAGTCATGATATTGCAGGGGCCATAGATTTTAGATTCGAGCTTAGTTGCTTACACGGACCCTTGAGGTCCCTAGCTAGTGTTAGCCTTTGAAAGGTAGATGGGCTTACCCCATCTCTTCTCCTTTAATAAAAGCCCTTTTATTTTCTTCTCCATGCGGCATGTATTATTTGTTAGTTGCAAATATATTTACTATATATATCAAATTTTATATTTTTGTATTTAACTATTTAAGTTATAAAAATATAAAATACAAAGTATCGATACTCACCTATAGGTGTGGGCCTTGTGCAAGCGTGTATCGACAATTAGGTGCTATGTACCAAGGGAAGAAGCTTCATACATGATGCCCATGTCATGGCCGGAAGGATGTGGTGGACATGTGGTGATTGTAGGATATGGTCGTGAGGAAAGGGTAAAGGGGCCCTAGATCATCATGCAGCTAGGCAGCAGGCATCACTCCAATAGGACGTACATTCTCGGCCGGCCTCTTTAGATCAAGCGTTTGCCGATGGTGCGTTAGCTTCATGTATAAATTTGCAAATTTAAAGGAGCTTGGGCGAGGATCGCTTTGTTGGCAACTTTTGGTGCTAGATATGAGTGCGAAATGAGGGACTTGCACGATGCAAGCTCATGCCATCCCGAGGTCGCTCCATTCGTGAGCTCCACTCATATAGAGCAAGCACCTCGCGGTGGCCAGCCCTTGTTGCCTGGGCATAGCCGGCTATGCCATATCACCACACTCTTTGTGTTCATGCTGCGAAAACGTGGCGTGCCTCAAAGTTTGAGTTCACCACATTTTGCATACCCTACCCATACCCAAAGAATCAAGTCCATGTCATCATATCATTTGTGCCATGCTATGAGAAACCTAACTGGCTGCATCGGCTGGAAATGACACCGTAAGAACCTAATTTGGCGTGCATTTTTAGTTGTCCATATTTTACCGCCACTCCGACTATGTTCCTACCTTCCCAAGACTCAAACTTTGTTCACTTTGTTGAGGCACTTTAGTTTTCATGCGTCGAAAAGGAAATAAAATAGTATTATATTATTTTTATTTTCTACAATTATTCAGCTATGGAATTCGAGCTGTGAATCAATGTATGTAAAATTTAAAGTAAAAAAAAGGTAAAGATACATTCGTGAAAATCGGACAAAAATAGAGAGAACGTGGAGACTTTATAAATATGCAAGAGATAGGAAGTCCCCATCTACACCGGGTGATGGAACAACTCTCTCTGGACCTCGGGCCAAAGGGACTAGCCCCGTTGTCAACCTCGATTTAAGGGGACAAATAAGCAATGAAAGATACAACAAGATATAATTTCTTTCGGGATTACATTGTCCGTGGACTAAAAAGATTTCTTTTCAAGAATCGCTATTTGATTTATCTATGTTGTAAGAATCGGTTTTGTATCTAAATTCTAGTATACTTATTTAGACTTTTGTCAAGTAGATCATTTCTAGATGATGAACAAACATGAAAAATTTTGAACACCCCAAAATGGAAGTTGGTCCTTCTAGGCTTCATGTCCTCATGGGGTTGACAATTTCATCTTGAAACACAATTCTCCATCCATTGTAATTATATTGCGAGATAAGGTAATGTACACAACTCCTATCATCTTTTCCGTCTTTTCGATTTCTTAAGCTACAAAAATGTAAATATATAAAGTCGCCAATTCCAAACACTTCCATTGACTAGGGGTGGAACAAGCGTGCAAATAGGCTTTGTATTGCAAAGTCCTCGTGATTAAACTTTCCCACTTGAGCGCTTGTTGGTTACGCTTGTAGATGGCGATAGAAAACTTCTTACCCCTTCTTTTACCATCCATACCATAAAAGTGTCCATTGTGGGCAACAAATCCAATTTCCGTACTTCACCATATGGATGTAAATTTAAAGGCTCAAGAGGGTTTCCACTCATAAAGGTTTGCTGACTTGTAATTATCTCATTATCAAATGACACCGTAAGAACCTAATTTGACGTGCATTTTTAGTTGTCCATATTTTACCGCCACTCCGACTATGTTCCTACCTTCCACTCAAACTTTGTTCACTTTGTTGAGGCACTTTAGTTTTCATGCGTCGAAAAGGAAATAAAATAGTATTATATTATTTTTATTTCTACAATTATTCAGCTATGGAATTCGAGCTGTGAATCAATGTATGTAAATTTAAAGTAAAAAAAAGGTAAAGATACATTCGTGAAAATGGACAAAAATAGAGAGAACGTGGAGACTTTATAAATATGCAAGAGATAGGAAGTCCCCATCTACACCGGTGATGGAACAACTCTCTCTGGACCTCGGGCCAAAGGGACTAGCCCCGTTGTCAACCTCGATTTAAGGGGACAAATAAGCAATGAAAGATACAACAAGATATAATTTCTTTCGATTACATTGTCCGTGGACTAAAAAGATTTCTTTTCAAGAATCGCTATTTGATTTATCTATGTTGTAAGAATCGGTTTTGTATCTAAATTCTAGTATACTTATTTAGACTTTTGTCAAGTAGATCATTTCTAGATGATGAACAAACATGAAAAATTTTGAACACCCCAAAATGGAAGTTGGTCCTTCTAGGCTTCATGTCCTCATGGGGTTGACAATTTCATCTTGAAACACAATTCTCCATCCATTGTAATTATATTGCGAGATAAGGTAATGTACACAACTCCTATCATCTTTTCCGTCTTTTCGATTTCTTAAGCTACAAAAATGTAAATATATAAAGTCGCCAATTCCAAACACTTCCATTGACTAGGGGTGGAACAACGTGCAAATAGGCTTTGTATTGCAAAGTCCTCGTGATTAAACTTTCCCACTTGAGCGCTTGTTGGTTACGCTTGTAGATGGCGATAGAAAACTTCTTACCCCTTCTTTTACCATCCATACCATAAAAGTGTCCATTGTGGGCAACAAATCCAATTTCCGTACTTCACCATATGGATGTAAATTTAAAGGCTCAAGAGGGTTTCCACTCATAAAGGTTTGGACTTGTAATTATCTCATTATCAAATGACACCAGCTCAAATAATACATCATAATTGTCGTCTACAACATGTGCAATCAAAGTAATATTAACTCCGAATCTCGATAGCACAGCACTTACGATTACGTGAACATGTCACCTATGTTTCTTTTTGGTTGAATTCTTGAACCGTCCATTGACCTATGGCTAAAGAATATACATATAAATGAAACATGTCACGTGAATCATCGTCCAGCTCATGCGCTAGAAATAATAAAAATGATCACTTTCCTCCTCATCAACAACTAGCACTAGCTTCTCGAGTGGTGGAAGCGGGTCCCAAATATCCGAATCTAAATCTAAATGCGAATATGAATTTCATCCATATATAAGGTGTCGACATACTAGTTCAACTTTGAAATCGTATCCCATATCACTTCTCGCCTAACCTTTGAAAAGATATTGATAATACAAATCCGCATCACCCAACTATTTGGATCCTTCGATGATTTTGTTTCCTTCATAATGTATTTACGACCATGACACCAGCTCAAATAATACATCATAATTGTTGTCCATTAACTAGTTTAGGTACTCGGTGGAAATAAATGAAAGTAAAATCTTGCTTGGTAGGCCTCGTTGCATTGCGGCACACAAATTAGCAATACTTTCATCATTCGTACACTTGAAGATAACCTTGAGTTATTCATGGAGTGAGCGTGCAACGCAAAAGTTTGGGTCCCTTTGTCATTTTGATCCGATTCGGTTCATTTTGGTTCAATCTTTATTCAAAGTGATCGTGAGTAGTAACGAGTGTTTCTTCTTGAGCCATCCAGAAAGTTAGGGACAAGGGTAGGAATTTGGAAGTTTCTCAAGCCTAGATAGATGAGCGGGTAGGGTAGAATCTTGCCCCATAGACTATATGTGCAAAGGGAATTAGTGATTGATTTGGAACCCCTAGTTTAAGTAGCGATAAAATAGGAATGTATGTTTGGGCGGTGCTTAAAGGGCGCTTGGAAGTTCTTGGGCACATAGTTGGAAGGAGCTAGGAGCTGCAAGGAGTGTGTCTTTGGAAGTAGCAGGCTAATTGTAAGGCATGCAAGTTGGAAGAGGCGGCGTTGTCGTGGGTGTGCGAGGCAAGAGCTCAACTTTTGGAGCTAAGGTGTGGAGAAGCCAAGATAGAGTCATCACGGAAGTTGGGATTTTGGGAGAAATTTGTGCCTTGTGAGCTAAGCGTGAGGCCATGAACTGGAGCTTGTGATTAGTGGAACTTAGGAGGTGATGACCTTGCAATGTGAGAAGTGGAGTCTGGTTGTGGGCTACGAAGGGTGTGAATTGTGAAGAAGGCAAGCCTTTGCCTTTTGCTCGCACAACCAAGCTGGCGGAATTGACATGATTACGAGGTGTGGTCTGCAAATGCTAGGAGGGGCCTAGGTCTTGTTTGGCAAGCACGGTTATGAGTGAGCTTTGGGGATCCGGCTGCAACATGGTGAAGGAATCGCGATGGGGATTCACTTGAGGAAGGCGAAATTTGTATTTGGGCTGCAAGCAAATGTGAAAGGGGCCATCGTGGTGGCCGCTCGAGAATTGGGCAGCGAGGTCAATCAAGGGAGATTTGGCGGAGGAGTTCACTAAGGAGAAATGTTGCTAAGGAGGTTGGTGAGGAGCTCGCTAGGGAACGAGTACCATATATTCAAGGTGTGTGATGTGCTCGAGGGAGCTTGGGTGTGTTGGACATGAGCATGTAAGAACTCCAGAATTCAGCATCCTTGGGGGTAGGATGTTGTTCCCTACCCATGTTGAAGAGCATAGGGGGCCATGCTCGGCTTGGAGGGAACGTTCTCTTAGGGAGATGTGCCCTTAGGGAGATGTGGTCTCCCTATTCTTTGACACGCATCACAGCTCCTGATAAATTTCCATGTCCCTTTGCATAGTGGACCACCAAAAGCCTGCGTCAAAATCTTCTTCGATGCGAATAATGTCCCCCGCCTCCTTAGTATGTAGAGGGCCTCCGCCACCACGCAATTTGTTCGCCTCCAAACACCTTGAACTACTTTGTCTAGTCCTAGCTTATAGAGGATTCCTTTCCTCGAGACAATATGGTCGCCTTATGCACGAATCTGACTTTTCCTTCTCGTGATAATCCGGTTGGTATCCGTCCCTAGTTGTGCCCCATCTCGATGTGCGCCACGTGTCCTCCTCGATGATCCCGATCATCAAATCTCATCTTCTATATACGATATAAGCGACATGTATATATAGCCCTCTGCGTGACATTCGAAATTGAACCCCCTCCCGCCCCAATTCCAAGGAAGTTATCCTCCTTGGCTCATGAAATGCATGGCTCTATCTCATATCCTTTCTACCATGGTCTCGACAAGGAACTTTCTACCAAACCCCAAAGGCCAAGGACTTCCTACCGCTTGGATATTTATAGTCAAGTCCAAGGAACTTTGTTTCTGATGTCATAATAGACCCCTAATTCCCCTATATGTGTATCAAATGGGTTTTCTAACATATCCTACTCTCGCCTCCTTTCTACCCGTTAACGGCTAAGTCTAGGACATCCTCAGTTCTCTCAATTAACCAAGTCCGGACCACCTACGGACGTCCTCTGAGCGACTTACCTACTATCTACCTTCCGTCTCGAAACTCGATTACGCTAGCTCGGACGCCTACAAATCCCCTACTTCCTACGAATTGTAGTCATCCTCCCTTCATCCATCGCAAAAACTTCCCTACCGTAACCTTGCCTTGGTCCCCAAATTGTCTCGTGTTTTGCCAAAACTTAGCTGACCAAACTTTTCCGTTCCACAAACTTTTAAAAGCTTGTTTGAAAAGTTTGACAAAGTGCTTCTTTGTCCTCTTGATAAACCGTAGAATCAAGTTATATCTTTTACGATTATGATGACCTTAAACAATTCCAATCACTTGGAGATACAAGTCACAAGAACTTGTTCGCAACTAATTTAAAAGAAGGCCAAAATTGCTCAAAATCATCTCACAAGATCTCTTCTATCTCATCTTCTATATATGCGTTAGGTCATCTTTGTAAAAGATGCACAGACTTTGGTCAAGAGGATCATTGAAACAAATGTTTTGCAATTGCAAGTAGACTTTAAATTGATTCCTTTCACGACGAGAAATCGAAGTAACCTGCACTATATATTGGGGAAGTCCTTCAAAATGTCGCTATATTTTCAAACTAGATCCCTTGTGGAGCAACAAAATTAGAGCCATACTTCCAAAACATCTTGGAATTGAGTGTGGCGACTTCCTTGTTGACGACGAAGACATTCTTAGTACAAAAGACAATTATGAGGGAATTTTTCTAAGTGATGAAGATTATGTAGAAGAAGAAGAAGAAGAAGATTATGTAGAAGAAGAAGAAGATTATGTAGAAGAAGAAGAAGAAGAAGATTATGTAGAAGAAGAAGAAGAAGAAGATTATGTAGAAGAAGAAGAAGAAGAAGATTATGTAGAAGAAGAAGAAGATTATGTAGAAAATGAGGAAGAGGAAGAGGAAAATGAGTATGAGCATAATAGTTCAATGACAAAGAAAGCAAATATGAGCAAGACATTCATCTTGATGTGGAAGACATGAAAAAATCGTCCAAGGTCCAAGGTATGAAGAAATTGAATGTAGCAACTCCTTCACTAATGACGAAGATATTCTTGGTGAGGATGAAGATGATGATGAGGAATATTTCTAAGCGAAGAGGAAGAAGATTATGCAAAAATATTTTTGCTGAAGAGGGAATAACTATAAGGAAAATGATGAAGAAAAGAATATAAAGAAGATGAAGAAGAAACTACTACAAGGAAAATGAAGAAGAAATCGATTATAACGACAAGCATATTTTTAGTGAAGAACACGAATATGAGCAATACATTTTACTCAAGACGAATATGAGGAGGACATTTCTACTCAAGAGGTAAACCAATATGCGAGGACATTTCTACGCATCTTGATCTAGGTACATTTTTATGAAGAAAAAATGAATATGAGGAGGACATTTCTACTCAAGAGGTAAACCAATATGAGGAGGACATTTCTACGCATCTTGATCTAGGTACATTTTTATGAAGAAAAAATGAATATGAGAACGAAGAATTTCTCTTAGAAGAAGTAAACCAATATGAGGAGAACTTAGATATTTTTATAGAGCAAGAAAATGAATATGAGAAAGATATTTTTATTGAAGAGGAAAACAAATATGAAGAAGACGTCCTTAAGACATTCACTCAAGACATTCTTACTCCACAAGAAGATGAATATGAGGAACTATGGAATGCCATTTGCAACACGCCATATCTTTTTCACGTGAGGCGTAAGTGGCCGTGTGCTTCTCCATGCGGTCAAGCAAGGTCAATTAGGGCTCATCTCATCATGTACCTCGTCCGTGGTGATCAAGTCTCGTGAAACTAAGTGTGACAACATGAAGTGCACCAGCTCTTCATTTTGCTCGCTTTCAAAATGTATGGCACATTGGTGAGGACTTTGATAAATTTATCAAGTCTTTGCGCTCAAGCCTTTCACGGTCACATACATGGTGTGGGGCTTCCTAGCTCTTGGACTTCACAGCTTTCTTTCCACAACATGTGTCCATTGCTCTCAAGCGCGCATCGAGGCATCCTTAGGGCGACAATGATAATAGGTGATCATGGTGACACCTCGATTGGTCCAGTGATCCTGTGGCACACCGTTTTCATCGTGAATCGAGCCACCAAAGCGTGCTCACATCCTCTAAAACCTACTTAGTCATGATATTGCGAGCCATAGATTTTAGATTCGAGCTTAGTTGCTTGGCTTACACGGACCCTTGAGGTCCCTAGCTAGTGTTAGCCTTTGAAAGGTAGATGGGCTTACCCCATCTCTTCTCCTTTAATAAAAGCCCTTTTATTTTCTTCTCCATGCGGCATGTATTATTTGTTACTTGCAAATATATTTACTATATATATCAAATTTTATATTTTTGTATTTAACTATTTAAGTTATAAAAATATAAAATACAAAGTATCGATACTCACCTATAGGTGTGGGCCTTGTGTAGCGTGTCTTGTCGACAATTAGGTGCTATGTACCAAGGGAAGAAGCTTCATACATGATGCCCATGTCTATGGCCGGGAAGGATGTGGTGGACATGTGGTGATTGTAGGATATGGTCGAGGAAAGGGTAAAGGGGCCCTAGATCATCATGCAGCTAGGCAGCAGGCATCACTCCAATAGGACGTACATTCGTCGTGACCTCTTTAGATCAAGCGTTTGCCGGCATGGTGCGATTAGCTTCATGTATAAATTTGCAAATTTAAAGGAGCTTGGGCGAGGATCGCTTTGTTGGCAACTTTTGGTGCTAGATATGAGTGCGAAATGAGGGACTTGCGATGCAAGCTCATGCCATCCCGAGGTCGCTCCATTCGTGAGCTCCACTCATATAGAGCAAGCACCTCGGCGGTGGCCTTGTTGCCGTGGGCATAGCGGCTATGCCATATCACCACACTCTTTGTGTTCATGCTGCGGCGTGGCGTGCCTCAAAGTTTGAGTTCACCACATTTTGCATACCCTACCCATACCCAATCGGACTCCATGTCATCATATCATTTGTGCCATGCTATGAGAAACCTAACTGGCCCATCGGCTGGAAATGACAGTAAGAACCTAATTTGACGTGCATTTTTAGTTGTCCATATTTTACCGCCACTCCGACTATGTTCCTACCTTAGGACGACAATGATAATAGGTGATCATGGTGACACCTCGATTGGTCCAGTGATCCTGTGGCACACCGCTTTCATCGTGAATCGAGCCACCAAAGCGTGCTCACATCCTCTAAAACCTACTTAGTCATGATATTGCAGGAGCCATAGATTTTAGATTGAGCTTAGTTGCTTACACGGACCCTTGAGGTCCCTAGCTAGTGTTAGCCTTTGAAAGGTAGATGGCTTACCCCATCTCTTCTCCTTTAATAAAAGCCCTTTTATTTTCTTCTCCATGCGGCATGTATTATTTGTTACTTGCAAATATATTTACTATATATATTAAATTTTATATTTTTGTATTTAACTATTTAAGTTATAAAAATATAAAATACAAAGTATCGATACTCACCTATAGGTGTGGGCCTTGTGTAGCGTGTCTTGTCGACAATTAGGTGCTATGTACCAAGGGAAGAAGCTTCATACATGATGCCCATGTCATGGCCGGGAAGGATGTGGTGGACATGTGGTGATTGTAGGATATGGTCACAGGAAAGGGTAAAGGGGCCCTAGATCATCATGCAGCTAGGCAGCAGGCATCACTCCAATAGGACGTACATTCGTGACCTCTTTAGATCAAGCGTTTGCCAGCATGGTGCAGTTAGCTTCATGTATAAATTTGCAAATTTAAAGGAGCTTGGGCGAGGATCGCTTTGTTGGCAACTTTTTGGTGCTAGATATGAGTGCGAAATGAGGGACTTGCACGATGCAAGCTCATGCCATCCTGAGGCTGCTCCATTCGTGAGCTCCACTCATATAGAGCAAGCACCTCTTGCAGCTGGCCAGCCCTTGTTGCCAGTGGGCATAGCCGGCTATGCTATCGAGGCAATCCATATCACCACACTCTTTGTGTTCATGCTGCGAAAAACGTGGCGTGCCTCAAAGTTTGAGTTCACCACATTTTGCGTACCCCTACCCATACCCAGCAATCACCACCGTCCATGTCATCATATCATTTGTGCCATGCTATGAGAAACCTAACCTGGCCTGCATCGGCTGGAAATGACACCGTAAGAACCTAATTTGACGTGCATTTTTTAGTTGTCCATATTTTACCGCCACTCCGACTATGTTCCTACCTTCCTTAGACTCAAACTTTGTTCACTTTGTTGAGGCACTTTAGTTTTCATGCGTCGAAAAGGAAATAAAATAGTATTATATTATTTTTATTTTCTACAATTATTCAGCTATGGAATTCGAGCTGTGAATCAATGTATGTAAAATTTAAAGTAAAAAAAAGGTAAAGATACATTCGTGAAAAATCGGACAAAAATAGAGAGAACGTGGAGACTTTATAAATATGCAAGAGATAGGAAGTCCCCATCTACAGGGTGATGGAACAACTCTCTGGACCTCGGGCCAAAGGGGACTAGCCCCGTTGTCAACCTCGATTTAAGGGGACAAATAAGCAATGAAAGATACAACAAGATATAATTTCTTTCAGGATTACATTGTCCGTGGACTAAAAAGATTTCTTTTCAAGAATCGCTATTTGATTTATCTATGTTGTAAGAATCGGTTTTGTATCTAAATTCTAGTATACTTATTTAGACTTTTGTCAAGTAGATCATTTCTAGATGATGAACAAACATGAAAAATTTTGAACACCCCAAAATGGAAGTTGGTCCTTCTAGGCTTCATGTCCTCATGGGGTTGACAATTTCATCTTGAAACACAATTCTCCATCCATTGTAAATTATATTGAGATAAGGTAATGTACACAACTCCTATCATCTTTTCCGTCTTTTCGATTTCTTAACTGTACAAAAAATGTAAATATATAAAGTCGCCAATTCCAAACACTTCCATTGACTAGGGGTGGAACAACGTGCAAATAGGCTTTGTATTGCAAAGTCCTCGTGATTAAACTTTCCCACTTGAGCGCTTGTTGGTTACGCTTGTAGATGGCGATAGAAAACTTCTTACCCTTCTTTTACCATCCATACCATAAAAGTGTCCATTGTGGGCAACAAATCCAATTTCCGTACTTCACCATATGGATGTAAATTTAAAGGCTCAAGAGGGTTTCCACTCATAAAGGTTTGCTGACTTGTAATTATCTCATTATCAAATGACACCAGCTCAAATAATACATCATAATTGTCGTCTACAACATGTGCAATCAAAGTAATATTAACTCCGAATCTCGATAGCACAGCACTTACGATTCTGATGAACATGTCACCTATGTTTCTTTTTGGTTGAATTCTTGAACCGTCCATTGACCTATGGCTAAAGAATATACATATAAATGAAACATGTCACGTGAATCATCGTCCAGCTCATGCGCTAGAAATAATAAAAATGATCACTTTCCTCCTCATCAACAACTAGCACTAGCTTCTCGAGTGGTGGAAGCCGGGTCCCAAATATCCGAATCTAAATCTAAATGCGAATATGAATTTCATCCATATATAAGGTGTCGACATACTAGTTCAACTTTGAAATCGTATCCCATATCACTTCTCGCCTAACCTTTGAAAAGATATTGATAATACAAATCGCATCACCCAACTATTTGGATCCTTGATGATTTTGTTTCCTTCATAATGTATTTACGACCATGACACCGACCCCCAACGCTGCAAATATCCATCATTGTTGTCCATTAACTAGTTTAGGTACTCGGTGGAAATAAATGAAAGTAAAATCTTGCTTGGTAGGCCTCGTTGCATTGCGGCACACAAATTAGCAATACTTTCATCATTCGCGGTACACTTGAAGATAACCTTGAGTTATTCATGGAGTGAGCGTGCAACGCAAAAGTTTGGGTCCCTTTGTCATTTTGATCCGATTCGGTTCATTTTGGTTCAATCTTTATTCAAAGTGATCGGTGAGTAATGTGAGTGTTTCTTCTTGAGCCATCCAGAAAGTTAGGGACAAGGGTAGGAATTTGGAAGTTTCTCAAGCCTAGATAGATGAGCGGGTAGGGTAGAATCTTGCCCCATAGACTATATGTGCAAAGGGAATTAGTGATTGATTTGGAACCCCTAGTTTAAGTAGCGATAAAATAGGAATGTATGTTTGGTGGAGCGGTGCTTAAAGGCGGCTTGGAAGTTCTTGGGCACATAGTTGGAAGGAGCTAGGAGCTGCAAGGAGTGTGTCTTTGGAAGTAGCAGGCTAATTGTAAGGCATGCAAGTTGGAAGAGGCGTTGTCGTGGGTGTCTGAGGCAAGAGCTCAACTTTTGGAGCTAAGGTGTGGAGAAGCCAAGATAGAGTCGTCACGGAAGTTGGGATTTTGGGAGAAATTTGTGCCTTGTGAGCTAAGCGTGAGGCCATGAACTGGAGCTTGTGATTAGTGGAACTTAGGAGGTGATGACCTTGCAATGTGAGAAGTGGAGTCTGGTTGTGGGCTCTGAAGGGTGTGAATTGTGAAGAAGGCAAGCCTTTGCCTTTTGCTCGCACAACCAAGCTGGCGGAATTGACATGATTACGAGGTGTGGTGCTGCAAATGCTAGGAGGGGCCTAGGTCTTGTTTGGCAAGCACGGTTATGAGTGAGCTTTGGGGATCCGGCTGCAACATGGTGAAGGAATCGCGATGGGGATTCACTTGAGGAAGGCGAAATTTGTATTTGGGCTGCAAGCAAATGTGAAAGGGGCCATCGTGGTGGCCGCTCGAGAATTGGGCAGCGAGGTCAATCAAGGGAGATTTGGCGGAGGAGTTCACTAAGGAGAAATGTTGCTAAGGAGGTTGGTGAGGAGCTCGCTAGGCAGTACCATATATTCAAGGTGTGTGATGTGCTCGAGGGAGCTTGGGTGTGTTGGACATGAGCATGTAAGAACTCGAATTGATCCTTGGGGTAGGATGTTGTTCCCTACCCATGTTGAAGAGCATAGGGGCCATGCTCGGCTTGGAGGGAACGTTCTCTTAGGGAGATGTGCCCTTAGGGAGATGTGGTCTCCCTATCCTTTGACACGCATCACAGCTCCTGATAAATTTCCATGTCCCTTTGCATAGTGGACCACCAAAAGCCTGCAGTCAAAATCTTCTTCGCAGTCACTTGTGCAGAATAATGTCCCCCCGCCTCCTTAGTATGTAGAGGGCCTCCGCCACCACGCAATTTGTTCGCCTCCAAACACCTTGAACTACTTTGTCTAGTCCTAGCTTATAGAGGATTCCTTTC
The DNA here is from genome assembly GCA_010909165.1 of Anthoceros angustus. Lineage (NCBI taxonomy): Eukaryota > Viridiplantae > Streptophyta > Anthocerotopsida > Anthocerotales > Anthocerotaceae > Anthoceros > Anthoceros angustus. The sequence continues at coordinate 162,894 of VJWM01000151.1, forward strand.
CTCGACAATATGGTGCGCCTTATGCACGACACTTCTCGCCTAACCTTTGAAAAGATATTGATAATACAAATCCGCATCACCCAACTATTTGGATCCTTCGATGATTTTGTTTCCTTCATAATGTATTTACGACCAAACGACCCCCAACGCTGCAAATATCCATCATTGTTGTCCATTAACTAGTTTAGGTACTGGTGGAAATAAATGAAAGTAAAATCTTGCTTGGTAGGCCTCGTTGCATTGCGGCACAAATTAGCAATACTTTCATCATTCGCGGTACACTTGAAGATAACCTTGAGTTATTCATGGAGTGAGCGTGCAACGCAAAAGTTTGGGTCCCTTTGTCATTTTGATCCGATTCGGTTCATTTTGGTTCAATCTTTATTCAAAGTGATCGGTGAGTAGTAACGAGTGTTTCTTCTTGAGCCATCCAGAAAGTTAGGGACAAGGGTAGGAATTTGGAAGTTTCTCAAGCCTAGATAGATGAGCGGTAGGGTAGAATCTTGCCCCATAGACTATATGTGCAAAGGGAATTAGTGATTGATTTGGAACCCCTAGTTTAAGTAGCGATAAAATAGGAATGTATGTTTGGCTGGAGCAGTGCTTAAAGGGCGCTTGGAAGTTCTTGGGCACATAGTTGGAAGGAGCTAGGAGCTGCAAGGAGTGTGTCTGGGAAGTAGCAGGCTAATTGTAAGGCATGCAAGTTGGAAGAGGCGCGTTGTCGTGGGTGTGCAGAGGCAAGAGCTCAACTTTTGGAGCTAAGGTGTGGAGAAGCCAAGATAGAGTCGTCACGGAAGTTGGGATTTTGGGAGAAATTTGTGCCTTGTGAGCTAAGCGTGAGGCCATGAACTGGAGCTTGTGATTAGTGGAACTTAGGAGGTGATGACCTTGCAATGTGAGAAGTGGAGTCTTGGTTGTGGGCTCTGAAGGGTGTGAATTGTGAAGAAGGCAAGCCTTTGCCTTTTGCTCGCACAACCAAGCTGGCGGAATTGACATGATTACGAGGTGTGGTCTGCAAATGCTAGGAGGGGCCTAGGTCTTGTTTGGCAAGCACTTATGAGTGAGCTTTGGGGATCCGGCTGCAACATGGTGAAGGAATCGCGATGGGGATTCACTTGAGGAAGGCGAAATTTGTATTTGGGCTGCAAGCAAATGTGAAAGGGGCCATCGTGGTGGCCGCTCGAGAATTGGGCAGCGAGGTCAATCAAGGGAGATTTGGCGGAGGAGTTCACTAAGGAGAAATGTTGCTAAGGAGGTTGGTGAGGAGCTCGCTAGGAACGAGTACCATATATTCAAGGTGTGTGATGTGCTCGAGGGAGCTTGGGTGTGTTGGACATGAGCATGTAAGAACTCCGAATTGACATCCTTGGGGTAGGATGTTGTTCCCTACCCATGTTGAAGAGCATAGGGGCCATGCTCGGCTTGGAGGAACGTTCTCTTAGGGAGATGTGCCCTTAGGGAGATGTGGTCTCCCTATCCTTTGACACGCATCACAGCTCGATAAATTTCCATGTCCCTTTGCATAGTGGACCACCAAAAACTGCGGTCAAAATCTTCTTGCATCACTTGTGAATAATGTCCCCGCCTCCTTAGTATGTAGAGGGCCTCCGCCACCACGCAATTTGTTCGCCTCCAAACACCTTGAACTACTTTGTCTAGTCCTAGCTTATAGAGGATTCCTTTCCTCGACAATATGGTGCGCCTTATGCACGAATCTGACTTTTCCTTCTCGTGATAATCCGGTTGGTATCCGGTCCCTAGTTGCCCCATCTCGATGTGCGCCACGTGTCCTCCTCGATGATCCCGATCATCAAATCTCATCTTCTATATCGATAACGACATGTATATATAGCCCTCTGCGTGACATTCGAGAAATTGAACCCCCTCCGCCCCAATTCCAAGGAAGTTATCCTCCTTGGCTCATGAAATGCATGGCTCTATCTCATATCCTTTTCTACCATGGTCTCGACAAGGAACTTTCTACGAAACCCCAAAGGCCAAGGACTTCCTACCGCTTGGATATTTATAGTCAAGTCCAAGGAACTTTGTTTCTCGGATGTCATAATAGACCCCTAATTCCCCTATATGTGTATCAAATGGGTTTTCTAACATATCCTACTCTCGCCTCCTTTCTACCGTTAACGGCTAAGTCTAGGACATCCCTGTTCTCTCAATTAACCAAGTCCTGGACCACCTACGGACGTCCTGAGCGACTTACCTACTATCTACCTTCCGTCTCGAAACTCGATTACGCTAGCTCGACGCCTACAAATCCCCTACTTCCTACAGATTGTAGTCATCCTCCTTCATCCATCTGCAAAAACTTCCTACCGTAACCTTTTTGCCCTTGGTCCCCAAATTGTCTCGTGTTTTGCCAAAAACTTAGTGACCAAACTTTTCCGTTCCACAAACTTTTAAAAGCTTGTTTGAAAAGTTTGACAAAGTGCTTCTTTGTCCTCTTGATGAAACCGTAGAATCAAGTTATATCTTTTACGATTATGATGACCTTAAACAATTCCAATCACTTGGAGATACAAGTCACAAGAACTTGTTACGCAACTAATTTAAAAGAGAAGGCCAAAATTGCTCAAAATCATCTCACAAGATCTCTTCTATCTGTCTGAGATATATGCGTTAGGTCATCTTGTAAAAGATGCAGACTTTGGTCAAGAGGATCATTGAAACAAATTTTTGCAATTGCAAGTAGACTTTAAATTGATTCCTTTCACGACGAGAAATCGTCCTACAATTAAAAAGTAACTGCACTATATATTGGGAAGTCCTTCAAAATGTCGCTATATTTTCAAACTAGATCCCTTGTGGAGCAACAAAATTAGTGCCATACTTCCAAAACATCTTGGAATTGAGTGTGGCGACTTCCTTGTTGACGAAGACATTCTTAGTACAAAAGACAATTATGAGGAATTTTTCTAAGTGATGAAGAAGAAGAAGAAGATTATGTAGAAGAAGAAGAAGATTATGTAGAAGAAGAAGAAGAAGAAGATTATGTAGAAGAAGAAGAAGAAGAAGATTATGTAGAAGAAGAAGAAGAAGAAGATTATGTAGAAGAAGAAGAAGAAGAAGATTATGTAGAAGAAGAAGAAGATTATGTAGAAAATGAGGAAGAGGAAGAGGAAAATGAGTATGAGCATAATAGTTCAATGACAAAGAAAGCAAATATGAGCAAGACATTCATCTTGATGTGGAAGACATGAAAAAATCGTCCAAGGTATGAAGAAATTGAATGTAGCAACTCCTTCACTAATGACGAAGATATTCTTGGTGAGGATGAAGATGATGATGAGGGAATATTTCTACGAAACCCCAAAGGCCAAGGACTTCCTACCCGCTTGGATATTTATAGTGAAGTCCAAGGAACTTTGTTTCTCGGATGTCATAATAGACCCCTAATTCCCCTATATATGTGTATCAAATGGGTTTTCTAACATATCCTACTCTCGCCTCCTTTCTACCGTTAACGGCTAAGTCTAGGACATCCCTGTTCTCTCAATTAACCAAGTCCCGGACCACCTACGGACGTCCTGAGCGACTTACCTACTATCTACCTGCGTCTCGAAACTCGATTACGCTGGCTCGGACGCCTACAAATCCCCTACTTCCTACGAATTGTAGTCATCCTCCTTCATCCATCTGCAAAAACTTCCCTACCGTAACCTTCCCTTGGTCCCCAAATTGTCTCGTGTTTTGCCAAAACTTAGTGACCAAACTTTTCCGTTCCACAAACTTTTAAAAGCTTGTTTGAAAAGTTTGACAAAGTGCTTCTTTGTCCTCTTGGTAAACCGTAGAATCAAGTTATATCTTTTACGATTATGATGACCTTAAACAATTCCAATCACTTGGAGATACAAGTCACAAGAACTTGTTCGCAACTAATTTAAAAGAGAAGGCCAAAATTGCTCAAAATCATCTCACAAGATCTCTTCTATCCTATATATATGCGTTAGGTCATCTGTAAAAGATGCAGACTTTGGTCAAGAGGATCATTGAAACAAATTTTTGCAATTGCAAGTAGACTTTAAATTGATTCCTTTCACGACGAGAAATCGTCCTACAATTAAAAAGTAACTGCACTATATATTGGGAAGTCCTTCAAAATGTCGCTATATTTTCAAACTAGATCCCTTGTGGAGCAACAAAATTAGTGCCATACTTCCAAAACATCTTGGAATTGAGTGTGGCGACTTCCTTGTTGACGAAGACATTCTTAGTACAAAAGACAATTATGAGGAATTTTTCTAAGTGATGAAGAAGAAGAAGAAGATTATGTAGAAGAAGAAGAAGAAGAAGATTATGTAGAAGAAGAAGAAGAAGAAGATTATGTAGAAGAAGAAGAAGAAGAAGATTATGTAGAAGAAGAAGAAGAAGAAGATTATGTAGAAGAAGAAGAAGAAGATTATGTAGAAGAAGAAGAAGATTATGTAGAAAATGAGGAAGAGGAAGAGGAAAATGAGTATGAGCATAATAGTTCAACCGACAAAGAAAGCAAATATGAGCAAGACATTCATCTTGATGTGGAAGACATGAAAAAATCGTCCAGGTCCAAGGTATGAAGAAATTGAATGTAGCAACTCCTTCACTAATGACGAAGATATTCTTGGTGAGGATGAAGATGATGATGAGGGAATATTTCTAATCAAGAGGAAGAAGATTATGCAAAAATATTTTTGCTGAAGAGGGAATAACTATAAGGAAAATGATGAAGAAAAGAATATAAAGAAGATGAAGAAGGAAACTACTACAAGGAAAATGAAGAAGAAATCGATTATAACGACAAGCATATTTTTAGTGAAGAACACGCGAATATGAGCAATACATTTTACTCAAGACGAATATGAGGAGGACATTTCTACTCAAGAGGTAAACCAATATGAGGAGGACATTTCTACGCATCTTGGTCTAGGTACATTTTTATGAAGAAAAAATGAATATGAGAACGAAGAATTTCTCTTAGAAGAAGTAAACCAATATGAGGAGAACTTAGATATTTTTATAGAGCAAGAAAATGAATATGAGAAAGATATTTTTATTGAAGAGGAAAACAAATATGAAGAAGGCGTCCTTAAGACATTCACTCAAGACATTCTTACTCCACAAGAAGATGAATATGAGGAACTATGGAATGCCATTTGCAACACGCCATATCTTTTTCACGTGAGGCGTAAGTGGCCGTGTGCTTCTCCATGCGGTCAAGCAAGGTCAATTAGGGCTCATCTCATCATGTACCTCGTCCGTGGTGATCAAGTCTCTGAAACTAAGTGTGACAACATGAAGTGCACCACTCTTCATTTTGCTCGCTTTCAAATGTATGGCACATTGGTGAGGACTTTGATAAATTTTATCAAGTCTGCGCTCAAGCCTTTCACGGTCACATACATGGTGTGGGGCTTCCTAGCTCTTGGACTTCACTTTCTTTCCACAACATGTGTCCATTGCTCTCAGCGCCGCACGAGGCATCCTTAGGACGACAATGATAATAGGTGATCATGGTGACACCTCGATTGGTCCAGTGATCCTGTGGCACACCGTTTTCATCGTGAATCGAGCCACCAAAGCGTGCTCACATCCTCTAAAACCTACTTAGTCATGATATTGCAGAGCCATAGATTTTAGATTCAGCTTAGTTGCTTCCGCTTACGGACCCTTGAGGTCCCTAGCTAGTGTTAGCCTTTGAAAGGTAGATGGGCTTACCCCATCTCTTCTCCTTTAATAAAAGCCCTTTTATTTTCTTCTCCATGCGGCATGTATTATTTGTTAGTTGCAAATATATTTACTATATATATCAAATTTTATATTTTTGTATTTAACTATTTAAGTTATAAAAATATAAAATACAAAGTATCGATACTCACCTATAGGTGTGGGCCTTGTGTAAGCGTGTCGACAATTAGGTGCTATGTACCAAGGGAAGAAGCTTCATACATGATGCCCATGTCTATGGCCGGAAGGATGTGGTGGACATGTGGTGATTGTAGGATATGGTCGTGAGGAAAGGGTAAAGGGGCCTAGATCATCATGCAGCTAGGCAGCAGGCATCACTCCAATAGGACGTACATTCGTGACCTCTTTAGATCAAGCGTTTGCCGATGGTGCGATTAGCTTCATGTATAAATTTGCAAATTTAAAGGAGCTTGGCGAGGATCGCTTTGTTGGCAACTTTTGGTGCTAGATATGAGTGCGAAATGAGGGACTTGCACGATGCAAGCTCATGCCATCCCGAGGTCGCTCCATTCGTGAGCTCCACTCATATAGAGCAAGCACCTCTGGCGGTGGCCAGCCCTTGTTGCCGATGGGCATAGCTATGCCATATCACCACACTCTTTGTGTTCATGTGCACGTGGCGTGCCTCAAAGTTTGAGTTCACCACATTTTGCATACCCCTACCCATACCCAAAGAATCAAGTCCATGTCATCATATCATTTGTGCCATGCTATGAGAAACCTAACTGCTGCATCGGTGGAAATGACACGTAAGAACCTAATTTGACGTGCATTTTTAGTTGTCCATATTTTACCGCCACTCCGACTATGTTCCTACCTTAGGCACTCAAACTTTGTTCACTTTGTTGAGGCACTTTAGTTTTCATCGTCGAAAAGGAAATAAAATAGTATTATATTATTTTTATTTCTACAATTATTCAGCTATGGAATTCGAGCTGTGAATCAATGTATGTAAAATTTAAAGTAAAAAAAAGGTAAAGATACATTCGTGAAAATGGACAAAAATAGAGAACGTGGAGACTTTATAAAATATGCAAGAGATAGGAAGTCCCCATCTACACCGGGTGATGGAACAACTCTCTGGACCTCGGGCCAAAGGGACTAGCCCCGTTGTCAACCTCGATTTAAGGGGACAAATAAGCAATGAAAGATACAACAAGATATAATTTCTTTTCAGATTACATTGTCCGTGGACTAAAAAGATTTCTTTTCAAGAATCGCTATTTGATTTATCTATGTTGTAAGAATCGGTTTTGTATCTAAATTCTAGTATACTTATTTAGACTTTTTGTCAAGTAGATCATTTCTAGATGATGAACAAACATGAAAAATTTTGAACACCCCAAAATGGAAGTTGGTCCTTCTAGGCTTCATGTCCTCATGGGGTTGACAATTTCATCTTGAAACACAATTCTCCATCCATTGTAAATTATCTTGCGAGATAAGGTAATGTACACAACTCCTATCATCTTTTCCGTCTTTTCGATTTCTTAACTGTACAAAAAAATGTAAATATATAAAGTCGCCAATTCCAAACACTTCCATTGACTAGGGGTGGAACAAACGTGCAAATAGGCCTTGTATTGCAAAGTCCTCGTGATTAAACTTTCCCACTTGAGCGCTTGTTGGTTACGCTTGTAGATGGCGATAGAAAACTTCTTACCCCTTCTTTTACCATCCATACCATAAAAGTGTCCATTGTGGGCAACAAATCCAATTTCCCGTACTTCACCATATGGATGTAAATTTAAAGGCTCAAGAGGTCCACTCATAAAGGTTTGCGGACTTGTAATTATCTCATTATCAAATGACACCAGCTCAAATAATACATCATAATTGTCGTCTACAACATGTGCAATCAAAGTAATATTAACTCCGAATCTCGATAGCACAGCACTTACGATTCGTGAACATGTCACCTATGTTTCTTTTTTGGTTGAATTCTTGAACCGTCCATTGACCTATGGCTAAGGAATATACATATAAATGAAACATGTCACGTAAACCATCGTCCAGCTCATGCGCTCTAAATAATAAAAAATGATCACTTTCCTCCTCATCAACAACTAGCACCAGCTTCTCGAGTGGTGGAAGCCGCGGGTCCCAAATATCCGAATCTAAGTCTAAATGCGAATATGAATTTCATCCATATATAAGGTGTCGACATACTAGTTCAACTTTGAAATCGTATCCCATATCACTTCTCGCCTAACCTTTGAAAAGATATTGATAACACAAATCCGCATCACCCAACTATTTGGATCCTTCGATGATTTTGTTTCCTTCATAATGTATTTACGACCCGCGACACTGACCCCCCAACGCTGAAAATATCCATCATTGTTGTCCATTAACTAGTTTAGGTACTCGGTGGAAATAAATGAAAGTAAAATCTTGCTTGGTAGGCCTCGTTGCATTGCGGCACACAAATTAGCAATACTTTCATCATTCGCGGTACATGAAGATAACCTTGAGTTATTCATGGAGTGAGCGTGCAACAAAAGTTTGGGTCCCTTTGTCATTTTGATCCGATTCGGTTCATTTTGGTTCAATCTTTATTCAAAGTGATCGTGAGTAATGTGAGTGTTTCTTCTTGAGCCATCCAGAAAGTTAGGGACAAGGGTAGGAATTTGGAAGTTTCTCAAGCCTAGATAGATGAGCGGGTAGGGTAGAATCTTGCCCCATAGACTATATGTGCAAAGGGAATTAGTGATTGATTTGGAACCCCTAGTTTAAGTAGCGATAAAATAGGAATGTATGTTTGGGGCGGTGCTTAAAGGCGGCTTGGAAGTTCTGGGCACATAGTTGGAAGGAGCTAGGAGCTGCAAGGAGTGTGTCTTTGGAAGTAGCAGGCTAATTGTAAGGCATGCAAGTTGGAAGAGGCGCGGCGTTGTCGTGGGTGTGCAGGCAAGAGCTCAACTTTTGGAGCTAAGGTGTGGAGAAGCCAAGATAGAGTCTTTATCACGGAAGTTGGGATTTTGGGAGAAATTTGTGCCTTGTGAGCTAAGCGTGAGGCCATGAGCTGGAGCTTGTGATTAGTGGAACTTAGGAGGTGATGACCTTGCAATGTGAGAAGTGGAGTCTTGGTTGTGGGCTCTGAAGGGTGTGAATTGTGAAGAAGGCAAGCCTTTGCCTTTTGCTCGCACAACCAAGCTGGAATTGACATGATTACGAGGTGTGGTCTGCAAATGCTAGGAGGGGCCTAGGTCTTGTTTGGCAAGCAGTTATGAGTGAGCTTTGGGGATCCGGCTGCAACATGGTGAAGGAATCGCGATGGGGATTCACTTGAGGAAGGCGAAATTTGTATTTGGGCTGCAAGCAAATGTGAAAGGGGCCATCGTGGTGGCCGCTCGAGAATTGGGCAGCGAGGTCAATCAAGGGAGATTTGGCGGAGGAGTTCACTAAGGAGAAATGTTGCTAAGGAGGTTGGTGAGGAGCTCGCTAGGAACGAGTACCATATATTCAAGGTGTGTGATGTGCTCGAGGGAGCTTGGGTGTGTTGGACATGAGCATGTAAGAACTCCGAATTGACATCCTTGGGGTAGGATGTTGTTCCCTACCCATGTTGAAGAGCATAGGGGCCATGCTCGGCTTGGAGGAACGTTCTCTTAGGGAGATGTGCCCTTAGGGAGATGTGGTCTCCTATCCTTTGACACGCATCACACTCGATAAATTTCCATGTCCCTTTGCATAGTGGACCACCAAAAGCTGCATCAAAATCTTCTTGATCACTTGTGCGAATAATGTCCCCCTCCTTAGTATGTAGAGGGCCTCCGCCACCACTGCAATTTGTTCGCCTCCAAACACCTTGAACTACTTTGTCTAGTCCTAGCTTATAGAGGATTCCTTTCCTCGAGACAATATGGTCGCCTTATGCACGAATCTGACTTTTCCTTCTCGTGATAATCCGGTTGGTATCCGTCCCTAGTTGCGCCCCATCTCGATGTGCGCCACGTGTCCTCCTCGATGATCCCGATCATCAAATCTCATCTTCTATATCTGATATAAGCGACATGTATATAGCCCTCTGCGTGACATTCGAGAAATTGAACCCCCTCCCCCCTCCCCGAATTCCAAGGAAGTTATCCTCCTTGGCTCATGAAATGCATGGCTCTATCTCATATCCTTTTTCTACCATGGTCTCGACAAGGAACTTTCTAAAACCCCAAAGGCCAAGGACTTCCTACGCTTGGATATTTATAGTGAAGTCAAGGAACTTTGTTTCTCGGATGTCATAATAGACCCCTAATTCCCCTATATATGCGTATCAAATGGGTTTTCTAACATATCCTACTCTCGCCTCCAAACACCTTGAACTACTTTGTCTAGTCCTAGCTTATAGAGGATTCCTTTCCTCGACAATATGGTCGCCTTATGCACGAATCTGACTTTTCCTTCTCGTGATAATCCGGTTGGTATCCGGTCCCTAGTTGCGCCCCATCTCGATGTGCGCCACGTGTCCTCCTCGATGATCCGATCATCAAATCTCATCTTCTATATCTGATATAAGCGACATGTATATATAGCCCTCTGCGTGACATTCGAGAAATTGAACCCCCTCCCCCCCTCCCCGAATTCCAAGGAAGTTATCCTCCTTGGCTCATGAAATGCATGGCTCTATCTCATATCCTTTTCTACCATGGTCTCGACAAGGAACTTTCTAAAACCCCAAAGGCCAAGGACTTCCTACGCTTGGATATTTATAGTGAAGTCAAGGAACTTTGTTTCTCGGATGTCATAATAGACCCCTAATTCCCCTATATATGCGTATCAAATGGGTTTTCTAACATATCCTACTCTCGCCTCCAAAACACCTTGAACTACTTTGTCTAGTCCTAGCTTATAGAGGATTCCTTTCCTCGACAATATGGTCGCCTTATGCACGAATCTGACTTTTCCTTCTCGTGATAATCCGGTTGGTATCCGGTCCCTAGTTGCGCCCCATCTCGATGTGCGCCACGTGTCCTCCTCGATGATCCCGATCATCAAATCTCATCTTCTATATCTGATATAAGCGACATGTATATATAGCCCTCTGCGTGACATTCGAGAAATTGAACCCCCTCCCCCTCCCCGAATTCCAAGGAAGTTATCCTCCTTGGCTCATGAAATGCATGGCTCTATCTCATATCCTTTTCTACCATGGTCTCGACAAGGAACTTTCTACCGAAACCCCAAAGGCCAAGGACTTCCTACCCGCTTGGATATTTATAGTGAAGTCCAAGGAACTTTGTTTCTGGATGTCATAATAGACCCCTAATTCCCCTATATATGTATCAAATGGGTTTTCTAACATATCCTACTCTCGCCTCCTTTCTACCGTTAACGGCTAAGTCTAGGACATCCTGTGTTCTCTCAATTAACCAAGTCCGGACCACCTACGGACGTCCTCTGAGCGACTTACCTACTATCTACCTTCTGCGTCTCGAAACTCGATTACGCTGGCTCGGACGCCTACAAATCCCCTACTTCCTACAGATTGTAGTCATCCTCCCTTCATCCATCGCAAAAACTTCCCTACGTAACCTTCGCCTTGGTCCCCAAATTGTCTCGTGTTTTGCCAAAAACTTAGCTGACCAAACTTTTCCGTTCCACAAACTTTTAAAAGCTTGTTTGAAAAGTTTGACAAAGTCTTCTTTGTCCTCTTGATAAACCGTAGAATCAAGTTATATCTTTTACGATTATGATGACCTTAAACAATTCCAATCACTTGGAGATACAAGTCACAAGAACTTGTTCGCAACTAATTTAAAAGAGAAGGCCAAAATTGCTCAAAATCATCTCACAAGATCTCTTCTATCTGAGATATATGCGTTAGGTCATCTTTGTAAAAGATGCAGACTTTGGTCAAGAGGATCATTGAAACAAATTTTTGCAATTGCAAGTAGACTTTAAATTGATTCCTTTCACGAGAAATCGTCCTACAATTAAAAAGTAACTGCACTATATATTGGGAAGTCCTTCAAAATGTCGCTATATTTTCAAACTAGATCCCTTGTGGAGCAACAAAATTAGTGCCATACTTCCAAAACATCTTGGAATTGAGTGTGGCGACTTCCTTGTTGTTGACGAAGACATTCTTAGTACAAAAGACAATTATGAGGAATTTTTCTAAGTGATGAAGAAGAAGATTATGTAGAAGAAGAAGAAGAAGAAGAAGAAGATTATGTAGAAGAAGAAGAAGAAGATTATGTAGAAGAAGAAGAAGAAGAAGAAGAAGAAGAAGAAGAAGAAGAAGAAGAAGAAGAAGAAGAAGAAGAAGAAGATTATGTAGAAGAAGAAGAAGAAGAAGATTATGTAGAAAATGAGGAAGAGGAAGAGGAAAATGAGTAGGAGCATAATAGTTCAACTGCCAAAGAAAGCAAATATGAGCAAGACATTCATCTTGATGTGGAAGACATGAAAAAAATCGTCCAGGGTCCAAGGTATGAAGAAATTGAATGTAGCATCTCCTTCACTAATGACGAAGATATTCTTGGTGAGGATAAAGATGATGATGAGGGAATATTTCTAACTGAAGAGGAAGAAGATTATGCAAAAAATATTTTTGCTGAAGCGGGGAATAACTATAAGGAAAATGATGAAGAAAAAGAATATAAAGAAGATGAAGAAGAAAACGACTACAAGGAAAATGAAGAAGAAATCGATTATAACGACAAGCATATTTTTAGTGAAGAACGCGACGAATATGAGCAATACATTTTTACTGAAGACGAATATGAGGAGGACATTTCTACTCAAGAGGTAAACCAATATGAGGAGGACATTTCTACGCATCTTGATCTAGGTACATTTTTATGAAGAAAAAATGAATATGAGAACGAAGAATTTCTCTTAGAAGAAGTAAACCAATATGAGGAGAACTTAGATATTTTTATAGAGCAAGAAAATGAATATGAGAAAGATATTTTTATTGAAGAGGAAAACAAATATGAAGAAGACGTCCTTAAGACATTCACTCAAGACATTCTTACTCCACAAGAAGATGAATATGAGGAACTATGGAATGCCATTTGCAACACGCCATATCTTTTTCACGTGAGGCGTAAGTGGTGTGCTTCTCCATGCGGTCAAGCAAGGTCAATTAGGGCTCATCTCATCATGTACCTCGTCCGTGGTGATCAAGTCTCTGAAACTAAGTGTGACAACATGAAGTGCACCACTCTTCATTTTGCTCGCTTTCAAAATGTATGGCACATTGGTGAGGACTTTGATAAATTTTATCAAGTCTGCGCTCAAGCCTTTCACGGTCACATACATGGTGTGGGGCTTCCTAGCTCTTGGACTTCACTTTCTTTCCACAACATGTGTCCATTGCTCTCCAACATACGAGGCATCCTTAGGGCGACAATGATAATAGGTGATCATGGTGACACCTCGATTGGTCCAGTGATCCTGTGGCACACCGTTTTCATCGTGAATCGAGCCACCAAAGCGTGCTCACATCCTCTAAAACCTACTTAGTCATGATATTGCAGAGCCATAGATTTTAGATTCGAGCTTAGTTGCTTCCGCTTACGGACCCTTGAGGTCCCTAGCTAGTGTTAGCCTTTGAAAGGTAGATGGGCTTACCCCATCTCTTCTCCTTTAATAAAAGCCCTTTTATTTTCTTCTCCATGCGGCATGTATTATTTGTTACTTGCAAATATATTTACTATATATATCAAATTTTATATTTTTGTATTTAACTATTTAAGTTATAAAAATATAAAATACAAAGTATCGATACTCACCTATAGGTGTGGGCCTTGTGTAGCGTGTCGACAATTAGGTGCTATGTACCAAGGGAAGAAGCTTCATACATGATGCCCATGTCTATGGCGGAAGGATGTGGTGGACATGTGGTGATTGTAGGATATGGTCGCAGGAAAGGGTAAAGGGCCCTAGATCATCATGCAGCTAGGCAGCAGGCATCACTCCAATAGGACGTACATTCGTCGACGACCTCTTTAGATCAAGCGTTTGCCATAGTGCGATTAGCTTCATGTATAAATTTGCAAATTTAAAGGAGCTTGGGCGAGGATCGCTTTGTTGGCAACTTTTGGTGCTAGATATGAGTGCGAAATGAGGGACTTGCGATGCAAGCTCATGCCATCCCGAGGTCGCTCCATTCGTGAGCTCCACTCATATAGAGCAAGCACCTCGCGCCTTGTTGCCGTGGGCATAGCCGGCTATGCCATATCACCACACTCTTTGTGTTCATGCTGCAAAAACGTGGCGTGCCTCAAAGTTTGAGTTCACCACATTTTGCATACCCCTACCCATACCCGACAATCGGCTCCATGTCATCATATCATTTGTGCCATGCTATGAGAAACCTAACTTTTGGCTGCATCGGCTGGAAATGACAATAAGAACCTAATTTGACGTGCATTTTTAGTTGTCCATATTTTACCGCCACTCCGACTATGTTCCTACCTTAGACTCAAACTTTGTTCACTTTGTTGAGGCACTTTAGTTTTTCATGCGTCGAAAAGGAAATAGAATAGTATTATATTATTTTTTATTTCTACAATTATTTAGCTATGGAATTCCAGAAACTGTGAATCAATTTATGTAAAATTCAAAGTAAAAAAAAAAGGTAAAGATACATTCGTGAAAAATCTGGACAAAAATAGAGAGAACGTGGAGACTTTATAAATATGCAAGAGATAGGAAGTCCCCATCTACACCGGGGTGATGGAAGAACTCTCTACAGACCTCAGGCCAAAGGGGACTAGCCCCCCGTTGTCAACCTCGATTTAAGGGGACAAATAAGCAATGAAAGATACAACAAGATAATTTCTTTCAGGATTACATTGTCCGTGGACTAAAAAAGATTTCTTTTTCAAGAATCGCTATTTGATTTATCTATGTTGTAAGAATCGGTTTTTGTATCTAAATTCTAGTATACTTATTTAGACTTTTGTCAAGTAGATCATTTCTAGATGATGAACAAACATGAAAAATTTTGAACACCCCAAAATGGAAGTTGGTCCTTCTAGGCTTCATGTCCTCATGGGGTTGACAATTTCATCTTGAAACACAATTCTCCATCCATTGTAAATTATCTTTATTGCGGATAAGGTAATGTACACAACTCCTATCATCTTTTCCGTCTTTTCGATTTCTTAACTGTACAAAAATGTAAATATATAAAGTCGCCAATTCCAAACACTTCCATTGACTAGGTGGAACAAAGCGTGCAAATAGGCTTTGTATTGCAAAGTCCTCGTGATTAAACTTTCCCACTTGAGCGCTTGTTGGTTACGCTTGTAGATGGCGATAGAAAACTTCTTACCCTTCTTTTACCATCCATACCATAAAAGTGTCCATTGTGGGCAACAAATCCAATTTCCGTACTTCACCATATGGATGTAAATTTAAAGGCTCAAGAGGGTTTCCACTCATAAAGGTTTGGACTTGTAATTATCTCATTATCAAATGACACCAGCTCAAATAATACATCATAATTGTCGTCTACAACATGTGCAATCAAAGTAATATTAACTCCGAATCTCGATAGCACAGCACTTACCGATTAAGTGAACATGTCACCTATGTTTCTTTTTGGTTGAATTCTTGAACCGTCCATTGACCTATGGCTAAAGAATATACATATAAATGAAACATGTCACGTGAATCATCGTCCAGCTCATGCGCTAGAAATAATAAAAATGATCACTTTCCTCCTCATCAACAACTAGCACTAGCTTCTCGAGTGGTGGAAGCCGGGTCCCAAATATCCGAATCTAAATCTAAATGCGAATATGAATTTCATCCATATATAAGGTGTCGACATACTAGTTCAACTTTGAAATCGTATCCCATATCACTTCTCGCCTAACCTTTGAAAAGATATTGATAATACAAATCGCATCACCCAACTATTTGGATCCTTCGATGATTTTGTTTCCTTCATAATGTATTTACGTTGCCGATATCAACTTCCAACGCTGCAAATATCCATCATTGTTGTCCATTAACTAGTTTAGGTACTCGGTGGAAATAAATGAAAGTAAAATCTTGCTTGGTAGGCCTCGTTGCATTGCGGCACACAAATTAGCAATACTTTCATCATTCGCGGTACACTTGAAGATAACCTTGAGTTATTCATGGAGTGAGCGTGCAACGAAAAAGTTTGGGTAATTTTTCCGGTTCTGAAATATGGAAATGGTGTAGACCAATTACATTAGGTAATTACATTATAATAAATATGTTCATAAGAATGAATGATAGAATAACCAAGAAAGGCTAGACTTAATCTAAGTGAAAAGACATAACTCTTCATAAAGGGCGAACCCTAATGAAAGGGTAAGCCAATTTGAAATCTATATACACACCACATATATCTAGGTAATATCGAACCCTAATGAGTCAACACCTATTCAATACTCCCACTTGTTGATCATTACGTGAACATGTCACCTATGTTTCTTCTTGAGCCTTGTGGAGACCCACGTTGAGCTCAAGTGTGTGTGTAGATTGATACCAGTAACTACCTATAAGAGCGTAATGGAGCCTCTATGTGAAGGCGATTCTTGTTGTGTGTGCCATAAGCATAATAGCTTGTTTTTACGTCCCGGCCTTCATTCACACGATTCTCGGAGTGTGATCGAAGCTCCTAGACACGGCTGTCTTCGCCTTCTCGTGGTCTCGCGACCTTTTCACCCAAGCGCCTGCGGTCTACTGTGAGGATTCTCAGGGCGTGTTTTGCTTCGCAGAACGACCGCCTCCTTAGTATGTAGAGGGCCTCCACCACGCAATTTGTTCGCCTCCAAACACCTTGAACTACTTTGTCTAGTCCTAGCTTATAGAGGATTCCTTTCCTCGATAATATGGTGCCGCCTTATGCACGAATCTGACTTTTCCTTCTCGTGATAATCCGGGTATCCGGTCCCTAGTTGCGCCCCATCTCGATGTGCGCCACGTGTCCTCCTCGATGATCCCGATCATCAAATCTCATCTTCTATATTATAACCGACATGTATATATAGCCCTCTGCGTGACATTCGAGAAATTGAACCCCTCCTCCCCGCCTCAATTCCAAGGAAGTTATCCTCCTTGGCTCATGAAATGCATGGCTCTATCTCATATCCTTTTCTACCATGGTCTCGAACTTTCTACGAAACCCCAAAGGCCAAGGACTTCCTACCCGCTTGGATATTTATAGTGAAGTCCAAGGAACTTTGTTTCTCGGATGTCATAATAGACCCCTAATTCCCCTATATATGTGTATCAAATGGGTTTTCTAACATATCCTACTCTGCCTCCTTTCTATTAACGGCTAAGTCTAGGACATCCTGTTCTCTCAATTAACCAAGTCTGGACCACCCACGGACGTCCTGAGCACTTACCTACTATCTACCTTCCTGCTCAAACTCGATTCCGCTGGCGACGCCTACAAATCCTACTTCCTACCCGAATTGTAGTCATCCTCCCTTCATCCATCTGCAAAAACTTCCTACGAACCTTCTCCCTTGGTCCCCAAATTGTCTCGTGTTTTGCCAAAACTTAGCTGACCTTTTCCGTTCCACAAACTTTTAAAAGCTTGTTTGAAAAGTTTGACAAAGTCTTCTTTGTCCTCTTGAAACCGTAGAATCAAGTTATATCTTTTACGCTTATGATGACCTTAAACAATTCCAATCACTTGGAGATACAAGTCACAAGAACCGTGGTGCTTCAACATCTGGCCGGAGGTGGCCGCTAGGGAAGGCCAAGGCACAACAAGAGTCAGGCTTGAGGAGCGACGCCAGTAGCTACGTTGCCGATATCAGTGAGGGGCCGAGGCCCCAACACCCACACCCAGTGGGAGCTCCACCGCCGCCTGTACCTCCACACAGAAGCCAATCTTCACCGTAACTGCTTTGATGTACGCAGATGCGAACGTGGTGAGTTCCACTATGCCTTATGCACGAATCTGACTTTTCCTTCTCGTGATAATCCGGGTATCCGGTCCCTAGTTGCGCCCCATCTCGATGTGCGCCACGTGTCCTCCTCGATGATCCCGATCATCAAATCTCATCTTCTATATTATAACCGACATGTATATATAGCCCTCTGCGTGACATTCGAGAAATTGAACCCCTCCTCCCCGCCTCAATTCCAAGGAAGTTATCCTCCTTGGCTCATGAAATGCATGGCTCTATCTCATATCCTTTTCTACCATGGTCTCGAACTTTCTACCGAAACCCCAAAGGCCAAGGACTTCCTACCCGCTTGGATATTTATAGTGAAGTCCAAGGAACTTTGTTTCTCGGATGTCATAATAGACCCCTAATTCCCCTATATATGCGTATCAAATGGGTTTTCTAACATATCCTACTCTGCCTCCTTTCTATTAACGGCTAAGTCTAGGACATCCTGTTCTCTCAATTAACCAAGTCTGGACCACCCACGGACGTCCTGAGCACTTACCTACTATCTACCTTCCTGCTCAAACTCGATTCCGCTGGCGACGCCTACAAATCCTACTTCCTACCCGAATTG
Source organism: Anthoceros angustus (assembly GCA_010909165.1). Classification (NCBI taxonomy): domain Eukaryota; kingdom Viridiplantae; phylum Streptophyta; class Anthocerotopsida; order Anthocerotales; family Anthocerotaceae; genus Anthoceros; species Anthoceros angustus. The sequence goes on from VJWM01000151.1 coordinate 181,101, forward strand.
TAGTCATCCTCCCCGCGCCCAAAGTTTCCCAAGCCCAAAGGTGTTATGTCCGAGACTAGAATTGTAACCCTCCGCCGTCGCTCGAAGTCCTGTTCTGCTGTGCCTCTTCGGGCTTAAGATGGTCCGTGCGCATCCGCACTGCCTGCACTTTGAAGACCATGTAATCAGATTTTGAAGTCCTCTTGTAGTGATGTGATCCGCTACATTTCCGGGTTTATACTAACTTCCTAAAGCCCCAGACGCTTTGCGCCATGTATCCCGGCCTTACCGATGGTAGCTCCCACTTGCTCGGGCCTCCTTGTAGGATCCGAGGATCGCTTGGATGAGGAAGAGAGCCTCGAGACGAAGAAAGAGTTTCATTCCAGAGAGAGAAAGAAGAGGAACTCCTCGCCCGGTGGAGAGGTCTTCGTCCAACTGGCGCTACGCTTCATGGGAGAAGATCTGGACTCCTCAACTGTAAGTAGGAGGTCTCTTAATAGCTTTTCACACTGTGACCATGGTTAATGCTTGATTGCTGTACCTGCACAAGCTGGGTTAGGTTAATTTTTCTGTGGCCGGGTAGCCCTCATGGCTGCCCATGCCCAAACTTTCATATGCTTGTTGTGTGTCCCTACCGAGGGCCTTTGTGAACAACTGTGGTTGTCTCAAGTTGGTATGTATTCGCATAATTTGGCACTTTGATAAGATCCCTTATGAAATGGTATTCCACTTCCACGTGCTTAGTCTAGTGAAAACGGTTTTGGCCTTCATGGACCCTTGGTTGTCTTCGATGGTTGTGCAAGTAGGAGGAAGTCCCACCTCCTTAAACATTAGCTTGCACCAAGCTATTTCTTCTCATAGTACCGATATTCCCTCTGGAGGTTGCAATGTAGGTTGCTTTTTGTGACCCCTATAGGCCACCACCATGACAACATGCATCTGACCTCCTGTCTATATCGCACATGGTCATGTCATCGATCAAGCATACCCTGTAACACTCCAATGTTTGATGTCCCTTGAGATATCTAACAACCCTCTTGACCCATCATGTGTTTGTCCTTCTCGAGGTATTGAGAAAGAACACTCTAGTATAGGCCACATCGTGGGTTGTATTAGCGGCATAGATAAGTTTACCAACACCCTTCCCTTGAGATATCTAACAACCCTCTTGACCCATCATGTGTTTGTCCTTCTCGAGGTATTGAGAAAGAACACTCTAGTATAGGCCACATCATCTTGTATTAGCGGCATAGATAAGTTTACCAACACCCTTCCTCGATCTCATTTCATCTATGTCCTTTTGCTTTGACACACATGGATCCTAAACTTGTCAAGGTAATGGAGTATACCTTTGCATCCTTCAAGCCAACTCCTCTAAGTATCTATCATGTAGAGATATAGTTCTGTTTTCTATCTCTCGAATGAGGATTCCCGACAACTCAATCCAAGATTTGTCATTTCAAATTTGGTGTCAACTTGTTGATCTTAGTAATGAATGTAAATTGAGGATAAAATCAGTCATCGACATATCTTGATAGCACACCACATCAATCTATAGACATATTTTTTCAGACACATTTGATGAAACCAAGTGACTCTTCATCAAGGCGCATTCCACTCTAAAGTCGAGGCCATAAAGTGTTTTGATTAGGCGTACATGATCCTCTTGCCTTTCACTTCATATCCTGCAGTTCATGTGATTTATCTAGCTTGCCATGTAAGAACTTTTAACATCGAACATGTCTAACTCATAGTCACGATGTCTTGAAATTGTCAAAAGTGGCACTTCATCACGGAGCATATGTTTCATAATCGCCTATTTGAAAACAGCTTCGATCGTGCCTTATAAGAGGATCCATCTTTCACCTTCAATTTGAATACCCATTTACAAGATACCACCTTCCGAGGTAAGATTCCCATGTCCCATTTTTGATGAGTGAATCATACTCGGATTGTATAGCCTTTTCCACTCGGTGAAATGAAGAAGAAGATTATGTAGAAGAAGATTATGTAGAAGAAGATGATGATGAGGGAATATTTCTAAAGAAGATGAAGAAGAAGATTATGTAGGATGAAGAAGGAAACTACTACAAGGAAAATGAAGAAGAAATCGATTATAACGACAAGCATATTTTTAGTGAAGAACAAGAAGAAGAAGATTATGTAGAAGAAGATGAAGAAGAAGAAGATTATGTAGAAGAAGATTCTACATTTTACTCAAGACGAATATGAGGAGGACATTTCTACTCAAGAGGAAGAGGAAAAACATTGTTTATGTGATCAGAATGTTCTGTGATCGAGTCAGTCGTTGTTCTTGAGGAGAAGAGTTGAAAAAATGGTGACGTCTGGGGAGATAGGTAAACCTCCTCGAGGTGGACATGTGAAGTCTTTTTCATCAAATGATGAAGAAAAGAATATAAGATTAATGCGAAATTAGGCTTTAATTCCTCGATGTATCCTAGCATGAGGAGCTTTTGGGCTGTCAAACTTGGATCTCTTTGTTAGGGATGAATGCATAGGCAATGCATAAGAAGATGTAGAATATGGTTTCGCCATAAGCTTCATAAGGAAGCCATTTATGTAGGCAACCTATTGCGAGATATGTCATAAGGGCTTAGATGAGGATAGTAGGAGGCTTGATGAAGCATGGATGAAATCATCTAAAGTCGTTCAAGCTCGGACAGTACATTTTTATAAACACAGAAGTTATGCCTATCCTCATCGCAATAGGCTTGGAACTAGAGGAATGAATTTCATTGTCGAGCAGTCTTCAAGTCATATCTTTAAAAGCAATAGTCTTTGAGGAAAAACATTTTTTGCTTTAAGGATATAAGCAATGACAAATCTTGTCTTGTGTCATGAATGTGAAATATCACCACCTATAGAGGCTAAGGGCCCATGTATGTGTACAAGCTCAAGGATTTGGAGGCACATGAGGAGCTTTTGGGCTTAGATTCTTGGATCTCTTTGTTAGGGATGAATGCATAGGATGATGAAGAAGAAGATGTAGAATATTTTGCTGAAGAGGGAATAACTATAAGGAAAATGAATATGAGGAGAACTTAGATATTTTTATAGAGGCAACCTATTGCGAATAATGATGATAAGAATTAGAGGATAGTGGCGAAGATGAAGCATGGATGAAATCATCTCACAAAGTCTTCAAGCGCTCCAAAACATGCTGTGTAAACAAGTAAGTTTGGACATTCATCCACGATAGGCTTGGAATCCTAGATGTGAATTCATTGTCGAGCACAGTCTTCATTTGTTTCTGTACATCTTTGAAAGGAATAGTCTTTAGAAACATTCACTTTTGCTTTAAGGATATAAGCAATGACAAATCTTGTCTTATCAAATGTAGAAAATGAATATGAAGGGCATATGGTGTACAAGCTCAAGGATTTGAGAAGAGGAGCTTTGTTCTTGAAGGCTGATGGCGTTTGGGCTAGCTTCACAGGTAATGGCAAGCTGATTTTCATCATTTACAGTCACTTGGTGCTCAAAGCATGAGGGTGACCTAAGCTTGCCATAACTTGCCTTTTCTTCACCGCTTGTACCGTCGCACGGGAAGATAAATTGGCTTTGGCATGACTAAGGTGAGTGTCTTGGTGAAGAGGTCATGGTCCGATGACCCATAAGCTAATCGATGATCAAAAGCATCTATAATCCTACATTAAATGAATAAGATATGAGTATTATTATCCATGTTCAACTTCCTAGATTAGATTCCTTGTCATTTTAAATGGTACGCTGTGAGGAGAAGTGTAATGGAAGGGCTGGAAACCTCACATCCTTGACACGAGACACTTATCTCCACCTAAAACAAAGCGATCTTTGACTAGTTGTATGGCAATAATTTCTATATATCAAATTTTATATTTTTGTATCGAACCACTACTGTAGGTTTCCTTGTGTATTTGATAGACAATTAGGGTTAAAGAGGGTGAATAAACTTCTGCCCTATTAGGTGAAGGAGCCTTGTTTGTCACCACAACATGTATGCGAGAAGGGAGTTAGCCTCCTTAGGTACTCCAGCTTACGACACTCGTTCTCCCAATGACACAATTTGGCACGATGCACTCTTCTTGGCTCCTAGTAGCTTTTGAGGCGTAGCACCAGATATTGTATTTAGGTTGGGCTTGCTTTCCTTTGTTGTTGGTGTATAAGGTGCGCTTGACCTTGTTGATCCTCTTGTAGCTTCCTCCGGAGAGAGCTCCCTTCTCGAAATGTCGTTTGGGGCAATGTGACATTTGCAGCCTTTGCAATCTTCTTTCCTTGAAGTTGTGAGGCATTATAAGATGTCACAAAGTGTGACCACGAGTCGGTAGGGACATTACAAAATATGAGCATGTCTTGTTGGTTCTGTGTTGCACTCGATTGGACACCAAAGATCTAAAGTATCCAAGGTGTTTCTCGATTGTATCCCCATCTCTCATTTTGCGTTTGAAGATTGCGGATTCGCCATCGACATGTTGTGTTAACTGAGCATCCGTTAAAGATATCTCAAACGGTTTTGTGTTTCTTAACATCAGGTTAGACCACTCCTGATGTCTTCACTCATCCTTGAGTGTCCAAGTATCCGCAACTCTTTGAGAATAAATCAATGCATATATATTTTATCTTCACCCTTCACCACTCTCCAAATTATGTTGCAATTCACTTCATGACCCATATTGTAGTCTAAAAATGTCCTTTCCTTGAATACATCAATAAAATTGTTTTCATGTCTAGGACGAGTCCTTCAAAAGTTAGGAGCTTATTTTTTGTAATGCACTATCGACCTATCCTGCATCACTGATGATTCAACAATGAGTTGGGTAAGATGCTATTGTCGCATCTAGGTATGTCAATGAAATACAAAAGGGTTAGGTCGAAATCACCAAAGATAATGCATATTGACTCTTTCAATTTTCTACATTTCCTACTATCTATTGAAAGCGTATTAGAACAAGATGGGCACGATTTGAGTATTAAACATGTGAAAACTATCTTTTTGCTTGCTTTCTTACATATTAGATTGCTTTGCAAATGCACAACAAAATAAGTAGTTTAAAATAGTGCTCTATCTTTCTATAATGTCCTAACACTAGATCTGAAGCAAGCTGATTGAAATCTCAAGACATCAATGATCAATCCTCATCAATCAATTGTGTAACACTTGTGTGGTGTGACATGTGGTTAAAACTCATGACCATTGCCATCAAATCTTTTCACCATTTCGATTGATTAATTTCTAGGTAAATGCAATAATTAAATAGGTTTCAATTATAGTATTGAAAGACTCTAATTCCAAAACAAGTATAGGTTGATCTTTTGTAATCATCCATTCTTGGGTGAGTTGATGGAAATTCCCACATTGTGCTTTTACTTGCCTTCCCGCTTGGCGTGGAACTCTTCCGCCATTCTTTACCATCCATAGATTAGCCATGTGGCAACATTTTATGTTTTCCAATGCTTCAAGAAGCATATTGTAATTTCTATATGTTTTTATAAAGAATTTTTGCCTCTTTACATTATTATGACATATCAATAAAGAATTTTCCGCTCTCTAAGTAATACTTAAGCAAATTTCTAAATAAAGTCAAGAAAGCAAATCACCTATGTTTCTTTTTGGTTGAAATTTTCTATCCATTAGAAGCTATTTTATCAAGAAACAACATAAAAATGTCATGCACATCTACATATGCAATAATAAAAATGATCACTTTCCTCCTCATCAACAACTACATACCATTACGAAATATGGAAATGGTGTAGACCAATTACATTATAATTACATTATAATAAATATGTTCATAAGAATGAATGATGAATACTACTTTCTAACTTTGAAAGACATAACTCTTCATAAGCTAACCTTTGAAAAGATATTGATAATCTATATACACACCACATATATCTAGGTAATATCGACCTAATGAGTCAACACCTATTATTAATAGTTTAGGTACTTGAAATAAATGAAAGTAAAATCTTGCTTGGTAGGCCTCGTTGCATTCACACACAAATTAGCAATACTTTCATCATTCGCGGTACACTTGAAGATAACCTTGAGTTATTCATGGAGTGTGCAACGCAAAAGTTTGGGTCCCTTTGTCATTTTGATCCGATTCGGTTCATTTTGGTTCAATCTTTATTCAAAGTGATCGGTGAGTAAGTGAGTGTTTCTTCTTGAGCCATCCAGAAAGTTAGGGACAAGGGTAGGAATTTGGAAGTTTCTCAAGCCTAGATAGATGAGCGGGTAGGGTAGAATCTTGCCCCATAGACTATATGTGCAAAGGGAATTAGTGATTGATTTGGAACCCCTAGTTTAAGTAGCATAAAATAGGAATGTATGTTTCGGAGCGTGCTTAAAGGCGGCCGCTTGGAAGTTCTGGGCACATAGTTGGAAGGAGCTAGGAGCTGCAAGGAGTGTCTTTGGAAGTAGCACGGGCTAATTGTAAGGCATGCAAGTTGGAAGAGGGCGGCGTTGTCGTGGGTGTGCGAGGCAAGAGCTCAACTTTTGGAGCTAAGGTGTGGAGAAGCCAAGATAGAGTCATCACGGAAGTTGGGATTTTGGGAGAAATTTGTGCCTTGTGAGCCGTGAGGCCATGAACTGGAGCTTGTGATTAGTGGAACTTAGGAGGTGATGACCTTGCAATGTGAGAAGTGGAGTCTGGTTGTGGGCTACGAAGGGTGTGAATTGTGAAGAAGGCAAGCCTTTGCCTTTTGCTCGCACAACCAAGCTGGCGGAATTGACATGATTACGAGGTGTGGTCTGCAAATGCTAGGAGGGGCCTAGGTCTTGTTTGGCAAGCACGCTTATGTGAGCTTTGGGGATCCGGCAACATGGTGAAGGAATCGCGATGGGGATTCACTTGAGGAAGGCGAAATTTGTATTTGGGCTGCAAGCAAATGTGAAAGGGGCCATCGTGGTGGCCGCTCGAGAATTGGGCAGCGAGGTCAAGCAAGGGAGATTTGGCGGAGTTCACTAAGGAGAAATGTTGCTAAGGAGGTTGGTGAGGAGCTCGCTAGGGAACAGTACCATATATTCAAGGTGTGTGATGTGCTCGAGGGAGCTTGGGTGTGTTGGACATGAGCATGTAAGAACTCGAATTGAGATCCTTGGGGTAGGATGTTGTTCCCTACCCATGTTGAAGAGCATAGGGGCCATGCTCGGCTTGGAGGAACGTTCTCTTAGGGAGATGTGCCCTTAGGGAGATGTGGTCTCCCTATCCTTTGACACGCATCAGCTCGATAAATTTCCATGTCCCTTTGCATAGTGGACCACCAAAAGCCGATCAAAATCTTCTTCGATCCACTTGCGAATAATGTCCCCGCCTCCTTAGTATGTAGAGGGCCTCCGCCACCGCAATTTGTTCGCCTCCAAACACCTTGAACTACTTTGTCTAGTCCTAGCTTATAGAGGATTCCTTTCCTCGACAATATGGTGCGCCTTATGCACGAATCTGACTTTTCCTTCTCGTGATAATCCGGTTGGTATCCGTCCCTAGTTGCGCCCCATCTCGATGTGCGCCACGTGTCCTCCTCGATGATCCGATCATCAAATCTCATCTTCTATATACGGATAAGCGACATGTATATATAGCCCTCTGCGTGACATTCGAGAAATTGAACCCCCTCCCGCCCCGAATTCCAAGGAAGTTATCCTCCTTGGCTCATGAAATGCATGGCTCTATCTCATATCCTTTTTCTACCATGGTCTCGACAAGGAACTTTCTACGAAACCCCAAAGGCCAAGGACTTCCTACCCGCTTGGATATTTATAGTGAAGTCCAAGGAACTTTGTTTCTCGGATGTCATAATAGACCCCTAATTCCCCTATATATGTATCAAATGGGTTTTCTAACATATCCTACTCTCGCCTCCTTTCTACCCGTTAACGCCTAAGTCTAGGACATCCTCCTGGGTTCTCTCAATTAACCAAGTCCGGACCACCTACGGACGTCCTACAGGACTTACCTACTATCTACCTTCCGCCTCGAAACTCGATTACGCTAGCTCGGACGCCTACAAATCCCCTACTTCCTACGAATTGTAGTCATCCTCCCTTCATCCATCTGCAAAAACTTCCCTACGGAACCCGCCTTGGTCCCCAAATTGTCTCGTGTTTTGCCAAAACTTAGGCTAAACTTTTCCGTTCCACAAACTTTTAAAAGCTTGTTTGAAAAGTTTGACAAAGTGCTTCTTTGTCCTCTTGATGAGTAGAATCAAGTTATATCTTTTACAGTTATGATGACCTTAAACAATTCCAATCACTTGGAGATACAAGTCACAATAACTTGTTCTGCAACTAATTTAAAAGAGAAGGCCAAAATTGCTCAAAATCATCTCACAAGAACTCTTCTATCTACTGTACAGATATATGCGTTAGGTCATGCTGTAAAAGATGCACAGACTTTGGTCAAGAGGATCATTGAAACAAATTTTTTGCAATTGCAAGTAGACTTTAAATTGATTCCTTTCACGACGAAATCGTCCTACAATTAAAAAGTAACCACTATATATTGGGAAGTCCTTCAAAATGTCGCTATATTTTCAAACTAGATCCCTTGTGGAGCAACAAAATTAGTGCCATACTTCCAAAACATCTTGGAATTGAGTGTGGCGACTTCCTTGTTGACGAAGACATTCTTAGTACAAAAGACAATTATGAGGAATTTTTCTAAGTGATGAAGAAGAAGAAGAAGATTATGTAGAAGAAGAAGAAGAAGAAGATTATGTAGAAGAAGAAGAAGAAGAAGATTATGTAGAAGAAGAAGAAGAAGATTATGTAGAAGAAGAAGAAGAAGAAGAAGAAGAAGAAGAAGATTAAGAAGAAGAAGAAGATTATGTAGAAGAAGAAGAAGATTATGTAGAAAATGAGGAAGAGGAAAATGAGTATGAGCATAATAGTTCAATGACAAAGAAAGCAAATATGAGCAAGACATTCATCTTGATGTGGAAGACATGAAAAAATCGTCCAGGTCCAAGGTATGAAGAAATTGAATGTAGCAACTCCTTCACTAATGACGAAGATATTCTTGGTGAGGATGAAGATGATGATGAGGGAATATTTCTAAGCGAGAGGAAGAAGATTATGCAAAAATATTTTTGCTGAAGAGGGAATAACTATAAGGAAAATGATGAAGAAAAGAATATAAAGAAGATGAAGAAGGAAACTACTACAAGGAAAATGAAGAAGAAATCGATTATAACGACAAGCATATTTTTAGTGAAGAACACTAATATGAGCAATACATTTTACTCAAGACGAATATGAGGAGGACATTTCTACTCAAGAGGTAAACCAATATGCCGAGGACATTTCTACGCATCTTCGTCTAGGTACATTTTTATGAAGAAAAAATGAATATGAGAACGAAGAATTTCTCTTAGAAGAAGTAAACCAATATGAGGAGAACTTAGATATTTTTATAGAGCAAGAAAATGAATATGAGAAAGATATTTTTATTGAAGAGGAAAACAAATATGAAGAAGACGTCCTTAAGACATTCACTCAAGACATTCTTACTCCACAAGAAGATGAATATGAGGAACTATGGAATGCCATTTGCAACACGCCATATCTTTTTCACGTGAGGCGTAAGTGGCGTGCTTCTCCATGCGGTCAAGCAAGGTCAATTAGGGCTCATCTCATCATGTACCTCGTCCGTGGTGATCAAGTCTCTGAAACTAAGTGTGACAACATGAAGTGCACTCTTCATTTTTTCGCTTTCAAATGTATGGCACATTGGTGAGGACTTTGATAAATTTTATCAAGTCTGCGCTCAAGCCTTTCACGGTCACATACATGGTGTGGGGCTTCCTAGCTCTTGGACTTCACAGCTTTCTTTCCACAACATGTGTCCATTGCTCTCCAGGCTCGAGGCATCCTTAGGACAATGATAATAGGTGATCATGGTGACACCTCGATTGGTCCAGTGATCCTGTGGCACACCGTTTTCATCGTGAATCGAGCCACCAAAGCGTGCTCACATCCTCTAAAACCTACTTAGTCATGATATTGCGGGAGCCATAGATTTTAGATTGAGCTTAGTTGCTTCCACTCGGACCCTTGAGGTCCCTAGCTAGTGTTAGCCTTTGAAAGGTAGATGGGCTTACCCCATCTCTTCTCCTTTAATAAAAGCCCTTTTATTTTCTTCTCCATGCGGCATGTATTATTTGTTACTTGCAAATATATTTTACTATATATATCAAATTTTATATTTTTGTATTTAACTATTTAAGTTATAAAAATATAAAATACAAAGTATCGATACTCACCTATAGGTGTGGGCCTTGTAGCGTGTCTTCGACAATTAGGTGCTATGTACCAAGGGAAGAAGCTTCATACATGATGCCCATGTCTATGGCGTGAAGGATGTGGTGGACATGTGGTGATTGTAGGATATGGTCGTGAGGAAAGGTAAAGGCCCTAGATCATCATGCAGCTAGGCAGCGGGCATCACTCCAATAGGACGTACATTGTCTGACCTCTTTAGATCAAGCGTTTGCCATGATGCGATTAGCTTCATGTATAAATTTGCAAATTTAAAGGAGCTTGGGCGAGGATCGCTTGTTGGCAACTTTTGGTGCTAGATATGAGTGCGAAATGAGGGACTTGCACGATGCAAGCTCATGCCATCCCGAGGTCGCTCCATTCGTGAGCTCCACTCATATAGAGCAAGCACCTCAGCTGGCCAGCCCTTGTTGCCGGTGGGCATAGGCTATGCCATATCACCACACTCTTTGTGTTCATGCTGAAAACGTGGCGTGCCTCAAAGTTTGAGTTCACCACATTTTGCATACCCCTACCCATACCAATAATCTCCATGTCATCATATCATTTGTGCCATGCTATGAGAAACCTAACCGGCAAAATGACACGTAAGAACCTAATTTGACGTGCATTTTTAGTTGTCCATATTTTACCGCCACTCCGACTATGTTCCTACCTTGCACTCAAACTTTGTTCACTTTGTTGAGGCACTTTAGTTTTCATGCGTCGAAAAGGAAATAAAATAGTATTATATTATTTTTTATTTCTACAATTATTCAGCTATGGAATTCGAGCGTGAATCAATGTATGTAAAATTTAAAGTAAAAAAAAGGTAAAGATACATTCGTGAAAATCTGGACAAAAATAGAGAGAACGTGGAGACTTTATAAATATGCAAGAGATAGGAAGTCCCCATCTACACCGGGTGATGGAACAACTCTCTGGGACCTCGGGCCAAAGGGACTAGCCCCCGTTGTCAACCTCGATTTAAGGGGACAAATAAGCAATGAAAGATACAACAAGATATAATTTCTTTCAGATTACATTGTCCGTGGACTAAAAAGATTTCTTTTCAAGAATCGCTATTTGATTTATCTATGTTGTAAGAATCGGTTTTGTATCTAAATTCTAGTATACTTATTTAGACTTTTGTCAAGTAGATCATTTCTAGATGATGAACAAACATGAAAAATTTTGAACACCCCAAAATGGAAGTTGGTCCTTCTAGGCTTCATGTCCTCATGGGGTTGACAATTTCATCTTGAAACACAATTCTCCATCCATTGTAATTATATGCAGATAAGGTAATGTACACAACTCCTATCATCTTTTTGTCTTTTCGATTTCTTAACTGTACAAAAATGTAAATATATAAAGTCGCCAATTCCAAACACTTCCATTGACTAGGTGGAACAACGTGCAAATAGGCTTTGTATTGCAAAGTCCTCGTGATTAAACTTTCCCACTTGAGCGCTTGTTGGTTACGCTTGTAGATGGCGATAGAAAACTTCTTACCCCTTCTTTTACCATCCATACCATAAAAGTGTCCATTGTGGGCAACAAATCCAATTTCCGTACTTCACCATATGGATGTAAATTTAAAGGCTCAAGAGGGTTTCCACTCATAAAGGTTTGCGGACTTGTAATTATCTCATTATCAAATGACAGCTCAAATAATACATCATAATTGTCGTCTACAACATGTGCAATCAAAGTAATATTAACTCGAATCTCGATAGCACAGCACTTACGATTACGATGAACATGTCACCTATGTTTCTTTTTGGTTGAATTCTTGAACCGTCCATTGACCTATGGCTAAAGAATATACATATAAATGAAACATGTCACGTGAATCATCGTCCAGCTCATGCGCTAGAAATAATAAAAATGATCACTTTCCTCCTCATCAACAACTAGCACTAGCTTCTCGAGTGGTGGAAGCCGGTCCCAAATATCCGAATCTAAATCTAAATGCGAATATGAATTTCATCCATATATAAGGTGTCGACATACTAGTTCAACTTTGAAATCGTATCCCATATCACTTCTCGCCTAACCTTTGAAAAGATATTGATAATACAAATCCGCATCACCCAACTATTTGGATCCTTCGATGATTTTGTTTCCTTCATAATGTATTTACGACCATGCGACAACGCTGCAAATATCCATCATTGTTGTCCATTAACTAGTTTAGGTACTCGGTGGAAATAAATGAAAGTAAAATCTTGCTTGGTAGGCCTCGTTGCATTGCGGCACACAAATTAGCAATACTTTCATCATTCGCGGTACACTTGAAGATAACCTTGAGTTATTCATGGAGTGACGCAAAAGTTTGGGTCCCTTTGTCATTTTGATCCGATTCGGTTCATTTTGGTTCAATCTTTATTCAAAGTGATCGGTGGTAATGTGAGTGTTTCTTCTTGAGCCATCCAGAAAGTTAGGGACAAGGGTAGGAATTTGGAAGTTTCTCAAGCCTAGATAGATGAGCGGGTAGGGTAGAATCTTGCCCCATAGACTATATGTGCAAAGGGAATTAGTGATTGATTTGGAACCCTAGTTTAAGTAGCGATAAAATAGGAATGTATGTTTGGTGAGTGCTTAAAGGGGCTTGGAAGTTCTTGGGCACATAGTTGGAAGGAGCTAGGAGCTGCAAGGTGTGTCTTTGGAAGTAGCAGCTAATTGTAAGGCATGCAAGTTGGAAGAGGCGCGTTGTCGTGGGTGTGTGAGGCAAGAGCTCAACTTTTGGAGCTAAGGTGTGGAGAAGCCAAGATAGAGTCTTTATCACGGAAGTTGGGATTTTGGGAGAAATTTGTGCCTTGTGAGCTAAGCTGTGAGGCCATGAACTGGAGCTTGTGATTAGTGGAACTTAGGAGGTGATGACCTTGCAATGTGAGAAGTGGAGTCTTGGTTGTGGGCTACGAAGGGTGTGAATTGTGAAGAAGGCAAGCCTTTGCCTTTTTGCTTGCACAACCAAGCTGGTGGAATTGACATGATTACGAGGTGTGGTGCTGCAAATGCTAGGAGGAGGCCTAGGTCTTGTTTGGCAAGCACAGTTATGAGCTGAGCTTTGGGGATCTGGGCTGCAACATGGTGAAGGAATCGCAATGGGGATTCACTTGAGGAAGGCGAAATTTGTATTTGGGCTGCAAGCAAATGTGAAAGGGGGCCATCGTGGTGGCCGCTCACGAGAATTGGGCAGCGAGGTCAATCAAGGGAGATTTGGCGGAGTTCACTAAGGAGAAATGTTGCTAAGGAGGTTGGTGAGGAGCTCGCTAGGGAACGCAGTACCATATATTCAAGGTGTGTGATGTGCTCGAGGGAGCTTGGGTGTGTTGGACATGAGCATGTAAGAACTCCGAATTCAGATCCTTGGGGTAGGATGTTGTTCATGTTGAAGAGCATAGGGGCCATGCTCGGCTTGGAGGAACGTTCTCTTAGGAGATGTGCCCTTAGGGAGATGTGGTCTCCCTATCCTTTGACACGCATCACACTCGATAAATTTCCATGTCCCTTTGCATAGTGGACCACCAAAAGCTGCGGTCAAAATCTTCTTCGATCACTTGTGCAATAATGTCCCCGCCTCCTTAGTATGTAGAGGGCCTCCGCCACCACTGCAATTTGTTCGCCTCCAAACACCTTGAACTACTTTGTCTAGTCCTAGCTTATAGAGGATTCCTTTCCTCGACAATATGGTCGCCTTATGCACGAATCTGACTTTTCCTTCTCGTGATAATCCGGTTGGTATCCGGTCCCTAGTTGCGCCCCATCTCGATGTGCGCCACGTGTCCTCCTCGATGATCCCGATCATCAAATCTCATCTTCTATATACGATATAAGCGACATGTATATATAGCCCTCTGCGTGACATTCGAGAAATTGAACCCCCTCCCCTCCGCCCCAATTCCAAGGAAGTTATCCTCCTTGGCTCATGAAATGCATGGCTCTATCTCATATCCTTTTTCTACCATGGTCTCGACAAGGAACTTTCTACCGAAACCCCAAAGGCCAAGGACTTCCTACACTTGGATATTTATAGTCAAGTCCAAGGAACTTTGTTTCTCGGATGTCATAATAGACCCCTAATTCCCCTATATATGCGTATCAAATGGGTTTTCTAACATATCCTACTCTCGCCTCCTTTCTACCGTTAGCGCTAAGTCTAGGACATCCCTGAGTTCTCTCAATTAACCAAGTCCCGGACCACCTACGGACGTCCTGAGCGACTTACCTACTATCTACCTTCGTCTCTCAAACTCGATTACGCTGGCTCGGGCCTACAAATCCCCTACTTCCTACAGATTGTAGTCATCCTCCCTTCATCCATCGCAAAAACTTCCCTACGAACCTTCCTTGGTCCCCAAATTGTCTCGTGTTTTGCCAAAACTTAGCTGACCAAACTTTTCCGTTCCACAAACTTTTAAAAGCTTGTTTGAAAAGTTTGACAAAGTGCTTCTTTGTCCTCTTGATAAACCGTAGAATCAAGTTATATCTTTTCGATTATGATGACCTTAAACAATTCCAATCACTTGGAGATACAAGTCACAAGAACTTGTTCGCAACTAATTTAAAAGAGAAGGCCAAAATTGCTCAAAATCATCTCACAAGATCTCTTCTATCTATACGGATATGCGTTAGGTCATCTTTGTAAAGATGCACGGACTTTGGTCAAGAGGATCATTGAAACAAATTTTTGCAATTGCAAGTAGACTTTAAATTGATGAAGGCAAGCCTTTGCCTTTTGCTCGCACAACCAAGCTGGCGGAATTGACATGATTACGAGGTGTGGTCTGCAAATGCTAGGAGGGGCCTAGGTCTTGTTTGGCAACTAGGTTAGTGAGCTTTGGGGATCCGGGCTGCAACATGGTGAAGGAATCGCGATGGGGATTCACTTGAGGAAGGCGAGTATTTGGGCTGCAAGCAAATGTGAAAGGGGCCATCGTGGTGGCGCTGAGAATTGGGCAGCGAGGTCAATCAAGGAGATTTGGCGGAGGAGTTCACTAAGGAGAAATGTTGCTAAGGAGGTTGGTGAGGAGCTCGCTAGAGAGTACCATATATTCAAGGTGTGTGATGTGCTCGAGGGAGCTTGGGTGTGTTGGACATGAGCAGAACTCTATTAAGCATCCTTGGGGTAGGATGTTGTTCCCTACCCATGTTGAAGAGCATAGGGGCCATGCTCGGCTTGGAGGAACGTTCTCTTAGGGAGATGTGCCCTTAGGGAGATGTGGTCTCCCTATCCTTTTCTTCACATGATATGGTCTTGCCTTAGTGGACACGAATACTTTTCCTTCTCGTGATAATCCGGTTGGTATCCGGTCCCTAGTTGCGCCCCATCTCGATGTGCGCCACGTGTCCTCCTCGATGATCCCGATCATCAAATCTCATCTTCTATATACAATTATAAGCGGGTATATATATAGCCCTCTGCGTGACATTGAAATTGAACCCCCTTCCCGCCCCAATTCCAAGGAAGTTATCCTCCTTGGCTCATAAATGCATGGCTCTATCTCATATCCTTTCTACCATGGTCTCGACAAGGAACTTTCTACCGAAACCCCAAAGGCCAAGGACTTCCTACCGCTTGGATATTTATAGTGAAGTCCAAGGAACTTTGTTTCTCGGATGTCATAATAGACCCTAATTCCCCTATATATGTATCAAATGGGTTTTCTAACATATCCTACTCGCCTCCTTTCTACCGTTAACTAAGTCTAGGACATCCTCATGTTCTCTCAATTAACCAAGTCCCGGACCACCTACGGACGTCCTGAGCGACTTACCTACTATCTACCTTGCGTCTCGAAACTCGATTACGCTGGCTCGGACGCCTACAAATCCCCTACTTCCTACGAATTGTAGTCATCCTCCCTTCATCCATCGCAAAAACTTCCCTACTAGAACCTTGCTTGGTCCCCAAATTGTCTCGTGTTTTGCCAAAACTTAGACCAAACTTTTCCGTTCCACAAACTTTTAAAAGCTTGTTTGAAAAGTTTGACAAAGTGCTTCTTTGTCCTCTTGATAAACCGTAGAATCAAGTTATATCTTTTACGCTTATGATGACCTTAAACAATTCCAATCACTTGGAGATACAAGTCACAAGAACTTGTTCGCAACTAATTTAAAGAGAAGGCCAAAATTGCTCAAAATCATCTCACAAGATCTCTTCTATCTATGATATGCGTTAGGTCATCTTGTAAAAGATGCAGACTTTGGTCAAGAGGATCATTGAAACAAATTTTTGCAATTGCAAGTAGACTTTAAATTGATGAAGAAGGCAAGCCTTTGCCTTTTGCTCGCACAACCAAGCTGGCGGAATTGACATGATTACGAGGTGTGGTCTGCAAATGCTAGGAGGGGCCTAGGTCTTGTTTGGCAAGCACGCTTATGAGCTGAGCTTTGGGGATCCGGCTGCAACATGGTGAAGGAATCGCGATGGGGATTCACTTGAGGAAGGCGAAATTTGTATTTGGGCTGCAAGCAAATGTGAAAGGGGCCATCGTGGTGGCCGCTCGAGGAGCAGCGAGGTCAATCAAGGGAGATTTGGCGGAGGAGTTCACTAAGGAGAAATGTTGCTAAGGAGGTTGGTGAGGAGCTCGCTAGGGGCAGTACCATATATTCAAGGTGTGTGATGTGCTCGAGGGAGCTTGGGTGTGTTGGACATGAGCATGTAAGAACTCCTAATTCAAGATCCTTGGGGTAGGATGTTGTTCCCTACCCATGTTGAAGAGCATAGGGGCCATGCTCGGCTTGAGGAACGTTCTCTTAGGGAGATGTGCCCTTAGGGAGATGTGGTCTCCTATCCTTTGACACGCATCACTCGATAAATTTCCATGTCCCTTTGCATAGTGGACCACCAAAAGCCGCAATAAAATCTTCTTGATACTTGTGCAGAATAATGTCCCCCGCCTCCTTAGTATGTAGAGGGCCTCCGCCACCACTGCAATTTGTTCGCCTCCAAACACCTTGAACTACTTTGTCTAGTCCTAGCTTATAGAGGATTCCTTTCCTCGAGACAATATGGTGCTGCCTTATGCACGAATACGACTTTTCCTTCTCGTGATAATCCGGTTGGTATCCGTCCCTAGTTGCGCCCCATCTCGATGTCGCCACGTGTCCTCCTCGATGATCCCGATCATCAAATCTCATCTTCTATATATTATAACGACATGTATATATAGCCCTCTGCGTGACATTCGAGAAATTGAACCCCCCTCTCCCCCCTTTCCAAGGAAGTTATCCTCCTTGGCTCATGCATGGCTCTATCTCATATCCTTTTCTACCATGGTCTCGACAAGGAACTTTCTAAACCCCAAAGGCCAAGGACTTCCTACTTGGATATTTATAAGTCCAAGGAACTTTGTTTCTCGGATGTCATAATAGACCCTAATTCCCCTATATATGCGTATCAAATGGGTTTTCTAACATATCCTACTCTCGCCTCCTTTCTACCGTTAACGCCTAAGTCTAGGACATCCCATGTGTTCTCTCAATTAACCAAGTCCTGGACCACCTCGGACGTCCTGAGCGACTTACCTACTATCTACCTTGCGTCTCGAAACTTATGCTCGGACGCCTACAAATCCCCTACTTCCTACGAATTGTAGTCATCCTCCCTTCATCCATCCGCAAAAACTTCCCTACCGTAACCTTCCGCCTTGGTCCCCAAATTGTCTCGTGTTTTGCCAAAACTTAGGTGACCAAACTTTTCCGTTCCACAAACTTTTAAAAGCTTGTTTGAAAAGTTTGACAAAGTGCTTCTTTGTCCTCTTGATAAACCGTAGAATCAAGTTATATCTTTTACAGTTATGATGACCTTAAACAATTCCAATCACTTGGAGATACAAGTCACAAGAACTTGTTCGCAACTAATTTAAAGAGAAGGCCAAAATTGCTCAAAATCATCTCACAAGATCTCTTCTATCTCATGCAGATATGCGTTAGGTCATCTTGTAAAAGATGCACTTTGGTCAAGAGGATCATTGAAACAAATTTTTGCAATTGCAAGTAGACTTTAAATTGATTCCTTTCACGACGAGAAATCGTCCTACAATTAAAAAGTAACTGCACTATATATTGGGAAGTCCTTCAAAATGTCGCTATATTTTCAAACTAGATCCCTTGTGGAGCAACAAAATTAGTGCCATACTTCCAAAACATCTTGGAATTGAGTGTGGCGACTTCCTTGTTGACGAAGACATTCTTAGTACAAAAGACAATTATGAGGAATTTTTCTAAGTGATGAAGAAGAAGAAGAAGATTATGTAGAAGAAGAGAAGAAGAAGATTATGTAGAAGAAGAAGAAGAAGATTATGTAGAAGAAGAAGAAGAAGAAGATTATGTAGAAGAAGAAGAAGAAGAAGATTATGTAGAAGAAGAAGAAGAAGAAGAAGATTATGTAGAAGAAGAAGAAGAAGATTATGTAGAAGAAGAAGAAGAAGATTATGTAGAAAATGAGGAAGAGGAAGAGGAAAATGAGTATGAGCATAATAGTTCAACCGACAAAGAAAGCAAATATGAGCAAGACATTCATCTTGATGTGGAAGACATGAAAAAATCGTCCGGGGTCCAAGGTATGAAGAAATTGAATGTAGCAACTCCTTCACTAATGACGAAGATATTCTTGGTGAGGATGAAGATGATGATGAGGGAATATTTCTAAAAGAGGAAGAAGATTATGCAAAAATATTTTCTGAAGAGGGAATAACTATAAGGAAAATGATGAAGAAAAAGAATATAAAGAAGATGAAGAAGAAAACGACTACAAGGAAAATGAAGAAGAAATCGATTATAACGACAAGCATATTTTTAGTGAAGAACACGTAATATGAGCAATACATTTTCAAGACGAATATGAGGAGGACATTTCTACTCAAGAGGTAAACCAATATGCCGAGGACATTTCTACGCATCTTGATCTAGGTACATTTTTATGAAGAAAAATGAATGAGAACGAAGAATTTCTCTTAGAAGAAGTAAACCAATATGAGGAGAACTTAGATATTTTTATAGAGCAAGAAAATGAATATGAGAAAGATATTTTTATTGAAGAGGAAAACAAATATGAAGAAGACGTCCTTAAGACATTCACTCAAGACATTCTTACTCCACAAGAAGATGAATATGAGGAACTATGGAATGCCATTTGCAACACGCCATATCTTTTTCACGTGAGACGTAAGTGGCCGTGTGCTTCTCCATGCGGTCAAGCAAGGTCAATTAGGGCTCATCTCATCATGTACCTCTCCGTGGTGATCAAGTCTCACTAAACTAAGTGTGACAACATTCTCTTTCAAGACATCCTTACTCAAAGAAGAAGATGAGGAACTATGGAATGCCATTTGCAGCATGCCATATATTTTTACGTGATACGTAAGTGGTGCATACTTCTCCATGCGGCTAAGGTCAATTAGGGATTAGTTGTACCTGTGCGTGGTGACCAAGTCTCCATGAAATTGAGTGTGACTACCTTTCCACTCAAGACATTCTTACTCAACGAGAAGACAAATATGAGGAACTATGGAATGCCATTTGCAGCATGCCACATAGTTTTTTTTTCGTGATACGTAAGTGGCCATATACTTCTCCATGATCAGGTAGGGTCAATTAGGCCTGACTTGTACCCCATCCGTGGTGACCAAGTCTCCGTGGTAAACGTGGTGCTCACTGACCCTACAAGAGATGCCAACTCTATACTGGCTAATCATCACGAACCGCCCATGTTGGGCAGCTGTTGGAGCGGCGGCGCTCAAGGTCAATAAGTACAAGGAGATGGAAGTGCACCAGCTCTTCATTTTGCTCGCTTTCCAAATGTATGGCACATTGGCTGAGGACTTTGATAAATTTATCAAGTCGCTCAAGCCTTTCACGGTCACATACATGGTGTGGGGCTTCCTAGCTCTTGGACTTCACAGCTTTCTTTCCACAACATGTGTCCATTGCTCTCCAGCCCATACGAGGCATCCTTAGGACGACAATGATAATAGGTGATCATGGTGACACCTCGATTGGTCAGTGATCACCTGGCACACCGTTTTCATACGTGAATCGAGCCACCAAAGCGTGCTCACATCCTCTAAAACCTACTTAGTCATGATATTGCGGGAGCCATAGATTTTAGATTCGAGCTTAGTTGCTTCCTACACGGACCCTTGAGGTCCCTAGCTAGTGTTAGCCTTTGAAAGGTAGATGGGCTTACCCCATCTCTTCTCCTTTAATAAAAGCCCTTTTATTTTCTTCTCCATGCGGCATGTATTATTTGTCACTTGCAAATATATTTACTATATATATCAAATTTATATTTTTGTACTTAACTATTTAAGTTATAAAATATAAAATACAAAATATTGATACTCACCTATAGGTGTGGGCCTTGTGCTGGCGTGTCTTGTCGACAATTAGGTGCTATGTACCAAGGGAAGAAGCTTCATACATGATGCCCATGTCTATGGCGGAAGGATGTGGTGGACATGTGGTGATTGTAGGATATGGTGTGAGGAAAGGGTAAAGGGGCCTAGATCATCATGCGATAGGCAGCAGTGAGGGCATCACTCCAATAGGACGTACATTCGTCGGACCTCTTTAGATCAAGCGTTTGCCCGGCGCTTAGTGCGATTGTATAAATTTGCAAATTTAAAGGAGCTTGGGCGAGGATCGCTTTGTTGGCAACTTTTTGGTGCTAGTGTGGGCTATGGACTTCCCTTGGGGGGTAGGAATTAAGGGGGGCTTTGTTTTTTTGGTAGGTTGGAATATTAAAATAAGGCGGAAAAGGAGGAATAAGCACGGATAGCACTCCGGACTGGACTCCGGAGTATACTCCGGACTCCGGAGTGGGCAACGTACGGAACCACAGGCGAGCCTGACTCGTCGGTTGAGCAGGATAAGTCCGGACCCACTCAAGGTCAAAAGCAAATAAACGCTAGGAAAGTAACTTAGTTGAGTCGTGAGGATAGACTAAGCGGGCGCCACTGGACCACCTTGAGTGGAGGTCGGGCATCACGACTGTAGCCTTGCGAGGCCGTTATAGCGGTATTCACGCCCAGCAGCTGCCTTGGCGGCGTAAAGGCTTGAGAGGTCCTGGGAGCCATGGAACTGGTAGGCGCAACATTGTGACCGGCGCTATCCGGACTTTGGGCCCAGGCTGGGAGGCGGGGGAATTAGTCAGTGGCACTTGGATGTGTTCAGTCATGCAGGCGTTTGTCACTCTGGTCAGGAGTTCGCGGAAGATGTTGGCCAGCAAGGAGGTTGATCCAAGAACCTCGGGAGGATCTAAGCGATGGACCTTGGAGGTCTGAGGCCTCGCCCAAGGAGGAAGAAGGCGTGGTTCAGGCCCCTCAAGGCGAGAAGGAAGATAAAAGCGATCTTTGAGGCACAGGCAGCGGACAACCAGGTGGTTGATATACGGGCCATGAGTAGGCATAGCCGGATTATTATCCATTGGAACACTGCTCACCAAGGTGGATCACCTTGGTGATAACTTATTGTATTCTGCATGCGTTCGTGAGGAAGAGGCGGGGAGGAAGGATTATCTTCGCCCGGTTCGATCGAGGCCATGGTGAGGCGAAGCCCTCGCCATCAGGTGTCCCATGCAGTCATGTATGGGGACATTTGAACTCTGAAGGAGGAGAGATCGGCGGGGCGCTCGGGAAGGGTGGAGGCCCTGGGAAGTGGAGGCGTGCAAGGCGCCCGAGGTGGGGGCCGACCCTCTAAGGCCAAGCGGACCGGGAGGAGGGCGGGAGGATTCGGACTCCATCGTGGAGCGGACCCCTCACCACCCGAGGGAAGTATGGGAGAAATCCCTTCCCTTCTCACAGTGCCTCCTCCCAGCAACCGGGAGGAGGCAGGAGGAAGCGGGAGGCGGGAGTTGGCGGTTGCGGCTCGGTAGCCCGGCAACCGACGTGAGCCCGGACTCGGCGGGAACCAGGCGCAAGGCAGCGTCTGTGACACCTCGACGGTGCAGTGCCCTTACCCTTGCAGTGTAAGAGGCGGTGGAGGCGAGAAAGGGGCCAGGAGGCGGCGAGGCGGAGGTCCTTGGCGGCCGCACAGGCAGTCATCCCCAAGCAGGGAAGGGGCAAAAGGCTCCGGACCCCTCACCCCCAGGCCCAGGGAAGAGGGCAAATAAGGCCCAGCGGCCAAGAGGGCCAAGGAGGGTGGCTCGGGGCTCACTCGGGACCTAAGGGTCTGATTAGGTCCGGAGAACCGTCGGACTTACTCGGTGCGGTATGGAGGTCCTTGGCGGACCGGCCCGCTCCCTCACGGACTTTGTGGGGGCCTCACCGTGGCGGCCGTGGAAGAAACACGGCGGGTCACAGCTCGTCATGGGCCGGTATGCTTTGGGGTCTCTGGGGGCGGAAGACCCGAGGTAAAGCCACCGGGCGTATGGTGCTCCTCCGGGAGGCGGTTGGAGGGGCCCGGGAGGCGAGGAGGCGAAGCTCTCGGCGCATCGAGGAAGGAAGCGAGGCCGAGAGGAAGTCGGTCCATCCGAAGGACGGACTAAATTCCTTGTGGGTGGCGGTGAGCGACCTGAGAGGCCCAAGCAGGCGGAAGACCTCTGCAGGCGGAGGAAGCGGAGGAGGCCGGGCGCAAGCGGAGAAGGCTCGTGGCTGGCGGAGGCCCGGCGGACCCAAATGGGTGGCTTCAGTGAAAGCGGCAAGGAGGCCGTACTCAAGCCGGGATCACTATCGGCGTGATCGGGCGGTGGAGGAGGCGAGGATAGGCTAACTCTGAAGAAGGCGGGGAGGCGGCGGGCAGTGCAGGCCGGCCATGCAGGAGGAGGAAGCGGCAAGGAGATGGAGGATCTCGGTCTCGGTGCGTGGTGGGCGTGGCGGGGAGATGGAAGACGCAAGGAGACCACAGGCTGCGGCTCAAGTTACCATTGAGAGGAATGGTAGTCGGGCGTGATCGCGGATCACGAGCGAAATAAGCTCCGGCTCTGTTGGCGGAGGAGGCGGCGATGGAGCAGAGGCGGGGCGTCGCGAAATGGAGAAGGACACAGGCGAGGCCCATGATCAGGCGAGTTGTTGCCGCTTTGGAGAGGAGATGGCGGAGTTACGGCGGAATGAGCGGAGGCGAGGCTGGGCCTTGAGAAAAGAAATTGGTCCGATTGAGAAAGCGGAAGGGCAGCTGCGCTATGTAGCTAGCGGAGGCGAGAGGCTGGGCGGGGCGGAGCAGCAGTGGCGGGGAGGTGGCAGCGCCCTTGTAGCCTCGCGTGTCTGACCGGCTCAATTTGTCAAACTGGCGGGGAGGTGGCCCAAGCAGGCGGAGGCCCGGCAGGAACACCTATGGCGAAGGGAGTATCGGGTGCTCGGGGCTGCGTGGAAGAAAATTCGACAAGTTGATTCGGACTTTGCCTATTACCGCAGCTCCTTAAGACATTGGCGACCTCTCGGTGCCGTCAAATCGGACCTGGAAGGCTCGGAAGGATGAAGGGCATGGGGCGGCCGCAGGGACTCTAGTGGCCTGTTTGGAGGCAGCAGTGGCGGGGAGAAGAGCATCGGGAGGAGGCGGGGGCCATGAATCCCGAGGTAAGTCAGCACACTTTTCGGGAAGATAGGCGGGGGCCTTGAAGAGTGGAAGGAGGAAGCCGGCCAAGACAAGGTCGGTGGGAAGGATGAGGACCTAGCGATGAGAGGTCCCAGAGAGTCGGGCGTGAGGCCGGACCCCGGTAATAAGTCGGACCAGGTCCAGACCCGAAGATGAGGACCCAGTGAGGCCGGACTCGGGAAGAGCGGACTCCGAGTTCCGACTCGGGTCGAGGCCGGACCAGTCGGGACTCGAAATGAGGAGTCCCCTCAGACTTCTGTTGGGAAGGCAGCGGTCGGTGGCCCTGGACGGGGACCAGGGGCCAGAAGCAGCGTTGTGTGATCGTCGGGCCGATGTAAGACGGGATTCGGGAAGAGGAAGGGTCCGCCTCGCGGATCATCCGATTAGGTGCGCCCATGTCGAGCGGAGATTGGACCACCAATCCCGGGAACCGGGACCTTCAGACCGTGAGCGAAGGAGATAGGAGGAGGAATAGGATGGTAGGCGGCGATTAGGCGTCTTGGTGGCCGGCTCGAATAGGGGTGTAATAAAGGCGCCGACCTCGTAGTATAAGAGGTGAAATGCTCTAAGTAAAGTATCTTTCTCTTGGTGTTGATGCGTTCTTGCGGACCCTTGTCGTCTTCTTGCTAACGTGAGTCTGAGTCACGGCGAGCCGCGGCCGGAGGCGTCAAGGTTACAGTGTGGACCCTAACGTGTGGTGGTGTGTGCGAGAAGGGTGGCGGACCCCTGAGCGGCGCGCGTCGAGCGGCCGGAGCGTGTGAGCGGAGGACTCGGGAGGCGTGTAGCCGGACGGAGGCCCGGCGAGCAGCGGAGGAGGTCGGGCTGCATGTAGCGTTTTCCTAAGGCATGAGTGTGGTGTGAGTGGAGAGAAGAGCGGACTAGAGGTGCAAGTGAGCGTGAGCGATCTGGAGACAGGTCCCTAAGCGTTTAGCCACACGGGCATGCGGTGAGCGTTGCGAGTAGTTAGATCTGAGCGAATATGCGTTGAGGCGGAGCAGACGAGTGAAAGAGTAAATGCGAAAGCAGCGGCAAGCGCTATCATTCCCTTGAGCGGACTCCTTCCTACAAACGGGATTGTGCGGCGTGGCCGTCGGTAGTCGCGCCACATTTTGGCGCCGTTGCGGGGAATGAAATCGTTCCGTAGCGTGGATGCGTGGAGGGCGTGAGGTAGTTAAGGGGAATTTGAGAGTCGGACGTTGTGCCGAGGCGCTCCGTGCGAACCGTGAGACGAGCTCGGCGAGGACACCGATGCAGGTAGCGCGGTGGAGTTAGCCGGATCGTGAGGAGGCGACCCGAGTCGGTGGCGATAAGGGAGGCGGTTCCTCTCCGCGACGATGGCAACAACAAAAACAAGCCTACTCCCTCTTTGGGGAAAGAAGGAGGATGAAACCTTTGTGGAGGATTTGTGTCAGCGGAACTTCAACGGAGAAGGATCGGATGCACGACTCATCCGGTATTCGAGGTCCTTAGGAGCAGTGACTCAATGGTGCAGAGAAATGCAAGCCACCCCGCTCCTGCTACCTTCGAAGCACTGAAGGATGCCTTCTTGGAAAGATTCCGCGGAATCGACCAGGAAGGCTACGTCCTGTCCAAGCTTAAGAATCTAAAGCGGGGCAAGACGGAGAAGCTGGGATCGTACATCGAGCGGTTCTATGCCCTTTAGGATCGGCACCCCACTCACACCACGATGCAAGCGGTGCGCTGGTTCGCAGCCGGCCTACCTAAGCCAATGGCTAAGCATGTCTTTTGCTTGCGAGAAGGATGTGAGTAAAGGCGGTCTGCGGCGAGAACTCAGAATCGATGCACCAGCGGAGGCGAGAACAACTCGGGAGGAAGAAGAAGAAGAAGGCGGTCGGAATCCGAGATGAAGAGCCCTCGGAGGAGGAGGAGGAAGAAGCGAGGCCACTTGGAGGAAGAGGAGGAGATTTCAGTGGAATCCAAGCCTCACGGAGGCGGAGGAACCCGCGTCGTAAACCAAGAAGAAGCGTGGTGAAGCGGCGCGAGAAGAAGGAGGTTGCGATACTAGCTCGGTCACGAGGCACCTCGGACCCAGCGCCCTTGAAAGAGGTAGCTGGTTTGAGGAAGACACAGAGAGAGTCATAAAGAAGGTGGAGGAGTTAACGATCAATCAAGTGAAGATCGTGAGCGGCGAAGGTGGCCACCAGTCGGACTCATTTGTGGTGTGCGGTGTGCCACCGGCATGGGCACTCGGTGCCCCTCCGGACGTGAACCGGTGAAAGTACTATGAGGAGGCGAGGCGGTGGAGGATGCTTACGTGCAAGAAGCACCCCGGGCCGCGATACGCGATGTATCCCGGTAGAGGTCCATCCATACACGCCCTCCGATGCAACCCGAATGGGAGGACCCCGGGAATTCTTGAGCGGTGGTCTCTGGGCCTTGGAAACCGGGCACTATTCAATGTCCATACCCCACGGGCAAGGTGAGTTGAGCAGCTTGTGTGGAGATTGCGGTGGGGCACATGCCGAGGCGGTGTGTCACCTCGCTCGGGGAGTGCGCGCCATGAGGGAGCCAAAGCGCCTCCCTTTAAGGCCGTCGTCTGATTGAAGATGCGGATGGCGGAGTGGGAGGACACCAAGGGAACTTGGAGCAGGTGGCAAGTTCGCCAAGGAAGGAGGAGACCGGAGTCTTGGAGGTGTCAACGAGCCCGGGGAAAGAGCGGAAGGAAAGGCGGTTGAAAAGAAGAAGAATGGGAGAGTACAGCGGACACGGAGGAGGTGTTCGGAAGGAGGAGACTCGGTTAAGGGGCAAGTTGGATCAGAACCCCGGCAAAATTAAGAAAGGCTCCCAGATGGTAAGGAGCGGACTCCCCAACCCGATTTCCGGATGTGGTTGGGAGGTGCGGAGATGCTTCAAGAAGAAATCCGGGATCCGGGTGGTCCAGTCAGCGGAGTAAGAACCTCGGAGCCCGGATGTGCGTTGCTCTCTGAAGTCCCACCATTCAAGGTGGCGGACACGATGATGAACCAACATCTAGTCCCTTTGATTGTTGAGAGACAACCAATCTCGGAGGAGGTCACGCCATCGGAGAAGCAACCACGGAAGCTCCTTCAGCCGTAAAAAGCGTGGAGGTAAGAGTGGTATCCCACGGACCCGAGCGTGGTTGGTGGAGATCGGGGATGCGTGGTCAAGAAGCATGCCCCTGGATACGGGATCGGGGGTTAACCTCATTACGGAGGCCACCGCTCGGCGCCTGGGGTTTACTACGTTCGAACACTCCACCAAAACCCTAAGGATGGCGGACATGTCGGGCGTGCGCTGCGAGGTACTCGCGGTCAAGCTAATATCTCGGGAGCTGTACCTGGACTTTGTGGTCATCAAGCGGGGCCTCTCAGGTAAATCTGTTGGGCGTCGTGGCTGGACTTGCTCAGACGAAGTTACACTTCGGCAGGAAGGAAATCCACTTTAAACCCGTGGATTGGGATCCGAAGGTAAGAGAAGAAAGAGTGGCGCTCACTTGGAGTAAGGACACATACTGTGGGGAAACTGTGAGCACCACTGAGGGGTACACCTCGGCCGAGGATAGTGCAAATGATGAAAGGGAAGACACGGACGATGCTTACCCTTTCCCCAAAATCACATGGTCAGAGGAGGAGATGGATTACAGGGGCCTTTGAGGCGGAGGTGGGCGAGGAGGATTGCTTCCGGGTGGCGCATGAGAACAAGGCGGCGAAGGTCAGCGGAGGATGAAGAGGAGGACGGAGGAAGTGACCGCTTCACCTCGGACGAACTCTTAGAGTGGGGAATGCGTGAAGATGAACCTCGGGTGGAGGATGGCGGCGGCGTGGCGAAGCGAAGAGAAAGGCGGTCAATCCGGCGATGTGGAAGGCGTGGAGGTCCGTCAGGAAATTCCTAAAATTCCAAGGTATGCCGTGAGGAAAAGCGAGACCTCCACGGTTGTTGGGGGAATTCAGTGAGGTGTTGCTTCAAGGTCCACGGATATGAAGGCATTCCCAAAGCGGTGAGAACAGGATAGACTGAAACCGGAGGCGTGCAGGTTCGGATCCGTCGATTATAAGCTAAATCCCAAGCACTCGCTCAAGGTCAAAGAGGTCTGGACAAATATTTGGCGGACATCATCTTCCCAATCGTGAATAGTGGTGGTAGCACCATCGTGTCGTGCCAAAAACAACAGGATTCGCGTCGGGATTGGAGAAAACTCAAGCCTTCGGAAGGACCACTTTCCCATGCCCTTGATGACATCTTGGACAAGGCGGGGTGATACCTCCTTTTTGGGCTACCATTGCACCTACGAGTCGGATGGGATAAGACAGCGTTCACCACGGAGTAGGGCGTTACCTAGCAAGCGCCGGGATGGCAGAGCACCGGATCATTCATGCGGATGGTGACCAATGTCTTCAGGGACTTCCTAAGGGACTTCATGGAGGTATTCCTGGACGACTTTTGCGTGCACGGGGAAGAGGAAAAGCACGTTGGACACTTGCGGAAGTGTTTGGAACGTTGTAAGGAGACCCAACTGTGCCTGCATCCGGAGAAATGCTACTTCGGCATGACTGAGGGAATCTTACTGGGACATCGTGTGTCGGCGCGAGGGATAGAGGTGGACCAAGACAAGGTGAAGGTCATCCAATCCCTACAGCCGCCCACGAATTTGAAGGAGTTGCGGGGGTTCCTGGGCATGGTGGGTTACTACAGGCGTTTCATCCAAGACTTTGCAAAGCGGGCCGCCAGGCTAACGGAGCTACTCAGGAAGGAGGAAGAATGGACCTGGACACCAGAGAGGGAGGCGGCATTGAGACCTCAGACCACTCACGATCCCCGTGAAGGTCGGAAGCGATTCCATGTGTATGTGGATGTGTCGGCCTTTGCCATTGGAGTGGTGCTCGATCAAAAGGGCGATAAGCGGAGGGATCATCAATCTACTACGCGAAGGCGGCTCACGCATGCGAGCAGGTACACTACTACGGGCAGGCGTTAGGGATGGTCTCTTGATTAAAATTCGGGGCATTACCTTACAATGAGTTTGTGTTCTATGTCGATCACTTGGCGCTCAAGCATTTGGTGAACAAAGCGAGACTTGTCGGACAGTGCGAGTGGATTACATTGCTCGGAGTTCACCTTTGAGGTGGAGACCGAGCAAGGCGGCAACACCAAAGCGACTTCTGTCAGTTAAAGGCGGAGCTGTCTGCGGGATCGGAGGACACCTTCCGGATGGAATTGGTGGCGATGGAGGAAGGCGTGGAGGTGCGGTAGGACAAACCCTAAGCTTGTGAGCAGCGGAAGCGGAGAAGGGAGGCGGGCCGGCCCTCTTATCGAGTTGGAGCAGTACCTATGGGAGATGGAACTACCAAGCAGCGGGTCCGGTAGCGGCCTTTGTGCACTCGCTCGCCCTTTTGGTATATAGTTGCATCTTTAAGGTGGGGCGGACGTGGAGCAGAAGGTACCTCCAGCACGGAGCGGAGGTGGTAATAAAGGGGATGCACGAAGGACTAGGTGGTGGACATTATCGGTGAGTCACCACCAAGAAAATCTTGGAGGTGAGTCTTGGTGGCCCACCATGTATGGGGAAACACACCAATTTGTTGAAGATGTGATGCTTGTCGTGGATCGGAAGCTCCACAACACAATGGCCGTTGGTGCCCATCGCACTAGCACCATTTGAGAAATGGGGCATCGACCCGGACCTATCGATAGACACACGCGGAAGAGTACATTTGGTGGCGGACTCACACGGTGGGTGGAAGTGGCACAGAGCGGACTCTGCAAACACGGTGGCCAAAGTTCCTCTGAAAACATCATCACGGTATGGGTGTCCGGTTGATGGTGATAGAGAACTCATTTCCTCAATGATGTGATAAGCGCAATGACGGACTATTTGGCATCACACGCCATGAGCGGCCCCATACAACCCGAAGGCCAATGGGTTGTGAGAGAAGACCAATGGGCTTATCGCATCTGAATAAGCTCACGATTAACTATGCGATTGGGATACAGCTAGCCGGCACTATGGGCCTTGAGCGGAGAAGGTGACTGCATACTATTACCGGACCTATGGGCATTCACGGTTATGCGGTCGAGTTTGAGGTGCCAACACTTGGTCATGATGGAAGGCGGCTAGCAGGAGAAAGCCAAGCTGGGCGATTGCTAGGGTTTGTATCCCTCACGGAGGTCGGAAGAGGCGCAACAGCGGATGCAACTTATGAGAACATCATCACGGTATGGGTGTCATTGCGGTTGTGACGAGGGAACTCATTTCCTCAATGATGTGATCAACCTTTATGACTGACATCACATCGCAAGGCGCCCCATACAACCCGAAGGCCAATGGGTTGTGAGAGAAGACCAATGGGCTCATGCATCTGAATAAGCTCACGGTGAACTATGCATACGATTGGGATACAAGCATACACTATGGGCCTTGAGCGGAGAAGGTGACTACACAGAGCGCGTATTACGACCTATGGGCATTCACGGTTATGCGGTCAATTTGAGGTGCCAACACTTGGTCATGATGGAAGGCCGGTAGCAGGAGGAAAATGCTGGAGGCATTGCAGGGTTTATCCGGCATCGGAGGGTCGGGAAGAGGCGCAACAGCGGATGCAACTGCGAGAATCAAGCAGGCGTGCATGGCGCCTCGGAAGTATGTGAAGGAGGAGATTTGGCCCTTCTTCTGACGGTCGCCACATGCACGGGCAAGCTCCACCTCGGTGGATGGGACCTTACCAGTAGTGCGGTATGTCGCAATGGGTCGTTACCGGCGGTTGGATGGTGCTGGCTGCGGGTGAGCAGGTGGCGGGTGAAAAATCATGCCTAGTGTTGGCGGAGGCATGTGAGATGAGAAGAGGAGTATGTGGGCTACGGACTTCCCTTGGGGGTTAGAAATTAAGGGTTTTGTTTTTGGTAGGTTGGAATAGTAAAATAAAGCGGAAAAGGAGGAATAAGCATGGATAGCACTCGGGATGGACTCGGAGTATACTCGGACTCGGAGTGGGCAACGTGCCGGAACCACAGCGGGCAGGACTCGTCGGTTGAGCAGGATAAGTCAGGACCCACTCCGGGTCAAAGCAGGATAAATGCGAGAAGTAACTTAGAAGTTGAGTCGTGAGACGGACTAAGCGGCGCCACGTGGGCGGCCTTGAGTGGAGGTCGGGCATGCGGCAGGGGCCGTAGCCTTGCAGGGGCGTTATAAGCGATATTCACGCCCAGCGGGGCTGGCGTAAAGGCTGCAGGAAGACATGGAACAGTAGGCACAACATTGTGACCCGGCGCTATGGACTTTGGGCCCAGGCTGGAGGAAGGGTCGAGGAGTGGCACTGGATGTGTTCCGGTATACGGGCGTTGTGACGTCGCTCACAGAAGGGGAGTTCGCTCGGAAGATGTTGGCGGCCGAGGAGAGTTCGGTCCAGAACCTCCGGGAGGATCGAGCGATGGACCTTGGAGGTCTGGTGACCTGGCCTTAAGGAGGAAGAAGGGGCGTGGTTCAGGCCTCAAGGCGAAAGAAAAGGAAGATGGGGCCGGCGGAGCGATCTTGAGGGCACAGGCGATGGACAACCAATGGTGGTTGATACTCGGACTCCGGAGTACGAGTAAGGCTGGCCGGATTATTGTCCATTGGAACACTCACCAAGGTGGATCCCTTGGTGATAACTATTAGTATTCATGCATGCGTTGTTGAGAAGAGGCGGTGAGGAAGGATTATCTTAGCGGTTCGATCGAGAGCCATGGTGAGGAGGCGAAGCCCTCGCCATGGGGCATCGACCCGTTACTCTGACCAGCGACACACACACAAAGGGTACATCTTGGTGGCAACGGACTGCACCGGTGGGTGGAAGCGGTGGCAACAAGAGCGGACTCTGCAAACACGGTGGCCAAATTCCTTTATGAGAACATCATCACAAGGTATGGGTGTCATTGCGGTTAGTGGCGGGGAACTCATTTCCTCAATGATGTGATAACGCAATGACGGACTATTTGGCATCACACGCCATGGCCCCTACAACCCGAAGGCCAATGGGTTGTGGAGAAGACCAATGGGCGCATCTGAATAAGCTCACGTTAACTATGCACGATTGGGATACAAGCTACCATCGGCCACTATGGGCCTTGAGGCGAGAGGGTAACAACACGCGTATTATGACCTATGGGCATTCACGGTTGCGGTGAATTTGAGGTGCCAACACTTGGTCATGATGGAAGGCCGGCTTAGAGAGAAAAAATAGGCGTTGCTAGGGTTTTGTCCGGCCTCGGAGGAAGAAGGCGCAATGATGCAACTGCAGAATCAAGCAAGTGGCATGAGGCGCCTCGGAATCGGGAGTATGTGAAGGAGGAGATTTGGCCCTCCTTCACGGCGTCGCCACATGCACTTTCGGGCAACTCCACCTACGATGGATGGGACCTTACCAGTAGTGCGGTATGTCGCAATGGGTCGTTACCGGCGGTTGGATGGTGGCACTCGGGTGAGCGGTGGCGGGTGAAAAGTATCATGCCTAGTGTTGGCGGAGGCATGCAGATGAGAAGAGGAGTATGTGGACTAGGACTTCCTTGGGGGTTAGAAATAAGTAGGGTTTTGTTTTTTGTAGGTTGGAATAGTAAAATAAAGCGGAAAAGGAGGAATAAGCATGGATAGCACTCGGATGGACTCGGAGTATACTCGGACTCGGAGTGAGCACGTGCCGGACCACTGGCGGGCAGGACTCGTCGGTAGCAGGATAAGTCCGGACCCACTCGGGTCAAAGCAGGATAAATCGCCGAGTAACTTAAGTTGAGTCGTGAGGACGGACTAAGCGGCGCCACGTGGGCGGCCGAGTGGAGGTCGGGCATCTGCAGGCGGCCTTGCGAGGCCGTTATAGCGGTATTCACGCCCGCGGGGCTGGCAGGCGTAAAGGCAGTAAGGCGATGGAATGTAGGCGAACAGTGTGACCCGGCGCTATGGTTACTCCAGGCGGAGAGCGAGAGGTGGTCGAGGAGTGGCACTGGATGTGTTCCAGCACTGCGGAGCGTTTGGCTCACTCAGAGGTCAGGGAGTTCGCTCGGAGATGTTGGCGGCGACAAGGAGGTTCGGCAAGAACCTCGGGAGGATCTGCGATGGACAGGAGGTCCACGGCCTAACCCGCCCAAGGAAGAAGGGGCGGCGAGTTGGGCCTCAAGGCGGGGGAAGATGAAGCTGGCGGCGTCTTGAGGGCTGGAGCAGATGGACAACCAAGGAGTTGATCTCGGATGCTTGACTGAGTAAAAGGGGAGGGATATTGTCCGGGAACTGCTCCAGGTGGATCACCTTGGTGATAACTTGTATTATTCACGCATGCGTTGAGGGGGAAAGGCGGGGTGAGGAAGGATTATCTTGCGGTTCGATCGAGGCCATGGCGGAGGCGAAGCCCTCGCCATGAGGTCCCATACACAGTCCATGTATGGGGACATTTGAACTCTGAAGGAGAGAGAGATCGGCGGGCGCTCGGGAAGGGGGTGGAGGCCTACGGAAGTGGGCGTGCAAGGGCGCCGAGGTGGGGTGACCCTCTAAGGCCAAGCGGACCGGGAGGGCAGGGAGGATTAGGACTCCATGCAGAGCGGACCCCTCACCACCAGTATGGGAGAAATCGCTTCCCTTCTCTGCCTCCTCGGAGCAACCAGCAGCGGGAGGAGCAGCGGAGGCGGGAGTTGGCGGTTCTGACTCCAGTGGCCCAGCCAGCCCGGCGTGACCCATGGGACTCGGCGGGGAACGCAGCCGGCGTCTACCAGCGCGGCACCGACGGTGCAGTGCCTACCCCTTGGTAACAAGTGAGGCGTGGGAGGCGAAAGGGGCCAGGAGGCGAGAGGTCAGCGGCCGCACCGAGGCAGTCCATCCCCAGCAGGAAGGGCAAGGCTAGCTCCGGACCCCTCACCCCGAGCCCAGGGGCAGAAGGCAAATAAGGCTGGCGGCCAAGAGGGCCAAGGAGGGTGAAGCTCGGGCTCGGCCTCAGGGACCTAAGGGTCTGATTAGGTCCGGAGAACCCGTCCGGACTTACTCGGGCTGGTATGGAGGTCCTTGGCGGACAGCGAAATGCCCGCTCCCTACGGACTTTGTGGGGGCCTCACGGTGGCGGTAGTGGAAGAAACACGGCGGATCACAGCTACCGTCATGGGCGGTATGCTTTAGTCTCTGGGAAGAAGACCCGGAGGTAGAAGCCACCGAGGCGTATGGTGCTCCTCAGGGAGGCGGTTGGAGGGGCCAGGAGGCGAGGAGGAAGCTCTCGGCCGCATCGAGGAAGGAGGCGAGGAGGCCGAGGAATCGGGTCCATCAAGCGGACCGGGAGGAGGCGGGAGGGTGGACTCCATCGTGGAGCGGACCCCTCACCACCGAAGTATGGGAGAAATCCCTTCCCTTCTCTGGTGCCTCCTCAGCAGCGGGAGGAGCAGCGGCGTTGGCGCGCCCGGTAGCCAGGCCCGAGCCAGCCCGGGCCCAGGACTCGGCGGGGAACGAAGAGGCGCAAGGCGTCTGGCGCACACCTCGGGGCGGTGCAGTGCCCTTACCACCTTGCAGTGGAGGCGGAGGCGGAGGAGGCGAGGAGGAGGAGGCCCGGGAGGCGGAGGTCAGCGGCCGCACCGAGCAGTCTGTCGCAGGAAGGGCAAAGGGCTAGCTCCGGACCCCTCACCCCGAGCCCAGGAGAAGAGGCAAATAAGGCTGGCCAAGAGGGCCAAGGAGGTGAAGCTCGGGCTCGGCTCGGGACCTAAGGGTCTGATTAGGTCCGGAGAACCCGGTCAGGACTTACTCGGGCTGGTATGGAGGTCCTTGGACGATGCCCGCTCCCACTACGGACTTTGTGGGGGCCTCACGGTGGCGGCCGTGGAAGAAACACAGCGGATCACAGCTACCGTCATGGGCGGTATGCTTTAGTCTCTGGGAAGAAGACCCGGAGGTAGAAGCCACCGAGGCGTATGGTGCTCCTCAGGGAGGCGGTTGGAGGGGCCAGGAGGCGAGGAGGAAGCTCTCGGCCGCATCGAGGAAGGAGGCGAGGAGGCGGAGGAAGTCTGGTCCATCAAGCGGACCGGGAGGAGGAGGCGGGAGGTGGACTCCATCGTGGAGCGGACCCCTCACCACCGAAGTATGGGAGAAATCCCTTCCCTTCTCTGGTGCCTCCTCAGCAGCGGAGGAGCAGCGGAGGCGGAGTTGGCGGAATGAGCGGAGGAGGCCGGACCCAGTGGCCGGACTCGGCGGGGAACGAAGAGGCGCAAGGCGTCTGGCGCACACCTCGGGGCGGTGCAGTGCCCTTACCACCTTGCAGTGGAGGCGGAGGCGGAGGAGGCGAAGGGAGGCCCGGGAGGCGAGGAGGTCCTTGGCGGCCGCACCGAGCAGTCTGTCGCAGGAAGGGCAAAGGCTAGCTCCGGACCCCTCACCCCGAGCCCAGGAGAAGAGGCAAATAAGGCTGGCCAAGAGGGCCAAGGAGGTGAAGCTCGGGCTCGGCTCGGGACCTAAGGGTCTGATTAGGTCCGGAGAACCCGGTCCGGACTTACTCGGGCTGGTATGGAGGTCCTTGGCGGACGAAATGCCCGCTCCCACTACGGACTTTGTGGGGGCCTCACGGTGGCGGCCGTGGAAGAAACACAGCGGTCGCTACCGTCATGGGCGGTATGCTTTGGGGTCTGCGGGGCCGAAGACCCGAGGTAGAAGCCACCCGGGCGTGGTGCTCCTCAGGGAGGCGGTTGGAGGGCCGGGAGGCGGAGGAAGGCCGAGCTCGGCCGCATCGAGGAAGGAGGAAGCAGGGAGGCGGGGAGGGTCGTCCATCCGCAGGACGGACTAAATTCCTTAATGGGTGAGCAAGCGAGCCTGAGAGGCCAAGCACAGGCGGAAGACCTCTGCAGGCGGAGGAGTGGCCGGGAGGCGGTTGGAGGAGGCAGGAGGAGGCAAGCTCGGCCGCATCGAGGAAGAAGCGGGGGCAGGAGGAAGTGGTCCATCCGCAAGAGGACTAAATTCCTTTGGGTGGCAATGAAACGAGGCCAAGCAGGCGGAAGACCTCTGCAGGCGGAGGAGTAGCGGAGGCGAGAGGAGGCCGGGCGCAGCGGAGAAGGCTCGTGGCTGGCGGAGCGGCGGACCAGCGCCAAATGGGTGGCTTCAGTGAAAGCGGCAAGGGAGGCGGAAGCCGCTAAAAAGCCGGGATCACTATCGGCGTGATCGGGTGGAGGAGGCGAGGATAAATGCGGCTAACACTGAAGAAGGCGGGGCGGGGCGGAGGCAGTGCAGGCCGGCCATGGGGAGGAGCAGCGGAGGAGATGGAGGATCTCGGTCTCGGTGCGTGAGGTGGGCGTGGCGGAGATGGAAGGCCGCAAGGAGACCACAGGCTGCGGCTCCACTACCATTGAGAGGAATGGTAGATACTGCGGGCGTGATCGCGGATCACGAGCGAAATAAGCTCCGGCTACTGTTGGCCAGACTGGCGATGGAGCAGAGGCGGGGCGTCGCGAAATGGAGAAGGACACAGGCGAGGCCCATGATGAGCGAGTTGCCCCCACTTTGGAGAGGAGATGGCGGAGTTAGCGGAATGAGCGGAGGAGGCGAGAGCCTTGGGCCTTGAAAAGCTGCTGGTCCCGGTTGAGAAAGGCGGAAGAGGCTGCGCTATGGCGGGTAAGCTAGCGGAGGCGGAAGCAGCGGAGGAGGCGGGGCGGAGCAACGTGGCTGCGAGGAGGTGGCCAAGGGCCTTAGCCTCGCGTGTCTGGCCCGGCTCCGGTATCAAACTGGCGGGGAGGTGGCCCAACAAAGGCGGGGCGGCCCGGAACACCTATGGCGAAGGGAGTATCGGGTGCTCGGGCTGCGTGGAAGAGCAATTGACAAGTTGATTCGGACTTTGCCTATTACCAGAGCTCCTTAAGACATTGGCGACCTCTCGGCGCCGGCATAAACCGGACCTCTGGAAGGCTCGAGAGGGATGAAGGGCAGGGGCGGTGCAGGGGACTCTAGTGGCCTGTTTGGAGGCAGCAGTGGCGGGGAGAAGAGCATCGGAGGAGGCGGGGCCGGCCCGGTAGCAATCCCGAGGTAAGTCGGCAGCACACTTTCGGGAGATAGGCGGGGGCCTTGAAGGGGAGTGGAAGGAGGAAGCCCATAGGCCAAGACAAGGGTCGGTGGGAAGGATGAGGACCTAGCGATGAGGTCCGCGGGTAAGAGTCGGGCGTGGAGGCCGGACCCGGTAATAAGTCGGACCTTTGGTCCAGAACCCGAAGATGAGGCCGGACCCAGTGAGGACTCGGGGAAGAGGCAGACTCCAGTTCCGACTCGAGTCGAGGCCGGACCCAGTGGCCGGACTCGGGGAAGAGGAGGAGTCCCCTCAGGCTTACGTGGAGGCGATCGGTGGCCCTAGGACGGACCTTTGGGGAACGAGAAGCAGCGTTGTAGCTTGAGGTCGTCGGACCGCCCGGTAGCTAACTGTGAGTTCGGGAAGAGGAAGGGTCCGCCTCGCGGATCATCCGATTGGGTGCGCGCAATGTCGGAGAGATTGGACCACCAATCCCAGGCGGAACCGGGACCTTCAGACCCCAAGCCGAAGGAGATAGGAGGAGGAATAGGATGGTAGGCGGCGATTAGGCGTCTTGGTAACCAGCTCGAATAGGGGTGTAATAAAGGCGCCGACCTCGGCGTAGTATAAGAATTTGAGGCTCTAAGTAAAGTATCTTTCTCTTGGTGTTGATGCGTTTCTTGCTGTCGTCTTCTTGCTAACGAGTCTGAGTCAAGAGCCACGGCCCGGAGGCGTCAAGGTTACGGTAGCGGACCTAGCGTGTGGTGGTGTGTGCGAGAAGGGTGGCTGGGGACCCGTGTTCGTCGAGCGGCCAGTGTCAGCAGGCCGGAGCGTGTGGTGGAGGAACTCGGGAGGCGTGTAGAGCCGGACGGAGAGGCCAGCGAGCAGCGGAGGAGGTCGGGCAGCCCCGTTTTCCCTAAGACTAATGAGTGTAGTGTGAGTGGAGAAGAGCGGACTAGAGGTGCAAGTGACGTGAGCGATCACAGGCGCGAGGTCCCTAAGCGTTTAGCCACACGGGCTGTCACGGTGAAGCGTTGCGAGTAGTTAGATCACAGCGAATGTGTGCGTTGAGGGGAGCGGACGCAAAGTGAAGTAAGAATAAATGCAGCAAGCAGCAGCGGGCCTATTCCCTTAGGAGCGGACTCCTTCCTAGCGACACGGGATTGTCTGGCGCGGCTGGCCGTCGGCCGAAAGTCGCGACGGCTAGATATGAGTGCGAAATAAGGGGACTTGCGATGCAAGCTCATGCCATCTGAGGCACTCCATTCGTGAGCTCCACTCATATAGAGCAAGCACCTCCGGCTCCGCCCTTGTTGCCGATGGGCATAGCAGCTATGCTATCGAGGCAATCCATATCACCACACTCTTTGTGTTCATGCTGCGGTGGCGTGCCTCAAAGTTTGAGTTCACCACATTTTGCGTACCCCTACCCATACCCAGCAATCAGCACCATCCATGTCATCATATCATTTGTGCCATGCTATGAGAAACCTAACCTGGCCTGCATCAGCTGGAAATGACACCGTAAGAACCTAATTTGACGTGCATTTTTTAGTTGTCCATATTTTACCGCCACTCCCGACTATGTTCCTACCTTCCGGCACTCAAACTTTGTTCACTTTGTTGAGGCACTTTAGTTTTTCATGCGTCGAAAAGGAAAGAAAATAGTATTATATTATTTTTTATTTCTACAATTATTCAGCTATGGAATTCCAGAAACTGTGAATCAATGTATGTAAAATTTAAAGTAAAAAAAAAAAGGTAAAGATACATTCGTGAAAAATCTGGACAAAAATAGAGAGAACGTGGAGACTTTATAAATATGCAAGAGATAGGAAGTCCCCATCTACACCGGGTGATGGAACAACTCTCTACGGACCTCGGGCCAAAGGGGACTAGCCCCGTTGTCAACCTCGATTTAAGGGGACAAATAAGCAATGAAAGATACAACAAGATATAATTTCTTTCGGGATTACATTGTCCGTGGACTAAAAAGATTTCTTTTCAAGAATCGCTATTTGATTTATCTATGTTGTAAGAATCGGTTTTGTATCTAAATTCTAGTATACTTATTTAGACTTTTGTCAAGTAGATCATTTCTAGATGATGAACAAACATGAAAAATTTTGAACACCCCAAAATGGAAGTTGGTCCTTCTAGGCTTCATGTCCTCATGGGGTTGACAATTTCATCTTGAAACACAATTCTCCATCCATTGTAAATTATATTGTTGCGAGAAGGTAATGTACACAACTCCTATCATCTTTTCCGTCTTTTCGATTTCTTAACTGTACAAAAAATGTAAATATATAAAAGCCAATTCCAAACACTTCCATTGACTAGGTGGAACAAACGTGCAAATAGGCTTTGTATTGCAAAGTCCTCGTGATTAAACTTTCCCACTTGAGCGCTTGTTGGTTAAGCTTTTAGATGCCGATAGAAAACTTCTTACCCCTTCTTTTACCATCCATACCATAAACGCGGCTTCCACCACTCGAGAAGCTGGTGCTAGTTGTTGATGAGGAGGAAAGTGATCATTTTTTATTATTTATAGCGCATGAGCTGAACGATGATTCACGTGACATGTTTCATTTATATGTATATTCTTTAGCCATAGGTCAATGGACGGTTCAAGAATTCAACCAAAAAAGAAACATAGGTGACATGTTTCATTTATATGTCGATGTAAGTGTCTAAAGATTCGGAGTTAATATTACTTTGATTGCACATGTTGTAGACGACAATTATGATGTATTATTTGAGCTGGTGTCATTTGATAATGAGATAATTACAAGTCAGCAAACGTTTATGAGTGGAAACCCTCTTGAGCCTTTAAATTTACATCCATATGGTGAAGTACGGGAAATTGGATTTGTTGCCCACAATGGACACTTTAGTGTAGTTTCTTGTGGGGCAACATTTTGTGGGACATCGTCTTGTGCAATAACATTTGATCTATCCATCCAATGTTTGCAGCCGCCTACAAACTTGAAGGAGTTCACGAGTTCACAGGCATGGTGGGTTACTACGGCGCTTCATCCGATTTCCGCGCGCCGCCAAGCTAGAGTTACTCGGGAAGGAGGAGGGTCTGGACATCCAAAGGGAGGCGTTCGAGACCTACAAACCACCAGTCGGTGCCCGATGTTGAAAGGTCGGGGCGGGAAAGCGATTCCATGTGTATGTGGATGTGTCGGCCTTTGCCGTTGGAGTGGTGCTCAGCCAAAAGGACGATAAGCGGAGGGACCATCCAATCTACTACGCAGGAAGGCGCTCACGCATGCGAGCAGTACACTATTACGGGCGCGAGGCGTTGGGGATGGTATCTGTGATTAAGAAATTCGGGCATTACCTTACACCCCAATGAGTTTGTGTTTATATGTCGATCACCGGCGCTCAAGCATTTGGTGAACAAAGCG
The DNA here is from genome assembly GCA_010909165.1 of Anthoceros angustus. Lineage (NCBI taxonomy): Eukaryota > Viridiplantae > Streptophyta > Anthocerotopsida > Anthocerotales > Anthocerotaceae > Anthoceros > Anthoceros angustus. Next base: position 221,258 of record VJWM01000151.1, read on the forward strand.
AGATCTGTCAAGGCGAGGTGGATTACATTGCTGAGTTTACCTTTGAGGTAGTGACCGAGGCGGCCGCTGTGGCTTCTTGTCGAGTTAAAAGCAGAACTGTCGCACGCAAGACGGAGGCGCCTTCCGGACGAGGCGGTGGCGTGATAGAGGAAGAAGCGGAGGAGTGCGGCAGGACAAACCCTAAGCTTGGAAATGGCGAAACCACAGCGAAGCGGAGAAGGGAGGCGGGCCTTGAAGGCGGCCACTTGTGTGGAATTGGGCGGTACCTATGGGAAATGGAACTACAGAGTTGAAGGTGACAGGCCTATGCCTCGCCCGTCCTTTTAGGTTGTATAGCCTTTGCATCTTTAAAATGGGGCAGGAGCAGGCGTGGGCAGGCCACCTTCAAGGCGGAGACGGAGGTGGTAATAAAAGGGATGCACGAAGGATTGAACGGTGGACATTATGCAGCACAGGTCACCACCAAGAAAATCTTGGAGGCTGGGTACTGGTGGCCCACCATGTATAGGGATACATGCATTGATTCTAAAGAGTTTATTCTTTAAAAAAATCATTTACTTATTTCCTGAAAGATTCTGATTTTTTATAGAGTTCCACAACAGGGGCACCGGGCGCACATTGACATAGCAGTGGTTGAGTCATGGCTTTTTGTACCCTGAAACTCGACGGTGGTCAAAGCGAGACAAGAAGGCTTGTGGAGCTTGGATTCATGGGTAGAAGCTGTGATTAGTTAGCGACTAGAAAATGGGTGCTATGAAAAAGATTTCCACCTGAGTTGCTTCAGCTAGATCATGATGCTTCTATAGGAATAGATCTATCACCTGCATACTGGCACACTGGAACACAAAGAAGACAAATATCTTCACGCAATCTCATGACGAACAGCGGCGGCTTTACATGAAGCAGCATCACAGCGTAGATAATACCTATCGTGCATACTCACCCAGTACTTGTCTTCCCTCTTCCGCCATATGCATGTCTCCACACGATCCTAGGAGGTCTTTTCGCCTAACATTTTTTGTCTAACATTTTCTATGTGAGGGGGAGTATTCGAACAGAAAGCAGACAGATCCCGATAGGCCATTCATTTGCAACATCGCACCTTAGGGGGGGATGGCATTCCAGCCTGCTGTTGCTCATTGCTCTGCTCATCATCGGTTGTGCCCATAGTACCGTCTGGCAAATTATCAGGCAGTGCACTTACGCATCAACTGTGGCAACCGCATGAATCTTGGCTTGCAAAATCGGATGTTGGCAGGGAATCTAACTGTTAAACCATTCGGCATGCTTCCGGCACATACTTGCTTATGGAGGCATAATTTCATTCGAAGCGGGCAATTGTCCGGCCCACCAAATCCTCTGAACTGTGAATTTTGACAGGTGCCTCGTTCATAGACGAGTCACCCTACAGCAGCCGTAGGGTGACTGGTTTATGAACGCAGGCTACGATCACGGCTACGATCGCTGCCGCTGTGTCAAGACTCCAAAGCGGTGACATTTGATCTTCTTGAGGTTTGGCATCTGGAGTTCATGAAGCTTCTAGGGCCAGGTCCTGAGATCTTGTTTGTGGCCGCAGAATTGGCCGAGGAAGGAGAGGTGTACTACTACCCAAACGGCAAGGAGTTCTACTTCACCACCACCGAAGTTCCTGGCCAGCCAATTGATCCAGGTTTGGAGTCAAGATGCCAACCCCAGCAGCTCCCTTATCTGCCACGGCCAGCTATTGCCGTGAGCCAGCGAGCTGAAGAGCAGCTCAAAGAGAAGGAATGGACACCAGATCATCGTCCAGATGAGGCTCATAGCCGCTAGAGCTAGACGAAGGAACCAAGGGTAGAACTAGAGGTTAGACTGAGCAAGATTAAGCTAACCCCAGTCAGTCACTAACCAGTCCAGTAGTTAAGTTCCCTCAGGTAAAGAAATGGTCGGAACCTAACCGTATTGTAGCAAGTCCTCCTCATGCGATCTCGGCTATGGCCGTATTCTCTATGGAGGATCAATAATTCGCTTTCTATGCACGAATAAAGTAAAATTTATGTCCAAAACAAAAGATGAAAAAATAAGTACAAGGAAGATGAAAGGGAAAATGAATTTAAGGAAGATGAAGGGAAAAATGAGCTTAGGGAAGATGAAGGGAAAAATGAGTTTAAGGAACAGGAAGAAAATAAGTATGAGTAATATCAAGGATGAAACGATTATATGGACACAAATATGAGCAAGATCTATTTCTTAGGAAAGGAAATTGAATATTTGGTAAATATTCCTACTGAAGAAGAACTCCAAGAAATACTCTAAGAGTTGGAATGCTTCGATGACAACGCTTTAAAACTCAGATGTGACTTGTAGAGAGAACCTATACTAAGTGACTTGAAGGACGATATGTGTAAGGAGTTTGATAGGTGCGTTCTACTCTACATATCTGAATAGCGCAAAGTAGAAGGCATTCATCTTTATATGCAAGACAAAACTAAAATCGTTCAACTTCTAAGGCCTCTTGGAATAGAGTTTGGCGGCCTTTCTACTAATGAGGAAAAGGATATTCTTCCTCAAGAAGAAAGTGAATATGAGTCTAGATACATTTTGTCTGAAGAAAAAGACAAATATGTGTACGACAACATTCTTCCAAAAGAAGAAAACAAATATAAAGAGGACATTATTTCTACTCAAGAAGTAAACCAATATGCCGAGCAAAGTTTTACGCATCTTGAATCTAGATACATTTTCTCTGAAGAAAAAAGAGACTATGAGTATGAAGACATTCTTACACAAGAAGTAAACCAATATGAGGAGGACATTTTTACTCAAGAAAAAAAACCAATATCGAGAGAAAAAATTCACTCAAGATGTAAACCAATATGGCGAGGAAATTTTTACACATCTTGAATCTAGATACATTTTTTTTTGAAGAAAAAGGAAAATATGAGAATGAAGACATTCTTACCAAAGAAGTAAACCAATATGAGGAGGATATTTTTACTCAGGGAAAAAAATAAATATCACCTTTTCACTCAAGACAATCTTACTGAACAAGATAACCAGTATGAGAAACACCGTGGCTTATTTGAAGACGAAAACGGATATAACGAAGGCATTTTAATAGAGTACGAAAATGAATACGAGAAAGATATTGTCATTGAAGAGGAGAACAAATATAATATAGATGTTCGTCTTAACATGGAAAATTTAACTCCGGTTGTCGAACTTCCAACACATCTTGGAAGTGAGTATGACTATCTTTTCACTCAAGATATTCTTAGTCAACAAAAAGACGAATATGAGGAACTATGATATGTTATTTGCACCATGCCATATAAATTTTCTTGCAGTACATAATTAGCCGTAAACTTGTCCATGAGACATGAATCTATGTTACTTGCAAATATAACTATGTACTATGTATATCAAATTTTGTTTTTATTTATTTTATTCTATAAAATTTTACATATTTTTATTAAGCAAGTAGATTTTTAAAATAGAGAACGCACATACTTCTTACAACAATAGCATAAAAGTTTACTGCACACATCTTTGCTATGGAATACCGATGTGTGCAGCGACAAGTTTGAGCTGTTTAATTGTTTTTTTCTTTTTCGCCAACATGGAGATCTAGATCTAGCCCCTGAAACTCCATCTCTGGGACTCAGGTGGAGCTCTAACTCTGTACTTGTATATACAAAATGAGGCTGTGAGTTTTAACGATGGTGCTACCTTGGTGTGCCTCATGCTAGTGCGTGCTGGTCGGTCTTCATCAAGGAAAGGAGATTCATGCTCAGATGAACCGAAAGATGGTTGCAAGGTTTACTAACTTCCTGGCTGGGCTTTGGTGTATATGTATGTCAAATGTGGGAGTACTAGTAGTGTGTGGGGCAAGCATGCCACACTGTGCTTTTAGTTGAGGGGATCATGCTCTAGGGGGTGGAGTGATCAAGGTCCGTGAACCAAATGGATTTGTCATTCCTCACAACTATGTCGTCCGGGCTATCACAACTATGTCGTCTGGGCTATCATAACTATGTCGTCCGGGCTATCACAACTATATACTTGTTTGCCACCAACTCCGCTTTGAGCATCTTAAAGTTACAAGATCCGTTCAATGTAGGCTGTATATGCTCTCTAAATAGGATAGCTAACTATATTGGGAAATAGCTAGCTATATTAGAAAATAGCTAGCTATATTAGAAAATAGCTAACTATATTAAGAAAATAACTAACTATATTAAGAAATAGCTAGTTATAATACGAAATAGCTACTATTATAATACCTTCTAAGTGAGGCAGTGCACTTGCCTGGGCCTATATAATCAACTACTTTGTATTTTTTTATACTTACTTCTCAGTGCTTTTCACTTTCTTTCTTATGCTATAGCATGTTTAAAAGCTGACTGAAAATTTATTTTTCTTACTTATGCTATAGAACTTTTAAAAGCTTGTTTAAAAAGTTTGAAAAAGTGCTTCTTTGTCCTCTTTGGTAAACTATAGAATCAAGTTATATCTTTTACAGTTATGATGACCTTAGATAATTCCAATGACTTGGAGATACAAGTCACAAGAACGTGTTCTGCAACTAATTTAGAAGAGAAGGCCAAAATTGCTCAACATCATCTCACAAAATCTCTTCTATCCACTATTCAGATATATGCCTTAGGTCATGCTGTAAAAGATGCACAGACTCTGGTCAAGAGGATCATTGAAACAAATTTTTTGCAATTGCAAGTAGATTTTAAATTGATTCCTTTCACGACGAGAAATCGTCCTACAATTAAAAAAGTAACCTGCACTATATATTGGGGAAGTCCTTCAAAATCTCGCTATATTTTCTTACTAGATCCCTTGTGGAGCAACAAAATTAGTGCCATACTTCCAAAACATCTTGGAATTGAGTGCGACGACTTCCTTGTTGACGACGAAGACATTCTTAGTACAAAAGACGAATATGAGGGAATGTTTCCAAGTGAAGAAGAAGAAGAGGAATATGTAAAAAATATTTTTAATGGAAACGAAAATGAGTATGAGGAAGATGAAGAGGAAAACGAGTATAAGCATAATAGTTTAACTAAAAAAGAAAATAAATATGATGAAGACATTCATCTTGATGTGGAAGACATGACAAAAATTGTCCAGGGTCCAAGGTATGAAAAAATTGAAAATAGCAACTCCTTCACTAATGATGAAGGTATACTTAGTGAGGGTGAAGACGATGATGAGGGAATATTTCTTACTGAAGAGGAAGAAGACTATGCAGAAAACATTTTTGCGAAAGAGAGGGATGAGTATAAGGAAGATGATGAAGAAAAAGAATATGAAGAAGACAAAGAAGGAAACAACTATGAGGAAGATGAAGAAGGAATCCACTATAACGACAAGCATATTTTTAGTGAAGAACAAGATGAATATGAGCAATACATTTTTACTGAAGACGAATATGAGGAGGACATTTCTACTCAAGAGGTAAACCAATGTCACGGAGGACATTTCTACATCGGTCTAGTTACATTTTAATGAAGAAGGAATCCACTATAACGACAAGCATATTTTTAGTGAAGAACAAGATGAATATGAGCAATACATTTTTACTGAAGACGAATATGAGGAGGACATTTCTACTCAAGAGGTAAACCAATATGCGGAGGACATTTCTACGCATCAGTCTAGTTACATTTTTAATGAAGAAAAAAATGAATATGAGAACGAAGAAATTCTCATAGAAGAAGTAAACCAATATGAGGAGAACCAAGATATTTTTATAGAGCAAGAAAATGAATATGAGAAAGATATTTTTATTGAAGAGGAAAAGAAATATGAGGAAGACGTCCTTAAGACATTCACTCAAGACATTCTTACTCCACAAGAAGATGAATATGAGGAACTATGGAATGCCATTTGCAACATGCCATATATTTTTTCACGTGAGACGTAAGCAGCCGTATACATCTCCATGCGGTCAAGCAAGGTCAATTAGGGCTCATCTGTACCTCGTCCGTGGTGATCAAGTCTCTGTGAAATTTAGTGTGACTACATCCTCTTTCAAGACATTCTCACTCCATAAAAAGATGAATATGAGGAACTATGAAATGCCGTTTGCAGCATGCCATATATATTTTTACGTGAGACGTAAGTGGTCGTATACTTCTCCATGCGGCGAGGTAAGGTCAATTAGGGATGACTTGTACCTCGTGCGTGGTGACTAAGTCTTCGTGAAATTGAGTGTAACTACCTTTTCACTCAAGACATTCTTACTCAACAAGAAGACAAATATGAGGAACTATGGAATGCCATTTGCAGCATGCCATATAGTTTTTCACGTAATACGTAAGTGGCCATATACTTCTCCCTGCGGTCTGGTAGGGTCCATTAGGGCTGACCTGTACCCTGTCCGTGGTGACCAAGTCTCTTAGGTAAACGTGGTGCTCACTCACCCTACAGGAGACGCCTATACTGGCTAATCATCACTAACAGCCCATGTTGGGAGGCTGTTGGAGCGGCGGCGCTCAAGGTCAGAAAGGAGATGCAAGTGCACCAACTCTTCATTCCGCTCGCTTTGCAAACGTATGGCGCATTGGCTGAGCACTTTGATAAATGTATCAAGTGCTGCGCTCAAGCCTTTCACGGTCACGGACATGGTGCGGGGCTTCCTAGCTCTCAGACTTCACGGCTTTCTTTTTACAACATGTGTCCATTGCTCTCCAACGGGCGCTCGCACGAGCCATCCTTAGGACGACAATGACAAGAGGTGATCATGGGTGACACCTCGGGTGGTCCAAGTGACTTTGTGGTACACCAGTTTCATATGTGAATCGAGCCGCCAAAGCGTGCTCACATCCTTTAAAACCTACTTAGTCGTGATATTGTAGGAACCATAGGTGATTTTAGATTCAGAGCTTTGTTGCTTCCGCTTACACTGACCCTTGAGGTCCCTCATGTCAACCTTTCAAAGGTAGATGGGCTTACCCCATCTCTTCTCCTTTAATAAAAACCCTTTTATTTTCTTCTCCATGCGGCATGTATTTTGTGTTACTTGTAAATATTATATTTTTTGTATTTAACTATTTAAGTAAAAATAAAATAAAATATAAAGTATTGATACTTACCTATAGGTGTGGGCCTTGTGCAAGCGTGTAATGTCGTTAGGTACCAATGGAAAGAAGCTTCATGATGCCCATGTCTATGGCCAGGAAGGATGTGGTGGACATGTTGTGATTGCAGGATATGGTCAGCAAGGAAAGGGTAAAGGAGCCCTAGATCATTATGCGGCTAGACAGCAGCAATGCATCACTCCAGGAGGACGTACATTCGTCAGCAATGCATCACTCTAGGAGGACGTACATTCGTCGACAGGAGGCTTTCTAGCGTTTGCCATTCAACTCTATGTACAAATTCTCGCAAATCCACGTTACATTTCAATCTTTCCCATTTTTCTACCTTTCAATTCCCTCTTTCTTCTCCCCGTCTACATAGCCCAGCTCTCCATCACTTCCGCCACAAAAACGTACTACCCATCACCAGAATTTTAACATACAAATTTCTTCCAACAATTTTTCCTTTCGCAAACTAAGGGCTGTACAGAAGTTTGAAGTTCTACCGATACTAACACAACTAATAGGAATTTTCTAGGTGTTTACATGGCCAGCAAGTTTTTGGTAACCCAGCTATTGCTCCGTGACCGCCTTGAGTGTTGAAGGCTTATCATTGCTGTTGGAGAGGTTGGGATTTCTCCCAAATGCAGTAACCGTTGCCTACTGCTGCCACATTGTATTCATCCAAGCTGGGTGCCAAATCACCAATCTCAATTCTGTCCCCAATCTTCATCACTACTCGATCATCAATCCGTGCAACATACACATCGTTCTCTGCGGTCACAATGTCCACATTGCTCCGGGAGTTGATTCCGTTGCGATTTCTGATGCTGATGAAGTTTCTCAGCTCTTCCTTCAACCCCCAATCAAAATAGTGGTCATAGAACTGCACCATCCAAACACCAAGAGGTGTATCAGTCACCAGCGCATGTTACCAATTAGCTGCGTTAAATGATGCCAGGAACAGGAAGAGCAGGCCAGGTAGAAGAAAAAAAAGCTTACAATGCAGGGAATGCCGGGGTGCGTCATGATGTAAGCATATCCCTGCATGACTTTGTCAGCCGGGAAGGGCCAGTGAGCCTGCGTGGATCCCGTGTCGTGGTTGTCGATGAAGGTGACTGCCCTGGAAGGCCAATACCCCAGCATACCCGGAGGCTTGTTGTTGTTATCCCTCAGCCTCCACAACTCCCCGTTCACAGCCTGCTGCAGGATTCCCTTGGTAGTGAAGTCGAAGCCGTTGCTCGATCACCGGTGGCATGCACCCAGTCCACCAGCTCCTGACGATGGCTATCCTGGTTGTAATCCAGCCCCTGATCGCCGTATCTGCAGGTAGTCCAGACCTCCCCCACAGAAAACAGGGGCTGCGTCCGCTCGATGTACATGCCCACATATCCGCCTGCGAAACCCTTGGCAAAGTCGAACCTCCAGCCATCGAAGCCGATGTCCACCTTGAGCCACCTCATCCAGTCGGAAAGCTCATCCTGCACCGTGGGGTTGGTGTGGTCCAGGTCAGGAGCCGCACCGAAGTCCTCCCCGGTGTCAGGGTTGCCGGAGCCATCGCTGTAGGGTAGTCGTTCCCAGCGATAGCCCATGGGCCCCAGTCCAGCCGGTCGTCCGGGGTTCCCCTTCGAACAGGCACCACTCGCCTCTCTCATCCTGCCTGTCCGCGCACCGGTGGTTGATGACGATGTCGGCAATGCAGCGCACTCCCTTTGGTGGAAGGCATCAATCACAGCCTTGAGCTCATCCTCGTTCCCGTACTCGGTGTTGTCCAGATCCAGGAGCCTGTTAGGCATGTAACCTGCGCCCCCGCACATCACAAGCACACTGTCAACATTTTCTCGAAACCTAGATGGATCACTGTCCAGAATCGTGCCTGTGCAGGTAGTCATTAGTGCAAGCTGGCTAGAACAAAATCAGATGACGCGGTCAATCCGCGTGAAAGCTGCCTGACATTAAACACAAGTGATATCATACTGTGCCAGAGTGTAAGGCTATTGCAATAGATACCTTGAGGCGCCACAGAGTGAGTGGCCGGAGGAAACCAAATATCCGTCACACCTGCTTCCGCCAAATCATCAACATTCTTCTTCAACACATTGTACCATCCATCCTTATGCTTCCAAGACTCCCAATTAAACCCCTGACAGCGAGCCTTTCCATCAGAAAACGTGCCACAGCCACCAGATCCTACATAGATCAACGTTTCGAACACAATGTTCAAGCTTCCGTAGCCTCAAAGAGCCTCCTACCTGGAACATGATGATCTTGCTCCAATCAGCCTCAATGTTGCCGCCGCGAGACACCGTCTCCTGGGGCTCGGCCTCAACCTCACCAGGACTAACTTCCACCGCATTCAACACAACTTCCTCAGCTCCGGCGGCCTCCTGCACCGCTTCCGCTCCTGCCACCGCGTGCAGGCGGCAGGAACTGCGCCGGGTGCGGCTTCTCCCTCGGCTTCCGGAGTACCTCAACCCAGGCTCCGCCAAGCGGCTAGACCTCACTCTCACAACGCCATAGCCACTGTGCGCAGAGCATTTCTGCCTTTGTGGCGCCGGGGAGCACTCGGACAGGCTGCCACACTGCACCACGCTTCTGAAACCGGCTGTAAGAGCCGCCATTGTTGGAATTGAGAGCCGGCAGCCAGCAAAGGAGGCTTCCAGCAGCTGAACAAGGGACACGAATGCAAGTGTTGGTGGAACCCTGGCAGATCAGGTCGAGATAGGAGCAGACGATCTTTGGAATGCCGCGACGGGGGTGAAATTGGAATGCTCTTCTCAAAGAGCTCGTGCGTTTATAAGGCTCATGTTTGGCCTCCATCGGAGCTGTCAGGACACAGGTGGCGCCAAGGTAACGCTTGCCACGCGGCTATCTGTAAGAAATTGCGGCGCAATGGGCCGCTATGGCGACGCCGCGCGGCACAACAATATCACGTGGAACCGGGGTACGACGTTCTGGACCGCGAGCCAAAAGGCTCCAGGTGTTCGGCTCCAGCTCCCTTGGAAGATACACATGGTGTCATGAAATAAGTGTGTTCTGTTATGAATAATAAAGTCTTGCTAGACTAATTCAGTGCCCTATTCTTGTGTCTTGTTCAGTACGCTAAGCATGTTGTCTGATATGGGTGCCTGACCACCAATGTCCTGGGCTAGCCAGAGCCTCCACCTAGCCTCTGCAATCGTGCACACAAGCGTTTCATTTAACTTCACCAGCAGGACTTGTTTGTGACATCCAAACAGTGTTTGCTTACAGTGATGTTTCTGGTCTGCCAGCTTCAACAGTATACCACCCTGTCCGGTTTTGTGTAGGAAACAGGAGCTCTGTAATAAGGTGACACACCTGCAAGCCTTTGAGGCACACGACTGTATGTTCCCCATAAATCCGTATTGAATCCTCAGCTGCAATCTGTCGGGTTAGAACTACGCACCTTTTAGGAGAAGGGTGCGTACCACCTTAGAGGATCTTACACTAGTTAACATCTGATCACACACAAGGCATAACTGGAAGGTGTCAATGGATCTGAGGACCTTCCTTCTCGCATCCTTGATTGCTTTCCCAGACTCCATGATCATGATGACATGAGCAACATCCTCTGCCCTCTTCCTCAAGGTTTTGACCGCCTGATATAACCCCTGTGCTGATGCTAACAATTTGTGCGATTACACCTTTGACTGATTGCAGACATTCTGCGCAATCCTAAGTCTTGCTCGTAAGCTTGCTGCGCCTGGTTTCTTGCACAGGCTCGGGAGACGTGTTATCATCTAGTTGCAGCATTTTCTTCGCAACTCTTTTCTGCTCCTCAAAAGCTTTGGCAAGTCCAGCTTGCACCTCCGTCACGAGGGAACGCTGCTTCTGGAGGTCGTGCTTCATTTTCCCTAAAATCTGGAGGTGTTGTTGCAAATCGGTGACCCATTGCTTCCAGGCGGTGTACTGAGCATAAGTGAACTCTGGCCATGGATGCACAGGCTTCCTACGGAGGATGTCAGAATACTTCCTGTTAGCCTGTTCAAGAAGGGCCTCTCGCATATCCAGTCTTCCCTGATGGAGGGCCAGTCTCGATTTCAGGTTCTGAGTTCTTTCTTCCGCCAGAGTCATACTCAGACGCACATCCTCCCTTACCTCTTCCCGTTTGCCATCCTCCGACATGTAGTGTAAGGCTTCTTGGTCGAAAAGCTCCAGAGCGTATTCCCCAGCCGAGGTCCGTATCAGCCGTCTCTTAAGATCCGCCCTAAGACTCTGCAGGTGGTCATCTAGAGAGCCACGGAAGTCCACCACGCCACCAGGACCCGGATTCGAACCTGCGACAGTGCCTCTGTAAGGTTCGATCTGGAGAGGCCGGGCTTGGGGTTGCGGTTGTGTTCTCTTATCAACCTCTCCTGAAGGGCACACATCCTGATGCAGAGCCGAACACATATCCACATCCTCATTCCGCTTAGGCTCCTTAGCTGGATCAGGCTGCTTTCGTTGATCTATTCTCAAGGGCCCACGCACATACTGATGAGGCTCCGGCTGCTTCGGTCGGTTTCTTCTCAAATCCTGATCCCGATCCATCCCCGCCTCCTTAGCCGGGATACCAGGACCAGGACCCAGACTCGAACCTGTGACAGGGCCTCTGTAAGGTTCGATCTGGAGAGGCCGGGGTTGGGGTTGCGGTTGTGCTCTCTTATCAATCTCCCTTGAAGGGCACACATCCTGATGCAGAGCCGAACACATATCCACATCCTCATTCCGCTTAGGCTCCTTAGCTGGATCAGGCTGCTTTCGTTGATCTATTCTCAAGGGCCCACGCACATTCTGATGAGGCTCCGGCTGCTTCGGTCGGTTTCTTCTCAAATCCTGATCCCGATCCATCCCCGCCTCCTTAGCCGGGATACCAGGACGAGGACCCAGACCCGAACCTGTGACAGTGCCCCTGTAAGGTTCGATCTGGAGAGGCAGGGCTTGGGGTTGCGGTTGTGCTCTCTTATCAACCTCTCCCGAAGGGCACACATCCTGATGCAGAGCCGAACACATATCCACATCCTCATTCCGCTTAGGCTCCTTAGCCGGATCAGGCTGCTTTTGTTCATCTGTTCGCAAGGGCGCACACACGTACCGATGAGGCTCCGGCTGCTTTGGTCGGTTTCTTCTGAAATCCTGACACAAATCCTGATCCCGATCCATCCCCGCCTCCTTAGCCGGGATACCAGGCTCCTTCCGCTGGTCTGTTTCGAAAGCCGGACACATATCCTCATCCTGATCCAGCTTCACCTCCTTAGCGGGACCAGGCTCCTCTGATCCCTCCATTTTCACGATTGCACGCACACGCTGCTCCGGCTTCGGATCCTTCGAGTGTTTTACTCCTTCAAATTCCTTGTCCTTGAGGAACAGCTCCTGTCTGCCGCCAAATCCTGCAGAGCTCGCCATCGGGAGTATGCTTTGTGTATCAGACTCAGACTCCGAGTCATCGTACTTCAATTCTCCTCCTGGCCCCCGCCGCTCTAGCTTCCTCAGCACCTGCAATTCCACCACCAGGTATCGGCATACGATCCGCATCAGAACGTAGCACCAGACAAACGGGAAGATAAAATTGTGCACCATTTCAAAGCTCAAACTGTAACGGCTACCTACCTCTCTCACAATGGTTGCTGCTTCCTTGGGATTTTGGTTCTGCAGCGCCAAATATTTCTCAGCTATGTCATCAGGTACTATACTAGACGACGGTACGAATGGGCGGGAGTTCTGATTTACAACGGTTGTGGTGCGTTGCTCACACATAACAACACTTGCTTCAAGATCACACCAAGTATCCAGCACTTCTCCCTGCTCGATCCCTCGAGAGTCAGATGAATTCATGAGGATAGTATGTAGCAGGTGCTCAGCTCCCACTTCAAGAGAACGAGAACTCTTAAACGAAACTGAAAGGAAGACGATCATAATATCTATCTGGTTGTTAACTTTGTGTTGCCCAATCTATGTACAAGGATATTTCAAAGCATGCAGAACTACGTGGTTGCACATAGCTGCACAGGAACTGCAGTTCAAATGATTCCATTTCCAGCAACCATACTGTGTCGGTGATGACCGTCACGTAAGCTATTTGCCAAAACCTGTTACTGTTGGAGACGCATGCAGAGCTTGTTATGAATAATCGTTTGTCGCTCGCAAGGCTTAGCTTATTCTAGACCTTGAGCGGGAAGAGATTGCTCTTTGGTTCGTTTTTCCTATCCTATGCCAACTTCTACTTGCTTCTGAGCGCTTTACATGTTCTATGTTCTATGTCGAACATGGAGTCTTTGGATGTTCCAGACGACATTAAGGAAATCCTGACTCCAGAGCAGAAGGCGCTGCTGATTGAGCGCCGAAAGCTGCCAGCCGAAATTAAGGAGCAAGTAATCGGGGCAGATTCTAAAGGAGAAGCCAGAGGTGGTGCCAACCAGCAAGATGAAACGGGTTTTCCTAAAGCACAAGCCAGGGGTAGTGCCAACCAGCAAGATGACACGGGTTTTGCCGTTGTTGCTTGCCGGACCCCTGATTCTCCACCAGATGCAAGATATCAAAGTGCGTCACAAGGGGTTAGGTTACTGGCCCTTGATAATGGGTGCTGTGTTTTCTGGTCCTGCCACTGGCTCAGTTTTCTGTTGCTTCCACTTGGTGGAGTTTTCTGTTGCTTCCCTGGTGCAGTTTTCTGTTCCTTCCATTGGGGCAGTTTCCTAATTCCTAAGGACATTTCTAGGAATCATTCTAATTTTACGGACATTTTCAGGATTCAGGTGCCATCCAGGTGTATATGCATACTGGGCGTCCTCCTGGGCAGGAGCTGTATCAGCCTCCTCCTCATGCACAAAACTCCCGGTATCTGCCGCAGCCTCATCCTCACCAGTTGGATCTGTCGCAACGACAACAAGAACCATCTCAGCAATTGCAAAAACGGAAGCACCAGCCTCAACCGCCTCAGCAACCGCACATGTTTCATCAGTATCCGCCTCAGCAATTGCACCAACAGAGTCACCGTCCTCAGCAACTACACCAGCAGAATCAGCGATACTTGGCTCAGCAGAATCAGCGATTCTTCCCTCAGAAGGCGGTATTTGATAGAGGGTATCCAACCAGCCAATGGGGGCCTAATCCGAGCACTCCGATGCTAGACTATGAGAGTCACCAAAATTTGCCATGCACGGGAAGCTATGACAGTCAACAAAATTTGGACAGCAGGTTCTACACGGCAGATCAGAGGCTGGTGCCACCGAGGAAAGGTTATCAAAGTGCTTCCAACAGGGTGGATGAGACTGCAGCCAACAAAAGGGTTGGGGTGGACGAGACTGCTCTCACCAGGGTACAGGAGAGTGGGGATAAGAGGGCTTTAAGCTACTGGGAGAAGAGGGGTCTGCCGACTGACGGCATACTCTTAAACAAGAAGATGTATCTGTGCGGCCTCACACCTGATAGGGTGCTCTTCAAGTATTTTACTAAAATACAGGGGTCTTTGGTCCCTGATCGGCCTATGGATAAGAAAATGCAGGAGAACATGGAAGTTTTGTATGAGAAGATCTTTGAGAGACCGTTGAACGTATTAGATGGGAAGGTGAGCATGAAGTTTGGGAGAGCCTTTATTGCCCAGGAACTGAAGAAAAAGAAATTCAATTGGGCTCAGTATGCTATGTCGGAATATATACGTATTGCAGACAGAAATGCGAAGAAAGCTTTGGCTTTGAAGAGGAGACAGTCGAAGCCGATGGTAGAAAATGACCACGATGCTGAAGGAGATGGTGATTGGGATGGAGACGGTGATGGGGATGGGGACGGCGATGGAGAATGGGAAGCTGAAGGTGAGGGCGAAGGGTTAGGTGAAGGTCATGACGTAGATGATATGAAACTGGACACCCAATACCAAATTTCCGGGCAGGCTGAAGAGGTGGAGTTCGGTGAGAGCGACCGTCACGCTCACTTGCCTTACACGCCCACCACTCCTTCTGAGACCCAAACGCACACGCATATCCGCGGTAAGTTGGATGAAGACATCCAGAAACTGAGAGTTGAATTGCAGAGAGGTCTCATGCTGACAGACTTTAAGGACGAGATGCTTGGTGAGTTTGATAGGTGCGTTATGCCCTACCTGTCTGAAAAGTGCAAAGTGGAGCAGGACAAGGCGGACCTAAATCAAGCACTAGTTCTGGCCGAGAATAAGTGTAGGCTCCTGGAGGCCGATCTATACTCTGCCAAGGGCAAGAAGGACATGGAGAGCTTTTGTGTCCACGAGGGCATTCAATCTCTCCAGGCTGTTGTTGCAAGGAAGCCTGCGGAGTCCGCGGACCCTGAAACAGTCGAAACGAATCTGGCAGCCGCGAAGAAATGGATCCAGGAATTGAAGGAAGGGTGCATGCACGTTGGGTACTCAAAGCACGGGGTCCAAGAACAGGAAAAGGCATACGAGAAGTTTGCTGCAGAGCATGCTGCGGCCTCGGCTGAGCGGATTGCCCTCACCAGGAAGCTCAACCAGCTTCAGGCCTTACGGTCGATTGGAGATACGGAAGATGCCAGCAACAAGCGTCTCAAACTCTGACCAGGCACGTACACACTAGTGTGCCACTGTCTAAGTTGGGCGATGAACAGTTCTCGCTGGAACCTCATGAACCTCACCTCATGAACCTCATGGGAACCTCATAGACAAGCTCACGAGCAGTTGTTGCCGAAACCTCAAAGCCTTTCCCTTCAGCTCATATCGTTGCTCGTGTGTTGAAGTTTCGTTGCTCATGTGCTGAAGTTTCGTTGCTCATGTGTTGAAGTTTCGTTGCTCATGTGTTGAAGTTTCGTTGCTCATGTGTTGAAGTTTCGTTGCTCATGTGTTGAAGTTTCGTTGCTCATATATTCAAGTTTCGTCGCTCATGTGTTGAAGTTTCGTTGCTCATTTGTTGAAGTTTCGTTGGTCATGTATTCAAGTTTCGTTGCTCATGTGTTGAAGTTTCGTTGCTCATTTGTTGAAGTTTCGTTGCTCATATATTCATATTTCGTTGCTCAGATGTTCAGGCTTGGCTCAAAGAAATAGTGGGCTCACGACGTCTTTGAAGTTCATTTCAACACAAAAGGTTACGTACATATCCAATGAGAGCCTATGGATCTAGGAGTTTGTTTTTGTAGGATTTCGGATTGTTTTGAGAGTCTTGCAGGGGTGATATGGCCAAAAAAAAGAGCATCCTTACAAAGTAATTATATCTTGTTTTCACCTGATATCATCCCCATGGTTCGTGTTCTTTCATAGTCTAGTATTCTTTGAAAGGGGATATATAATACTTATTCCTTTTCAAAGAATTTATCTATACTAAAAGTTCCCGAAAAGTATAGGTGGATAGTCTTATATAGAGGTGTTTTTAGGACTTCTTTGCTCCTCTCATGGGTAGGTACGCTCCTCTTGGACCTTTTATTTTACATCCCTCTTGTTAGCCTGTCTTGTAGTATCTGTCTATCTATCAGAGCTGCATGCACAATAAAAACACATCTTTTTAAATCTCAAACATGCACGATAAAATGCACGATAAAATTGGCTTCTAGAACCACCCAATGCTAGAGATCCTGCTTATTCAAGACTTGCTTCTCAATCAACCCAATGCTCGAGATCCTACTTATTCAAGACTTTGCTTCTCAATCAACCCAATGCTAGAGATCCTGCTTATTCAAGACTTGCTTCTCACTCAACCCAATGCTAGAGATCTTGCTTATTCAAGACTTGCTTCTCAATCAACCCAATCCTAGAGATCTTGCTTATTTAAGACTTGCTTCTCAATGCTAGAGATCCTACTTATTTAAGACTTGCTTCTCAATAAACCGCTGCTCATCCCCTCAATCAAGCTAAACAACAGCTCATCGTCCTATTTAATTAATTTTATTATTTATTTTAGATCATTTAAAAATAACTATATTATTTCTATTAATTATAATAAATTATAAAAAGATAAAAGCTTATTTGAATGGAGGTGCTATCGAAGTAAGGTAAGGAAGGAGATTAAAGAAAGGAGATCTTCTATTGAATAAATAAGGTAATGAATGACAAGAGAGGATCATTTCAACGTTTCTAATATTTGGAGCAAGATCATTGAATTTAGAAATTCCAAATGTCTTTTTTGTCCGTTTTAAACATGTACAATTAGAGTTTATTTTTGAAGCCACACATGCATTTTTTATTTTTGTCTTATCTTCAAGAGTGACATCTAGACGTGGATCCATTTGAACTTGATTGTGTGCACAATGACAAAAGCTAAAAAATGGTTGGTTATAACTAGCCTAAAGGTCTTGAGAATCTGGGTGCTCCTGTTAGATACACACATACTAAATAGAGATGTGCGGCTTCAGACATACAAATATTAGCATATGCCCCTACACACATAGTTAAGTTTCTTGTGATAAAGTTTGATAGAGTCCACCAGTCAAGCTTACCTAAAAAGTTTAATAGAGTCCACCAGTCAAGCTTACCTATAGTGTTTGATAGAGTCCACCAGTCAAGCTTACCTATAGAGTTTGATAGAGTCCACCAGTCAAGCTTACCTATAAAGTTTGATAGAGTCCACCAGTCAAGCTTACCTATAAAGTTTCATAGAGTCCACCACTCAAGCTTACCTCAATTACGGGGACTTATAGAATGCCAATCTTGCACAATCTTTTTAGCTTGTGATAGCGGCTTTGTGACAATCTACAGTTCAAGAGGGCCGTGCATTTGCACCGACATAAACCAATTCTGCACCGTCCTCTAACTGCAACAACTTCCAGTGATGGGGATGCCAGAGCACTAGTACTCCTAAAGCGAGATGTTGCAGGGCTTACCTTGCCTCCTTCCAACTCATCTGGTGGACACCTTGACTCTCAAACATATCAGGGAATTCGAAGGATTCAAACAGATTATAACTTAGATAGAAGTGCAAGTCATGGTTGGGTACTGGAATCGGCCACCGGCCACCGGCCACCTGGTACAATTCAAGAGGACAGCTTCTTCTATATGTAGGTCTACCCTCATACTCCATTTCCAAGGTCTTCTATCTCTGGAAAACCTCTTGCACGCTTGGTCATCGCCCAAAAGTAGCCTCTCCCTTCCGGATTACGTTCATCACAGGCAGCTGCTGCACTAACGACCCTTTTCCTTAAGAGTCCATGCATTGCATATAAACACAAGCTTAAAGTACTAAATTAGTCGAACTAGAAATTATTTATAACAGTTAAATTATTTTATGATTTTTCAAGTTGTGCCAAGAAAGACATGCGAAATGAAATCGTATTGTATGTATTTGATTTTTTTTTCTTCTAATTATTTGAGGTAACTAATCGCTTGTATTTTATGTCCGTTTCAATAAGAAGTGAAATTAGTGAAACAAAATTGCTGCGTTTCTACAAGCCACCACCTCCTCCAAGTAAGTCCATACGCCTTGCGTCTCCTCTCTCTCCCTTATCCCATAGGCTTGACACTTATAAACAGTATTTTCGTACTTTATCCAATTCTGGGAAACCAGTGCTCCCTCTTTACCTTCGCATCCCTGTGTCTTTCAAATTAAGGATGATTATAGGTAATCTTCGTGTCGAGTCTCACCGTCTTAGGATTGAGACGGATAGATGGCTACTTCCTAAGCCACCAAAGGAGTCTAGAATCTGCAGGTTATGCAACAGGGGGTGGAGACTGAAGAACACTTTGTGTTCCTCTGTCACATCTATGAAGATATTCGGTGGAATTTTATCCCTCTATTTACAACAGCACGATCTTCACTTCACGTTTTCTCTTTTCCGATCCTATTTAATTAATTTTATTATTTATTTTAGATCATTTAAAAATAACTATATTATTTCTATTAATTATAATAAAATTATAAAAAGATAAAAGCTTATTTGAATGGAGGTGCTATCAGTAAGGTAAGGAAGGAGATTAAAGAAAGGAGATCTTCTATTGAATAAATAAGGTAATGAATGACAAGAGGATCATTTCAACGCTTTCTAATATTTGGATAAGATCATTGAATTTAGAAATTCCAAATGTCTTTTGTCCGTTTTAAACATGTACAATTAGAGTTTATTTTTGAAGCCACACATGCATTTTATTTTTGTCTTATCTTCAAGAGTGACATCTAGACGTGGATCCATTTTGAACTTGATTGTGTGCACAATGACAAAAGCTAAAAATGGTTGGTTATAACTAGCCTAAAGGTCTTGAGAATCACGGGTGCTCTGTTAGATACACATACTAAATAGAGATGCTACCAGACATACAAATATTAGCATATGCCCCTACACACATAGTTAAGTTTCTTGTGATAAAGTTTGATAGAGTCCACCAGGTCAAGCTTACCTAAAAGTTTAATAGAGTCCACCTCATCAAGCTTACCTATAGTGTTTGATAGAGTCCACCAGTCAAGCTTACCTATAGAGTTTGATAGAGTCCACCACCAAGCTTACTATAAAGTTTGATAGAGTCCATCAAGCTTACTATAAAGTTTCATGAGTCCACCACTCAAGCTTACCCCTCAATTCACGGGACTTATAGAATGCCAATCTTGCACAATCTTTTTAGCTTGTGATAGCGGCTTTGTGACAATCTACAGTTCAAGAGGGCGTGCATTTGCAATCGTACATAAACCAATTGCACCGTCCTCTAAGCGCAACAACTTCCGATGATGGGGATGCCGAGCACTAGTACTCCTAAAGCGAGATGTTGCGGGCTTACCTTGCCTCCTTCCAACTCATCCGGTGGACACCTTGACTCTCAAACATATCGAGAATTCAAGGATTCAAAGCAGTTATAACTTAGATAGAAGTGCAAGTCATGGTTGGAGTCGGAATCGACCCACACCGCCACCTAGTACAATTCAAGAGGACAGCTTCTATATGTAGGTCTACCCTCATACTCCATTTCAAGGTCTTCTATCTGGAAAACCTCTTGCACGCTTGGTCATCGCCCAAAGTAGCCTCTCCGGACACGTTCATCACAGTGCACTAACGACCCTTTTCCTTAAGAGTCCATGCATTGCATAAACACAAGCTTAAAGTACTAAATTAGTCGAACTAGAAATTATTTATAACAGTTAAATTATTTTATGATTTTTCAAGTTGTGCCAAGAAAGACATGCGAAATGAAATCGTATTGTATGTATTTTGATTTTTTTTTCTTCTAATTATTTGAGGTAACTAATCGCTTGTATTTTTGTATCCGTTTCAATAAGAAGTGAAATTAGTGAAACAAAGGCGTTTCTACAAGCCACCACCTCCTCCAAGTAAGTCCATCGCCTTGCGTCTCCTCTCTCTATCCCATAGGCTTGACAGCGGTATTTTCGCATTTTTATCCAATTCTGGGAAACCAGTGCTCCCTCTTTACCTTCGCATCCCTGTGTCTTTCAAATTAAGGATGATTATAGGTAATCTTCGTCGAGTCTCACCGTCTTAGGATTGAGACGGATAGATGGCTAAGCCACCACCAAAGGAGTCTAGAATCTGCAGGGTTATACAGGTGGAGATCAAGAACACTTTGTGTTCCTCTATCACATCTATGAAGATATTCGGGGGAATTTTATCCCTCTATTTACAACAGCACGATCTTCACTTCGCCGCTTTTTCTCTTTTCCTGATCCTATTTCTGTAGGTGTCTGCCTAAAGCAAATGTGGGAGAAGCGGACTCAACATTTTCAAGAGTTCAACATACATGACATTACATAATGATTCATGTCACTAGTTCTCAGGCCAGATTCAGAATAGCGGTTAATTTTTCATTATACCTTCTTCGTATGTATGACAAATCAGTCCCATGACAGAAACCATCCTTAGTGGATTTAAATAAAATTTTTCCCTCTCACCTGAAATCGACTAGACACCAGTTTACAGGCTAGCGTTGCATAGACTTTATAAACTAAACTAGGATCCATTGATCCATTTTGATGACAGGAAGCGGGAGCCGAACACCTGGAACCTTTTGGCTCGCATTTCTGAAAATCTGCGTCCGAGTTTCCTTGTGATACCATTGATGCCGCGTGGCGTTTCTACACCGTCGCATTCCCCGCAATGTCTCAAAGATAGCCTCGTGGCAAGTGCTTCCTGGCGCCACCTGTGTCCGGCCGCTCCGACTGGAGCCAAAACATGAGCTTGTAGACCACGCGCGGGAGCTGCGTGCGAGGAGCGTTCGAAAGCACTGCCTTCGTTGCGTTCCACAGACCATCTGCTCCGCTGTCGATCACATCGGTCAAGGTTCCACAGAAATTGCATCTGTCTCTCCTGTTTGATCGCTTCAGCTGCGTCAAGCTTCCTTTGCTGGCTGCCGGCTCTCAATTCCAACAATGGCGGCTCTTACAGCCGGTTTCAGAAGCGTGGTGAAGTGTGGCAGCCTGTCCGAGTGCTACCCGGGGCCACAAAGACAGGAATGCTCTGCGCACAGTGGCTATGGCGTTGTGAGAGTGAGGTCTAGCCGGTTGGCGGAGCCTGGGTTGAGGTACTCCGGAAGCCGAGGGAGAAGCCGCACCCCGGCGCAGTTCCTGCCGCCTGCACGCGGTGGCAGGAGCGGAAGCAGTGCAGGAGGCCGCCGGAGCTGAGGAAGTTGTGTTGAATGCGGTGGAAGTTAGTCCTGGTGAGGTTGAGGCCGAGCCCCAGGAGACGGTGTCTCGCGGCGGCAACATTGAGGCTGATTGGAGCAAGATCATCATGATCCAGGTAGGAGGCTCTTTGAGGCTGTGGAAGCTTGAACATTGTGTTCGAAGTTGATCTATGTAGGTTCTGGTGGCTGTGGCACGTTTTCTGATGGAAAGGCTCGCTGCCAGGGGTTTAATTGGGAGTCTTGGAAGCATAAGGATGGATGGTACAATGTGTTGAAGAAGAATGTTGATGATTTGGCGGAAGCTGGTGTGACGGATATTTGGTTTCCTCCGGCCACGCACTCTGTGGCGCCTCAAGGTAACTATTGCAATTGCCTCACACTCTGGCACAGTATGATATCACTTGTGTTCAATGTCAGGCAGCTTTCACGCGGATTGACTCCGTCATTTGATTTTGTTCTATCCAGCTTGCACAAATGACTAGTGTGCACAAGCACGATTCTGGACAGTGATTCATCTAGGTTTCGAGAAAATGTTGACAGTGTGCTTGTGATGTGCGGGGGCGCAGGTTACATGCCTAACAGGCTCCTGGATCTGGACAACACCGAGTACGGGAACGAGGATGAGCTCAAGGCTGTGATTGATGCCTTCCACCAAGGGAGTGCGCTGCATTGCCGACATCGTCATCAACCACCGGTGCGCGGACAGGCAGGATGAGAGAGGCGAGTGGTGCCTGTTCGAAGGGGAACCCCGGACGACCGGCTGGACTGGGGCCCATGGGCTATCGCTGGGAACGACTACCCCTACAGCGATGGCTCCGGCAACCCTGACACCGGGAGGACTTCGGTGCGGCTCCCGACCTGGACCACACCAACCCCACGGTGCAGGATGAGCTTTCCGACTGGATGAGGTGGCTCAAGGTGGACATCGGCTTCGATGGCTGGAGGTTCGACTTTGCCAAGGGTTTCGCAGGCGGATATGTGGGCATGTACATCGAGCGGACGCAGCCCCAGTTTTCTGTGGGGGAGGTCTGGACTACCTGCAGATACGGCGATCAGGGGCTGGATTACAACCAGGATAGCCATCGTCAGGAGCTGGTGGACTGGGTGCATGCCACCGGTGATCGAGCAACGGCTTTCGACTTCACTACCAAGGGAATCCTGCAGCAGGCTGTGAACGGGGAGTTGTGGAGGCTGAGGGATAACAACAACAAGCCTCCGGGTATGCTGGGGTATTGGCCTTCCAGGGCAGTCACCTTCATCGACAACCACGACACGGGATCCACGCAGGCTCACTGGCCCTTCCCGGCTGACAAAGTCATGCAGGGATATGCTTACATAATGACGCACCCCGGCATTCCCTGCATTGTAAGCTTTTTTTTCTTCTACCTGGCCTGCTCTTCCTGTTCCTGGCATCATTTAACGCAGCTAATTGGTAACCTGCGCTGGTGACTGATACACCTCTTGGTGTTTGGATGGTGCAGTTCTATGACCACTATTTTGATTGGGGGTTGAAGGAAGAGCTGAGAAACTTCATCAGCATCAGAAACCGCAACGGAATCAACTCCCGGAGCAACGTGGACATTGTGACCGCAGAGAACGATGTGTATGTTGCACGGATTGATGATCGAGTAGTGATGAAGATTGGGGACAGAATTGAGATTGGTGATTTGGCACCCAGCTTGGATGAATACAATGTGGCAGCAGTAGGCAACGGTTACTGCATTTGGGAGAAATCCCAACCTCTCGAACAACAGTAACAAAAACGCGCACCGTAGGTTGTGCATGGTTAGAGGTGGCTGTACAACAGAAACAGGCAGACTGTAAAAAGGTAGATAATTTATGTACATTAAGATCTGATTCAAAGTTTGAAGAGGAACATGCAGTTATGCGCATGTCAGTCTGCCTGTTCAAATTAGAAGGCCAGGTCCCCCGCAGAACAAACAGAAACTGGTAGAATGTAAAAAGGTAGAGAAGTTATGTACATTGATGTTATCATTGAAAATTTGAGGGGATATATGCAGTGTCCATGTCAGTCTGCTTGTTGAAATAGAAGGCGCACTGGTAAATAGCAGCTGCCAGTTCCCTCGCAGAACAAACGGAGAGCAGATCATATCCAGTACAAATGGGAAATAGATCATATCTAAAACAAACGTCACAACGTCTATGGCTCGAGTCGAAATTCTAGGCGAGGTAGCTGCCTGTCAGAACTGGCAGAATGCATGCATATCCAGTTCTAGTATGCTTCGAAGATGTACATTTTCCTCGTCTGTCAGAATCGGGAATCAAAGAACGTTAGCTGACAGGCTGGGCAACTCAACCTACATAGTAGCTTGTCCTCAACCTGGGTTCTGCTTTTTTCTATTTTCCTAAAGCTAACAAAGGACGCTGAGAAGCTGGAGCTAGTGTGAATGCTACAAATCTGTTCACATGCCTGCAGCCTCTCCTGTGGCGCCTTCGGATGGTCAGAGGGGACAACAAATCTGTTATTTAGTCCCCGATCTAGTTAGGTTGCTGGGCTGGAGTACTGGTGGGTAGGAGACAGGTCCTAGCATGCATCCAGAAGGAAGTTTACGAGCTTGGACAAATAACCTGTGCTGCTAGCCTGCCTTGTCTTTGGGCCAGCGAAAGTCACTGGTACTGACTCAACTCATGGCTGCTGGTGCGGCTGATTACCAGAGAGCTAAACCGCATGGACAATGCGCCCCTCTGAGAGGAGATAAAATTGTCAACCTGGTTTCCATTTGCGTTGTGGCGCTCTTCTCCCTCCCCAGAACCTCTGCCCATGGAAAATATGTCTTCTCTCGACTGATAGTCCGCTTGTCTGGGACTACCTTCAGGCGTGCGGCTAGGAGTGTGCCGAAACTTGTCGCTGTTGTTTCGTGCCTCCAGGACCAGGCCATTAACGACATTGGATCTGGTGTGCAGACCATTTGGCGACCTCGACAGGTTCCTGTATCCGTCACCACCCGCGAACCCCCCTGCTTGGGTTCCGTAAGGTCGAACCTGAGAGCTACCATAACCTCCACTTGGTGGAGTCATGGTCCCTGGGGTTACACCACCAGAGTAGAGGTTTCCGGAACCCCGCTGTTGGTATTGATGACTAGCTCCTAGTGCTCTTGGGGACTCACTGCAGACGAGCATAGAGTCAAAAACGACTTGAAGACGCAGCACTAGAATACTCATGGACACAGGCCACACAGAGTATCAATAATCAAACCTTGAGAAGGCCTCTCCAGATCTTCCTCTCAAACTTTGAGCAGAACTATCAACGTCGTATGAAAATACTCTTCTGTGCCCAGGCCCCCTCCCTACATTCTGCAGGCAAAGACAAATCCCAAATCTGATACAAAAGTCTGGACTCCAGCATCCAGACATCAGGTAAAGCGTTCAAACCAAAACTTACCAATGGTCTCATTGACGTGGTCAGTGCCCCTACATGGTCTGCTCCAGCCACCTGATCATCTGGTCGGAACATTACACTGCTAATTTGGTCATCAACTTTCCTCAAAAACGGATGCTCCAACAGTTGGCCAGCAGTCGGTCTCTCAGCAGGATTCCTTTGGAGACAAGCTCGAATGAAGTCTTTCGCCTCATCAGACAAAAAATCCGGGATCTGAGGAAGATCCTTTGTGTGCCCTATCTTAAACATAGCTGCCACCTGTATCCACAAGAACAAGGAAACAGCTGTTCAATACATCTGGTCCAAAAATGATTCACAAACAGCAAAACATGCTGGATACGCTTCACTGACCCCTTCATACTGACTCCAAGGTGGCTTTGCTGTTGCCATCTCAATGACGGTACAGCCCAGGCTCCAAATATCTACAGCCAGATCATGACCTCGAACACTGGATTGTGGGTTGACAACCTGACGTAGCCCACAAAAAGTCAGTGACAAAACTCAAGTGCATGCATCTGCCATGCAATTTGCCGAGCAGCCAACTACGAGCATTTGTACCTCAGGAGCCATCCAATATGCTGTACCCTTCACAGAGTGAGTTGACTGGTACCGAGAAATCTGCATTACCAAATTCAGAATAAGTAGTCCTCCTTTGACAGCAAGACCTGGAATCAACCAACCACCATTATTTTCTGTAAACTAGGGGGTAGAGAAGTTCGATCGCTATGCATACATGTTTGGCCATTCCAAAATCCGCAACTTTGACTTGCCCTTCATTGTTTACAAGAATGTTTGCTCCCTTGATATCTCTGTACAAGGCACCAGGAAATTTTGTGAAGGGAGGTCACAAGGCGTCCTAATACAACAACCAAAAAAGTAGAGGCCACGTAGTGTAGTTACCTGTGAACAGTGTTCATACTGTGAAGGAAAGATAGACCCGCAAGAATCTGGCGAGTATAGTTGCGGATTAAAGGTTCCTTAAATGCACCATACTCATGAAGTAGCTTATGAATAGAACCTCCTGAGACATACTCCAAATATATGTACAGCTTGTCTTCAAACTGGAAGATCGAGATAAAACACATGAATTCAACTTACTTGACAAAGTTACCAACATGATGGAAAGTAAGAACAATGGAAATGCTCTGAACAACATCTAACACTCCTAACAGCAGACACAACTTACAGAGTCACTTGAATAGTACTGCACAATATTTGGATGCTGAAACCGACTCAACATGGCTATTTCCTGGATGCCCAACAGAGTTTCAAAATCAACCCCAGGAAATAGGCTGCTAGTGGTAGTTCCAAGGCCAACATACAAAGATATACCAGACCACCATCTCAAAAATACAACAAAATGTATTTTGTTGCAACAAAACGCATCATGGAAGATTTACTTTACAACCACGGACTTTTCTCAAGAGTACTGCTCATACCTGCTCTAATTGCTTTACACTTTCCCTTGACTTGCTGTCATCAGACACAAGCAGAACCTCCTTCATCGCACAAGATTTACCACTATGGCTGCCAAGAAGAATTTACATTAGCACCCTCTGGACATAAAGTTTGACTTTGACAATTGCAACAGAAACCACATAAAACAGGAGATCAGCTAGACAAAGGGCTAGAGGAAACAGGGATTTCTGACTTAAGTTGAAAACATTATCCTAGTTCTATGCACCATAAGAGGAAGAGCATCATACCTGTTAAAACCTTTGTAGACATTACCAAACGTCCCACTCCCAATCAACTGCCCTTTTTTCCATTCATTCGGAATAGGCTCAGCCCTCACACCTTCTGCTCGGGCTGGCCGAGGCGACTGCGGCATTGATACATACTGAGTTGGATGGGCAAAAGGAGGGGCGTTGGTATAAGCTGGAGGGGGTAGAGGTAGAGGATGTGCCATCATTCTCTCATCATGCCAACCGGGTGAATCAGAGCCCCTCCCACCAACAACAGGGTGCAAAGGAGAGACTGTAGCACTCTGACCTCGTGAACTTGGACCTGGGCTCCGCAGTCTTGGGCTTAGGATGGGAGATCTCTCTGGACTGGTTTTCTGCCAGAGAAAGTGATCTCCAACCGAAGAATTATGACCAGAGTTGTAGACCGAGCCCGGATTAGAGCCTTGGGCTTCTGTGCTCTTGGAGTGCCAATAAGCATTTAGAGCTCCCTGGTCTTGCTGGGTAAGCCTTCTCGGACTGCGAGAGGGACTCGACATGGAACTGTCAGGTGCACTAAGCAAACCATTCACATGTGGTATATGCAGGGGAGGAAGCTCTCCAGGTCGCCTAGAAGAAGTCACTGCCGGTTGCCCACCCAGATGAGGACTGGCCGGACGGGACAGATCAACCCGTGACAGATCAACCCGGGAATTCCTTCTGCTGTGCTTCGGAGTAGGCTGGACAGAGCCAATTTGCTGAATTCTGAATACCAGAAAGGAAACACCGGTTATCACATGAAGGCGACATTCAATACGAGGAAGTGGACTCCCACATAAGGTACAGTCAACACGGCAACTATCTTCAGAGTAACCACGCACACCACCATCTTGGACTAGACAGCAAGACAAGCAGCAGCCGAGAGTAAAGAGCAAACAATGAAGTGATGAATCTTACTGAAGTGGTCGTGCAGCATCGATCATTTCCCCATCTTGGGGTGGCCTCAGGTTGGAGATGCGATTAGACACACCAAGTGGCCATGGTTCGGCACCCACTTGGTCTCCACTGGCTACGGAGCTGACACTGGAACCCGAACCCGAACCACAGCCAGAAGTCAACCCGTCAACATCTCCAGGCTCCAATTTGGCCGCCAACTGCTGATAGGAATGCGAAGGCATCGAAGATCCATGCTGAGGCAAGTAACCAAGTTGCACGTGCAGGGGGACCTGCGAGGAAAGTTGCACACCAGAATGTGTCCTTCCCAAAGGAGGCGCACAAGGCAAGGGAAGAGGGGTTCCATGCGAGGGACGATCTCTGAAACTAGGAGAGCGTGTGGCTGGGGTAGGAGGAGAAGGCGACCTGGGGGACTCGGCTTCAGACGGCAGATCTAAGCTCTGCCTGGACCTTCTAGAACTACTATCATCCTCCGATTGACTATGCTTAGGTCTGCTTCTCAGTATCTTCGGGAGACGAGTCTGAGAGCCATCAGCCTTGGGCTCCTTCGGAGACTTCTGCCACCAGGGCATTTTCGGGATCCACAAGACCTAGCACTCAACCTAATGCTACGCCCCACACTTCAGCTCCAACATCCTTCTTTCCTCGCGGACCCTGCATACACCAGCTCATAGATATCTAAGCCCCTGCCAACCCCTGCCAAGTCAGGTACCCGACCTCCAGACCTAGAAGCCCTGCACAATGAACCCTCGCCCTGTGCAACAAGCACACGATCGAGTCCATGCCCTCCCCGTCTCAGTCCGTCACCAATCCTAACCCCTGTCCACTGCATTCCTCCCACAATTTACTCCATAACGTGTCCCCGCTCTTCATATCCTCAACCTATCAAAATCAAAGCAACATCACCATCGCCCACCACCACTCCTACCCCCTCCACCATACACACATCTCCCCCCCGCAGCCGTAGGCCCTAACCTCCAAATGCGCGCAACTTCATCGCTCTAACTCTTCCACAGTCCCCAAAATGACACTCCCAGAAAAGGCCGTAGTCCAGCCTCCGGCCTCTCCAGCACATGATCTCCACTAGACCCACCATCCTCCAAAAGCCCAAATCCCGATCCCCCTCCTCCACACCCTAACCCGGCCAATGCCAGCACGGCAGCTCACACCACGGCAAACCCACCCACCGTCTCCACCTCCTCCCCCATCCCAAACCCAAATTCAAAATCCTCCCGCCTACAAACCCAACATCCTCCTTTCCTCGCTCTCTCCCTCCTCCCCACGACCCACCACCCACTTCCCAAGCGAATTAACGCGCCACCACGAGCTCCAGCACCAGCTCCAGCTCACTCCCCAATCCGAGCCCCTCAGTTCCCCAAACCCTCCCTCCCATCCAGAGGCTCCCAATGCGCTCCGGCCCGGCCCGACCCGCCCGCAGCTGCAGGGAAACCTCTCGATTCCGGGCTCACAGACCGGGCAGGGCGAGGGCGAGATCGGGGCCCCGCAGGCGGGCCCGGCCCAGAATGCAAATGCGCGTGGGGAGCGGGCGGCAGCAATGCAGCCGAGTAGCAGGTAATTTCGCGGAAGGCAGGAATGCGATTGGCCGGCGGTGTCGATCTCAGCGAGCTGGTACAAAGCATCGACAGCTGCAGCAGCAGCAGCAGCAGCAAGAGCAAAGCAGGACTCGGAGCCGCAGCTGCAGCTGCAGCAATCGGAGGCGAGAGCGAGGCAACCGGGGCGAGGCGACATGAGAGAGAAAGCCCCCGGGTGCACTTACTTTCACTTTTCAGCCCACCCCGACAGTGCTGTTACTCTGAGGATGCAACGTAACTTTCTATGACATCCCATCATCATTCATGAATCATTCACGACTGACAATTCTCACACTGGATGTCGGATACATATCTAGAAGCCACACGCATCACATCTTTGTCCATAAAGAATGAACGTTATATTTTTTAGTATTTATTATATAACTTTAAAATTTCTTGTATATCCTTTCATGTAGTATCATATTCACGTGTACACAAAATAGCAGAATTAATATTCTGACCTAAAAACCTAGGGAAGTTGGTTTTTCGCTATAGATCTTTAGTATATTTTATTTGTTTGTCTACGTGGTCCAACTTAGACATGTAGAATACTATTACCTACTTCCTCTTTTGTGAGAGACATTTATATATCTACGTTTTAATTCTGGCCATGGTTGTTCATTCTCTTGTACTAAGATCATGCCTTCGGAAAATACCTTATTTGCTAAAATATATTTTTACATATAAAGAAATTAGGCAAAATTTGTCTAGCTCTATGTTCTTCTGAATGTTTCAAACGCCGGACAAATGTTTTTCAACATGCTGCCCAAAGGTACAATAGTTTATTTCTCACAAAAAATTTTATAGAATATAGAGGCAACAAAACTATATTCAAGTGCAAACTTATTGTCACAACTTAAATGTGTTGCTAGTTTTAGCAGTGCCCCTAGCTATATGTAGAGGGCCTTGCTCCTCTATACTAAGACTTTGTGCAATGAACGAGGCTGTACCTCTGACTCATGAACGGAGCTCCAGGGTATATCCAGGGTATACCCTGGGGTAAGACATTGGGTCGAGGTCAAAGACAGGTCAGATCTTGAATACCCCATGTTGCAGATCACTTCTTTGACATATTGGTTTTTGACTACTTGCAGTTTTGGCAGACTCCTTCTCTATCCATGGAAGCATAAGTAACTAGTATGACAGAGGAGCTTGGGAGAAACTAAAGGGAAGAAGGGTTCTTGCGGGCAAAAGGGCAATGTTTTCTTTTATGTATAGTTTCCTACTACCTTCACTTCCTTTCCTATTCCTATTCATCAATTTTGAAACACACTTCATACTAGATCCTAACTGGGAATGTTGGTACAGATGTGTATCACACCCAGGTGTGGTGGTTGTGGTGTATGCACGAGGCAAGGCCCACAGTCCTTCACATGCTGCTTGCTATCAGAGACACGTCTCGCCAGGGGTACCAGATGTCAACTACTTCCTTCCACAAAGGTAACAGACTCTCTTTATGCAGTTGGGTCCTAACCCCTCTCTTCTACACCCGCTATAGCATGTGGCACTGTACCTTCACGATTCCTCTTTACAAAATGCAGAGACTCACACAATGGACTCATCTTGCTATAGCAGAGTGAGTCTGGCTTTTATCGTAGCTACATTTTGGTATGATAAGGGCCAGCCATGTAAGTAGCTCGTGATGGCTCACGAATGCACAGGCGTATCAACTACCACAGGTGTTGCTATGAGGGTATGAAGTTCGGCATTCAAGGCATTCCAACTCTCAACACACTCACTCCACCTTGAATGTATCCTACAGGAGGAATGGCGTCACCCAAGATTGACTAGCAACAGAATGTTCAACACACACCAGCAAGGCAACATGTTTAGCAAGCGACACACAAGGCTAATACCCTGGAGCTTGGAAGCTCCGTTCATGAGCCAAAGACACAACCTCGTTCATTGCCCACAGTCTTAGTAGAGAGTAACAAGGCCCTCTACATAAAGCTAGGAGCACTGCTAAAAATGGCGACACATTTAAGTTTTGGCGCCATTGAAATCCTAAAGATAACACGCCTTTATTGGCCACACAAATCCAATTCATGCCGTCCACATTCTTTCATCCACACAACCTATATTCTCTTTTGTGTTTCAAACGCGGGACAACGCATTTTCTTGGCAGTGTTTTTCTTCTTTTCTTCTCTCTAATTGCATACCCTAAGTCGTCCCTAGGCGCGAGCAGGAGAGCCAGGAAAGGTTCTACGTGATTCTTGCATTTATTACGCAGGCTAAGAGGCAAAATGCTACCGAGCAGGCTTGGAGGCCCAGGGTGTGAGCAGGAGAGAAGTGGAATCTTGCAGGAATTCAGTGAGGGAATGCGGGGGTGTCCAGAATGATGCGCGAAGATATCCGCAGTCTCTACATGGCCGTGTTCAAGAACCTTCCACAGGGGGACGCCTGTTATTGGAACTAGGGAGGCGAGTTGGCACGGGCCCAACTTGCCATGAGCAAAACGCGGAAGTTCGCGACAAGGACGGATGTTGGTGACAAGAGCCCTAAAGCTCTTGTTCACAGGCTGTAACAGCCACAACAAGCTTGTGGCCACTCAATCCATCAATGCCGATCCCCACATGAACACAGGCCATCCACGAAGTGATGCACCCGATGTAAATCTCTGACAATAATCTCCCGCTTTTCCAGGCTTGATAAGATCTTGGTGCTGCTGTGGCAATCGTCGCACATGCGGAGGTTCTTGGTGACCACCAAAGTTGAGCCATCCGGAGTGTTCAAAAGACCATACGCCAATGCCAGTTTCTCAGCATGTCCACATAATGCGTCTTCCTTTTCAGTCTCACTCATTGCCTTGAGCACCACCTCCGTATGTGGAACGTGTCCTCCCTTCTCTTTCAGCCGCAAATTCATACTTTTTAGCTTGGAGGACAGGTCACCCCTCTCGTCCCCCACAACAAACTCCTGCACCTTTTTGTCTACCTCAATCCACGCAACAGCAGCCTTCCTTCGGGCAGAAGCAGATTTTCGCAAAGTCTCTATTCTTTGTACATCGTCCCACCTGCCAAGCTTAGCGTAAGTACCTGCCAGGAGTACATAAGGGGTTGCATTTTCAGGGTCCAGTTTGATTAGTTTGTCAAAACACCGATTTCCCCGCTCGACATCACCATGGGTTTGGCACGCAGTCAAAAGAGCTATCCAGGCCACTAGATCTTCCTGCGACATGGATTGCAGCAAACTTTCTGCATCGTCAAGGCACCCTGACCGCCCAAGCAGATCAACCATGGAAGTGTAATGACCCACATTGGGCACAATTCCATACTTTTCTTGCATCATTTTGAAGTACCCCCTGCCCTCGTTCACCAAGCCCTGGTGACTGCATGCCACCAGCAGAGAGATGAAAGTCGCACCATCGGGCCCTACACCTTCTTGACGCATCTCCTCAAAACACTTAATTGCAGTCCGACCATCGCCGTGCATAGCAAAGCCGTTCATCAATGCATTCCATGTTACCACATCTTTTGTGGGCATTGCATCAAAAGCTCTGCGAGCATCATCTAAGCTCCCACATTTCACGTACATGTCCACCAGGCTGTTCCCCACAAACAAATCTGGCTTCAAGCCCTTTTTGCTCATTTGCGAGTGGAGCTCCTTTCCCAGATTGACAGCTCCAACACTTGCACATGCTTTCAGGAGTGCGGCTAACACGAAGTTATCAGCTGGAATGAGGTTGTCCTGTTTCATACTTGAATAAAGAGCAAGGGCCTCTTGGCCAAATCCATGCTGGACGTAGCCTGTGATCATGGCAGTCCATGTGACCACATCTTTGGCGGGCAGATTATCAAAGATTCTTCTAGCATCTTTTAAACTCCCACATTTTGCATACATGTCAACCAGGCAGCTGCCAACCATCATATCACCTTCCAGGCGCCTTTCCTGAATCAGTCCATGAACTTGTTGCCCACGATCAAGAGCACCAACACTGGCACATGCTTTCAAGAGACTCACGAAAGTGGACCGATGGGCTGGACTGATGCCCTCTTGCTGCATACGTGCAAAGAGACTGAGGGCTTCAGCACCCAACCCATGCTGAGCATATCCTCCTACCATAGCAGACCATGATACCTCATTTTTTCTGGACAATCCGTCGAACACTGCTCGTGCCTCCTTCAAATTCCCACATTTCGCGTACATGCTTAACAAACTATTACCTACATATACATCATTAGGATCACATGTGCTCCCCTTAAAATCAGTATGCACATCCTTTCCACTGGCCAAATCTGCAGCAGAAGCGCAAGCCTTGAGAACTGCCACATACACATGGCTGTTTGGCTTCACAGCCGTTTCCTGCATCTGGTGAAAGAGCTCGATAGCCTGTTTGGGCTTTCTATGTCGAGCATAAGCTGAGATAATGGCAACCCACATATGCGTGTTCGGCTCACGCACTTTGTCAAACACCTGTCTTGCTTCCTCCAACTGCCCAAGACCAGCATACATAGCAATAATGTGGGTGGCCAAGAATGCATTCGACTCATACCCATTCTTCAAAGCAAGGTCATGAACGCGCCTCCCAGTACCCAAATCCTTCCGTTCCATGCACATCTTCAGAATACCGTAAAACAGACCAGTGTCAACAGGATGCCCTTGCTGGACCAGGACCTCCAGCACCTGCACAGACTTAGCGAGCTGCCCCTGATTGCACAGCTTGGTGCAAGTTGCCACCATCTGGTCTGCCATTTTCAATTTGGACTGCCTGTCCACAACATGTAAACCTGCCTCCATCTTGCCCCTGCCGGGCTCCCCGGACTGCACGGGTGCCACATAAGGATGGACCCGCTGCCTCTCAATTGGCACCGCAATTTTGCTCTTCTCCGAACCTTGCGGTGCCGCCAAAGCACACCATGTCCTGGAGAAGGCCCTGTGGGTCCCTCTCCGTGAAGAAACCAGAAATCGCAACACCATCGCCACGCCTCGTGGGCCAGCTCCCACCTACTGCCTGGCGTCACATCCCCGAGTTCAAGTTTCAAGTTCAAGTTTCATCGATAACGTCTCGCGCTGATGAACTCGCACCTGCGCGCCCTTCCTAGGGACGACTTAGGGTATACGATTGGAGAGAAGAAGAAGAAAAGCACCGACAAAAAAACACGTTTCCGCACTGTTTGATTCCAGCGCAGGCGAAGAAGTGGGTTGTCTGCTGCTATCTTGTTGGCCTGGATGAGGAAGTCTCCCGGGAGCTCCGGTGTAGCATTGGCTATGGATGATATGGTCGTTCTGCCTTTGAATAGATCCGCATGGGCTAGTCTGCATGGTGTGATTGCTGGGCAGCTAAAGAGAAATTGCTGTTCATCATCAACTTCCTTGAGGTTGCATCTGAGGCAGACCCGTTCAGCCCTGGGCATGTGCCGTCTCCCGAGAATGCTCCTTCGCCGGTGGCCACGTGTCCTGAATCTTGATATACCCCGTTGTCAGGTTGGTAGGCAGTGGTACTCTGAGGTAGTCCTGCAACTGGTAGACTTCCGAGTTCGTGATTGATGCCATATAGAACCGCATGTCCGTTTTTCGTGATGGGCAGCCCCCAAATGCTGCACAGGTTTGCATCCTCAATGCCTTTTATCTGTTAGGCCAGCTTGCGGGTGTGACGGAAGGTTCCATCTTTCCAACCAGCCAGCCATGTTATGCAGCCAACCGTTCAGTTTCCAATTCCAGTTTGGGCTGACAGTATGAGTGCTTGCACAGCCAGGGTATCTGTCCGCGAGTTGTACACCGTGTCCCGGAACCTGACTGCCTGTTTGAGGGAGATGGTTTCCAAGGGGTATGCTCCGAGTTCAGCCAGTAGGACGGACCTTGATGTCTGCTGGCTGACCCCAAGGTGGTTGCGTATGAAGTCAATCTGCAGTTCTGCTGCTGCTCCGAGTCCTGCTTTGGCTCTTGCTGCATCTGCTTCTGCTGCTGCAGGTGCTGATGCTTTGTGCCAGCTCGCTGCGATCGACCCCGCCGGCGAAACGTTGCGCGTTCCCGCCTTCCGCGAAATTGCCTGTTACTCGGCTGCATTGCTGCCGCCCGCTCCCCATGCGCATTTGCATTCTGGGCCGTGCCGGCCTGCGGAATCCCGATCTCGCCCTCGCCCTGCCCGCTGTGTGAGCCCGGAATCGAGAGGGTTCCCTGCATATGCGGGCGGGTCTGGCCGGAGCGCATTGGGAGCCTCGGGAGGGGCGGGATGGGAGGAAGGGTTTGTTGGGGAGTGAGCTGGAGCTGGTGCTGGTGCTGGATCTCGTGGTGGCTCGTCAATTCGCTTGGGCAGTGGGTGGTGGGTGGTGGGGAGGCGGGAGAGAGGGAGGAAAGGAGGATGTTGGGTTTGTAGTCAGGAGGATTTTGAATTTGGGTTTGGGATGGGGAAGGAGATGGAGACGGTGGGTGGGTTTGCCATGGCGTGACCTGCCGTGCTGGCACTGGCCGGGTTAGGATGTGGAGGAGGGGGATCGGGATTTGGGCTTTTGGAGGATGGTGGAGGCGCATCTGGCGCCTGAATGCTTATTGGCTCTCCAAGAGCACAGAAGCTCTAGGCTCTAGTCCGAGCTCGGTCCACAACTCTGGACATGATTCTTCGGTTGGAGATCACTTTCTCTGGCAGAAAACCAGCCCAGAGAGATCTCCTTACACCCTGTTGTTGGTAGGAGGGGCTCTGATTCACCCGGTTGGCACGATGAGAGGAAGACGGCACATCCTCTACCTCTACCCCCTCCAGCGTATACCAACGCCCCTCCTTTTGGCCATCCAACTCAGTATGTATCAATGTCGCCGTCGCCTCGGCCAGCCCGAGCAGAAGGTCCGAGGGCCGAGCCTCTTCCAAATGATTGGAAACTGCGGCAGATGATTGGGAGTGGGACGTTGGGTGTTATGTGGAGTTTCACTCGTTATTCGGCAAGTAGAAGAATAAAGAAGAATTTTATTTAAGTCCACTAAGGACGAAAATGTCATGGGACTTGGTACTTAACAACTTTGTATCATAGTGTACCTAAGCCACTTGCACCAAGCGCACCCACTCCCTTTAGACACCCCATCTAAATACCGATGTGAGCGCAGGATGCTTAATAACGACGTTGTTATAAATGTGTGTCCATTTGGCCTAAGCCATTTGGACACATTGAATAAGTAGCAATTTCAAGAAGAAACTTTAAGCTAAGTACGTATCGCGTTTCCGAAATGATTCTGGCAGATGGGGCTTGGCGAAGCATGATGAGCTCGCATGCGATCTGAGACGCGTCTCGACCGTGTCTCGGCGTCTTCTTCACGATCGGCGTCTTGTCTTGATCGCGTCCGGGGTCTTGGCCTAATCGCGTCCGGCGTCTTGGCTTGATCGCGTCCCGCGTGTCGACAGGATTTCACGGTGACGTCCGCTGTGTGAGTTTGTGTTGGAAGGTCTGAATTCCACTGTTGCCTGCTGCGACTGATTGGCGGCAGGACTGTGCGCAGGCAAGATGAGTGGACAGCTTGAGCTTGCTCCTGGGAGCGGATACAATGCGGCAACAGGGATCTACAACAGCAAGCAGCGAATGGCGGGATCTGAAGCGCCCGACTACGGGGACATTGGCTTCGTGGAGTATCTCTTCTCGCAGCACAAGGATCGTGAACAGCGGCGAAGAGTGGCTGTGGTGGACGGCACCTCGCGGCATTGCCTGACCTACGACGAGCTTTTCACGCATGTGCGGGCTCTGGCGTCGGGGTTTTCCAAGATGGGAGTCGGCAAGGGGAGCCACGTGCTGGTTCTTCTTCCGAACACGGTGGAGTACACCGAGATCGTGCTAGCAACCCTGTTGCTTGGAGGTACTGTGACAACGTTTGATCCGCACAGCTTCACGGAGGAAGTGGAGGCGCATCTGGCGAGCGCTAATCTGGAGATCGCGCTGCTCTGCACCACCGTGACGTACGCCTACAACATAATGCAACGCACCAAGCCGCAGAGCAAGACCGGGTACTTGGAGACGGTGAAGGTTGTGATTGTAGAGGTTGTTGAGTTGGACGAGACTACGTCCTGGGCCACCACGGTCGCCCCGGGCCCGACGGCGAGCGATTTCGAGCATCCCTTGTCCAGGAGGATCCAGTACCGGACTCTGACGGATGTGTATGATTTCGAGCACCAGGTGGAGCATGTGGAGGTGCGGCTGGCTGACCCCGCGCTGGTGCTTCTGTCCCTTGGAAGCGGAGCCACGGGCTTCAGCCACGGAGCCGTTCTGACGCATCGGGATCTGATGGCGTTTGTGTGGTTCTACTGTGGGAATGAGCTGAACGCGTTTCACCGATCTGATGTGTTCGCCTGCGCTGTTCCTCAGTTCCACATGTACGGACTTGTGGTGGTGACGTTGGGAACGCTTGCGAGGGGATCTACGTTGGTTGTCCTGCCCTCCCGGAGCGGAACCAGCTGGCACGTTGCGCCGACCAGGCGCCACTTCATAGAGACGCTGCTTCAAGGCCTGGAACAGTACCTGGTCTCCCATTTGCCTGTTACCACATCTATGTTGCGGGAGCTGCTGGACGAAGATCTGCCGTTTGTGCGCAAGTTCAACCTGAAAAGGTTGAGGAGGATTTACAGCAGTGGAAGTGCGATGGTTTCCAGAGAGGCCATTCTACGTTTGGCTAATCGCCTTCCTAATGTTCAGTTCCTGCAGGTGCGCACGTCTTGGCAAAAATTGCCTGCGTTCAATGATTCCATCACTTGTCATCTTGTGCTACGTTGCCATCAAGAATCTGAGCAGGTGCATTTCTCTTTGGTACAGGACTACGGTTTTGCTGAGACAACCGGCCTAGGAGCAGGATTTCCTGCCGGTATCGTCCCCAGGCCGGAGTGGCTGGGATCTGTGGGCCTGCTGTCCCCTTGCACGGAGGCCAAGATTGTATTTGCTGAGGAGGGACTGAGAACAGTGGCACTGCCTCCATGCTTCGAAGGGGAGTTGTGGTTGCGTGGTCCCGGAGTCATGGAA
This sequence comes from Anthoceros angustus, assembly GCA_010909165.1. Taxonomy (NCBI): domain Eukaryota; kingdom Viridiplantae; phylum Streptophyta; class Anthocerotopsida; order Anthocerotales; family Anthocerotaceae; genus Anthoceros; species Anthoceros angustus. The sequence continues at coordinate 259,398 of VJWM01000151.1, forward strand.
GGTGTAGTTTGAGAGCAAAACACCAGAAGCACACTACTTTACCTAAGTGTTATGATGCTTCATTTGAGCTCCCGTGTCCCCACAAAGTTGAGTGCATGCAGGTTATCTGAAGGATCCCAAGGCAACCTCTGAAGTGCTGGACAGTGAGGGCTGGTTCCACACAACCGATACAGCGTACTTTAATGAGGATGGCTTCCTCTACATCGTGGGCCGCAATAAACTGGTCATTTACAACGACGGCGCGGAGGTAAATTCTTCAGACATCGGTGTAGGGTAAAGAATTTGAGCTTTCAAGTTTTGGGTCGTTCTAGGTTCTCAAGACAACAACTTGGGTATTCTCTGGCTGGCTATTAGTCCGACATGCGTTCTCAAGGCTGGCTAATTGCAGGTTGGAGTCATGGAAATCGAAACGCGCATAAGGGAAATCCCCAAGGTCCAGGATGCTTTAGTGATACCGTAAGTGAGCGCTCCTTGCGTCTGAACATAAGGTGAACAGTGTGAAAAGCTGTGGTAGCTGAGCGCAGAGCTCTTGACACGTGAAAATTGCCTGTCCATGCAGGGTTGCAGCTGAACTCACTGGCCAGGTAGCGATGGCTCTGGTAACAATGGAACCCGAGGCGAACATTCAAAATTTCTATATCACTCAGAGCCTCCCTCTCCACGGGGTAAGTAACACATACGCAGCACATTATTTCGTGGTCAGGCCTTCCTCTCCCTTTCTCTAATATCCCTCACTGTGCCATTACAGATAGCCCTACCCAAGCTACCGTTAAAAATCGAGTTTCTTGAGAGACTGTTGAAATCGCACTCGGGGGAGACTCTGCGAGATGATATCACCGTTTTCGTGCGAAACGCAGGACTCGATGCACCCGGAAAGTGGGAGATAGAGTCCAAGTCCGCCTTCAAGCGCCCTCTGCCAGACTACGAAGTCTCCGAATATCCGTTATATGATCTGTAGACATTTGTTGGTTTCCTAATTGCTTGGTTTTCAACTTGCCTTGCGGGACTTGCTGCATGTATTTGTGGGTCAGAACAGAACTTTATTTTGATTCATCACGAGATTCACGGGTGGTCGTTGGCTAGTGGCATTGAGGGCGATTCGTTCATCCGAAGTGACACAGGAGACAATGGATGCAAAATGTGGAACACTGTAAGGAAAAGGAAGGATCACCATTTTCTTTGGGTTCTAGTTGGGATCAAATCAAGTTGAACCTGGTGTTGTTCTATTTACACACATCAAGGGGGAAATTGAGGCGTAAAACCCCATACTGTCCAGAAACAATTCTAAACGCCTCATGTGCCTTATAACTAGACCGGGACCCCGACTACTGTTACGGAAGTACGCTGGGCACCGGGACATTATCCCCATCAGGGCTATTGGCCTGGCATGCAGGCGCATGCATGTGCGTGTTAGGGTTAATGTCTACTCTTCAACAAAGCCCCAAATGCTGAAGCGCGGCGCCCAGCGCCCGACTCTTCTACATGTAGGGTTAAGGTGTCTACTACTTGCTTGCCTGCTGTTTCTTCTCTGGGGTGTCAGAGGCTTGCGAAAATTCTCTGGGGCAGCCGGTCTAGAGGCTTGCGAAAACCCTCTGGGGTAGCTGTCCTAGAGGTTTGAGCAAACCCTCTGGGGTAGCTGGTGTTGAGGCTTTGGAGGCTTTCCCTCTGTAGGATGTAGTTCTTGTGCGCGTAGGGTCTTGAGTGCCATCCGTTTTATGCCCCGTGCCTGGTGATGTATGTATCAAAGAAACTACTGACGTCCTTGCGGACATGTGTGGAAACCACATGCTGAAGGCCATCTCCTGTGTGTTGGGGAAGCAGCTATTCTGGTCTGTTGCTTGCTTGTAAACCTCTTCCGGAAATGTTGTAGAAGGTGCTTGCGAGCCTGTGACCAAATGTTATCTTAGGAACCTACAGTGCCTGAGCCGCCTTGTTGAGAAGATTGGATGACTGAGGCCTGGTCAAACCTGTCTGAACGAACTCTCGCGGGTTGGAGGCAAATGATGAATCTTGACTTACCTATTTTGTGAGAGCTGGAAATCTCTGTGATCTCTAACAACCAATAGATCCTCCTGAGCCTCCTACCGTGAATTACTGCGTCGGTTAGCCTGTGAAGCTTTTTTCCTCAAGTTTGTTTCGATTCGTCCGTGAAGTCTGTTTCATGAAGTTTGCAAAGCTTTCCGCCCCGCTGTGGAAGGCTATGGACATGATGACAATTGTAACTGATTTGCAGTGATGCGAAATTACAGACTACAATTCCCTGATCCATTGGTTTGCTTTGGCCACTGTGTCTTGTCTGCTGTCCTTCCCAAACAATATAATAGGCCTCCGTCAGCTTACTTCCCTTCAGGATCCAGACCATGGGCAGTAGTGAATGCCAGATGGCATTGCCACCGACAGGCAAGACCTGACGGGGAGCTGGAGTTAGAAGAGGGTGGGAAGCTGTTGGGGAGCTGGAATTAGAGAAGAGGATGGGAAGCTAGCTATCATATCGCTCAAAGCACGTTGCATTCATGATTTGGTTCTATCTTGATGTCTCCATATCCGAAGCAGTGGTATGCACAGGACGCTGCCCCACCTGGCTCTGGCAATTAATTGCTGTCCCATCCACTTACGAAGAACGGCACAGCCTGCTTGTATGTGAACACACACTGATGCCAAATTCGTTGAATTCCCTTCCACTTACTGTCTGCCCTAAGTGGGATAAATCGGAGCTCCCATGCGTTTGGAGGTCTTCTTGCTTTGGAGTTCTTTTTCTTTTCGACTAGAATTCAACCTTAATGCTTTGGAGTTCTTAGAGATGGCAGTGGGCGGAGGACCTGTAGGTGGCAGTGGGCGGCCTGAGTCTGAAGGCGTGGGCACTGCGTCTTGTGCCTCCCGCATGCTTACTGGCTCCTTCCTCATGATCAGCTACCGCAGGCTAACTCCAGGCCCACTGGCAGTGCCACTGTTTGGCGACAAGAGCATCTTTTGCCACTCGCAAACTTCTCCACCAGGACCTGCACCAGATGTCCTGAAAGTATGGCCCATCGTGTCTTTCAGGCTGGGTTCCAGGCAGGCAATCGTTCTCTCCTCTGTAAAAATGGCAAAGGAGGTGCCAAGAATCAGGACAAGGAGCTGGCGTCCCTGCCTTGAGCGTCAAGCATGCCATGGGCTTCAGTGACAGAGTACAACACCAACAAGGAGTTGGCGTCCCGGCCTTACTTGAGCGTCAAGGATGCCATGGGCTTTGGAGACAAGTTACAACACCAACAACTTAGTGCTTGACCTCCTGCAACTCAGGAGATCCTGGCAGCGCATCACTCGGCATCCATGGAACTGTGACTCACAAATGCCCACTGTATGTTTCCAACATATCTGATGTGTGACTCTTAGACGTCTCGACATTCCCTCATGTGTCACTTTGGGGGATTTCCAGCCTGGAGTCTCTCACTCAGAAGAGAGTTGGAGAAATTGGAGGATGCCAGGGTAGAAGGGAAGAGGTTTCCAGGATGGTAAGATCCCTCTTGGACTACAGTCTTGCAGGACCTGTTGTAGACATGAAGCAACGAGCAGCACATCTCCTCATGAACTTGATGAGCCGCGGAGCTATGGACTTCATATGTCTACTTTGGCAGGGTCGGCCTGGATCCCTTCGGCGCTGAAAATACGCCCCAAGTATTCTAACGTAGAAGCAGCACTAGTTTCTTTTTGCGTACAGTCTGGTAATTTTGCCAGTACCTCTTCAAGCAATGTTGGACGAGTCTCGTCATCCTGATCTTCGGCCTAGAGCAAGAAGCTCTAGCCCCAATTACAACCTGAGAATGCCAGTTCATATGTGCTGTTAGGAACATCTATGCCTATACCGGTATGTGGCATGAAGTGGATAGATAAAAGAGGGTGCAACGGAAGTGCAAGATTCCACAGCTCTGATGTTTCTTCAACGCTTTGGGAGCAAAAATGCGAGGTCGAAGGAGGAAGAAGGCCATGTCCCTCCGAACACAACTGGTTCTGTGGCAATATTTGAGCACGACAAGGTACATGCCATTGAGTGGACATCCGGAGAAACTGGCCTCGCCGGACGTTCTGCTGGACACACCTGATGCACGACTTTTATAGGTATTATGTTTTCCCATGTGCAACAAAATCTCTCACAGTGGGCACAACGTTTTTATGGCTTGAACAGCTCGAGATACGCAGATGGAATAGTATGTCGCTTCGCGTTGCATCTTGCTCATGTGGGGATCCCTGAACATCAACGGGGTTGAGAAAAAGAATATGAACAGCGAGCAATCTCCGTTGCCGGGCCAAGTGACCGAAGGCCTCGATAGTGGTACGTCGCTATGTGGGAAGGTGTGGCACCGATGATCTCACTTGCGGAGATCGGAAGTCTGGGCCAAGTGACCGAAGGCCTGGATGGTGTTACTACGCCACTATGTGAAAAGGTGTGAGACCGATGATCGCAATTGTGGAGACCGGAAGTCTTGGTCTTGTCGACCCCACTTTGTAGGGACCGGCACCTCATCCGTCAAGCCTGGTCCTCGGATTCTGGCCTCTTTGTGGGAACTCAAGAACCTCGAGTTTCTCACGAGTCCTCGGGGCAAGGAACCCTTTGGAATGCGAGCTTCACTAGGTACACAAAACTTCACTTCAAGCATGGAGGGTATATGCCACGCAACACTCACAAGCTACACAGTTATAAGAATGTCGTTATTAAGCATCTTGCGCATGGATCGGTACTTAGATGGGGTGCCTAAAACAAATGGATGCGCTTGTTGCAAGTAGCTTAGGCGTACCATGGTATAAGTTGTTACGTACCAAGTTGTTAAGTACCAAGTCCCACTCACGGAGGCATACCATGGTACAAGTTGTCAAGTATCAAGTCCCACTGATGGAGACATACCATGGTACAAGTTGTTATGTACCAAGTTGTTAAGAACCAAGTCCCACTGATGGAGGCATACTATGGTACAAGTCCCACTGATGGAGGCATACCATGGTACAAGGTTGAAGTACCAAGTTGTTAAGAACCACCAAGTTGTTAAGTACCAAGTCCCACTAACGAGGCATACCATGGTACAAGTTGTTAAGTACCAAATTGTTAAGTACCAAGTACCACTGACGGAAATCCGTCCTTAGTGGACTTCAATAAAATTCTTCTTCTGCTGCTATTTGACAGTTCAAAGCCTTCACTGAAGTCTTTGACGATTCCTTGTTGCACGCGACCATTTGGATTGCATGTCACACAAAGGCTTCATGTCACACAAACTTAATGCTCGAAGGGCGTATGCCACCAACACCGAGGTGGTGGCCCTATGTATGCCACATTCTGACAATGAAGTAGAAGAGTGGAAGAAGATTCAAACGAATGCTTCTCTTTCATTGTAGGCTTGTGAACACGTCCCGACACCCATGGTACGTACCCGTCTCCTACTTTTCACTGCCTACTCCCGATCCACAATGGTTTTCGAGTGCTTGACCTCAGTCTTTGTTCATCAGTCCGAGTGTTGACCGTGGTATGCATGAACAACAAACTAACCGCCTGAACTGGAAGGCGTGCTCATCACAGGCTCTATTCCATAGTCATAGCTTTCCTCTTTCGAGCTAGATAGTGTAGTTCGTGTTCACTCCTCTATTTCGAAGACCTGCGCAGAGAGCGGGAGGCTTCCAATTGTGCTTGCTCGTCACTCAAGAAGTTCCTGTTCCTTTGGATTATTCACATGTAGTTATGAAGAAGAAGGCTTTTGCTTTGCAGGTTTGGGTAGGGCGACTTGTGCATGGCAATTTGGGTGCTGGTGCTGGTCACTACTACAATGCAAGGGCCTTTAAGACGTGGCCTATTTGACGCATGATCCTTGCGTCTTTCTCTTGTCTTTCTTATTTGACGTCCACCAGGTCGAATGACGCGCTACCTCATCCGTGCATTTTGGTTGCAAGTCGGGTTGGTATTTTTTTGATGCAGTGCACATAGACGTCATAATTAGGCTTCATGAAAGCTAAAGCACATGATATGTGACCACTTGCCATCCGTGGTGATGGAACACCTATCCGGTGGCCGCCATGGGCACATTGCACATTACCCGACATTGCACACATCGGGTAGCGAGAATGGACTTGTACCGGGACGATGCCGTTCATCATAATAAACCAAGGCCCACACGGTTCCGCAATCGACGGTGGCTTTTGCGGTGCATTCTGTGCAGATCGATGGACCGCCGGCTTGGCGACACGCCCGGTGAAGAGGGCCGGGCATATCCGTGGGGTGCATGCGGTCGATCGCGAAGGGCACTTAGCTAAGAGCAGCCCCTATTTCCGTGTTTGTCACCGCAAGCCATGGAAGGCCCGGTCCGAGACAGTGATTCCGCGCATGTATTGTCCTCCGAAAAGCGAACCCTTCCAGACAACGTGACGTTTCGTGCTCCATGTCCAAAGTTGGCTTACATTCCTTCGATCGCGGATACGCAATCATTCTCCCAAATTGCCCGAATTGGATTGAATCAAATCTCGGCCGATCTCTTCTAATTATTGTTGCTCTCACACATAACATGTCGTGCACGCAGGGTTTAGCTCTCGGGGACGCCGCTATCCGAAGATACCGGATGTCGCGCTTGCAAGTGGTTGGTCCCGTTCCACCAGCCCACTAGCGATGGGGGCTCCCTCATAGGATCCGGAGCCCACCAATTCACCACCCGATGGTAGTCCGATCCACCACTGTGGCCGGACTATACCTTGGTTGCTGGTGTTGACGATCACTGGAAGGCATCCTCAACGCCTTGCCACCACACCCTCCGAAGGTCGAGGTCGCATGTGAAAGCACAGACAGAGCTCATCGCCACTCTTGCTTTGCTCAATTTCTAGGATGTGTTTGCTATATCGATACCGTAATGATCGCCTTTTGAGATGGCTTCACTCGTTGCCGCCCAATTCCATGCCGCCAAGCCGCAAAAAGGTCATGCTGTGGGTCATGCTTATCATCGAGTGCACGCCACGCTGATCGCTGTATTTTCTAGGGTGATTTGGTCAAGAGCTTGAGTGTCCCGGTGTGGGGAACCACGGCATGCTCCATCCGCGCCACGGAGTAAGCCTGGCACGAAAACACTGCTTTTATTTTCCACTTGTGGAAAGACTTCGCAATGTTCATGTGCCCACATCTTGCCCGCTAATGTCCCGGCATCACACCGCCAAGCACGATCATAAATTATGATTCGCCGACACCCCGGCTCGCGTAGATGTCCAGGATAATTGGGATGGATGCCGCAACATTCGGCACATTTCTACCGATGGCCTCAATCAAGGCCACCGGCCCCGCTCTTACTTCATATGGCATGTTCTCACGATCCACAATCTTCCACCGTGGATGTCAACAAAAAGACTTGCATTCTCATACCACTTATTATCCTGGCCCTCCCGTGAGCAATATGGATATCTACCTACAACCCTTGCTCAAGAACTAGCTTTCTGTGGAAGGGTGTCCCAAGAGATAGTTCACGGGCAATTCTCGACCCATCCAAACTTCACATTGCGGGCTTTTAACACCACCGTGACTACCTGTGCCTGCAATTTATGGGGACCTGTGAGAGGTTACATGCGGTGTGGATTGTGGAAGCTGGGAATTGCAACCCTGTTGGTCATAGTCCCTGAACAAGCTAGTGTATGAAGGCCACCGCCGTTGGTGTCCTTGCCTACACCGCCGTAAGTAAGAACTGTGCGATGCCTTCAACAACACCCATGAAACAAGAGGCCGGCCCGTCCCACACACAGCCCGTGAAGTTGCTGCCTAGATGGAGCACAGTGCCAGCGAGGATGACGCCGACCGTGCTGTTGTTGTTGAGTGGGGCGTGAAGTGGCCTTTAGCCTTTTTTACATATCTGCCATACCTCGAGGTACACTCACCCTTCACTGTCATGCTACGTTTAGCAAACCCGCTAACGTGTCCACATCATTGGGCTTGAAGCTAATCTGGTTTCCTTGCACAGAATCTCCACAAGCTATGGACAAAGGACGTCATGCACGTTGAGGTAAACAATGCCCAAGCATTGTGGAAGGTGATTACGGGGAAATGGGACATTTTGAACTGCAGGCAGGACCTTGAAGAAAACGATTCTAAGCCCTGGCTATGGCCTGTGGAAGGAGAGGGTATCGACAACCAGCTCCCTCAGGCATTATATGTTATGGAGAATATTGACGCAGTTAAATTCGATCTTGCCAATATTAGGCCACCAACCGGCTTCTGCTCAAACCTCAGTTGGTGCTTCTCGGGAGTGAAAGTGACAAGACTCAAAAGCCACGACCGGCATATCCTCAAAGATTTGCTCCCAATAGCATTACGCAGCCGTCTTCATGGAGAGGAGTACAAGGCCGTGACTAGCTTGAGCGCATTGTACAGGTGATTGTGTCAGAAGGTCATACCCATTTCCGAAATCTCTATCATGCGACGACATGCCATCCATACCCTAATTTCATTGGAGCGGGTTATGCCACCTACCTTCTGGAACATCATGCAACATTTGGTAATCCATCTAGTCGACGAAGTCGAGACACATGGCATGGTTTATCAGCATTGGATGTATCCTATGGAGCGCTACATGTTAGTGTTGAAGACACATGTTCGATAACGTGCAAGACCCGAGGGAAGCATGGCCTCTGGTTACATGGCTATGGAAGCGATAAATTTCGCATCGGAGTACCTTGCCGCCATCCACCCCGAGCATGCACATCTTTATGGCGTCCGCCTCACGGAAACTAGGACTGAACAACCCATTGGGCAAGCCCAAATGGTCACGCTCTCGACTCATGATCACTTGCGGCTCCACTAGTATCTACTCCATCATTCCGAAACATTAGAGCCTTGTCGTCAAGCATTTGATGCAGCACATGTCCAAGACAAGGACAAGGCATGGTTGAGGGAGGCATTAGTGACTAGTGAATGGGATCACATGCCCAACCCAGCGGTGATTGCTGCAATTACCAATGGGCCACGTTTGAAATTAAAGTCCTATCTTGGCTTGGATTCTCATGGCTATCACTACCGGACTATTGAGGCAGATGAAAATCGGAAAGCGACATAGGACTCATGGGTTTACAGACGATTTCACATTACCGATCAAGTATCGGCTTCGTAGTATTATGCTGTGGCATGCAGGGACCGTGGACCTGCCGTCACTAGGGTAGGTGTAACCACGACCCAAGGACATGCGCCAAGAAGGCGGCCGCGTAAGGCTAGAGTACACGATGTGTGACTGCGCTACCGCAAGAAAGGACGTCTTCCCGTGCTTTAGTTATTCCCGACGCTCCGACGCTGAGAGAAGGCCATTCTCTCAACCGACTTCTCGAGCCACGGCCACTGCACTGTGCATCTCGCCTCCGGGCGCTCTTCCGACCCAAGGACATGCGCCAAGAAGGCGGCCGCTAGAGAGTACACGGCGTGTGACTGCGCTACCGCAAGAAAGGACGCCTCCGCTTTAGTTATTCCCGACGCTCCGACGCTGAGAGAAGGCCATTCTCTCAACCGACTTCTCAGCTAGGCCACGGCCACTGCACTCGTGCATCTCGCCGGGCGCTCTCCGACGCCCAAGCGACGCCGAGCCGCCATCGCCGAATCGCGCTGCACCTCGCTTCGGAACTTGGCGAGAGTATCCTTGCCCACCATCCCTCTGCAGCGGATCAGCCGAAGTGCAAGCATGGGACCCAAGAAGGCGGCGGAGGTTTGGGAGCCCTTAAAGGTGAAGGGGAAGGTGGAGGCCATGAAGGTAGCGCTCTTGAGGCCGGAGACGCAGCGGTCCTCTAACGAGTGGCTCATGTCGGACCTACTAGACCGACGAGTGAGGGCAGTGGCGTAGATTATCGTCCACTGGAACATGCTCACCAAGGTAGACCACCTTGGTGACAATTTGCTGGTTTTCTTGCACGCCCTTCAGAGAGGCAAGAGGGCGGATTGGGGGCGGATCATCTTCGCCCGTATTGCTCAGGAGTCGAGGAAGTTGAGGAACGAGAGTCCACCCCCGTCGGCGTTGTCCCCGTTTATCGTCCATGTGTGGGGACACCTCAACCTCCTAAAGGAAGGGGAAGAGGAGTGAGCGCTCCGGAAGGGGCTGGCGACCCTGCCAGAGGCGGAGCGGGAGGAAAGAGCACAGGAACCGGAGGGCCGTCGGCCCAAGGTAAGGCGCACTCAGGAGGACGAGGATTGGGAGGGAATTCCGGACTCCATATGCCTGGAGCGAACCCCCTCTCCACCAAGGGAAGTATGGGAGGATATTCCTGCTTCCCTTCTCTTGGTTCCTTAGCCATCCCCAGAGGCTACTACGACGGGAATGGAGATGGTGGCCGTCACCCCAGCACCCCCGCAACCTGCTCCGGTCCAAGCCGCCGAGCCTCGACGGACCAGGAGAGAAGCAAAGAAGAGGAAAACGACACCCACTTACACCGCCCCAAGGACAGCTTTGGTGCTCTTACCCTTGCCAACGGAGTGGTAGGAGGCGGAAGAGGCAGTGAGGAGGGCGGAATGCGATGCAGTCCAAGGCGTCGGGGGACACTGGCAGCAACCCCACCCCGAGCCAGTCCTGTCGCCTACGCGGAGGGGAAAGCAGGCCAGCTCCCGGACTCCCTCACCACCTCCAGACCCCAAGCGAAGGCAGGCAGAGAAAGAGTTAGCGGCGAAGAGAGCCAAGGAGGTGGAAGCGCCGGCTTAGAACGGACAGGACCTAAGGGTCTTGATTGGGTCCGGAGTTCCTAATCTGGACTCACTCCGGATGGCGGTATGGCGATCCTTAACGGACCGGGAGATGCCTACGCCCTCGACGGACTTTTTGGGAGTCTCGCCAGCGGCAGTTGTAGAGGAGACGCGGCGAGTTTTGGCGAGTTTTGGCGGCTGGTATGGACAGCATGCTCCGGGGACTCTGCGGGACAGCATATCTGCAGAAAGTCGGGATGACATATACGTTGAACATATGGCATAAAATATTATTATCTTAATATATTCGAAATTACACGCACGATTCAAATCCAAACCCACATCGAGCGTGTAACCATGTGGCGGCTGCACATTGAATCGATGTGTGAAGGTCGTACGTAGACGTGGCGAACATATACCGCAAAGAGCATGGGCGACTCACCATAGCGGTACGCATTGGTGTCATTTTGACCGAGTACAGCTCACCCCCGGACCGCCTTAGCTCATACGCCGGTCCCGGACCAAGCAGTGGACCATGCCTTTTGCGACCCTTGGTCACTAAATATAATATATATTAATAAATAATTTATAATAATATAAAAGACTGCAGACTGCGGAGTCCGCAGACTGCAGCCTAGCCGGCAGACTGTAAACTGCGTCCATGATAAGATGCCTATGTGTCCATAATAAATATAAATTTTTGAATATAAAATTAAATAATTTTAAACCGGACCGGTCCCCGAGGGTAATAGGGGAACCGAGGGTGGGGACCGGACTCCTGAAAAGCCTCCGGTCCCATGTTTTTTTTAACACATGCCGGGACCGGGACCGAGCTTGGGACGGGGTCAAAATGACACCCTGGTACGTACCGACAAAAAACCCCCCTATTGCGGCCGGGATGCGGGATAGACGACGTGTGTCCGAGCGGACGTGCCCGCTCACCGTTGCCGGGAATATTTGCCCGGCTACCAGGCTGGACGGGGAAGATTGGGCCCCAGAATCCGGCCGCCTGAGATGGTAACGGTTCGTCGCCCAACTGGTGTACAGTTCGCGGCACGCGCGACCGGTCCCGTCGTGGGTTACCCAGTAACTCAGCCCTGTTCTCCCCGTCAAAACAGCAGATTCCGACGCACTAACATTGACACGGTGGGCTCACCACCGGTGCGTCAAATGGCACACGGAGGCATCAAATCGGCGTTATTAAACACGTCTTATAACGGCCTGCATTGTAGTAGTGGGTGCTGGTCCTGGTGCAGGTTTGGGGACATGCGTGTTGCTCATGATCAGTTTGCTTGGAAGCAACGTCGGTGCTGAACTCTCTTCCGATGGACAGGCCCTGTTGATGTTTCTGGAAGTCAATAGAGATAGTATGGACCAGAGCTTTGGCTTCTCAAGCTGGAGTGCGAGCGAGGATACGCCGTGTGGTTGGGTACGGGTATTCTGTACCCCCGAGTCTGCTGTGCACAGGCTCGATCTTTCGTCCTCCTCCCTGACGACGCGGGAATTGAGATTCCAGCTATGGCCCTTGAGTAATCTTAGTAGCCTTCAAGAGTTGGACCTGTCGTCCAACCCCCAACTGTTAGGTTTCACGGATGACTTGCTGTTCAAGCCCTTCAATCTCACGGGCTGCGGGAGTTGGTGGTGTTCTCTCTTGCAAACAATGAATGGGAAGGAGTCATCCCTGGGGAAGTGGGCAATCTGACACAACTCAAGAGCCTGGACCTGTCTGGTAATTCCTTCCACGGAAGCATCCCCAGTTTGGAGGGACTTACACGCCTCACCCAACTCTCTCTCGGCGGGAACCAGCTTGGCGGGGATGTGCCCACTGCACCCAATCTGCAATACCTGGGCGCAGCCGAAAACAATCTTACAGACGTCCCGGATTCCTTCTTCCAGATGTCCGCTCTGAAGCAGGTGAACCTTTCCCGGAACCAATTAGTGGGACAACTTCCGGGTAACATAAGCCTCAAGTCGCTTGATGTGTTGGATCTGTCATGGAACGGTCTGCAGGGCCCCATCCAGTCCGGATTGGGGGATGTGACGCACCTGGACCTGTCTAACAACCACTTGTCTGGCCCCATCCCGCAGGATATTCGTATGTCTCCCTTAGGTCCGTACGGATGGGTGGACCTGTCTGGAAATGAGCTGAATGGCAGCATTCCTGCCAGTTTGCTATATGGACCACAGTATGTGAATCTTTCAAGAAATTGTCTAGTTGGCGAGATACCGAATAGTCCGGGAGATTCAACGTTTCGGCCTGACGTTCACGTTGATCTGAGTGACAATCAGCTTCATGGCCCTATTCCTTCCTCTTTTTTCTTCTATCTTCGTCCGAAACAGCTGTGGCTTCAAAACAACAGCTTCTCTGGTGACTTGATCCCCTTTCTCACCCAGACGCCATAAGGGTTCATCTACCTTTTTGCCGAAAGTATCCGAGTGCAAGGCAACAGCTTCACGGTGGACCTCACTCAGTTGCTGGACCCTGGGAACCTGGTGCATTTAAATATGGTGACAGTTTTGGACCTGAGCCACAACTGTTTCAACATGACACCTTCACGGGAGTTCCCCGCTCCCTTGCAGAGTCTGCTGGAGGCGTTCTGTGAGAAGAGCTCACCTATGATGGAACTTCGGCTAGCGGGCAGCGATCTCATGGGCCAATCATTTCCCAATAGTTTCCACTGTTCCAGGTTAATGGGTCTGGACTCCCTCCAGGTCTTGGATCTCGCATCTTGCAACTTGCGCGGAACGGTGCCAAATTCGACGTTTTTCAGCATGAGCATGCCCTACCTGTCCTTTCTCAACGTGTCCAACAACAGGCTTTCTGGGCCCATCCCTGAAGAGTTACCCGACACTCTCACCGTACTGGATCTGGGCAACAACAATTTGGTCTCCGAGGGAGGGATGCCACCTGACCTTTTCACAGGGCTGCGCAACTTGGAGCATTTCAATGCATCCAACAACAACCTATCCGGCCCCATTCCAGGAACCTTTCCTCCCAGTCTCCGAGTCTTGGACCTTAGCCACAACCATCTGACAGGACCGATACCCGGTAATCTTTTTTTTGCTTTGCTTCACTTGGAATACATCAATCTGTCCGGCAACCATCTCTCAGGACCCATTCCAGAGAACCTGACTCGCGAGGATGTCTTTAAGGCAAGCTCCTTTGCTGACAATCTGGGCTGTGCGGCGGACCTCTGCCCGCTTGTGTCCCCTCAACCTCCTACGAGTCGGTCAGTGCGGCTGCTTGTGGCAGTAGTGTTTGCCGCTGTCTTGATTTCTACGGGTAGTTGTTTGCTCCTGGTCTGGACATGGAGAGTGTACTCCGAAAAGCACCAGCAAGATGCGGACTTGATTGCCACGCTGCTCGAGAGGGAAACCGTGGCGGTGATGCCCTTCGGCAGCTCCGCAGAGCCACCTCCAACTTTTCAGAGTCGGCCCAGATCGGAGTGGGCGGCTTCGGCACGGTCTACACTGGCAAGCTCGCTGATGGCACACAGGTAGCAATCAAGAAGGGCAAGCGGGAAGTCTCCCCCGAGTACAAGCAGCAGTTTCTCAACGAGGTCAGGATTCTGTCAGGAGTGAAGCACCGACACTTGGTGAATCTGCTGGGCTTTTCCATGGAGAACAAAATTGCTCTCCTCGTCTTCGAGTTTGTCCCCAACGGCACACTGCTGGAACATCTGCAGGGGAAAAGAGAAGGATTTTCCCCGCTCACCTGGAGACAACGCCTTCTCATAGCGCTTCAGACTTCCGATGCGCTGGCGTATCTTCATTCGGCTGCCGACCCACCCATCTTCCACCGAGATGTGAAGTCTTCAAATATTCTGCTCGACGATGACCTCAATGCGAAGGTGGCAGATTTCGGCATCTCCAAGCTGGCTCCGAACAAGGCAGCAACTCATGTTTCCACAGTCGCAGTCCAAGGCACCATGGGCTATATCGACCCTGAGTACTATGTCAGCTTCCAGCTCACTCCCAAGAGCGATGTCTACAGCTTCGGAGTTGTGCTGCTTGAACTCATCTCAGCTAAGCCTGCTGTAGATTTTCAGAGAGGGTATGATGAGGCCAGCTTGGCGAGCCTGGCATTTTCTGCCATGGACAGGGGGAACTGGGAAGGGCTGATCGACCCTGCGTTGGCGGACACATATAGTTTAGCAAGTGGGAAGGTATCCATAGAGAGTGTGGGCGCTTTGGCTGTCCGGTGCTTGGCCCTCAAATCCCGAGATCGTCCCGACATGAGAGAGGTCCGGAAGGTGTTGCAAACCGTCTGGCTTCACTCGGACTCGGAGGCATCGGATCATGTCCGTCATGATCTGCAGGCACAGCATGCTTGTTGCGATGTCCATGCTTTCCCGCAGCAAAGTTCCCACAGTTGCACCACCATATCCGCCCATGAAATTGAGATGTCTTCTTTGCTTTCAGCATTGTAGAAGCCAGCTGCTGCCGGTAGACGCATGATGGACTGATGCATAAGAGAGCGAATATGATCAGGATGGTATGTACTAAATGTCTTTCTCCTCTGCACAACAAGGTCTGAATCGTGCCCGTGCTGGAGGCAGGTGCTAGGTGACTAGATTGGACATCTGAACATGGGTTATTCTGTAGATATGCTTGTGAAGTATGTCAGGCCTTTTTGAGACCTTCTTTCAACCTTCGGATAACCAGGGCAAGCCCGGATACTTGTACATACTTTGCAAGATTTCCACCTGGGTAAGCTGCACGACAGTATGATCCAGTAGGCTGAAAAGCGCAATAGCTTCACTCTGTTCAAACAGTTGCATCATGTCTCATTTTGAAACTGTCAAAGGCCAACACAGTTTTCACATTTAGGATCTTTCCCAATATCGCCTGCGTTGTGTTGAAATCCCAGTTGTTGCCTTCATGCACGCATTATCTGCAGCAAATCCCAGGTAGTAGAATACAGAGAGGGATCAAAGAAAACCAGGATGGAGGTGTTGACCCTGACAGAGGCCCATAAAGATCAAGGCACAGTGCTCCTGGGAATAGTCCTTCAAAAGGGACACAACAGGCTCTTTGAAAGGTTTCCGAGACAGAAAACAGACAGAGGGAAGACCTCCTCCGCTCCATCTTGGTCTTGCCCATGCTCTGCCCACCGCACCTCACCCCTTGGCCTTGCAATCCTTTCCTCCTTTCTGCCGACTTCTTGAAGTGCGTGCAACCGGCCATCACCAGTGAACAAAACAATCAAGAACAAGTTCCAGTTGCACTCCAAGAAAATTGCTGCTGCCATCAACACAGACTCGTCTCAGCAAGCCCGATGCAACGTTAACCACGGCTACTCGCAGCTGGCCCTGCTCGTCCACGCCTTTGGCTCGCGCAAACCATCCAGCAAGGCATTCACAGCTCCTGGCGGCATGGAACTTCCAGCCAGAGATTCTCGCTGCTGGCTGCACCCTGCGGATTTCTTGCTTGGTGACGGTCGGTTCCTTTCAAGCCAGCCCACCCGCATCCTCCTTTCCTTCTGGCGATCTTGTGATCCTCGAATTCCCCCAGCTGTCCTCGATCCTTCGCGACCAGTGCTAGAAGATCTATCACGGGACTGTTAGAATTGCACAAGGCCTGGCAAGCCACAGCCTGGGCAGTGCAGCGGACATGATCAACACATAAGCGGACACAAGCAGAGGTAATGGATGGCACACAAAGCTCCACTGGCTTAGATAGGCTCCACAGTACGCATCAATAGGTGCACAGGTGCTACATATATAGCTCCTTAGGCTAGGCAACTATCGAGGAGGTAAGCCCTAGACTCGATAGTGCAATATCCTAGTATATCCTAATATACTAGAGTAAGTAGCAGAGGATTGAATCTCTAACACTCCCCCTTCAAGCTAAAGCTACTTTCCGACGCCAAGAGCAGAACGAAAATGTGCGAACTTGACGCCGCTGAGAGCCTTGGTAAAGATATCCGCCACCATCTCCTCAGTGCGGAGGTAACTGAGCCGAATCATACCTGTGTCGACTAAATCACGCACGTAGTGAAAATGGATAGGGATGTGCTTAGTCCGAGGGTGATAACCAGGTCGACGGGCCAACGCAATGGAACTCGTGTTGTCAACAAAAACTGGAATGGGTGCCTCCATCGCGAAGCCAATGTCTGTGAGAAGTTGCTTGAACCATGAGATATCAGCGCCCCCTGTAGATAAAGCAATATATTCGGCCTCAGCCGAGGAACGTGCCACGACAGATTGCTTCTTGCTAAGCCATCCCACAGCGCCTCCATGTAGCAGATAACAACATCCTGTGGTAGATCGAGAATCCTTGTTGGTGCCCCAGCTAGCGTCAGTATAAACCTTGCACTCCTTCTCGTAATGACCATACTTGAAGCATTTCCGGCATTGTCCCTTCTTCGCTGTTCGTTGGTCCTGATGTCCCTGCGAGGACTTCCCCGCTGTCTTTGTTCGTGTTGTTCCGCCTTCCCTTGACGAACATCGCATGCCCGACCTGCTGAGGACCCCGCCTTGCATCCAATCGGCGAGTCTCCTTCACAAGAAGATGGACGCCGCCTCCCATGTGAGGTTGTCTTGGGCTATGAGGAAGTCGATGAACTCGACTCAAGCTTCGCATAGAGCGATATAAGAATAGCCACGCATAGGGCATCGCATACATCTTGTCGGATGCCTCCATTGCAATAAACAATTCACGGAAGGTATCGATGTGCTCCCTCGACGGTAACTGCCGATATACTTCAACGCTTGAGCTTGGGGTGAACAGTGCATAACCTCGCCTCCTTCTTCTTGCTGCTTTTTGTGGTGAGTAGATCCCACAGCTTGCTTCCGTCCCTTTGTCCTGATCTCCGACGCCTAGCTTAATGCCGGAGAGACTCATGTCTATGAGAGCCGTTGCGCGATGGTCTCTCCTAACCCAGCCTCTCTCTTTGGCCGCTTGAGGAGGTTTCACCCCTGCCTCGCAATAGCAAACCCGCCCTCCGCCATGAGAACCACCTTCATGGATGTTTTCCATACCGAAACCTGCTCCATCGAACGTGGGGACCAAGTGGCCCTGTGGAAAGTGAGTTCCGTGCCATCTTGACCCTCCTTGTTCGCACCAACTCCACTGCTCTCGCCCCTAGGTCACTAAGCTCATTGCCATCGCGACCGCCCTCTCTGTCGAGTCTCGCAATCGTTGTTCCCGCCCGATACCATGTTAGAACGGCATGTTGCTCCGGCAAGCCACAAAAGGCAATGGACATGATCAACACATGTTTTATTGCTGCAGAATGGGTAATGGATGGCACACACAAAGCTCCACGCTTAGATAGGCTCCACAAGACGATCAATAGGTGCATTGTGGTGCTACATATAGCCCTTAGGTTAGGCAACTATCGAGGAGGTAAGCCCTAGACTCGATAGTGCAATATCCTAGTATATCCTAATATACTAGAGTAAGTAGCAGAGGATTGAATCTCTAACACTTCTCCAAGCTAAAGCTACTTTCCGACGCCAAGAGCAGAACGAAAATGTGCGAACTTGACGCTGAGAGCCTTGGTAAAGATATCCGCCACCATCTCCTCGGGCGGAGGTAATCGAGCCGAATCATACCTCGTGTCGACTAAATCACGACGAAGTGAAATGGATAGGGATGTGCTTAGTCCGAGGGTGATAACCGTCGACGGGCCAACGCAATGGAACTCGTGTTGTCAACAAAAATCGAATGGGTGCCCATCGCGGTAAGCCAATGTCTCGTGAGAAGTTGCTTGAACCATGAGATATCGTCACTGTAGATAAAGTAATATATTCGGCCTCACCGAGGAACGTACCACGCATTGCTTGCTGCCATCCCACCCATGTAGCGTATAACAACATCCTGTGGTAGATCGAGAATCCTTGTTGGTGTTGAAGGCCAAGATAAACCTTGCACTCCTTCTCGTAATGACCATACTTGAAGCATTCCGTGATTGTCCCTTCTTCACTGCTCGCTGGTCCCGATGTCCCCGCGAGGACTTCCCCGCGTGTCTTTGTTCGTGTTGTTCCGCCTTCCCTTGACGAACATCGCATGCTCCGACCTGCTGAGGACCCCGCCTTGCATCCAATCAAGTAGTCTCCTTCACAAGAAGATGGACGCCGCCTCCCATGTGAGGTTGTCTTGGGCTATGAGGAAGTCGATGAACCCCACAAGCTTCGCATAGAGCGATATAAGAATAGCTTTCTCAGAACTCGGGCATCGCATACATCTTGTCGGATGCCTCCATTGCAATAAACACCACGAAGGTATCGATGTGCTCCCTCGACGGTAACTGCCGATATACTTCAACGCTTGAGCTTGGGTGAACAGTGCATAACCTCGCCTCCTTCTTCTTGCAGCATTTGTGGTGAGTAGATCCCACAGCTTGCTTCCGTCCCTTTGTCCTGACCGACGCCTAGCTTAATGCCGGAGAGACTCATGTCTATGAGAGCCGCCAAGGCTGATGGTCTCTCCTAACCTAGCCTCTTTGGCCGCTTGAGGAGGTTTCGCCTTGCCTTCCAATAGCAAACCGCCTCCGCCATGAGAACCACCTTCATGGATGTTTTCCATACCGAAACCTGCTCCATCGAACGTGGGGACCTCAAGTGGCCCTGTGGAAAGTGAGTTCCGTGCCATCTTGACCTCCTTGTTCGCACCAACTCCACTGCTCTCGCCTCTAGGTCACTAAGCTCATTGCCATCGCGACCGGCCTTCCTCTTGTCGAGTCTCGCACTTGTTCCCGATACCATGTTAGAATTGCATTGGCCCCGGCAAGCCACACCGCAGTACATGATCAACACATGTTTTGACATACAGAGGTAATGGATGGCACACAAAGCTCCACCGGCTTAGATAGGCTCCACAAGACGATCAATAGGTGCACAGGTGCTACATATATAGCCCTTAGTTAGGCAACCATCGAGGAGGTAAGCCCTAGACTCGATAGTGCAATATCCTAGTATATTCTAATATACTAGAGTAAGTAGCAGAGGATTGAATCTCTAACACTTCTCCAAGCTAAAGCTACTTTCCGACGCCAAGAGCAGAACGAAAATGTGCGAACTTGACGCTGAGAGCCTTGGTAAAGATATCCGCCACCATCTCCTCGGGCGGAGGTAATCGAGCCGAATCATACCTCGTGTCGACTAAATCACGACGAAGTGAAATGGATAGGGATGTGCTTAGTCCGAGGGTGATAACCGTCGACGGGCCAACGCAATGGAACTCGTGTTGTCAACAAAAATCGAATGGGTGCCCATCGCAAGCCAATGTCTCGTGAGAAGTTGCTTGAACCATGAGATATCGTCACTGTAGATAAAGTAATATATTCGGCCTCACCGAGGAACGTACCACGCATTGCTTGCTGCCATCCCACCCATGTAGCGTATAACAACATCCTGTGGTAGATCGAGAATCCTTGTTGGTGTTGAAGGCCAAGATAAACCTTGCACTCCTTCTCGTAATGACCATACTTGAAGCATTCCGTGATTGTCCCTTCTTCACTGCTCGCTGGTCCCGATGTCCCCGCGAGGACTTCCCCGCGTGTCTTTGTTCGTGTTGTTCCGCCTTCCCTTGACGAACATCGCATGCTCCGACCTGCTGAGGACCCCGCCTTGCATCCAATCAAGTAGTCTCCTTCACAAGAAGATGGACGCCGCCTCCCATGTGAGGTTGTCTTGGGCTATGAGGAAGTCGATGAACCCCACAAGCTTCGCATAGAGCGATATAAGAATAGCTTTCTCAGAACTCGGGCATACATCTTGTCGGATGCCTCCATTGCAATAAACACCACGAAGGTATCGATGTGCTCCCTCGACGGTAACTGCCGATATACTTCAACGCTTGAGCTTGGGTGAACAGTGCATAACCTCGCCTCCTTCTTCTTGCAGCATTTGTGGTGAGTAGATCCCACAGCTTGCTTCCGTCCCTTTGTCCTGACCGACGCCTAGCTTAATGCCGGAGAGACTCATGTCTATGAGAGCCGCCAAGGCTGATGGTCTCTCCTAACCTAGCCTCTTTGGCCGCTTGAGGAGGTTTCGCCTTGCCTTCCAATAGCAAACCGCCTCCGCCATGAGAACCACCTTCATGGATGTTTTCCATACCGAAACCTGCTCCATCGAACGTGGGGACCTCAAGTGGCCCCGTGGAAAGTGAGTTCCGTGCCATCTTGACCTCCTTGTTCGCACCAACTCCACTGCCGCCTAGGTCACTAAGCTCATTGCCATCGCGACTCGTCCTCTCTTGTCGAGTCTCGCACTTGTTCCCGATACCATGTTAGAATTGCATTGGCCCCGGCAAGCCACACCGCAGTACATGATCAACACATGTTTTGACATACAGAGGTAATGGATGGCACACAAAGCTCCACCGGCTTAGATAGGCTCCACAAGACGATCAATAGGTGCACAGGTGCTACATATATAGCCCTTAGTTAGGCAACCATCGAGGAGGTAAGCCCTAGACTCGATAGTGCAATATCCTAGTATATTCTAATATACTAGAGTAAGTAGCAGAGGATTGAATCTAATGTGGACGACGACAGCCAGAGCCACGGGCGCCGCACCAGCCACGAAGGTGCTCCAGGCAGAGGGCGGCAGAAGCACCTGCAAGATGTGATGCCCACAACCTTATCAATTCCTGTGAAGGAACCAGAGTGTGAATCCATCCCCATCAAGACCAGACACCACACTCCAACACTGAGAATCGACCGAAGCAACAAACAAACTCACCTACCGCACTGGACGCAAGGCCTCGCCTCCTTCTTCTTTGCATTTGTGGTGAGTAGATCCCACAGTTTCTGGCCCCTTTGTCCGGATCTCCGACGCCTAGCTTAAATTTCCCGGAGAGACTCATGTCTATGAGAGCCGCGCGATGGTCTCTCCTAACCTGGGCCTCTCTTTGGCGCCGCTTGAGGAGGTTTCCGCCTTGCCGCAATAGCAAACCCGCCCTCCGCCATGAGAACCACCTTCATGGATGTTTTCCATACCGAAACCTGCTCCATCGAACGTGGGGACCTCAAGTGGCCTCGTGGAAAGTGAGTTCCGTGCCATCTTGACCCTCCTTGTTCGCACCAACTCCACTGCTCTCGCCTCAGGTCACTAAGCTCATTGCCATCGCGACTCCTCTCTTGTCGAGTCTCGCAATCGTTGTTCCCGCCCGATACCATGTTAGAATTGCACAAGGCTCGGCCACTGCAAGCGGCGACATGATCAACACATGTTGCGACACAAGGCAGGTAATGGATGGCACACAAAGCTCCACCGGCTTAGATAGGCTCCACAAGACGATCAATAGGTGCACAGTGGTATATATATATAGCCCTTAGGCTAGGCAACCATCGAGAGGTAAGCCCTAGACTCGATGCAATATCCTAGTATATTCTAATATACCAGAGGCAGTAGCAGGATTGAATCTCATGTGGACGACGAGCCAGAGCCACGGCGCCGCACGAAGGTGCTCCAGGCAGAGGGCAGAAGCACCTGCTGCGCATTCCGTATGCCCACAACCTTATCAATTCCCAGGAAGGAACCAGAGTGAATCCATCCCCATCAAGACCAGACACCACACTCCAACACTGAGAATCGACTGAAACAGACTCACCTACCGCACCCTGGACGCACAAGGCCTGCTCCTGGTTTCCAGAACCTTCCATGTCGAACATTGCCGTAAAAAACGGATCCGGAGACGGCCTTGTTGCTCGAACCGCAGAGCTGGCTCGGTAGCCATGTCCGCCATAGCCGCCAGGTATTCGGCGATGAAACCATCGGATTCAACCAAACGCTTGATTACTCCATTCCTTCCTTCAAACTTTGAAACCGCCTCGTGGAAACTTGAAAGCAACACGACGCAGTTACATACCTACTTATGTGTGTACAGTTGTCGACTTTGCATTCATCGTGGCAGTTACCTAAATGGTGGGCCCCACCTCACCTATGGACAAAGCGCCGCCAGACAACGGCAACGCTAAGCAAAGGCTGGTAAGCGAGGGCTCAAGAAAGGCAGCTAGCATTTTAGGGCCGCAAGAAATGTAAAACAAAGGTAGATCTCTCCCATCGCTAGCAAGATATGTGTGAGGCGCCGATAGTGTCGAGTTTCCAAGCCTCCTCAAATTTGGCTTTCTTCCTCGTTGGCAAAGATATACATGTGACATGTTAAAGCAACATATATACCCCTACCCTAGATCAACAAATACAATAATTAGGGTTTTAGAATTAGTGCCCACCGACCTTTGTGGTCCTATGCAAATAAATCCTTAACAACCGCTGTCTATGCTATGCTTGCACGAGTCCTTTCGTCTGAAAATTTCTTAATTAGGATTTACTTTGTAGAGTCTCGAGACTAGAAACGATGAAAGTGCACAAGTCCTTCTCTCGCAAAACCTCTAAAATGCATGGAGAGTGCACCACCTCTTGAGGTGACACCATACACTAGTCTTGTTTCACCGAGGCTAGTTGTATGCATAATGTCAATCATCATAGTCATGTTCCTAGTCTCGCTACATAGGTGGTCACATTGTGATCTCATAATGTGAGCATGCTAAACTACCATGTGTGCACGAGTCCTTCTGAAATTTTTGAGAACGGTGAAGATGCACAAGTCCTTTTCTCACAAGAACTCACAAGTCCTTTTCTCACAAGAACTCTAAAAAAACAATGAAAGTTCAAGGACAAACTGCGCCACCTCTTGAGCGGACACCATATAACAGTCTTGCTGTATACATTCCATGCCAGACTACATCTAGCAAGATCTGGAAGCTCAAGGCATAAAGCTTGCCCTACCTTTTGAACTTCAAGCAAAAAAGCATAAAGTTTGCACCACCTTTGCAACTGACACTATAACTGTCTTGGAACGCAGAGGCCATGAAAGTTATATATTATCAAAATCTCACGAGGTATGGAAGTTTTTCCGCACGAAATTACTCTAAAAGAAGATGAAAGGTCAGGGACCGAGATTGCGCCACCTCCCGAGCTGACAGCCGACGCAGAACAATAGTGTAATTACCCACTGGCACCGGAGCTATCTTGATCTTGTGAGCCCCGGTCGGGGATCGGGGTGGCTCTAGGCCGCTGCAGGGCATCGGAATAGAGGCTTGGATACTTGTCGGAGCTGCGGAAGCAGTCGGGATGCGGTTGGCATTCCCCTTATCCGATTTCCATTCCATGACCATCGGAAATCGAGAAGGGAATCGGGATATGTTCGGTCTGTCACTTTTTTGGTGGCATGACAGATCTCACACTTTTGGAGACGTATGTGGAGAAAGGAGGGGGCGGAGTTTGAACCCACTACAAGACCTAGGACAGCTTGAGAATTTCTTGGAATAAATATTTTACTGATATTCGTAACATTTTCAGTGACGAAAAATCATATCCATGTACAAGAAAAACATACATATTCAATCAACACTTGGATTAAAGCAAAACATGTAAGGTGCGTGACAGTTGGAGAGCGCAGCCAAGGCCGGACGGCGAACTTCAAAGCACAACGGTGGCGGTGATGAGGCTCACGAGGCCCGAGTATCGGCAGGTTTTGAGGCTCAGGAGATCGCTGATGTCCAGATTGAGCTGGATGCCCACAGCAGCCGGGTTGCCCCAAGTGTGAGACTGGCCAGTGCTGGTGGTGATTTTGATGCAGAGCAGCGGGCCTCCGTTTTCGCCCCAAATCGTGACCAACTGAACGACTTTCTCCACGGTTCCCAGCACCGTGCCGAGCACGCCGGCCACCAGTCCCTGGTTCAGCTTCAAGCTCTGCAAGACAGTCACAGGAAACGATGAGGCTGTTATGAAGTTGTCATGGCGGACAGTGAGATGGAGCCTGCTGGGGTGGGTTTGGAAATTGGTACTGACGACGTCGGCCGTGCCGAGGTTGAGGAGGCTGCAGCCGGTACTGGGGTGGAGCGGGAGATCCACGAGGGCCGTCAGCAACGAGCCGGCCGACAACAGGCTGAGATCGGCCCAGAGAAGGTCGATGCAGGCAATGCTGAGTTGGGCATTCACGTACACGTTGATCCCTGCCAGGACGGGTTCCACCAGGCCCAGCAGGCCGTCGCCATAGCTCACCTCGCCCGGGTGATGAGTGCCCCAGGTTACTGTCTGGGTACTCGACAGCAGCTTCCGGTAATGGTTCTGTGCAGCATGTTAATTCACGATAGTCAATAGCCTGGAGCAGGAGTCTGTCAAAATTTACCGTACGAGGGAATCGGTCATGTGGACGAACCTGGTTGGATGAAGCTTCAGCCACGTTTGCTACAAACGAGCCGAAAATCTGCAGGAATGTAATGCGAGCCGATTCTGTCAGCAGACTAGACCTTTGCAGCAACCACA
The DNA here is from genome assembly GCA_010909165.1 of Anthoceros angustus. NCBI lineage: Eukaryota > Viridiplantae > Streptophyta > Anthocerotopsida > Anthocerotales > Anthocerotaceae > Anthoceros > Anthoceros angustus. The sequence continues at coordinate 284,328 of VJWM01000151.1, forward strand.
TGATACAGTGAGTAGTGCCTCACGGAAGTGTAGAATGATGGGTATTGGTCTCACAGCAAGGATGATCAGGATGGCGGCCGTCTTGGAAGCCATTGTTGCAGAAGTTGTGTTGTGGGACAGGCCTGGAACAGTGGAATGCTTGTATGTAGCAGGAAATGGAACAATTTATAGTGAGGACGGGATAAGGAGCAGCTGTACACGACGATGGACCCAGGACGCAAACATTTTTTAGTGTTACAAGGCTGAATGGCCAGTGTTGATATTCCGTCCAAGCGTGAAGGAATGTCAGAAATTCGGTTGGTCTACACTGGCTCCGTCCTCTTCGGCGCGTGTGGAAACATCTTGGCTGACTCCTATGGAATGTGGCATTCAGAGCTCCCCATTTTTTAAAGGCATGCTACATGTACCGTTGAGAAGTTCGGCGTTACAGCTCTTGACATCTGTGTCCAAGCTCCTCAAGGTTGTCAGACTTCCCATGTGCAGGGATCGAGACTGCGAAGTTTCGTCTTACGACATTGAAGAATGCGCGTGCTCTGACATGGATGGCGTTTGAGCTGTCGTCCGCAGAGTCACAGACCACGTTCTTAGGTATGTACATCCCTGGATCCTCACTTAGATCTGTATGTGTACGTAGCCCTTCGTCAAAGTATCTTTTGTCTTGTTTCTATAGTTATATTTTACCACTACGTTAGACCCTAGATTCCGACAGGCGTACATAGTATTCAATGTGCCAAGCCGTAAAAATCAGGTGGCCAGGTGCGGGGCCCGCTGACATTGGTGTACTTCATGCTGCATGTCTTTCACATTGCCATTAACATCCATGTCGTAGAGAAATCGTATACGGTCCACCACTTCACCGGCCACCGGCTCCATTGGACACGGGCTCGTTTGAGCGGCATTTTTGTCTTTTGAATCTAACCTAACTGGAATGATAAGTTATGGAAACCTTAGAAGAAAAGAATGAATCGAGAGATAGCTGCTACACCGAAACTGGGTGCAAAAAACCAACCAGACTGACCCAAAGGATAGATCAAGAATACGGAAACAAAAACTGCAATTGGACCAGAAGATGCAATGGCATTATAAGGACGTAATTACACAGATCTAGCTAGTTCGAATTGGGAAACCTAATTTGGTTAGCTCGCAATGTGCCAAAATGAGTGTGGATTACCCGTGATGGCGGCAGTTCAGCAGCAAGCTTTCACCACTAAATGAGTGTGAGGTTAAGCGAGATGGTGGAAGTTGACTTGTCAAGGGATTGTCCCTTTTCCATTGAAGCGCCACAGCCCGGACTATTTCGAGATTGCCACCTTTCATGGCAGAAATTACTATACAAGCATTCTTCAGCTCCATGACGTGTGAAGGAGGCCCGAGTTGCACACATTCCTTGGGAACGTGTGCAAGATTTCGTTGGCGGAATGAATAGCTATAGTGGAGCACCAACCAATTTTGCAAGAGTCTGGACAAAGGGTCCGAGCCAGTTGTCACAAACCAATCAGCCAAAGGCAGATTCATCAATCTTGGCAGTCAGGTTTGTTTCATTTTGGTTTGTGCAATTGCTTGATGTCCTTTTTGCTTCTCATGGATCATTGTGTCTTCAAGCGCTTGTCTTTCATAGCTCCTAACTTTCTCCAGTAGTTTGGAATCTTGACAAGTTATACACCAATCTGTTTGTCTTGCTGAGACGATTCTAACGATATCTTTTTTGTTGAATTCTGAAAAGATTTGCGCAAGATACTGACTTCAAACGTTTTCCTACTATAGCATTATTTGATATGACATGCCTTTCACGTCTGATTCCTTTCTCCAGTCGTTATGAATCTTGTCACGTTATATACCATTTTGTAGCTCTCAACGAGATGAACAGAACGGTATACTTTGTGTATAGTTTTGGTATGAGTTGACAAGGTTTCTGTCTGTAAACGCTTTTTCCACCTTACCATGACTTCTAGATTCAAAGGTTTCTCACTGGTGTGTTGCTTGATCAGGTACTGGTGTGGTTACGGGCCTGGGGATTACCGTTGGTTTTGATTTGTGCAATTGCTTGATGTCCTTTTTGCTTCTCATGGATCATTGTGTCTTCAAGCGCTTGTCTTTCATAGCTCCTAACTTTCTCCAGTAGTTTGGAATCTTGACAACTCATACACCAATCTGTTCGTCTTGCTGAGACGATTCTAACGATATCTTTTTTGTTGAATTCTGAAAAGGTTTGCGCAAGATACTGACTTCAAACGTTTTCCTACAATAGCATTATTTGATATGACATGCCTTTCACGTCTGATTCCTTTCTCCAGTCGTTATGAATCTTATCATGTTATATACCATTTTGTAGCTCTCAACGAGATGAACAGAATGGTATGCTTTGTGTGTAGTTTTGATATGAGTTGACAAGGATTCTGTCTGTAAACGCTTTTTCCAACTTACCATGACTTCTAGATTCAAAGGTTTCTCACTGGTGTGTCGCTTGATCAGGTACTGGTGTGGTTACGGGCCTGAGGATTATTGTTCTACCATGCAAGCTGTTGTTCAGCATCCTCCTCTCCCTAACAAAAGGCGGTCACGGCTAGCTGCTGGAGAGAGCATCAAACATGGGTGTCAGGCTAGTTTTACTGTGAAAAGGTTGTATTTGTGGCCATCTGTTGCTCAGATTTTGCTCTATGAAAGTAGACATGTTGATGTCCGGGGTCTAGTTTGTCATGGTCCATCTTACACAGGCATAGTTCGAGATATTAGAGCCCCACATTTGTCAGCGGAGAAGAAAGCTTGGGTGAGACATTGTTTACATTGTCACGTGTCTGTTGATGAGATTTTGCGACGTCATCAACTTTCAGTTGTAGCTAAATGTTGTCCCTCTGTTTTATCAATTCATGAGGCCCCCTATGTGAAGGTAAGGGATGACTTCCTCACACGGGATGATGTCTACAATATAGCTAGGGAGGTGGAGAAAAATGAGTGGAGGTATCATGAGGACGATAACCTTAGTGTAGGGATGTGGATGCAATTACATGCAGGGTATGTGTTTCATAGGTCTGTGGAGGGAGAGCCTTTTGCCTAGGCTTGCAAACATCCTTCATGTTGAGATTTAAAGATGGACACAATAACATTTGCTATGGACTCCACTTTTGGAGTAAACAAATATAAGTACCAGCTATTTACTGTCATGGTGTTCGACCGACATCAGAATGGAATACCAGTTGCATGGGCTCTCACGCAGGAAGCGACCACAAGAGCTTTAGTTCCATGGCTTACTTCTTTACGCTTGAGAGTTCTTCAGTCAACTCCAGATTGGTTGCCATCCGCATTCTTGGTTGATGATTGTGCTACAGAGATAGGTGCTTTAAGGGAGGTCTGGTCACGGGATGTGCCGATCTTCTTGTGCTTGTGGCACGTTCGCCGTGCCTGGCTACAAAATTTGTTGAAGAAGGTTAAGAATGTGCACGACAGACAAGCTATGTGGGTTGAGTTAGGTCAAACAAGGTCTCCTAAGAAGTAGAGACGGATCCTCGTCTCTAATTTTGAGGGTGTGAAAACGGGGTTTGTTTCTAAACGCAGTATTAGGCTCTTTTAAAATTCTACTTAAAATGATGTATGAAGAATGAAGAGTTTTCAAATGAAACCGCATTTCAAGGTTTGTTTACTAATTTTTCCTTTTTTCCTCTATACTATATGACCTACCCTTAAAAACACGCAAGATTTGAAGATAACACCGATGTGGGGTCCGCTTTGCACATTTTCACACCAGCCAAGATTTCAATAAGCGCTCACATAAGCGCTCACATAATAAATAGGAAAGTGTTTAAGCCGCTCACATCAGAATAGGAAAGTGGTGGAACGATTCAACAAATGAAACGACTCGACCGGACATCCGGCGCAGCGCACACCGCTCAGCCAGGAGTCAAAAGGGTTTTGATTTAAATATCCGGACACGGTAAACGCTACGCACGCGTATGATGCCTCGGTGCTTCGAGCCGAATCTCGCCTTCATCGCTGTGGACATGGCGCTGCCTCGCCATTGGCCGTTGAATAGCACGAATGTGTTCACCCCATCGCCTCGCACTCATCCAAAGTGCTTCGCCCGCGCACAACCGGGTCTTGTTCGATGGGGTTTTGATGCAAAGCCATTCCGCTAATTGCGCACATGCTCCACAACGCGGAGATTTGGAATGGCCGCGCCTCAAGGATTTGGTTCACCATCATGTCGTGGCACGACAATGTGCCGTCGCAGATATGGGTAAACAAGGAATGAGTAAAAGGATCAGCAAAGGTGGTCATCCACCCGCTTCGATTTACCAATCACCGCTTCGATTGTCAATGAGCAAATGTTTCAAAGATCCTCCGTGAAGAGTGCCAATGCTCAAACATGAATGCCGGAGGGCTAGCAAGGCCACGCTCAGTAACGGATAGCACCGGACAGGCGCAAGACCGGCCATCCTGTCGAGGTTGGTGTGCCGTATATGTATGCCTCTACTACAAGTCAAAGCACAAATCTATTCTTCACGAGTCCAACAAGTAAAACGCAACTATGCTTGTCAATCGTCCTCCACGACATCCCCACCAAACGATTCGATGTTAGATATTGTTTCGCTGTCCACCCATGCGCGGGGAGTCCACCGGTGGATCATACTTTGGCCAACGACTCAATGGGAGCTCGCTTCTTCCCCATCATCGTGCCCAAATGCGAGTGCCGCACCTGTGTCATCGCTCGCACGCTGCCTCGCCCATGACGCTCAGCTTTCTCACCATCCGCCAATGCACCGCACACATCTCCCACAACACCAAACATCGTGGGCTCTATCACATCTCCGGATGTGGCTCTCTTGCCGAATGCACGCCGCTGTGAGCCACAAATCGCCTCGCCACCGCTGAGTTCACCATCGCCTATGCTAAACGCCTTGGGTCCCGTGATAGCCTCTCGATCTCTCCCACCTCCTCCTCCTCGCTCGCCAAAGGCCCAAATTATTCAACAGAGATCCATGAACCGAATCGCCTGGGATCCACGCCTATTGAAATGACATCGCGCCTGCACTTGATAGTCGCAACCATTCCCCGACCTGTGAGCCTCGTGATACCCTGCCTAAGACCCACTCGCCCATAATCAGATAGCTCAATGAGCTTCTTCAACAACTGATGGGCTTTTGATATGGGCATACCACCTTATCATCTCGTGTTATAACACAAATTTATGTTCCATCGCTTTTCTCGAAAAGCAAGATGTCAACCCTTTCCATCTTTCATAACAAATGCAGCAAAGACCGAGAGAGAAATGTTACGGCTGACAATCCTGCTTGAGGGCGCCTGCCCCCGTGGTGATGTAATCACCTGCATCATACAACTTGTCCGTTCCAGCGGCTTTCACATTGGTTTTGTGCCAGAAGCATGAACTGACACCTCCTTTACATGTTGCAAGCAATACATCCCGGACCATTGACATATCATCTGGCGAATGCCATCCACTTGTACTCTTCCTTCAGTGGGTACAGATGAGACAGACGGGACCTTGCCTGGAAAGAATGATTACCCCCCAAAAAACCTGTACACACCTTGGTCCACCTTCTCAACGTCGAAATTGCTTGTCAAGACACCGTGAAGGATCGACTATCACAACCATTGGCAAGACACCACCACCCAGGATGTTGTTTCATCTTTTGCATCAAAGCCTCCACCCAAGCGAGATCCAGCTTCTCACCGCCGCCTCACACAGCTTCCTCCGTGGTTTGCAACACTTGATTGGCAGCTTCAAAGTAGACTCCCAAACTCGTTTGATAGCAATACCGCCCTTCTACGTCCCGCTTGTATCCGCCTTATTGCAGAAGGTCATTATCGAAGCGACCGCTACTGCCCTTAGCTTTCCACAAACCGGGCAGGGTTCATCCTCCTCTTCTTCTTCGCTCTCCTCCACAATTGTGCTTCCCTTGTTTCCCTTTGATTTCTTGGCTTTCCCATTGTCGGCACCACCCGCCCGAACTGCTTTGCCAACAAAAGCTCCTCCTCTCTTCCTTCCTTGCACTTCCCGACGATGGGGACTCGCTTGTACCCTTCTACGATCCAACACAGCCCGCTAGACCTCCGTGAGCAATCACGGATGGGGAGAACCTCGAGATCGTCTTCTTCGTACCGCCAAGCGCTTCCTTCGTCGCAGAGCCACCTTCGCATCCCGATCGCCTTCCGACTCGTCCGCAAAATACCATCCGAAATGCCTCATTGTCCTCACCGCCGCCCTCGTGTCCTCGCTGCATCTTAGGCTTCCTTCCCTTTGCCGCGGATGAGTTATGCGCATGGGGGTCACTAAGTCCGCTGCCCGCCAAAACCCGGACGTCCGGCCGGTCGGGCACATCCGGGCATCACCAGCTGTGCGACACGATGAGACGCAATGCGCCGGGCTCACCGCCATGACCCATGTATCTTAGCCAACGCCAAACATTTGCGTAATCTTTATTCCTTGATGCTTTCTAAGCAAAGGATTGCTGGGTTGTTTCTCAACAGTATGCACCGTGGGTTGTTTCAATATTTGCACCGTAGTAAGCATACCATCTTCTCCATTGTCATGCACCACCCTCCGAACTGCTTTCAACAAAAGCTCCTCCTCTCTTCCTTCCCTTGGACTTCACGATGGGGACTCGCTTGTACCCTTCTACGATCCAACACATTAGACCTCCGTGAGCAATCACGGATGGGGAGAGAACCTCGAGATCGCCTTCTTCACCGCCGCCAAGGCCCTCTTCGCACCTTCGCATCCCGATCGCCTTCCGACTCGTCCGCAAAATACCATCCGGAAATGCCTCATTGTCCTCACCGCCGCCCTCGTGTCCTCGCTGCATCTTAGGCTTCCTTCCCTTTGCCGCGGATGAGTTATGCGCATGGGGGTCACTAAGTCCGCTGCCCGCCAAAACCCGGACGTCCGGCCGGTCGGGCACATCCGGGCATCACCAGCTGTGCGACACGATGAGACGCAATGCGCCGGGCTCACCGCCATGACCCATGTATCTTAGCCAACGCCAAACATTTGCGTAATCTTTATTCCTTGATGCTTTCTAAGCAAAGGATTGCTGGGTTGTTTCTCAACAGTATGCACCGTGGGTTGTTTCAATATTTGCACCGTAGTAAGCATACCATCTTCTCCATTGTCATGCACCACCCTCCGAACTGCTTTCAACAAAAGCTCCTCCTCTCTTCCTTCCCTTGGACTTCACGATGGGGACTCGCTTGTACCCTTCTACGATCCAACACATTAGACCTCCGTGAGCAATCACGGATGGGGAGAGAACCTCGAGATCGCCTTTCTTCACGCCGCCAAGGCCCTCTTCGCACCTTCGCATCCCGATCGCCTTCCGACTCGTCCGCAAAATACCATCCGGAAATGCCTCATTGTCCTCACCGCCGCCCTCGTGTCCTCGCTGCATCTGCTAGGCTTCCTTCCGCGCGGATGAGTTATGCGCATGGGGGTCACCAAGTCCGGCTCCAAAACCCGGACGTCCGGCCGGTCGGGCACATCCGGGCATCACCACCGTGCATGACGATGAGACGCAATGCGCCGGGCTCACCGCCATGACCCATGCATCGCTAGCCAACGCCAAACATTTGCGTAATCTTTATTCCTGGGATGCTTTCTAAGCAGTGGATTGCTGGGTTGTTTCTCAGCGTATGCACGGTGGGTTGTTTCCCAATATTTGCACAGTAGTAAGCATACCATCTTCTCCATTGCTGGGCTGCATCCTTGCAGATGCCCTTGTTGGTTGCTTCTCGCCAGCCTGGTAATTGCTTCGGCGATGAACCGTGGGTTGCTTCGCACCGCAGATGCATTTCACCGGTACGGTCCACATGCACCGCCACGCCATCGTGAGTATCCCGCCGGCGGATGCACCCCGCCTGGCCGCCATACCGGGTGGCGACCGGAAGTCGACCGCTTTAGCTCCACTAACGGTTTGCCTCACTCCTTCTAAACAAATTTGGTGTATAACCTTGTGGAACACAATGTACCCATCATTGGCTCTCAACCCCGCAGCAGCCTCACGGACACCTCCTACCGGCAAGACACACATCAAAAGTCTTGATCGCACCGAGTAGACGCGAACGACATTGGGGTCGTTTCGAAGTGTGGTCGCCTTCTGTGCAGTGAAAATTACGCACTGGTCATTCTTCTCAACGAATCTGTGAATGTAATCGCCCGACATGAAGACTTTGAATCGGACCGTGGTGCACCCATAATGTACACATACACCATCCAGGGACGCTACGCCTGTGTCTTGTCCGAGATGTCGAATCTGAGAGTGCTCCATAAACAACTTTCTCAACATATCGATTTCCGCCTTGTAAGGACTTTGAAACGATGCTCGCTGGAGTTGATGTGGTGGGGCGTCACCACCGCCGTGTTCTCGCATGCCGGGGTCTTGGTCTGGACTCGTAGCGCTTCCATCCGGGCTCGCGAATCAACGGCCTTACGCCGTGCCGTTTTGTCCGCCACTGCACTCCTTCTCCATCGTGAGCATTGTTCCGCTTCTTCTTTAGAGGGCCATCTGTATAAATTGAGCACCGGTCATCTCAAGGGTCTATGAGCACCTAATCGGAATGCAATGGTGAATCAAGAGCAAGAAACAACCTCTCCACTGTCGACCCCGATGTCCGGCAATGACACCAACTTCGTGATTTATGTACCACCCCGCCACACTCCTATGGTTCTCGCATGCGGACAACAATACTATGAGAATGTGCCTCTATACCCGCCAGATTTAATCCATTTTTGGCGCCAAATTCAGTCTTCCCGCGCAATAGACGACTGCATGATGGCTCATGGCAACTAGATCGCGGATCGGCATGTGTGGACTGCATGAATCGCGCAGATACTTGCGAAGGTGGTGGCGCATTTTGCCAAGTTTAGCCGGGTCAGTGGCTCAACTGTCACAACAAGGAATACAACATACTTCCACGAATATTCTGGGTTTTGCCAGCCAAAATCGCCGCCATTTGCATAACATCCGACGCCTCGATCATGGCAATCATTTGTGGCATTTAACGGTTCACCGCCATGAGTCAGAAGCCGCAAATCTCACATCCGTGTTTATCGACGCCGGTCATTGCGGTCCAAAGATCCGAGATATTTAGAAGTCACATCTTAGAAACCCCGACGCTATGCGTGTCTTCGACTCGAGCACATTGCGACCATCATCGCTGGCTTGTCTCGTAGCACGATGGCTAACGACCCAAGCGCAGAGGAGGAGTTCTTTGATTTGGTAAACGATGTAATAGTTCCAATGATGCATCTCGGACATGTGTCCGAGTCCGAGATAGTGGACTTGGCGCGGTGGCCTCGACAGACTTCCATGTCGACGACCTCGCACCGTGTCGATTCCATCTTAGTAGACATTGCTGCACACCGAGTTGAACCCCGGACGTCCGGTGATGGCTTGCCCGCAGCACGGGAGCGTAACTGAGCACGACATGGCCTTAGATGAAACGGACCTGCAGGGTGATACATCAAACGTGGCCGCAAGCGATGGAGATTTGCTCTTGTTTGATCCTGGATGGACACCAGAACGGGCCAATGGGATCAAGAAGAAATCGCGGCCCATGTGGACCGGGTGGCCCGCGCCCGGCTGGCCATCTGATAATTGAGCAAGTGTGTCTCAAGGGTCTATGAGCACCTAATCGGAATGCAATGGTGAATCAAGAGCAAGAAACAACCTCTCCACTCCCCGGCGTCCCAAGACACCAACTTCGTGACGATGTACCACCCCGCCAACACACTCCTATGGTTCTCGCGGACAACAATACTATGAGAATGTGCCTCTATACCCGCCAGATTTAATCCATTTTGGCGCCAAATTCAGTCTTCCCGCACAGACGAATCGCATGATGGCTCATGGCAACTAGATCGTGATCGCATGTGCAGACTCGCATGAATCGCGCAGACGGTCGAAATTGCAAAGGTGGTGGCGCGCATTTTGCCAAGTTTAGCTCCGGGCTCAACTGTCACAACAAGGAATACAAGATACTTCCACAATATTCGGTTTTGCCACCGCCAAAATCGCCATTTGCATAACATCCGACGCCTCGATGGCAATCATTTGTGGCATTTAACGGTCTATGAGCCGCAAATCTCACATCCGTGTTTATCGACGCCGGTCATTGCGGTCCAAAGATCCGAGATATTTAGTAGTCACATCTTAGAAACCCCGACGCTATGTCTTCGACTCGAGCATTGCGACCATCATCTGGCTTGTCTCGTAGCACGCGATGGCTAACGACCTAAGCGCAGAGGAGGAGTTCTTTGATTTGGTAAACGATGTAATAGTTCCAATGATGCGGATCTCGACATGTGTCCGAGTCCGAGATAGTGGACTTGGCGGCGTGGCCTCGACAGACTTCCATGTCGAACCTCGCACCGTGTCGATTCCATCTTAGTAGACATTGCCGCATGCACCGAGTTGAACCCCGGACGTCCGGTGATGGCTTGCCCGCAGCACGGGAGCGTAACTGAGCACGACATGGCCTTAGATGAAACGGACTGCAGGGTGATACATCGGACGTGGCCGCAAGCGATGGAGATTTGCTCTGTTTGATCCTCGGATGGACACGAACGGGCCAAAGGGATCAAGAAGAAATCGCGCCCATGGGACGCCCGGCCATTGGAGAGGCCTCGATATCCACATCCTGACAGACGCAATCTGGGCCCGCCTCGACAGCCTGCCCCCGGCACTGTGTACCCGGGTTTGTTCAAGTCACCAGGAGCGAAGAAATTGGCCAGGATGTTCTGTTCTGATCCAAGTCCGCGGTCGAAGCGGATTTCTCCGGGGCGCCCAGCTGGAGACAAGGTGGCGCCAACAACAAACCCATTTTGTGCGTCGCAGGAGTACTATCAACCTTGCGTCACACCAGGAACCACTCATGAGAACAAAGACGGATTCTCAATCGAGAGTATTGCCGAGTCTCCTGGATTGTGGTGAGATTGTGCATGAGATCGTGGATTTTGGATTGCAATATGCACCGTGGGTCACGAAGGCACTAGTAGAGGAAGGACACGGAGATCACATCCGTACGCGACCCAATTGCACTGCTCGGAGATGTGAAATCACCGACCACGTTACATTTGCCGAAATGCTGCCTCCGCTAATCCTAAGTCTAAAGGGCCGGAGTTGCATTCCGTGGCGGTGTGTTCCACCAAGAACCGCAGCAAGAGTTAAGTCGGATCACGTTCGACGAAGCAATCGACGGAGCTATGTGCACTGAGAAGGCGGTCGGGAAAAAGTGCTTAGGCCGGAAGTGGCAAACTCAAGTCGATCCGTGTGTCCTTTTTTCCATGACGCAAGGGAGCAGGAACAGCATTTACAAGACCTTATTGATATGGTGGAGGACGAGGAAACGGTGTGGTGACCGGATGGGTGAACAAGGTACCACATGGGAAGGTTCCGATATGTGTCAGGGCATTCTGCCGGGTGTTCTGCATTGGAGCACTGCGGTACCGGAATGCTCAAACCCGAGTACAAAAGGGAACCAGGTTTGCTGCTGAGGCAAGGCTTGGAAGAATCCCAACTTCATATGGTCTACAAGCTGTGATGTGGATGGATACATTTTTCAAAGGAAATGTGGAGAGACTACCCAACAGAGAAGTATTCAATCTGCCTGATACATTCACAAAGGAGGAGATTTTCATAGAGTATGCGCAACAAAGCTAGAACAATTACCACACATGTATGTTACTTTATTTCGCAAGTCGTGGATACGCCACTTTGGTCGGTGAAGATTCCACGATGCAACTGCTTTTCAATATGTGCGACTGAAGGCGCACGGAAAAGTGCTTAGGCCGGCCGGAAGTGGCAAACTCAAGTCGATCCGTGTGTCCTTTTTTCCATGACGCAAGGGAGCAGGAACAAGATTTACAAGACCTTATTGATATGGTGGAGGACGAGGAAACGGGTGGTGGACCGGATGGGTGAACAAGGTACCACATGGGAAGGTTCCGATATGTGTCGTGCATTCTCACGGTGTTCGTGATTGGAGCAGACGGAATGCTCAAACCCGAGTACAAAAGGGAACCAGTTTGTCACGAGGCAAGGCTTGGAAGAATCCCAACTTCATATGGTCTACAAGTCGTGATGTGGATGGACATTTTCAAAGGAAATGTGGAGAGACTACTGAGAAGTATTCAATCCTGATACATTCACAAAGGAGGAGATTTTCATAGAGTATGCCGTGCAAAGGCTAGAACAATTACCACACATGTATGTTACATATTTCGCAAGTCGTGGATACGCCACTTTCGGTCGGTGAAGAATCCACGATGCAACTGCTTTTCAAATGACTGCGTGAGGGGAGCAAGGTGAAGGCCGTGCATCCATCTTAGATATGTGGTTAAACAACGGATGTCCGGTGATTGGCAGCCTTTATGGGCAACCCAAAGCCCGTTTTAGGGTTTTGTACAAATATTTGCTCTTCCGCCTCCCAAGGAACGCTTGCCTTGACCCGGACTTGTACTCATGGTGCGCCTGCCTTGTATGTGCGCATGACACCGAGAGCTCCTTAATTACCACCGCGATCAACAATGTATGAGCGGGCGAAGATGGCGAAGCATCGCGGCAAGTGTATGGCTCAACCGACCAAGTACATTGGAATGGCGATAGATGGTATGGATCAAAAAACCGAGTTGCCTCATTTCCGTAGAGTGCCCAAGGATGTCGATAATGCAGCCCTTGTCTCGCTCATGTGCTTGGGGTTTTGGTGTTTAGCAAATACATGCGGACTGTACCTAAGCTTCCCCAATATTCTAATGATCCTAACGGGACAATAGTGGTCCAGCATGTTATTAACAATTGGGAAGGCCACTTGCCTAAAATTCTATACCTCCGGATGGACAATCTGCCCGTAATAAGAATCAAGAGGTGTTGTGATGCGATGTTAGTGTCCAAGGGTATTTTCAAGAAGGTTAAAGTGGGCTTTTAATTGTTGGCCATACCCATGATCGATTGATCAAATGTTCTCCGCTTTCATAGTCAATCTAAAGGAGGCCTACACCTTGCCGAGAGCGATCGCTTGCCCGCAGAGGCGATACTCCATCACCGAATGTCTTCTCATGAAGGAAGTGCGACTTCAAGAAATATCTGTGGCCACCGGTGGTCCTCAACATTCGACGACAATCACACTTTCAACATCGCTTTAAGATAACTCGAGAAGAGTTGCCTAGTCACAGTATGTTACGGTGTTGAGGTGCAAGCACCTGCACTCGGACCCCGATGGTGGTGCACTGCTATGGATGGAGTACCAGAGGAGATTGTGGCAATGAGCTGGTGCCATTGCATGTGAGGGCGAAAGGCAAAGGGCAAAAGGAACATGCGACCGCCTCAGTCGCGGAGTGGAGGACAATAGGCGCTTAAAACGCCGATGATGTTTTAATGATCAACAACTCACAGGTGGAAGCTCGGGAGGAGCAACTAGCAATAGCGGTGTGGTAGCCTCGTGCTCTCCTCCACCGGAAACCGCATGGACATGGTATAATAGAGGAGAGCAGACCACACCGAACCAAGATCCAGATGAAGTGGTAGTAGATGCCGCATTAGCAAGACGATATTCGGACAAGAGCGAGAGATTTACACAGTGCACACAGATCATCGCTAGACGACAACGTCGGAACAACAAAGACAGGGTCTATTGCGTAGATTGAAGGCATGATGCTTGCGACAGCAGCGGATGACCGAGGGCCGTCCTTTCGCTGGGTAAGGTTGTGGCGGTTGACCATGATGGTGTTGAACTGATAGCACAAGTGCATTGGTGGCGATCGAAACCAAAATGCACTGGACGGAAGGTACTGAAGAGTGGGTGCCATGCACCCCAACAAAGAGCCGGAGGAAAGGGAGACGGAACCCTTTGAAGAGGCATGTGCAACCCATCAATCTAATGGAGACAACAATTATGGGTTATGATTTTGAGCTAACGAGGAACAGGACTTTGAGCAAAGACACAATGGAAATGTTGAAGAGAAAGATCTTTGAGCTCGAGCGAGCCAAGTGAGGAACTCGCTTTGCTTCCTCCTGAATCGCAGAAGTGGTGACGAACGGATTGATTCCGGCGATCTCGACAATGTTGAATCTTGATGCATCCGTTGATTATTTGGTGGACTTGCTTGAAGGTGTGGACTCGTGAGGAGCCGATCGCAACCCACCCAGGATTCTAAATTTTGAGGTTGGCCAGGATAGAATCATGAAGTCTCAGACAGCGACTTAGCAAGGATGTAACCAAAGGTTTTTGTCCGGGGTTGAAGGTGCACTGGACGTGCAGGTTTTTTGTCTACGGGTTGATGCTGGACCGGATGTCCGGTTGTTTGTTGGTTCTCAATGTATGGAAGGCATGATTCTGCTCACCAGATAGCTTGTTTGGCGCTTGATGGGAACGGGGAACCCCGATCGTGGTTCGGGAACGGGGAAACCCCGATCGTGGTTCGCTCGGCGCTTGGATGCGAGGGAGCCGGTGTGAAGGGAGGTTGATTAAACCCCAAACCAAGTGTGGTTCGCCCCTTACTCTCCTACTCCAATTACTTCCCATGTTCCCGCCCACCTTACTACGGTTTATGCTTGAGTGTGATCATTGCTCCCGGCATGTCCGGAGGTGAGGCGGTTGCTGGGTAATAAATCCAGAAGGCTTGTTCGCGAGCAAGCGACTTGCTAGCAGACAAGAAGACGATGGTGCAAGGCACGCTTTTCCCGCAATCCGTGAGTGCATGGAGTTGCACACATGGCATGTTGTAATTGCCTTTTCCTCCACTCACCGCTTCGCCTTGCATCACCGTGGGCCATCCTAGTTGCTATTGGTAGCCCGGAATCGATGCCGGCTGTTATGGCGAGGTCCGAGCCCCACTATCACCGCACAAATCGAGGAACCGATGCGCCATCGTGCTTTTCGTGTGTTGGTGTTCGTGCTTGCAGAGGTTGCACCGTGAATAATGAGGACGAGGAGTGGTTCAGATACCGCCCCCCGTGATCAAGCGGATATCCAGCAAAGAGGGCTGTGAGGAGGTCCCACGTGTGTGTTAAGAATATGAAACCTTAGTATAGCTTGTTTGGCGCTTGATGGGAACGGGGAACGATCGGGGTTGAAGCAGAAACCACAGTCGGGGTTGCTTGCAGTTTGGATGCGAGGAGGCTGGTGTGAAGGAGGTTGATTAAACCCCAAAGCGAGCGGTTACATCCCCCCTCTCCTCCTACTCTCAATTACTTCCCATGTTCCTGTCCACCTTTACGGCCGGTTTATGCTTGAGTGTGGATCTGTTGCCTCGGCGTTTACTGGAGGTGAGGCGGTTGCTGGGTAATAAATCCAGGAAGGGGCTTGTTCGTGAGCAAGCGACGGCGTTAGGGCAAGGCGGCGGTGGTGCAAGGCACGCTTTCTTTTCCTGCAATCCAGGTGAGTGCATGGGAGTTGCACATGGCATGTTGCAATTGCCTTTTCCTCCACTCTTTATACATCTCGTACTCGACCGGTTGGCCATCCTAGTTGCTATTGGTAGCCGGGTCTTTGGCGAGTTATGTGTCTTCGAGCCCCACTATCACCGCACAAATCGAGGAACCGTATGCGCCATCGTCGTGTGTTGGGTGTTCGTGCTTGCAGAGGTTGCACCGTGAATAATGAGGACGAGGAGTGGTTCAGATACCGCCCCCCGTGATCGGGCGGATATCCAGGCAAAGAGGGCCAGGAGGAGGTCCTCGATGCAGGTGTGTTAAGAATATGAAACCTTAGCATAGCTTATATAGTTATCTAGTTTACTCAAGTTAAGTCATTAACCCAAGAGTCACCAGTTTTGTATTTAAAGAGACATCATTCACAATTTTATTAATTCAATGCTTTTTGTCTAAGCACGCTTCCGCGTTTATCAACATGGTATCAGAGCTCTCAGCTCTTCGATCCTTTACAATTCTTATGTCTAGAATTATGCTGGCTTAGATGAGATTACTATCCACAAAAAGTACATAATCTCAATTCTTGAGATATGCACTTTGTGTGATTAGCAATTCGTCTTAGCCTGCACTCTAGGCACGATTAGTATCTATTACACATGGATTTGTCATGAGTCTATTACAATTGCATAAATGGCGAGGAGAAGTGGACGGCGGCCTGAGGAGACTCTCTCACAATTTGTGAACAGACAAAGCCAGACATTATCAGTTGAGCTGCAGGGAATCATCGCTTTATGACCGATTCCCCTGCAGGTGGCCGACTTTGGGCATCTCCTCCACCAGCGAGGAGGCCACATCAGCTCAACTTAGGGGAACGAGCCCCCTCTCCACCGCCCAGCAACCTGCACGGCAGACCACGTCGTTCAGACTCACCGACAAGCTCAGGTCCAGACGGAGGGTTCAATACCTTTGATTCCCTGGTAGAATTTCGGCTGGAGGCCTTGCGTTCCAGGATTACCAGCATCGAGGAGTCAATTCTTACTCAGATCTGTCGCCAGCAATGCTTACTTCAGCAGCAAGGTGAGCGCACCATTGTGGTTCAGACCTTGCTGCATGGAGTTCAACTCCCTTCGCCGACCGGCTGATTGAGCGCCTGAAATTGGACTGCGTACGCCACCGCCGCCAGAATGCTTACTTCAAAGAAGCAAGGTGAGCGCACTATGTGGTTCGTGACTTGGCCGCATGGAGTTCAACTCCCTTCGCCGACCGGCTGATTGAGCGCCTGAAATTGACCTGCCCGCCTGCGCCCGCCGCCACCGCTTCTTCTCCGCTGCCCACGCCGAGGATCCACGCCGGCGTCAGCGGGATCGGGATCTGTGGCGCCACCTGCTTGCGGGATCCGCCGCCCAGCTTTGTATTTAAAGAGACATCATTCACAATTTTATTAATTCAATGCTTTTTGTCTAAGCACGCCCGCTTATCAACATGGTATCGTAGCTCCCCAGCTTCGATCCTTTACAATTTTATGTTCAGGAATTATGTCGGGCTTAGATGAGATTACTATCCACAAAAGTACATAATCTCAATTCTTGAGATATGCACTTTGTGTGATTAGCACCGTCCTTAGCCCGCACCAGGCAACGATTAGTATCTATTACACATGGATTTGTCATGAGTCTATTACAATTGCATAAATGGCGAGGAGAAGTGGACTATGCCGAGGAGACTCTCTCACACCAGAATGACAACACAAAAGCCAGACACATCAGTCAGGGAATCATGCTTTATGACCGATTCCCCGGGCATCTCCTCCACCAGGAGGCCACATCACCAACTTAGGGAACGAGCCCTCCACCGCCCAAAGAATCTGCAGACGGTGCATCACGCTGCTCGACTCACCGACAAGCTCAGTCCGACGAGGGTTCAATACCTTTGATTCCCTCGGTAGAATTTCGCCGAGGCCTTGCCCTCGGTGATTACCAGCATCGAGGAGTCAATTTTACTCGACCGCTGCCAAGAATGCTTACTTCAAAGAAGGTGAGCGCATCAGGGTTCGACTTGGCCGCATGGAGTTCAACTCCCTTCGCCGACCGGCTGATTGAGCGCCTGAAATTGACCTGCCCGCTCGCGCCATCCGCCGCCACCGCCTTCTCTCCGCTGCCCACGCTACGAGGATCCCGTGACGGCGCCAAGCGATCAGCAGACCAGAGGCGCCGCTACGCAGGATCCGCCGCCCAGCTTGAGGGGGATCGCAGGCGCGGCCTGGGGCGCATCGTTGACGACGCAGTGACATCAATCGCCGTCTGGGTGACGGTTGGTAGGCCTGGACACCTGGCATATATTCATGTTCCCCTGCACTGCTTCACGATAGTGAGCACTCTTTCGCATCTGTAACTGTCTAGTACCAAACAGAAACGTTGCTTACCTTATGTCGTTCCTTGTTCCATGTCGTTTGGTTTAAGTTGGCTTTTTCAGACAGATTCTGACAGTGACCTTGATGAAGACGTAGCGTTTGAGCAATCGTTCCTTCAGTCTTTGCAAGTGCACTTCCCTGCATTCAATTCACCACCTCATTTAGGTGTGTCGCTGATAGTCCCTATGGGTACTCAAGCCACTCAGTCCAGCTCTTATACGGGAGAATTTAAGGAAAAAGACCGTTTTGACGGCAAACCTGTTCACTATGAGAGCTGGAGAGCTCGTATGCAGGCCAACCTGAATGCGAGAGACGTTTGGGAGTATGTTGATGGGACCATCTCCAATCCATATCTTGTTCCTTCAACAGCTCCCACCCAACCAACTGCGGATGAGAAGGCTAAATGGGACAAAGGAAACAAAGTCGCCTTCGCCATCCTGCTGTCAGGCCTGGACTCAACCACTGTTACTGAAGTTGAATTTTTGGGCACAGCATAGGAGGTCTGGACTCAACTCAAAGACATATACAAGGTACAGAACGTGTGTACCTTAATGAATCTACGGAGTGACTTTCACTCGTTTAGGATCAGGGAAGGAGAGCCTGTGGGACCAGGTGTTACCAAGTTGAGGTACGCTGGTCACGCCGAGCCAAGATCACTGAGGTTGAAATGGTTGCCCTATTTCGCCTTGCCCTCCCATCGACGCTCATCTCGATGTAATGCAGCCCTCACCGCTACGTATGTTGCTGCTGCTGCAAATCAACCTTACACCTTGAACCTGAACACTGTGGTTGGAGCTCTCCTGCAAGAGGAGGCCAGCCGACACAGGTCAGGCCATGGTCCTCGCACACGGAGTGAAAAGGTACTATTTGCTGCAAAGGGCAAGCCGTTTGTGAAGGGAAGGGGGAAAGACAAGAAGACTCACCTGCAGTCCAGCGGCTCTGGTGGTTCGAGCTCGACTCCTTCCATCAAACGGCAGGGCACCTGCAACTGGTGTCAACTAGCTGGCCACTGGGAGAGGGATTGCCGCAAGAAGAAGGCCGGAGAACCCAAGAAGGATCCTAGGCCTGAGGCACATGTTGTTGCTAAAGACAAGGGTCCTGCCCCGCACAAAAGCAGCTCCACTGTCCTGACAGTGTCAGTACACTTGACGTCGTCATCTGATCCATCAGATTCTTGGTTTATAGATTCTGGTGCCACGTCTCATGTCTGCAATAACAAAAACTTGTTTTCAGCATTCACAACACAAGTCCCAGCACAGTCTGTTTATGTGGGGGACTCTAGAGGTTTGGACGTGCTAGGAATGGGTTTTGTTACCCTTACCTTATCCGATGGGTCTGACGTCCGGTTAGAGGATGTTCTCTATGTACCTGCCATGTCGAAGAACTTGTTGTCTGTTAGGGCAGCTACTCAATCTGGAAAGTTGGGTTTCTCGTTTGAGCATGGCAGTTGCTGTCTGTATGACCTGTCTAGACATGGAAAGTGCATTGCTAGAGGTCAGTTGGTGAATGAGCTATATCAGCTAGATCTGTCTACTGACACACAAGCCTATGTTACCACAAACACATCTGAGGCTAGCCTTTGGCATGCTAGGCTTGGCCATATAAATCGTGAGAAGCTGAACCTCATGTCCTCTTTGGACTGTTTTCGGGAAAAACTTCCTTCCTGTTTCAAACAGTTGCCAGTCTGTCAGTCTTGTGTCCTTTCTAAGCAGAAGGAGCTTCCCTTCAAGAATAAACAGGCACAGAGAGCTCAATCAAGATCGGAACTTATACATGCGTATATTGTTGAAAAACTACAGTGAAGTCACCGAGGCGCTGAATATTACCTCACTCGACAGATGACTTCTCACGTTACACTTGGGTTTTCCACTCGCATAAGAATGATGCTTTCGAGTGCATAGAGACTTGGATTCCTATGGTTCAAAGGCAAACAGGTAACTTGGTCAAGTGTTTCCGGACTGATAACGGTGGGGAGTTCATAGGCCACCGTATGATGTGCTCTTCTCTGCACATGGCATCATTCGTCAATTGGCTATTCCTTACACACAACAACAGAATGGAGTAGCTGAACGTAAGAATCAAACTCTTATGGGGATGACACGCAGTATGCTTGGATGGGCTGGTCTTCCTAAGTGCTATTGGGCCGAAGCTATTACAACTGCTGCATATATCCTCAACAGGGTTCTTACTACCTCAGTACCTGGCAGAACACCGTATGAGGCCTTCTGGAGGAAAAAGCCTAGTCTGCTTCACTTACGGGTCTTCGGCTCAACAGCATATTCTTATATCCCTAAACAGAAGCGACGAAAGTTAGATGACAGAGCTCATCCTCTACTCTTCCTGCTATTCTAAGTATCTAAAGCATACAACCGTATGAACCCGCCACTCGTAAGGTTGCCACAAGGAGTTGTACCTTTGATGAGTTGACTACACCACGAGGACCTGTTAAGACGTTTTATGGTACAGATATACCTGTTCCTTCTGATTCTTCAGTACCAGATGACGAGGAGACTTCAGACTTTGTTGTGGTTGACGGAGTACCACCAGCAGCACCAGTACCACCAGCACCTATCCCTGTTCCACATCAGCAGGTAAATCAACAACAAGCAGTTATCTATCCCGATTCTGATGGGTCCGACGTCCTGCTAGAGGATGTTCTCTATGTACCTGCCATGTCGAAGAACTTGTTGTCTGTTAGGGCAGCTACTCAATCTGGAAAGTTGGGTTTCTCGTTTGAGCATGGCAGTTACTGTCTGTATGACCTGTCTAGACATGGAGAGTGCATTGCTAGAGGTCAGTTGGTGAATGAGCTATATCAGCTAGATCTGTCTGCTGACACACAAGCCTATGTTACCACAAACACATCTGAGGCTAGCCTGTGGCATGCTAGGCTTGGCCATATAAATCGTGAGAACCTGAACCTCATGTCCTCTTTGGACTGTTTTCGGGAAAAACTTCCTTCCTGCTTTCAAAATAAGCGGCCCGTCACCTTTGTGTCCTTTCTAAGCGTAAGGAGCTTCCTTCAAGAATAAATGCACAGAGAGCTCAATCAAGATCGGAACTTATACATGCGTATATTGTTGAAAAACTGGTGAAGTCACCGGAGGCGTCGAATATTACCTCACTCGACAGATGACTTCTCACGTTACACTTGGGTTTTCCACTTCGCATAAGAATGATGCTTGAGTGCATAGAGACTTGGATTCCTATGGTTCAAAGGCAATGTGTAACTTGGTCAAGTGTTTCCTGATCGAGCACTGGGAGTTCATAGGCCACCGATGATGTGCTCTTCTCTCGCACATGGCATCATTCAATTGGCTATTCCTTACACACACAACAATGTAATGGAGTAGCTGAACGTAAGAATCAAACTCTTATGGGGATGACACGCAGTATGCTTGGATGGGCTGGTCTTCCTAAGTGCTATTGGCGGAAGCTATATAATCAAGTGATATATCCTCAACAGGTTCTTACTACCTCAAGATTCGCAGTAATCAATCGTATGAGGCCTTGTGGAGGAAAAAGCCTAGTCTGCTTCACTTACGGGTCTTCGGCTCAACAACATATGCTTATATCCCTAAACAGAAGCGACGAAAGTTAGATGATAGAGCTCATCCTCTACTCTTCCTCGGCTATTCGGAAGTATCTAAAGCATACAAACTGTATGAACCTGCCACTCGTAAGGTTGTGCTGTCAAGGAGTTGTACCTTTGATGAGTTGACTACACCACGAGGACCCTACAGCTTTATGGCACAGAGCATACCGCCTTCCGATTCTTCAAGTACTGCATGACGAGGAGACTTGAGACTTTGTTGTGGTTGACGGAGTACCACCTGAAGAAGACTGCATTTCACCAGCACCTATCCCCTGCTCCACATCGCCAGTAAATCAACAACAAGCGCTTATCTATCCTCGATGGGGAAGAGTCACACTGTGGATTTGTTTGACAGAAAGCCGCCGGACCGTAGTTGACCCGCATGTTGATCAAGGCTTCTTTGAGCAGTTGGATGCTCATTCAGATTCCACAGGCTCCATTCAGGATACAGATGATGTTGGCATTCTGTCTGATGCTGACGACGGTGTTTTCCCTCCTGCACAAGCAGTGGGAGTTCCTGCTGATGTACAGCCTGTTGTTGAGGAATCCAGGTATCCAACTCGAGAACGACGTACACGTGAAAACTGGGCTGAGCCACCTTACCAGTCTGTGGATTTTCGTCGTGGCTCCCAAGCCCATGTTGTTGATCTGTACCGATGTCCGCCCTGACCCTCAGTCATATGAGGAGGCTGTTAATGGTCCAGATGGTGTCCATTGGCGGAAATCTATTGATGATGAGTATTCTTCCTTGATCAAAAACAATACTTGGGAGTTAGTGGATTTACCTGAAGGCAGAAAACCCATTAGTTGCAAATGGGTGTTCAAAACTAAGTTGAAAGCCGATGGGATTATAGCCGATATAAATCCCGTCTGGTAGCACGTGGTTTCAGCCAAATCCCTGGCATAGACTACGGTGATACTTTTTCACCTGTGGTCAAACCACCTTCTGTCCGGATACTTCTGGCTATGGCAGCTGAGTTTGATCTTGAAGTCCAACAGATGGATGTTTGCACTGCGTTCCTTCATGGGGAATTGGAAGAAGTCCTGTATATGGACCAGCCACAGGGATATATTAGCCCCAAAACTGCTAAAAAGGTGTGCAAACTTCTTAAGACTATATATGGCCTCAAGCAATCTCCTAGAGCGTGGTACAAGCATATCATGAAGTACCTGCGTAAGCTTGGTTTTCTTCAATCTCCTGTGGATACCAATGTGTTCTACTTGGCTGATGGCTCCCTGTTTGTCATCCTTGCGTTGTATGTGGACGACTGTGTTCTTCTCAGCAATAGTCCAGCTCAACTTGACAAGGTCAAGGATATGCTTCGTCAAGAGTTCGAAATGACGGATCAAGGTGATCCGCAGCTTTGCTTGGGTATATGTATCCTCGCAAACGCCACATGGTCGTTATTCTCCATCAAACAAAGTATATTAAGGAGATTCATAAACGTTTTCACCTGGATGCTGCAAAGCCGGTTGCCACTCCTCGCAGGGGGGAGAAATTGATGCCTCATGTCGCCCCGACTCAGAGCTTGCAATGCGCCGTATGCAGGCGCTATCGCCTGATTTTCTTGGCGAATCGGACCGACCGACATCGCCTACTCGCTTCGATGGTTTTCTCGCCTCAAGTCTCCGGACGCCACCATTGGGCGGCAGTTAAGCGCATTTACAGATATCTCAAAGGCACAATCTCCTATGGGTTACATTATACCAGCAGTGGAGGTCAGAGGTTAGAACTTATCTCTTTTGCGGATGCTGATTGGGCTTCGGATGCGGACACCAGGACAAGCTTGTAACACCATAAACCTTCAAGAGGGGGAATTTACATGATGGGGGTTTTCTTGAAAATATGCGCCAAAGGGGGTTACACATGGGTCTCAAAACGACGAATAGCATGTTTTGCTGAAAGAACCACAAAAAAACAGGGTGTCCCATACACGTTGCCCCCCTTTTACAATATGGGTACACGCCGTGGAAGGGTGCTCGAAATCCTTTACCCATATGATGAAGGCAAATTAAGACCCACCGTGATGACCGTTAATGCCGGGGAAAGGATGCCTGTGAACCAGGATTTGGGTCCGTCACGCAGGAAAGTATGGTTGGCATGCAAAACCCATAGTCTTCTGCAAATTCGTTTTGATCTCAAGGGTTTGGCAAAGGGTTGAGGTCATGCCGATCAAAAACCGACCGTATGCTTGGCGGCCTTAGTGGACAGGCCGCCGCGCCTGCCTTGTCTATGGAGGTCACAGCTACCGCATTCGGTTCTCCGCAGTACCACAAATTGAAGAACAAACACCACCTACGGATCGTAGATGGTTGGGATGACTGCAACAACGCTCCTATCTATCATCCTCGACAAATTTGTCCAGCTATGTACAACACGCCACTATAATCTTGGGGCACAGCATAACCGGCCCAAACACATACTTAATTTATTGCAAACCACATATACGGATACACGGTATTGTATTGCATTGAGGTGGTAATGGACCAAAAGCCAAACATGATTCACGCACTGGCTTACCCTAACAAAGGCTCTGGACAAGGAGTACAGTGGAATTTAGACCGGGTGAAGCTAGAACCCTATATTTATCTCGACGGGAACCATTGCCTCCTCTCCCAATTCCTTCTCCATGGAAGCACGTTTACTCATCTCCGGAGGTCACTCATCGCCGCCGGACCTCGCTGCACCATGGTCATCACTATCCTCGTGGGTACTTTCGGATCTTGGTGAATAAACCCACGCAATTCATTCAACTTATCCTTTATCGCTTTCTTGTCAACAACATATAAATGTTTTCGAGCATTCAAAGACGAATCCATAATAAAGGATTACCGCTTGCTCACAAAGACTGTTGAATATTTTTGGTATACAAGGATTTGCTTCCTTTCTTCCCTACCTTGAAGCCATGTTCGTACCGCTTCCGGAATTATATATTCCTCAACATATCTTCCCTCATATGCATCCGTATGCTCGGTCATATACCAATGAACGAGGAAGTGAGGTTTGGGCGACTCCAACTTCACATCTATGACCTTTCCAATCCAAAATGGTCTGTGTGTCTGTTGAACACGGACTGCTATGAACATTCCTTTATTGATCTCATAATATCGCCATTCAAACGTGTCATATCTTCTTGTTGCTTGCCCAAATTTCTATATGCCCAAATACATATCGCGTTGTGGAAGTTCACAGTAGCCGCTTCCAAAGAAAGCCGCATCGGGCATGCATAAGGGCACTCAAGCGTCGCCCTCCACTCGAAAACCACTTCCATGGTCGCGAACCAACCCGATATGGTTGTCCACAATTACAATTTCTTCTGGTCAACCCAACTCCTCCCACCATGTGTACTCTTCCGCGTAACGTAAGGCCGGAGCTCGATAACCCTCGCTCAAGTAAGCAACGCCTCCTATCTATCATCCTCGACAAATTTGTCCAGCTATGGACAACACGCCACTATAATCTTGGGGCACAGATAACCGCCCAAACACATACTTAATTTATTGGTGTTGCAAACCACATATACGGATACACGGTATTGTATTGCATTGAGGTGGTAATGGACCAAAAGCCAAACATGATTCACGCTACCGGCTTACCCTAACAAAGGCTCGGACAAGGAGTACAGTGGAATTTAGACCGGTGAAGCTAGAACCCTATATTTATCTCGATGGAACCATTGCCTCCTCTCCCAATTCCTTCTCCATGGAAGCACGTTTACTCATCTCCGGAGGTCACTCCGTCATCGCCGCCGGACCCTCGCACCATGGTCATCACACTATCCTCGTGGGTACTTGGACGAATAATAATTCATTCAACTTATCCTTTATCGCTTTCTTGTCAACAACATATAAATGTTTTCGAGCATTCAAAGACGAATCCATAATAAAGGATTACCGCTTGCTCACAAAGACTGTTGAATATTTTTGGTATACAAGGATTTGCTTCCTTTCTTCCCTACCTTGAAGCCATGTTCGGTACCGCTTCCGGAATTATATATTCCTCAACATATCTTCCCTCATATGCATCCGTATGCTCGGTCATATACCAATGAACGAGGAAGTGAGGTTTGGGCGACTCCAACTTCACATCTATGACCTTTCCAATCCAAAATGGTCTGTGTGTCTGTTGAACACGGACTGCTATGAACATTCCTTTATTGATCTCATAATATCGCCATTCAAACGTGTCATATCTTCTTGTTGCTTGCCCAAATTTCTATATGCCCAAATACATATCGCGTTGTGGAAGTTCACAGTAGCCGCTCAAAGAAAGCCGCGACGGGCATGCATAAGGGCACTCAAGCGTCGCCCTCCACTCGAAAACCACTTCCATGGTCGCGAACCAACCCGATATGGTTGTCCACAATTACAATTTCTTCTGGTCAACCCAACTCCTCCCACCATGTGTACTCTTCCGCGTAACGTAAGGCCGGAGCTCGATAACCCTCGCTCAAGTAAGCAACGCCTCCTATCTATCATCCTCGACAAATTTGTCCAGCTATGGACAACACGCCACTATAATCTTGGGGCACAGATAACCGCCCAAACACATACTTAATTTATTGGTGTTGCAAACCACATATACGGATACACGGTATTGTATTGCATTGAGGTGGTAATGGACCAAAAGCCAAACATGATTCACGCTACCGGCTTACCCTAACAAAGGCTCGGACAAGGAGTACAGTGGAATTTAGACCGGTGAAGCTAGAACCCTATATTTATCTCGATGGAACCATTGCCTCCTCTCCCAATTCCTTCTCCATGGAAGCACGTTTACTCATCTCCGGAGGTCACTCCGTCATCGCCGCCGGACCCTCGCACCATGGTCATCACTATCCTCGTGGGTACTTGGACGAATAATAATTCATTCAACTTATCCTTTATCGCTTTCTTGTCAACAACATATAAATGTTTTCGAGCATTCAAAGACGAATCCATAATAAAGGATTACCGCTTGCTCACAAAGACTGTTGAATATTTTTGGTATACAAGGATTTGCTTCCTTTCTTCCCTACCTTGAAGCCATGTTCGGTACCGCTTCCCGGAATTATATATTCCTCAACATATCTTCCCTCATATGCATCCGTATGCTCGGT
The DNA here is from genome assembly GCA_010909165.1 of Anthoceros angustus. NCBI lineage: Eukaryota > Viridiplantae > Streptophyta > Anthocerotopsida > Anthocerotales > Anthocerotaceae > Anthoceros > Anthoceros angustus. Next base: position 310,809 of record VJWM01000151.1, read on the forward strand.
CATATACCAATGAACGAGGAAGTGAGGTTTGGGCGATTCCAACTTCAGTTCTATGACCTTTCCAATCCAAAATGGCCTGTTGTGAGTGTCTGTGGAACACGGAACTGCTATGAACATTCCTTTATTGATCTCCGCAATATCGCCATTCAGACGTGTCATATCTTCTTGTTGCTTGCCCAAATTTCTATATGCCCCAAATACATATCGCGTTGTGGAAGTTCACAGTAGCCGCTCAAAGAAAGCCGACGGGCATGCATAAGGGCACCATCCGCCTCCACTCGAAAACCACTTCCATGGTCGTTGCAACCAACCCGATATGGTTGTCCACAATTACAGCAATTTCTTCTGGTCAACCCAACTCCTCCCACCATGTGTACTCTTCCGTAACGAAGGCCGGAGCTCGATAACCCTCGCTCAAGTAAGCAACGCCTTGCGTGAGACAAGCGGCGCGCTTTTTATCTCTAGCCATAAGGCTAAAGGAGCCGATTATGACCTCCGTGGCACAAACTTCAAAACTCCAAGCCTCCTTCGCTTTCCCACATGTTGAGTCGCACTCCCTCGATTACACCGCTGGCCGGTTTCTCCTCGCGTGTTATCTTGAATTGATCTTTGGAACGATGATTATTCAATTTACTAAACACCGCCCCGCCCATCCCCGTCTTATTGGCCATACATACTCCAAGTCGGGAACTTCCAAGATCTTCACCTCCGCCTTGGAGTGTACGCTCCTCGATAATAGTTGCCAATGCGGGCGAGTGCGCTTCCTTGTGTTTCAAGCTTTTAGAGAAGCATGAAAACATCCGATCAATTTGATCATGGGTGTGCCCAACTAGCGTGAAGCCCACCTTCACTTTCTCAAATGTTCCCATGTCTACCAACATGTTGAGATACGCAAAGAGTAGTTGGTTCTTGTTCTCCGCAAGTGTTGTCCAGTTGTTACAACACTTTAGGCAAGACCCCATCATAATTGTGGATAACATCTTGAATGATGTTTATAGTCAAATTAGGCGTCATTGGAGGTTGGCATAATGCAAATATGCCCTTGCTTTGTGAGTGTAATTGTGAATCATGCACCCCACAACGCAATCGAAATACGACATTCTTCATCCAAATTCTTCGCCACCGCAAGAAATGCTAAGCTCGCTTTCTTCCGTCCATTCCATCGATGGCCAATAACATATATTTGTGGGGCTCCACGTAGCTCTTGCTGCGATGCTTTGTCATCTTCGCCGCTGTGCAGCCGATCTCGATGGGCATCTATGCCGATATTTTTCGCAAACAATTGGTGTTACAGTGCTAGACATTCACAGCATTGCATAGGATCATTGCGCATCATGGAACACCCAAGATCGCTGGTATGGCACCCGTATCCGCAACATGAGAATCAGGCTGCTTCAACCCTTAGGGAATGCTTCTGCCGCCCACCAAAACCGTAAAACAGACATACGGCAAAGGAATCAAAAGTGGACTTTTGGTGAAAGGCGCTGCCCGCCGGTCATCCTCATACCACTCCGCTGGCTATCCACTAACACCGCAAACCGCCTACCATGACATTCGTGCATCTTGGTGGGAGATGAGAGGCGCCGGCACGCCGCCCTCTATCCGGAGGCGGCCTCGACGGCAAAGCCGATGTTCACTGCCGGCCATACCTCTTACTATGGAGTGCAATGCCATGAGGAGCATGGAAAACGTTCCTTCTTACTACCCTAACCTTCCCGACACCTTTACCTTCCCACCCAAAGCTTCCTAGGTTGGCCAAGACACTTCCTCCTCTTCCCTACACCGGGACGCCTCTTCCATAGAATGCACAAGCCGTAAACCCCGAGAGGTGCTAAGAGGAGTGGCGCGCCAGCCTACGCCCACTCATTGGTCGAACTCGACATGGTAGCCTACTTCAATGAGCACGTCCCTTTCAACATGCCACACTCAAATTACAGAGAACACGATGTACTAACCACCTCGGACATGGAGAGTGTGCAGCCGTAACAAAGGACATAGAAGGACACATAATGTACTCACCGAAAGGATTCGGAGAATACCTTGGTCGACTTTAGCGCGTGTTTCTAATTGTCGCTTTTAATCGCGCAAAGCGAGCACGTGGAGAACTGTTGGACTTTGGAATCTTCACCGCTAAAGTTCTCCTCCAAAGTTTCAAAACCAAGCATAGGTGACAAACCGTTGACTGGAACCCTCACATTGCCGCTTATATTTTGCCCAAATTTGAACTTTGTAAATGTGTCGGAAGATTGAACACATCAACATTGGGGAGCCTTTCCGCCATGAGCAGAATGCTTGTCCATCCACGCGATTGCACCTCGCGCATATGTAGACTGTTTAGGGTTTGCTCTAAAGCCATCCCACGGTGCATGTGCAATAACCCTTCTCTTGACCTCCTGTGGCACAAACTTCAAAACTCCAAGCCTCCTTCGCTTTCCCACAACTGTTGAAATCGCCTCCCGATTACGGTCACTGTCGGTTTCTCCTCGCGTGTTATCTTGAATTGATCTTTGGAACGATGATTATTCAATTTACTCACAATCGAAATCGTCGCCCATCCCCGTCTTATATACATACTTAAGTCGGGAACTTGATCGGTATCTTCACCTCCGGTCTTGGAGTGTACGCTGCCTCGATAATAGTAGCCAATGCGGGCAGAGTGTGCGCTTCCTTGTGTTTCAAGCTTTTAGAGAAGCATGAAAACATCTGATCAATTTGATCATGAGTGTGCCCAACTAGCAGGAAGCCCACCTTCACTTTCTCAAAAGTTTCCATGTCTACCAACATGTTCAGATACGCAAAGAGTAGTTGGTTCTTGTTCTCCCGGCAAGTATTGTCCAGTTGTAAGTACAACACTTTAGGCAGCACCCCATCATAATTGTGGATAACATCTTGAATGATGTTTATAGTCAAATTGGCGTCATTGCGGAGGTTGGCATAATGCAAATATGCCCTAGCTTTGTGAGTGTAATTGTGAATCATGCACCCCACAACGTGCACTGAAATACGACATTCTTCATCCAAATTCTTGACCACCGCAAGAAATGCGGAAGCTCGCTTTCTTGGTCCATTCCATCGATGGCCAATAACATATATTTGTGGGGCTCCACGTAGCTCTTGCTGCGATGCTTTGTCATCTTCGCTCGCTCATTGTGGGCCGATCTCGATGGGCATCTAAGGCTCGATATTTTCTCGCAAACAATTGGTGTTACAGCGTTAGACATTCACATTGCGACATAGGATCATTGCGGATCATGGAACACCCAAGATCGCTGGTATGGCACCCGTATCCGCAACATGAGAACTGTGCTGCTCAACCCTTAGGCGAATGCTTGCCCACCAAAACCGTATAAAACGGATACGGCAAAGGAATCAAAAGTGGACTTTTGGTGAAAGGCGCTGCCCGCGGCGTCATCCTCATACCACTCCGCTGGCTATCCACTAACGCAAACCGCCTACCATGACAATTCGCATCTTGGTGGGAGATGAGAGGCGCCCCGGCCTCTATCCGGAGGCGGCCTCGACGGCAAAGCGTATGTTCACTGTCGGCCATACCTCTTACTATGGAGTGCAATGCCATGAGGAGCATGGAAAACGTTCCTTCTTACTACCCTAACCTTCCCGACACCTTTACCTTTACCCAAAGCTTCCTAGGTTGGCCAAGACACTTCCTCCTCTTCCCTGGGACGCCTCTTCCATAGAATGCACAAGCTGCGTAAACCCCGAGAGGTGCTAAGAGGAGTGGCGCGCCACGCCCACTCATTGGTCGAACGACATGGTAGCCTACTTCAATGAGCACGTCCCTTTCAACATGCCACACTCAAATTACAGAGAACACGATGTACTAACCACCTCGGACATGGAGAGTGTGCAGCCGAACAAAGGACATAGAAGGACACATAATGTACTCACCGAAAGGATTCGGAGAATACCTTGGTCGACTTTAGCGATCGTGTTTCTAATTGTCGCTTTTAATCCTGCAGCGAGCACGTGGAGAACTGTTGGACTTTGGAATCTTCACCAAGTTCTCCTCCAAAGTTTCAAAACCAAGCATAGGTGACAAACCGTTGATGGAACCCTCACATTGCCGTTTATATTTTGCCCAAATTTGAACTTTGTAAATGTGTCGGAAGATTGAACACATCAACATTGGGGAGCCTTTCCGCCATGAGCAGAATGCTTGTCCATCCACATGATTGCATCTTGCGCATATGTAGACTGTTGTTTAGGGTTTGCTCTAAAGCCATCCCACGGTGCATGTGCAATAACCCTTCTCTTCAGCTCCTCATACCTACTATGGCCAATGCAATATACCCTGCGAAAAGCTCTGAGACAGCATCGCATTCTGACCGACCCCCATAGATGAGTCACAACTTTATCATTGTGCTGGCCACTGCGATCGACGTGAACAAGAGATTCCAGAAATGTCTCCTGCTCCTGTCTGCCCATTCGTAGAAACCGGTATCTCTGCTCCCGCAACCTTTCTATAGTCAATTTCTGAACACACATTTGGTTGCAACAGGGCTTGCGGAAATCAAGAGACGCAGCTTCCGCTTCACATTTCCTCATCGGCACACCAGCAGCGCGTCTTTTTTGACCAGTTGAAACAAGAGCCTTTGTTGCTATCAAGCTTTCGCTCAATGGCTTGGGATGGTATGATTGCGGGCATGTCCACCGGTGTTTGAAAGACGCCATCCTCCTCGTCGAAGCCGACCGCTTTCCGGAGGATACCTTTCCCACGGTCATCCATAGTAGGAAATAAGTCACTCAATGCTTGAGGCCCTCCTACTCGGGCAAGCAGTGTCCACTACTTTGTGCATTCTCATGCAATGAGCGACGGGCTCCTATCTAAGGCATACAAATTGAGGTTTTCTTGTCCGAGGCACACCCCTAATGATGGTGAAGATGAACCTGCGGCGCCCATTGTGGCCACCATCGAACGAGCTGCAAATGCAAGCCACAAGATTGGTACGTAGGAACGGAATTCAAGCAAGTAGGAATGACCGTTCGATTCTCTCCGTTATACCTTGGAATGCGTTGCCTTTTGGGAAGGCAGAGGTCCACACACCACATGCCGAGACCGTATTTGAGGCACGCTTAGTATCCTCCTCCTTTGTGCAACGTCCTCCTTGCGCCGTTGTCTTCTTGAATTGCACACCGCCGCAAGAAGGCGGAGGCGATGCACCCGACGGATGGAATAGAGTCCGTCAAGATCTAAAGAAGCCCAAAACTCGGCAAATTGAGAACAGGACAATCCAAACCTCATCTCCATCCAAAGGATGAGTAGCATTCAACATGTTTGTGAAGGGTGGTAAAACGAGCGACGACCTCAAGTGTCGGGTCAGGGAACGAAACCCTTGCGGCGAGTGCAAGGTTAAGGCAAACTTGGGTCAATCATTCGGGACAAATGGACGTTAATAGCGTATCGCTTAGATATGCTACCGCTAATGGGACAAGGAATGGCGGCAGCTTTAACTACATTGCATTTATGCTCGGCATCCCACATGGAATGATTGTGGCGCAATGGGGATTTTGATTACCATGATGGTGATACTTGTGGGTACTCCTACTTTGGTTTGGTGGAACTTGCGGATGCGAATGAAAAATATTTCTACCCGTTCCTATCCATACATACGAGTTTTCCCGAGCCAGGGTTAGGTTTTGCTGGTACCTTCATGTGGGATACGCCTGGACATGATGTTTGAGCATCCTTTCAACCCTAATGTCGATGGGGTTATTATTGCCCAAGGGAAGAAACAGGATTATCTCTTTTTACACTGGAGCAAAACAGGTGTTTGTAAGTCGAGGTGTGCATCAGAGACACCGTCTCAAAAGGGAACACTTCAGCTGAAGAGTGCGCCCATTCGGCCTCGTGACGAGCGCCAGAAGGTCGGAGCGCCGCCGATCCGCAGCCAGACTATCCGCCGCCGCCGCCTGTGAAGCCCGGAGCAATTGCGCACGCCATCGCGCTCGCCACGCCCTCCCTTGCCAACATCCTCTAATCCAAGGTCGACACGGGTTTTGCTCTTCCATCTTCCACCTCTCGAGCAAGAATTGCGGTCGTCATCGTGGTTTGGGTGGCCTTCCAGATGGCAATGGGTCGCAGGAGCAAGAAGGACCAGGGCGATAGAATCCCTGATCACCCTGAACCCTTACAGAAGGTGAGGAGATCAAAAGCGCCAGGGAAGGGGAAGCCATCTGCCGCAGGGGCGCCCATGGATGCACCTCAAGGGCGCGGAGGGTCAGGACCAGTAGCGATGGAACAAGCTGGGCCCCAGCTTCAGATTGGGTCGCAATTGGTAGGAGCTGCGAATCAGGCGAAATCCGGGAGCCTTACTTCCGGTAAGGCTAGCACAACCAAAGGTCTTCCTACTGGTGACAAGGGAGACAAAGCAAAGCGCAGGCCTATTCCATCCCCTTACGCCTTTGAGGAGACTTTACATACGAAGGCTTGGAGCCCGATGGATTCCACACCTCTTTTGGATAAGGACTGGATGTTGGTTCAAGAATCGGAGCCAGGATGAAGGTATTTTCGGACACCACTCTTCAAGTTGTGGATCATGGGATACAAGGATGCCTTGCCTAATCACGAGCGAGGGTTGGGTTGTGTGGCGAACTCGATATGTGTCAAGGAGACCCATCCGCAATCGCTCAGAACAAAGCCACGGAGTTTGATGAAGTGCCACAAGGGCCCGAGCTATACAGGCATTTGATCTCGTGTTCAACAACCGATCATCAAGAAATGCGAGCCCCGTGAGGTCGTGCATCTTTCGCGAATGTAGACGAGAACAAAGCGGTAATTGTTCAAGGCATTTTGGGGTAGTGAGACCTCTGTATGTTTTTTCGGTGCTTTCGCTTGGTCTCTAACCACAAATGTTGTGTCAATCAGGGCCTCAAATTGGAAATGCATACATCAGGCCCTATGTGCGTAAATCACACAATCGGTTGTTCAAGAGGAGTCATGTCCCTAAGGCGCACTCGAGCACTGCTGGTTGAGGAGGAACATCTCATCTGATGATTGTGAAGAAGGAAGCGAGCTTGGACCGAAGATGAAGACGATGGCCCTATTCCCGATATTCTGCACACGATGATGATCAATCGGATGCGCAGTGAGGTTCGAGATCCGGCTCGTGGAGACCTTAGGGCTGCCGGTGTTAGGTATGAGCCGAGGGAAGGCTGGGCGCCCCTGTGGAAGAGGCAACCCGGATTTGGTGACCCCGATCCGGATTGGTTTGCGCTTCCCTGGGCAGCCGGCCGCCGGGCGCCCGGTCGTCATTCTGGAAGCACTGCCTGGGCAAACAGCAGATCATGGTGATCCTGAAGAGGGGCGCTGCCGGCCGGCGCCTCCTTCCCTCCATGCAGGATGTGAGTGGAATAAGAGCAAGAAGGAAAAGGAAGGCGTGAGGGCCATGCATCAAAGTAGAGGAGTCGTTCAGAGAGCTTGAGCTGGCTAGTGGACCAGGAGAAAAACCAATAGTATGCAAAAGGCGCAGGAGTTCTTGGAGGACATACCTTCCGTCCATGTATCAACGGACAAGGAGCGGTTAGCGATGCTATTCGGGATGAAGACCCCTAACGCGCATTAGGAATCGGCCTATTCCAAAAAGGTTGTTTTGGAGAGTTTTGGTGAAGTTGGAGAACCTTCGCCAAGATCACACCTCACACCATGCTCGATACGGAGGGTTGACGAAGCATGGACAAATTACTTGGCACGTGATTTCAAGGGCGGATTGAGGAAGGCGATGCCTCTATTATGTATGATTGACCCCGCAGAGTGAAGACCGAGCAAACTTGATTGGGACAAGTTCGGGCAAAAAATACGTCATGGGGTTCTTGGAGGCAACCACACCTATGCATGAAGCACTGCGATATATGTCCCGGAAGACTTTCGACGTGGAGGCCCATGTGTATTGTGGGCGAAAGGTGAATGCGAATTCTTGCAACAGATCACAATGTGTTGTCCGACAGGAGGAAGAAAATGAATTTCATTGAGCAAGTCGATATTTGAGGGACGATGATTATCGAACGGACGGAGTGATGACCATGGCATGGAAGTTTAATCATAAACCGCTAGGGTTGATTGACACGATGAGGGGCGAGAAGACGATGTATATAAGCAACAAAGTGGACAACAGGACTCATATTTTGTGCATGCGAGGGCAGTATGGGAGAATGTGGATAAGATTTTTACAAAGTGGGAAGCCGGGAGCTTAAGCAAAAGAAACATGTCGCGGTGGCACGAGCAAGAAAGGCAAAGGAAAACTAAGGTCATCAAGAGTCAAAGAAAATCGATCGCATGTGAAGTCAAGGATATGCTTGCAAAGCCTTGGAAATCGTTCAAGGAATACCATCAGTGAATGCGCAATGATACTAATATCGAACGGAGAAGGTTCTTGTGGCTTATTGACCTAAAGGGCATGGATGATGATATCACCCTCCCAAGAAATTTCACATCATCCAAGTGGCGATGGCGAAACACCTTGGGTGCTCATCGCTCGAGGAGGTGCGGAAAGAGTATCCCCATCATGCAATGATAGTGTGCACTTCAAACAAGATTTGCCGGAAAGGTGAGAAACACTTTCTATTCAATAGTTCTGTGGAGTTGGGTGTGTGGAGGCGGTGGAGGGCGCGGCGGGCCGCGCCCACAAGGGAAGCTGCAGTGGAGGCGCGCGGCCGGGCGCCCGCCAGCCGGGCAGTGGAGGGCGCGCCCGCCGCCCACCGCAGCCGGCTGTGAGGGCACCGCGGCCGGGCGCCTGTGAAGCTGGGCCGATGGAGGGCGCGGCGGCCGGGCGCCTCCACCTGTGAAGCTGGTGATGGAGCCGCGGGCGCGCCTCCACAGAAGCCCGCCGATGGAGGGGGCGGGCGCCCACCCGTGAAGCTCGCCGTGGATGGCGCGGGCCGGCGCCCACATGTGAAGCTCCGATGGAGCGCGCCGGGCGCCTCCACCGAACGATCGTAGAGGGCGCCTCTTCGCATACGAGCGACGATGTGGTTTTGTTTTTAACTTGCAGCAACTAAAGGACGTTGAGGTTTTGGCGAAGCTGCCGGATGACTTCCGTCATTTCATATTTGAAGTCAACAACTGGAAAGGACTTGAAAACGAGCAAAGGGCTTTGGCTGATAAGGACCTGGAAGAAGGTCTTAACATTTTTACCGTGCCTTCCAGTGACAAACAGGTTCAATACCAGGTGGAGGCAAGAAATATTCTTGACATGCGGGGGTTTCTGAGGACGAGGGGGTACACGCTCCTGGTAATGGACGTTCCACGAGGATTTGACATTGGCCCTATGGATAAGCGGGTGGACATGGCAATGATGCGAACAGTGTTTCAGAGCTTTGCGGAAAAGACAACAAGTGAAGAATTCCGCATTATAGTGATGCATGGGGTCGAAGAAGCCCACACCGTGGAATCCATGCGACATGGATGTGGAAAGGCGGATTGGTATCCTTCATATGGGATAAGACCAACATGCATAATGACAGGCGGGTTTGAGACCGTGGAGTACATCACTGGGATGGTGTCTCAAAAGACACAAGCACAAAGGATAGAGCTCCTATGCCGAATGCTATGCACGGACGTTCAACAATGGGAGGTCGGTTATAGGACACGCCATCGTGGTGAAGAAACAGTGTACCGCCCAATGACAAACTTGTGGTATGCCCTTATCAACGCCCACCGGGTCTTCTTATGAAACGATAAGGACCTTCTCAAAGGAAGGGACCGGGTTCTTGATGCATGTTCGGGCAGCGGACCACCACACTTGCCGCATCTGAGTGGACGAATCGCATTGCGCTTGAGGCAGATTTGAGATGTGCAGGTACATTCCTCGTGAATACATGGTTATGAGGTGCTTCCGGATGCAGGAAGAGCTTACATTTCAACCGCATCGCCGAGGACCATCACACCTGGGCAAAGGAGGTATGTATCAAAAGATAGTCCAAGGCACAAGTTGTTTCTTTGAGTGCGACGCGGCATTTACAACAGTGAACTTTTGGAAGATGGGCAGCAAACGTTGGATGATGTATGGCACCGCAGCTTGACGCACCCAAGGGTGATGTGAACGAAGACGAGAAGGCCTTGGAAGAAAACGACGAATTTGAAGACGGAAGATGAGCGATTAGAAACCTCGGCCGTTGTCTTAGACTGGTGATGTGAGACGAGTCGCAGATGAGCCCTCCTAATGATCCAAAGGTAGACGCCTGTATGTGGTCCTATAGAAACGATAAGTTTTGTGGTCGGATAGAGGTATACTGAAGGTTGGCCACTCCATAGTTTGCGTGTAAAACCTTCTTGAAGTGGCGGAATTTTAATTTTCTTTCCTCCGCTTTGGAGCATTGCTTTCACGGTTCAACTATCGCCGCCACCGGCGATAGTTTACCACACGCACATGGAACCGCGTGAAACCGTTGTTTCAAAATGGGATCTATCGGACAAGGGTGGACATACGTCACCAACGTGAAAAATCATAGTTTCCCGAAAGGTGCGATGTTTGTCAAGAGGGTCCACCAGCAACTGAAGAGGGTTTGTATATTCCCCCTCTTGAAGATATATGGTGTTTTGTCTGCGTACTGTTTTCTTCTGGCCTCCGGCACCATCAGCTGGAGCTGTAAGAAACAAACTTCCCTGGCCTTATCCTCCACTGAAGCCGAATATAAGGCGCTCACTGATGCCTGCAAGGAGGCTGAGTGGAGAGACAAGCCGGATTCACCAACCGTGCTCGACAGACCTACACTTGCTAGTGATAATATGAGCGCCATAGCCCTGGTGTCAAACCCTAGGTTTCATGCTAGGACTAAGCACATAGAGTTGTATCACCACTACATACGGACATGCAGCGTGGGATCGCTAAAGTAGAGTATGTTAGCACACAAGAAAACACTGCCGACATATTTACTAAGGGGCTACCAAAATCCAAACACTTTCAGCACATGGCTGCTTTGGGGCTCCGAGAGTTCAACTATCCCTAGCTCCTGTCATCTTCAAAGACTGTACAGGACTATGGCTACTTGTCTCTAGTATTTGGCACACCACACAAAATGGGTTTGCACCTTGGTGGCTTCTGCCACATCTTCCTTCAGGCCCTTAAGTCTTCACGTGGTGCTGCCTTGGGCTCATAGCCTTCCTGCACGAGCCACAGCACAAGGTACAGGTTATGTGGCTGCCTAGTGGATGAAGCATACAGAGATATCCAAGCGTAAGCAGCACACATGTGTTAGGTTTCCTTTCCTTACCGCGTACAGGCGTTTTCCACACAAAGGGCACAGCTGACTCCTGAAGGCACACACACTGCAGCCTCTGGACCCACGGCGCCTGGCTCTGTCCACTTCTATGTCGTCAAAGGCTTGGTCAGCAGCTGCAGCAGCTCTTTCCACAGATTCTTCAACAAGCAGAGCTTGCTGCCTGGCCATCTCTGCCCGCTTCACATCCAGCAGTTTCTCCATCTCGGCAAGCGTTGCAAACACGGCTTCCACCTGATCAGCTAGCAGAGGAGCAGTGGGAGGTCCTCCGAGAGCACGAGCTCTGCGACGAGGGACGCTCGCCACCTCATCCTCCTCATCAGTTGAGTTGGGCTCAGGATCCAAATTTGTGATGCTTGGCTTTGATGCCCGGAGAATTTCGAGGATTCAAGGTCACCATTGGAGCGCTGGGGTTTCGACGAGAGTGGTCACCAGGAGCCTGATGGTTGGGAGCTGGACAGTGCGCTGGGTTTCCTCTCCGTCCGCGCGCGCCCGCGCCCGCCGGCCACCGACATCGGGCGCCGCTTGTTTTCGCCAGGCCGCGCTTAGGAGCCATTGCCGCAGAGTCAGACAGAGCTCGAGCGAAGTCTTCATCTGCCGCGGTTTGCCATTGCTTTAGGGTGAAGCATGCGCAGCTTTAAGAAGACCGTAAATGGAGCTCCATGTGTCTCGCATTTAGGTTCGGTCGAGTAGCTCGAGCGTAATGTTACGCGATGATGCTCAGTACCTTCTGCCTATGGTCATTTATATAAGCCATCAAGGTTTAGTGGGAGTGTTAGGAATATGAAACCTTAGCATAGCTTATATAGTTATCTAGTTTACTCAAGTTAAGTCATTAACCCAAGAGTCACCAGTTTTGTATTTAAAGAGACATCATTCACAATTTTATTAATTCAATGCTTTTTGTCTAAGCACGCTTCCGCGTTTATCAACAAGGTGCGGCGTGTGCTGGCAAGAGGGGAGGAATCCTCCCGTTCTGGAGGAAACCCTGCTTTCAGGTGGCACCCGTTTTCATCCCCGAACGCCAGCGCTTGGTTTTCGAAGGGGGAGGTGGGGATCCGAGTTCTTGTGCGCGAGCCTGGAGGGGGAGTGGACACCTTCTCCGAGAACCCGGCAGATGAGGAACCGCGAGATATCTCTCGTGACCTACAGATGGCTGGGGAGGAGCTGACGGCAGCCAAGAGGAACCTTCGCAGCTTCAGGCCCTACCTCGCAGTGAAGGCTGAAAATCGGGAGCTTTCCCAGGAGGAGAAGGAGGCCGAAGATGCAGTGTGGTCTGCGAGGCGGCGACAGAGGGAGCTGGCCCTTGTGATGGCAGCAGCAGAAACTGCTGCCAAAGCACTGGCAGGAAGGAGCTCGCGGAAGACCCAGCCGTGCTAACGTGCCACACAGGCATGCTGCAGTTTTTTCCTCCTCTGGATGCCTTTGTATGCTTGCGCAGCTTGGTCTTGTGCATGATGAGTCAAGTGCATTGGTGGCGCATGCTGTGTTCGTGGACGGGAGGTGTACAACAGAGATTAGGATTTTCGGATAAGTTTTGGGTAGGCACATGAGACATTTTAAAGCTTTCCTTTGTTCACATAGGAACTTTCTTAGTTATGTGGGATCGAGTTGAGGGTGAGCTCAAGGAGCCCATGGACTTATGTTCACGCCTCTTGGATTGTGTGTGAGGTTGCTTGGGATGTTTGGATCACCATGCATTCGACATTGTCCGTCTTCGCCCATTAGACGGGTTGCTTATCGCATGTATGCGTAGACAGCGTGAACTGCCACCAAGTGGATAAGTAAGCCTTTCCGAAAGGCAAGAGGAGGGGCTGCCCGGACGTCCGGCTACCAAGAAGCTAATGAAACGGATGTTACTTCCTTGCTCCTTATGCTTATTCCATACGATTCGAGTGTGTACAAGTGGATATGTTGGTTTGAAATTACTAGGATATTTATACTCAAATTCGAGCCTGCCCTTGAACACGATTTTTAAATAAGATTGGCGGTGTTGCCCGAACCGATGTATAAAATAGCCTTCAGTCATTATTGTTGGTCAAGGGCGGGTTTGGAACGAGGCATATATTGATTACTAACGGTACAAATGTGCCGATTAAAATAAATTGCCCGATGTGGCTGGATTTCAAAAAAAACAAATAAAAAGGCTTTTTTTTCAACCAGTTCAATCCCAAGGAGCTTCGAAAGGTGGTCCGCTGGCATGAGGAACCAAGAAAGGTGCTTTTCACAAAGGTGGGCCCATCGAAGAGTGTGTTTTTGGGTCTTGTTTGGGTGCAAACCCTTAAAAGAGGGTTCCGTTTTCATTTTAGAGGTCACAGTTGGCCTAAATGACCTCGGTCTCTAAAAAGTGGAGCCTGTCTCTACTTCTCAGGAGACCTTGTTGTCAGATCATGTACGTTCAAGGGGGACAGACAAGGGCGGACTCAGTGGCTTTAGGAAAGGAGCTTCTTCTAGAATTTTACAACAAATGGAGCCGAACACAGTGGCAATTCGTGGACTACATGCAACATACTTGGGAAGGCCAACTAGGTGAGTGTGTTCGTTGTCATGTTCTTGAAGAGTCTGCAAGTTTGTGCAATTCAACTATTATTCTTATGCCCTTTTCGTCCTTCCAGATATGTTCTTGAAGGCCGCTCGCACAATGCCTCATGCAGGACAAGACTGCGCTTCCTCCATTGAAGCGTGGCATAGATTCTTGAAGGAAAGGTTAGCTTACTCAAAAGTGGGGATTCATGGTCGCCGAGTTGATTGGTTGCTTCATCAATTATGTTTTGTGGTGGCTACTCACTTTTGGTACCAAAACCATTGTAAGGAGGGAGGGTATGTGGTCAATACCAAGGTGAACAATATTGCATACGGCTGCAAATGATATCTCGAGAGGACATGGTGTCCCTCCCAACGGAGCCATACGGTGTGGCTAAGTGTATGTCCACATCGATCCTTGAAGGCAACTTATGTGATTGACAATCCGATGTCTATGTGGGCAACTTGCAACTGTCCACAAGGACAACAAGCATTTTTATGCAAGTATGTCGTGAAAGTCCAGCAGATGCTTGGAGTCTTTGCCCATACATTAGTCCTTGGTCGCAAGTTTGCAGCTACCAATGGCAAGGTGGGGGAGGAAGTGGACACAACATTGCCATTGAGTTGTCTTCAGTGTACAGAGGGTGGTGAAATGTCAACCTTGCTAGCTTCATTGGATGAGTACTGCACACCAAGTGTACCACCGAGGGTTCAATCTTGCAAGTCCCGCTTTCAAGAATTGAAGGAAAAGAAGATGGCAAGTGTGGAGGAAGGGTGCAAGGAGTTGTGGGATTGTGTGTACATGAATGATGGCATTGTATTCGAGGCTGACGTGCTTGTTCAGAAAACGTTACTAGCTGTCAAGGAGCTGATAGCATAGATGGAGGAAACTACTGGTCACAGTGAGCGCCCCCCACTACAAGCTTTCCAGCCAGTAGGAGGCCCAAGCAACAAGGCTAGGCTTAAACCCTTCTTCTCTCCTCCAAAAAAGAAGAAGAAGAAGGTAACTTGGAATGTAGGAGGAAGCAAGGAGAATGCGTAGAGTACATTGGAAGACATCTTCAGGGCCTTAGTGTTTGTGTTAGACATAAACCTTGATATGGTCAATTTTTTGGACAAGTGAACCAGATCAAACCTGTCACCACTGCACATCGATTGTAAAAAATACATTCTTCACAAAGCATATACAATTTAGGTTTTTATATTATACTTGTCTCTTTGTAGTTATCGCAAAAGCCTTGGTTTGGTGGTCGGGCTAGGCGTCTGCGTGTAGGACGTCCCGGTCTCAATCCAACTAACTTGCATTTTGTGTGTCGGACTGTTCAACACATGTTTAGCCATGTTCACCCGGCGGTAACCCTTGTTGGGTTTGGCGTCACCCGGGTTGCCCTTGTTGGGTCTGACGTGACCCGGGTTGCCGGTGGCATACACAGGTATATACATATTCATATGGCACATTGAGAGGTATGGACTACATGGTCATGCCCGCTCTGCACGAGGGAGTCAGCGGGCCCCGCACCTGGCCACCTGATTTTTACCTGGGGTCGTGTACGCGGGAAGGTCCGGAGTAGGCCACTCCGGACTAAACTCCGGAGTAGAACACGATAAGTCTGCCGGGAAAGGTTACTTTGGAAAAGGGATGGAGCGTAATAGGCAAGGGGGCCACGTGTATGGTGCTGAGAGGAGGACTGCATGCAGGCATCGAAGGGCATGGAAGGACATGAGGGGTTGTCGGCCGTGTGTGAACCACGACCCAAGGACATGCGCCAAGAAGGCGGCGCGTAAGGCTAGAGTACACGGCGTGACTCGAGCGAGTTCACGGTAGCAAAGGACGCCTTCCCGCCGCCCGCTATTCCCGACGCCCGACGCCGAGAAGGCCATTCTCTCGACCGACTTCTCAGCAGTTTTCGTGGTCACTCGCACTCAGGCATCTTGCTCTCTAGCGCTTCCTCTTCCGACGCCCAAGCGTATCACCGAGCGGCCATCGCCTTCGAACTGCACACTCCTCGCTTTGGAACTTGGCGGGAGTATCCTTGCCCACCATCCCTCAGCAGCGGATCAGCCGAAGCGCAAGCATGGGACCCAAGAAGGCGGCGGAGGTTTGGGAGCCCTGGCGCTTGGTAGAGAAGAACATCGTCACAAGGCGCTATCCAGATTTCGGGCCCTAGCTGGCTGAGGCGGAGGAGCTGGTGCAGGAGTGGCACTTAGACATTTTTCGGGCGGTATGGACTTTTGATAGCGTGGCGTTGGTTCGGGAATATGCCCGGAAGATGTTGGCGGCAGCCACCAAATCCGTCCACTCTAAGAGCTTGCGAGAGGACCCGAGGAGGTGGAGGTCCTTAGGGCGGTCTATGATCGCCCAGCAAAGGAAGTAGGGGGCGTAGTGACGGAGCCCTTAAAGGTGAAGGGGAAGGTGGAGGCCATGAAGGTAGTGCTCCTGAGTCCGGAGACGCAGCGGTCCTCTAACGGGTGGCTCATGTCGGACCTACTAGACCAACGAGTGAGGGCAGTGGCGTAGATTATCGTCCACTGGAACATGCTCACCAAGGTAGACCACTGTGGGATGTAAACTCGTGTCGTGGGACACGGTGAGGTCCACATTTACCCTCAATGTCGTTGTAGTCCTGGGATTCGCTCCCAAGGGAATGGTTTGTGCCAAAAGACGCTATCTTCTATCACTACCAACTTTTGCCTAAGCCTAGACTGGACCGCTACCACTTCTCGCACCTATCTACTCCACTACGACTACCTCCTGTCTTATTTAACTACCACGGATCTAACTTCCCGACCGCAAATCTCGTTCCACGACCCCCGTTCCGGAGCCACTACCACGGTGACTCTCACCACTACCGGGTAGTTGCTACAACCACCGAGGTGGGTCCCACACCAAACCCTAGCAACTCATCTCAAGGCGCCATGCTACCGGGATCCTCCACACGGGGCCACGCTCATGATCGTGTTATTCGCACTCCACACTTCATACAAGACTGATTCCTAGGGACCAAAGTTCCTAGGATACCTCACATCCGCTCCTAACACACACACACACACACACGTAAAAGGCGCCACACCCACACGATTTCCACCAGAAACGTTGTTTCCCTTGTGCACTTTCCACTGCAAGCACCGGTTCGAGTTTCACAAACCACACACACAACTCTTCACTGTTAACGTCCCAACTCGCTCTCCTTCTCTTTCCACTCGCGATCTCACACCTCGCAACGCGTACAGCATTTGATCTCCCCTTCACCCGATCTCTTCTCTCCCTCTCTCTCTCTCTTCCTCAATTCGCCCGCAGGCTTCCAACCATCCACTCAAACACTCTCTGATTTCGGAACACAACTGTTAGGATCAAGGGTGAAGGAAGAAAGAATCCTTAAAGAGAGTGTATGAGTTACATGACAAGAAAGAACCACTAAGTCAGCAAGCCGCATAACCATCTTATTGTCATAGAGATCCATTGACCGCAGCAAGCAGCCACGAGCAAGCTCCACCCGCCGCCAATCCCTTGGTTTCCTCCTCCGTTGTCGCAAATTGCTCCATCACCTCCTTCCCTGCCATGGAGCAAGCTCGACCACCCCTAGGAGCTGCCTCGACACCACCTCACCAATCGGACGTCTCCAACCAGCCATAGGTAACGTGGGGATCTCAACCAGGAGTTATCTATTGTGGAGGGCAAAAGTTGCCCCTCTTATACATCGGCCGGGCCGTCCTGTTTCCCCCCAGATTTCCAGATCCTAAAAAAAGCTAAGGGGACGCGCCCACAATTCTAAGCGATCTTAGGTCCAGTGGGGCATCCTACCCAAATTTCATTCCTAGGATGCTACCACCTATTGCCTACGCTATCCGCGCGCCCTCCCCCGACTCGTCCGCCTGGCCCTTCGTCCTCCATCGCCGCCGCCACGAGCCCTCCTGCCACGCCGCTGATCTGACGGGTTTTCCCACAGGACTTCCACCTCACTGTCACTGCTGGACGTCCTAATTGAGGGCATACCCTGCCCCGGAGCTTCCGCCTCTTCCGCTTGCCGCCTATTGCTGAGGATTACCACCGGTTCCTCATCCACCCAAGCCTGGACCTCCTCTTCACTCAACTCCTCCAAGGTCGCCTCCGCATAATAGGGGGCCAATCCCCACACTCTGGCGCAGTGGTAGAAGTATGCACTGGGTCCTCACTTGCGAGGTAGGACCCGATCCTCCTATTTCCACACGCACATGGACAAGGAAGTTAAGCACGCTGCTCCCCATTCACATATAGACCAGCACGTAAGTTTCCTCATCCATGTGCCGAACATAATAGGACCTCCGCAGTGAGGTGCTTACCCTCCTCCCGTAGACTACACCGTTGCTCGGTCCATGTCCTCGCCGCCGCCACGAGCCCTCCCGCCGCCCATTGCCGCTTCGCTACCACGGTAGTGGTCTCCACGACTGTTGGTCCAAAGAGCCCGGTAGGTGTTTCACCACCTTGGTCGGTCCTTCCTCAGAGTGCCTTCCACTACCCCGGCCGTAGTCCCGCCACCTCGCCTCTTCTTTTTCTCGTTCGCCACGTGCCTCATCCTTCCCCTGCTTATACTGCTCCGCCACCTTATGGACCTTCTCCACCGAGGCCGCCTCGCCTCCGGGCTCGCAACAACTCCCCGCATCTCCCGGTTTGACTCGTGGGCATCCTTGATTTGAGCCATGAGCGCCTCGCCGACTCCATGGCCTGCAGCCTTCTCCCGGCCCCGCACAAATCCTCCTGCTTGATTCTTATCTCCTCTAAGGCCCGCTTGTCTTCCTCCAGCTTGCTTATACCGGCTTCTCCTTCACAAACCCGGCCTTCACCACTTCCTCCCGCCCGCCTTGCACACCGAGCCATGTGAGAGCCAAGGCCGCTTGGTCCAACAAATCCGCTTGGGCGGATCATCGGCGTCGCCTCAGAATTCCACCGCGCGGCCCTGCACGCCATCCTCCGTCCGAGCACCTTCCTTCCCAACAAAGTGCGCACTCACCACCTGGCGGCCCACCTGCTGCTGGAGTCCCTTGAAAATCTCTTCCCATGCCGAGGAGGGGTCCGCCTCGAGGTCGCCCCTAATTCCTCCTGGCCGGCTCATCCGTGCATCCAAGTCAAGAAATTATCTTCCTGACCGCGCCTCTTCCTCCGCCACCTCCTGCTTGGCTTTCATTTTCTTTGCTTTCTCGTAGCGCACCCGCCGACTGGTGACGCTGGCCCACCTTCACTTTTTCACTGCCCCGCCACTCCGGTCTTCCTCTTCTTGCCGGTAGAAATTTCCTTCTCTTCCTCGAATCGCCTGCCATGGACTCCCACCGTCCGATTCCTCCTCAATTTCCTCCTTAGGCTCCTCCGCTTCCACTTCACCTCCCGACGGCTTCCACATATGAAGGAGGCCACAATTTCTACCTCCGGCAATTAGCATGCGCATAAAGATGAACTAGGAATGGTGAAATTAGAGAGGCCGGGGTAGGAGAAATCGATTCAACCTTTCTTCACTCAACTTCTCAAAGAGGATTCGTCTCAATCGATTTTCGCCTTGACAACTTCATGGAGGAACAACGAAGTGGTCGACAAATAATCCCGCTTTGTGTCAGAGGAAGCAGAAGCCATCCGCTGCACTCCATTAACCGTGGCTGCTGCAATTCTCGCGCCACCAACCATTGGGTTCCCGGATTACGCCCGCCTCACTGTGGCGGCCGCCACTGTGCTCCTTTCCGAGAAGGTTCCATCACCAAACCCCCGCCTCCTCCTTCCCGCCCATACACTTCCCTAACCAATGCCAGTCCCAACTCGAGGTTTTGCTCTAATTCCCTCGCCGGTTGCTTGTCTTTAGGTGGCGAGCGACTCGCACTCCCGACCTGTAATTCCACCGCTTCTCCATGAACCCAGCCCGAGCTCCTTCACTGTGCCCCTCGGACTTTCCAATGGTCCATGTTTGGCCATTGGGCAAGCGCAATCTCACCGTGGCTTTGGGCGCCATCCTTCCGCAGAGTCCCGCCTCGCCTCAAACGGTGACACTGCCAATCGCGGTGCCTGTGGTTCCTACCTCCTCAGAAGCTGCCGCCACCGCCTTCCTTCCACAGGGGTTGCGACTTCACCGGTGAGGGTTCGAGGCGGCCTCCACCACGATCGCGCCTCTCGCCTCCAACCGATCACGGTCCGCCTCGAATGCGAGCCTCGACGACTCACGCCGCCACAGGCCCACTCCTCACTGCCGCCACCTCCACAGCCCGCCGCTTGAACGCCTCGTCACCCTACCGGTTTCCTTAGGGTTAAGTTTGGCTTCCCCTACCACTGGTTGTCTTCTACGACCGCTCGCCCACGCCCCAGTCCACAACCCCATACTCATTCAGCTACCGCCCGGCTGGGTCGACCCCTAACTCAAGACTGACAAACCCCAAATAACCACCCCCCTACCTCGCATATATAGACCTTGTAGTGGATATCTGAGGTCCATGGGCCAAGGAACACCGAGTTTCCGGACCATTTATTATCTAACCTAGGCAATAAAACAAAAAGAACTCCATAGGCCAAGGACATTTTTACTATGAATATCCTCAACTACCGTCAATCTGACTTATTTTCACACCACTCTTAGCAAAAAAACAAAAAAATTCACTTCAGGGCACATTTTAACAGAGATTTCCGAGCCTAGATCGTTTACAACCACCTTGGTGACAATTTGCTGGTTTTCTTGCACGCCCTTCAGAGAGGCAAGAGGGCGGATTGGGGGCGGATCATCTTCGTCTGTATTGCTCAGTAGTCGAGGAAGTTGAGGAACGAGAGGCCACCCCCGTCGGCGTTGTCCCCGTTTATCGTCCATGTGTGGGGACACCTCAACCTCCTAAAGGAAGGGGAAGAGGAGTGAGCGCTCCGGAAGGGGCTGGCGACCCTGCCACAGGCGGAGCGGGAGGAAAGAGCACAGGAACCGGAGGGCCGTCGGCCCAAGGTAAGGCGTACTCAGGAGGACGAGGACTGGGAGAGAATTCCGGACTCCATATGCCTGGAGCGAACCCCCTCTCCACCAAGGGAAGTATGGGAGGATATTCCCGCTAACACGATATCTTTCGAAGGGGGTGAATATCCGAACCCCCTTCTGTGACATGGAAACCCTCTTAGCACATTCCACACAGTCCCGAAATATGCTTTGCCTCGCTTTCAAGAAAGGTCGACTGCTTTCCAACGAGTAGTTATCATGAAAACCCGCTTCCAACACACAAAGACAACAATCCATGGAAGGCCGGGCCTTCGCTTTGTTTTTGAGGAAGAGGGAAAATGAGATCATCAATTGCCTCACTACAACGGGTCCAAAAGTTATTACGAACACGTAGAAGAAGCACATCTAGGTGCCTATGTAACCAGAACCTACTCTCTATGACTAACTTGTGACTCATCGTGCTAGAGCGACTCAATCCATCACGATGACCAAATTTCAATCCGCCTCTCGCTCATCAAAGCTATCGCTCGCCCAAAGCCCTTGAGTCTGCCTCCTCCCGCTTTGGTCTTCACCGACGAGCATTCAAAGAAACCACTGCGCTTTCAAAGAGTCCTTCTCGTTGATACACACCTCCTTTGCCCAGATTGCGCAAGCCCGTGGGCCTCTAATGTCAATTCTTCACAAGATCCGCAAAACCTCATACCCATGGATCCGCTAGGAATATATCCGCACACCTCAAGTCGCCTCAATAGAGGGCATGCTAGCGCCTTAAATGGCCGTGCCCATGCGCCCATAAAATCAACAAGAAGTTTTTCATGCCCCTACAGAACTCGAACCCATGACCTACTCATGCTCATAGTGTTTCCAAACAACAACAACAACAACTTTATTTTATGTCCACTAAGGATGGAGAACCATCATATAGAAGTACACGATTTAAAAAGCACACTGGCACGTGAGAAGCGGTCAAACCACTTGAGTAACTATCCTATGTTGAAACACCCTAGAAGCACTAATTATTTATTTTATCAATGGCAGCCCATGTACAAGGCTTGCAGGGGAAGGGCGCCGGCCGGCCGGCGCCCATGTACAAGGCTTGTTGGGGAAGGGCACCGGTCGGCCAACGTTCTCTTATTGAGCGTTCTCTTATTGAAACTCCTCTCATGCCATGGTTGAACACATTTTCAAAAACACCTATGGACCTATTTTCATTCATTCATTCGTACTATACTATGTGCGCTCAAGAATATATGGGCATGTTCAGGTACCCGCCAAAACGTGAAGCATAGCATTACTTTGAGATCGTAGAAATAGACTGTGTAAGTAGAGGTTTTTGTTCACCAAACGGTCATCCTCTATTATGAGTTCAACTTGACTGCGGAAACATTTGTACGCTGTGGATAAGAAGGCAATCAAGAATAACTTAATTGAATTGCGAGGCTTTATTCAACCAGCGAGTCAAAGTGCCACCGAGGATAGTGAAGATGATGGTCATGATGTCGTGCCCAACGAAGATGATGGCGTGGAGTCCGCGAAGAGTAGGAAACCCTCCGAATGTTAGGTCATCTTCAACGGGCAATTGGTGAGGTTATGCGTGAAGCTCAATTCGTAGTTTGAGTGCACATTTCCAAGCGCAGACATATTTCCTCGAAAAGAGTCTAGGCCCATGATAGGAATTTGGTTGTGGTTGTCTCTGTGCCGTAGACTTCCCATGCTTAATAACTTCCAATGTTCAAGCCTTTTTCCATTACATGCGAAGGACATGTGGGAGTGTGGTAGTTGCGCTCGGCATTGCGGCATACTAACAGTAACACACGATGAGCCATGCATGTTTTTCTGCGATATGTTGGCGGGAACCGGTTGCCACACTTTTCTTCATTCATCGATTGCATTGTGGATCAACCATGTGATTATATTTATGGGCACAATTGAGGGTGTGCGAAGCCACCCACCCACCCCACACCCAAAGTCTTTTGTACACACATCCCGCTATGGGCTCACTCTCCGCCGCAAGGCATCATCGCAATGTGAAAAGGCGCCCGGCCGCCCTACTCCTCGACATGCTTTGCTCCCGCCATCGGGTTCGCCTCATCCAATTTTGATCACCGTGTTTTTACGAATCTTTAGGGTTGTTGTGCGAGAAAGACCCGTGACCGCAAAGAATGGCCCTTGTCATGGGTCTTAAATGCACCCCAAATAGGGTTACCTCTTGCACCATAACCCTTCACTGCATGAAATGGACCTTGTATCACCGGGTTCTGTGAATTTCCACCCTTCTTTTCTCGCCTTACATTCATTCATACCTCAAAACCACCAGTTCAAGACCCATGTCAAACCCCTTCAGAGATATATTGAAAACCCCTTCGTGAATATTCACCCCTTCGAAAGATATCGTGTTCGCTTCCCTTCTCTTGGTTCCTCCGCTGTAATGTACCCATCCCTGAGGCTACTGGCGACTACCGACGGCCAGCGCAAGACAATCCTGTCGTTGTAGGAAGGAGTCCGCTCCCAAGGGAATGATAGGCTTGCTTGCCGCTGCTTCGCATTTATTCTTACTTCACTTTGCGTCCATTCGCCTCAACGCACATTCATCAAGATCTAACTACTCGCAACGCTCACCGTGACAGTCTGGCGTGGCTAAACGCTTAGGGACCTGCTCGTCTGCCTCGCTCACACGTCATTACTTGCACCTCTAGTCCGCTCTTCTCCACTCACGCCACACTCATCGCCTTAGGGAAAACGCTGGGCTACACCCGACCTCCTCCGCTGCTCGCCGGGTCTCCGTCCGGCTCTACACGCCTCCCGAGTCCCTCCGCTCACACGCCCGGCCCGCTCGACGCCGGCCGCCTCGACGAACACGGGTCCCCGCCACTCTTCCTCGCACACACCACCACACGCTAGGGTCCGCCACCGTAACCTTGACTGCCTCCGGTCCGCTGCTCGCCGGACTCAGACTCACGTTAGCAAGAAGACGCACAAGGGTCTGCAAGAAACGCGGCATCAACACCAAGAGAAAGATACTTTACTTAGAGCAGCCTCAGCCCTCTTATACTACGCCGAAGGTCGGCGCCTTTATTACACCCCTATTCTGAGCCGGTGGCTACCAAGACGCCCTAATCGCCGCCTACCATCCTATTTCCCTCCTATCTCCTCCGCTGCTCGCCGCCTCCACCGGTTCCGCCGGATTGGTGGTCCAATCTCCGACAGCCATGGCACCAATCGGATGATCCGCGAGGGACCCTTCCTCTTCCCGAGTCCGGCCTCGACGAACACGGGTCCCCGCCACTCTTCCTCGCACACACAACGCTGCTCGTCCCCAAGGTCCCTCCTAGGGCCACCGACTGCCCGCTTCCCCAGAAGCCTGAGGGGACCTCCATTTCCCGAGTCCCGACTGAGGTCCGGCCTCGACCCGAGTCAACTCGGAGTCTCGCTTCCCGAGTCCGGCCTGGGTCCGGCTTATCTTCGGGTTCGGACCTCGTGGTCCGATCTTATTACCGGGTCCGGCCCAAGCTCCGGACTTTACCCGCTGGACCTCATCGCTAGGTCCTCATCCTTCCCACCGACCTTGTCTTGGGTCGGTTTGGCTTCCTCCTTCCGCCTCCTTCAAGGCCTCCGCCTATCTTCCCGAGTGCGCCGACTTACCTCGGGATTCGTGGTATTGGCTGCCCGCCTCCTCCCGATGCTCTTCTCCCCGCTACTGCTCCAAACAGGCCACTAGAGTCCCGTCTTTGTCCCCATGCCCTTCATCCCCTTCTCGAGCCTTCCAGGTCCGCCTATTTGAAGGCTACCGAGAGGTCGCCAATGTCTTAAGGAGCTCGGCGTGGTAATAGGCAAAGTCCGAATCAACTTGTCAATTGCCTCTTCCACGGTGCCCGAGCACCCGATACTCCTTCGCCATAGGTGTTCCGTCAAGCGTCGGCTTGTTGGACCACCTCCCCGCCAGTTTGATACCGGAGCCGGTCAGATCACGCGAGGCTACAAGGGCCGCCTCCTCCTTGCCTCCTCCTCGCCTCCGCCGCTAACTCCGCCATCTCCTTGCGGTCTTCCGCCTCCGCCGCTAGCTTACGCCATAGCGCAGCCCTTCCGCTTTCTCAATCGGACCAGCAGCCTTTTCTCAAGGCCCAGCTCTCGCCTCCTCCGCTCATTCCCGCTAACTCCGCCATCTCCTCTCCAAAGTGTCGGGCAACTCGCCTGATGCGGGCCTCGCCTGTGTCCTTCTCCATTTCGCGACGCCCGCCCCTGCTCCATCGCCTTACTTCCTCCGTCGCCAACAGAGCCGGAGCCGCCTTATTTCGCTCGTGATCCGCGATCACGCCCGCAGACACCATTCCTCTCAATGGTAACTTGAGCCGCAGCCTGTGGTCTCCTTGCGGTCTTCCATCTCCGCTACCGGGCGCCCACCACGCAATCGAGACCGAGATCCTCCATCTCCTTGCTGCGGCTTCCTCCTCCTGCATGGCCGGGCCCAGACTGCCCGCCTCGCCTCCTCCGCTGCTCGCCGCCTCCACCGGCCCGATCACGCCGATAGTGATCACGACGGTCTTAGCGGCTTCCTTCCGCCTCCTTGCCGCTTTCACTGAAGCCGCCATTTGGCGCTGGTCCGGCCTGGGTCCGGCCGCCCGCCAGTCACGAGCCTTCTCCGCTTGCGCCCGGCCTCCTCGCCTCCCGATGCTCTTCTCCGCCCGCAGAGGTCTTCCGCCTGCTTGGGCCTCTCAGGCTCGCTCACCGCCACCCAAATGAAGGAATTTAGTCCGTCTGCCGATGGACCACTTCCTCCTCGGCCTCCTCGCTTCCTTCCTCGATGCGGCCGAGAGCTTCCTTCCTCCTGCCTCCTGGCCACCTCCAACCGCCTCCCGAGGAGCACCATACGCCTCGGTGGCTTCTACCTCCGGGTCTTCTCCCCAGAGACTTAAAGCATACCGTCCATGACGGTAGCCAGGACCCGCCGTGTTTCTTCCACGGCCGCCACTGGTGAGACCCCCACAAAGTCCGTAGTGGGAGCGGGCATTTCACGGTCCGCCAAGGACCTCCATACCGCAGTCCGGAGTAAGTCCGGACTGGGTTCTCCGGACCTAATCAGGACCCTTAGGTCCTGAGTGCTGAGCTCCGGAGCTTCACCCTCCTTGGCCCTCTTGGCCGCCAGTTCCTTATTTGCCCTCTTCGTCCTGGGGCTCGGAGGGGGTGAGGGGGTCCGGGAGCTAGCCCTTTTGCCCCTTCCTGTCGGGGATGACTGCCCGTGCGGCCGCCGCCATGACCTCCTCCGCCTCCCGCCGCCTCCTCCGCCCGCCTCTTGACCTCTTGCCACCTGCAAGGTGGGTAAGGGCATGCACCGCCCGAGGTGCTACAGGCTGCCTTGGTTCTCGCCGAGTCCGCTTGGCCTTAGGGGTCGGCCCCCACCTCGGGCGCCAAAGAGATAGCGCCAGAGCCGGAGCCGCAACCGCCAACTCCCGCCTCCTCCTCCCGCCTCCCGCCGCTGATTGCTCCGAGGAGGCACTGTGGAGAAGGGAAGCGGGATTTCTTCCCATACTTCCTCGGGTGGTGAGGGGGTCCCTGCACGATGGAGTCCGAATCCTCCCGCCGCCCTCCTCCCGGTCCGCTTGGCCTTAGGGGTCGGCCCCCACCTCGGGCGCCTTCGCCTCCTCCTCGGCCTCCTTCCCGAGCGCCCGCCGATCTCTCCTCCTTCAGAGTTCAAATGTCCCCATACATGGATCGTATGGGGACAACCCAGATGGCGAGGGCTTCGCCTCACCATGGCCTCGCCTCCCTGGTTGAACCGGCTAAGATAATCCTTCCCCCGCCTCTTCCCTCAACGCATGCAGAACACCAAGAATTATCACCAAGGTGATCCACCTTGGTGAGCAGTTCCAATGGACAATAATCCGGCTACTTTCTACTGTGGCTGGTCCGATATCAACCACCGCTGGTTGTCCGCTGCCTGTGCCTCAAAGATCGCCACACATCGGCCCCATCTTCCTTCGCCTTGAGGGGCCTGACCACGCCCATCTTCCTCCTTGGGCGGTTAGGCCGCCTCAGACCTCCAAGGTCCATCGCTTAGATCCTCCCGAGGTTCTTGACCGAACCTCCTTGTTGGCCGCCAACATCTTCCCGAACTCCCGACCAGAGTGACATCACAAACGCCCGCATACTGAACACATCTAAGTGCCACTCCTCGACTAATTCCCCGCCTCCACCAGGCCCAAAGTCCGGATAGCGCCGGTCACAATGTTGCGCCTACCAGTTCCATGGCTCCCGGACCTCCGCAGCCTTTTGGGTGCCATCGCCTTCTTCTCCCTCGTTGTCAGAGCCGCCGGGCGAGTCCGCCGGCACGATGCGCCTCTTCGCTCACCGCTCCAACCCCGACGGTGAGCCGCGCTGAAGATGCTCGGGCGCCAAAGAGATAGCGCCAGAGCCGGCGGAGCGCAAGAGACCGCGAATTGTCTCGAGGTCGCCGAAATGACCTCCGCCTTGAGGGGCCTGACCACGCCCATCTTCCTCCTTGGGCGGTTGTAGGCGCCTCGTCTGTAATCGCCAGAGGTCCGCATGGCTTACTCGACCTTACGCCCGCTTACTCGACCTTACGCCGCAGCTGCTGGGCGTGAATACCGCTATAACGGCCTCGCAAGGCTACGGCCCCGACCACCGCATGCCCGCCCACTGTGGCCGCCCACGTGGCGCCGCTTAGTCTGCCCTCACGACTCAACTTCTAAGTTACTTTCCCTGGCGTACTTATCATGTTTTGACCCGGAGTGGGGTCCAGACTTATCCCGGTACCGGCGTAGTCCGGAGCTCGCCATAGTGGTACCGGGGTACGTTGCCCACTCCGGAGTCCAGTCCGGAGCGCCATCCGTGCTTATTCCTCCTTTTCCGCCTTATTTTACTATTCCAACCTACCAAAAAAAACAAAATCCCACTTAATTCCTACCCCCAAGGGAAGTCCATAGTCCACAGCTACTACGACGGGAATGGAGATGGTGGCCATCACCCAGCAGCCCCGCAACCTGCTCCGGTCCAAGCCGCCGAGCCTCGACGGACCAGGAGTCCAGGGTGTCATTTCGAGGCTCCGTCACGTGTCCGTCGAGGCGTCAGGGTGTCCGTCGAGGCTCCGTCAAAATGACACCCTGGACTACGGATTCCGCTCTGAAGCAGTGAACCTTTCCCGGAACCAATTAGTGGGACAACTTCCGGGTAACATAGGCCTCAAGTCGCTTGATGTGTTGGATCTGTCATGGAACGGTCTGCAGGGCCCCATCCAGTCCGGATTGGGGGATGTGACGCACCTCGACCTGTCTAACAACCACTTGTCTGGCCCCATCCCGCAGGATATTCGTATGTCTCCCTTAGGTCCGTACGGATGGGTGGACCTGTCTGGAAATGAGCTGAATGGCAGCATTCCTGCCAGTTTGCTATATGGACCACAGCATGTGAATCTTTCAAGAAATTGTCTAGTTGGCGAGATACCGAATGGTCCGGGAGATTCAACGTTTCGGCCTGACGTTCACGTTGATCTGAGTGACAATCAGCTTCATGGCCCTATTCCTTCCGCTTTTTTCTTCTATCTTCGTCCGAAACAGCTGTGGCTTCAAAACAACAACTTCTCTGGTGACAACAATTTGGTCTCCGAGGGAGGGATGCCACCTGACCTTTTCACAGGGCTGCGCAACTTGGAGCATTTCAACGCATCCAACAACAACCTATCCGGCCCCATTCCAGGAACCTTTCCTCCCACTCTCCGAGTCTTGGACCTTAGCCACAACCATCTGACAGGACCGATACCCGGTAATCTCTTTTTTGCTTTGCTTCACTTGGAATACATCAATCTGTCCGGCAACCATCTCTCAGGACCCATTCCAGAGAACCTGACTCGCGAGGATGTCTTTAAGGCAAGCTCCTTTGCCGACAATCCGGGGCTGTGCGGCGGACCTCTGCCCGCTTGTGTCCCCCCTCAACCTCCTACGAGTCGGGTCAGTGTGCGGCTGCTTGTGGCAGTAGTGTTTGCCGCTGTCTTGATTTCTACGGGTAGTTGTTTGCTCCTGGTCTGACATGGAGAGTGTACTCGAAAAGCACCAGCAAGATGCGGACTTGATTGCCACGCTGCTCGAGAGGGAAACCGTGGCGGTGATGCCCTTCGGCAGCTCCGCAGAGCCACCTCCAACTTTTCAGAGTCGGCCCAGATCGGAGTGGGCGGCTTCGGCACGGTCTACACTGGCAAGCTCGCTGATGACACACAGGTAGCAATCAAGAAGGGCAAGCGGGAAGGCTCCCCCGAGTACAAGCAGCAGTTTCTCAACGAGGTCAGGATTCTGTCAGGAGTGAAGCACCGACACTTGGTGAAGCTGCTGGGCTGTTCCATGGAAAACAAAATTGCTCTCCTCGTCTTCGAGTTTGTCCCCAACGGCACACTGCTGGAACATCTGCAGGGGAAAAGAGAAGGATTTTCCCCGCTCACCTGGAGACAACGCCTTCTCATAGCGCTTCAGACTTCCGATGCACTGGCGTATCTTCATTCGGCTGCCGACCCTCCCATCTTCCACCGAGATGTGAAGTCTTCAAATATTCTCCTCGACGATGACCTCAATGCGAAGGTGGCAGATTTCGGCATCTCCAAGCTGGCTCCTAACAAGGCAGCCACTCATGTTTCCACAGTCGCAGTCCAAGGCACCATGGGCTACATCGACCCTGAGTACTATGTCAGCTTCCAGCTCACTCCCAAGAGCGATGTCTACAGCTTCGGCGTTGTGCTGCTGGAACTCATCTCAGCTCAGCCTGCTGTAGATTTTCAGAGAGGGTATGATGAGGCCAGCTTGGCGCACCTGGCATTTTCTGCCATGGACAGGGGAACTGGGAAGGGCTGGTCGACCCCGTGTTGGCGGACACATATAGTTTAGCCAGTGGAAGGCATCCATAGACAGTGTGGGCGCTTTGGCTGTCCGGTGCTTGGCCCTCAGATCCCGAGATCGTCCCGACATGAGAGAGGTCCGGAAGGTGTTGCAAACCGTCTGGCTTCACTCGGACTCGGAGGCATCGGATCATGTCTTGTTGCGATGTCCATGCTTTCCCGCAGCAAAGTTCCCACAGTTGCACCACCATATCCGCCCCTGAAATTGAGATGTCTTCTCTGCTTTCAGCATTGTAGAAGCCAGCTGCTGCCGGTAGACGCATGATGGACTGATGCATAAGAGAGCGAATATTATCAGGATGGTATGTACTAAATGTCTCTCTCCTCTGCATAACAAGGTCTGAATCGTGCCCGTGCTGGAGGCAGGTGCTAGGTGACTAGATTGGACATCTGAACATGGGTTATTCTGTCGATATGCTTGTGAAGTATGTCAGGCCTTTTTGAGACCTTCTTTCAACCTTCGGATAACCAGGGCAAGCCCGGATACTTGTACATACTTTGCAAGATTTCCACCTGGGTAAGCTGCACGACAGTATGATCCAGTAGGCTGAAAAGCGCAATAGCTTCACTCTGTTCAAACAGTTGCATCATGTCTCATTTTGAAACTGTCAAAGGCCAACACAGTTTTCACATTTAAGATCTTTCCCAATATCGCCTGCGTTGTGTTGAAATCCCAGTTGTTGCCTTCATGCACGCATTATCTGCAGCAAATCCCAGGTAGTAGAATACAGAGAGGGAACAAAGAAAACCAGGATGGAGGTGTTGACCCCCGACAGAGGCCCATAAAGATCAAGGCACAGTGCTCCTGGGAATAGTCCTTCAAAAGGGACACAACAGGCTCTTTGAAAGGTTTCCGAGACAGAAAACAGACAGAGGGAAGACCTCCTCCGCTCCATCTTGGTCTTGCCCATGCTCTGCCCACCGCACCTCACTCCCTTGGCCTTGCAATCCTTCTCCTCTTTCTGCCGACTTCTTGAAGTGCGTGCAAGCTGCCATCACCAGTGAACAAAACAATCAAGAACAAGTTCCAGTTGCACTCCAAGAAAATTGCCGCTGCCATCAACACAGACTCGTCTCAGCAAGCTCCGATGTAACGTTAACCACGGCTACTCGCAGCTGGCCCTGCTCGTCCACGCTTCCTTTTGGCTCGCGCAAACCAGCCAGCAAGGCATTCACAGCTCCTGGCGGCATGGAACTTCTCCAGCCAGAGATTCTCGCTGCTGGGCTGCACCCTGCGGATTTCTTGCTTGGTGACGGTCGGTTCCTTTCAAGCTAGCCCACCCGCATCCTCCTTTCCTTCTGGCGATCTTGTGATCCTCGAATTCCCCCAGCTGTCCTCGATCCTTCGCGACCAGTGCTAGAAGATCTATCACGGGACGACGACAGCCAGAGCCACGGGCGCCGCACCAGCCGCGAAGGTGCTCCAGGCAGAGGGCGGCAGAAGCACCTGCTGCGCATTCCGTATGCCCACAACCTTATCAATTCCCAGGAAGGAACCAGAGTGTGAATCCATCCCCATCAAGACCAGACACCACACTCCAACACTGAGAATCGACTGTGCGAAACAGACTCACCTACCGCACCCTGGACGCACAAGGCCTGCTCCTGGTTTCCAGAACCTTCCATGTCAGATTGCCGTGCTGAAAAACGGATCCGGAGACGGCCTTGTTTGCTCGAACCGCAGAGCTGGGCCTGGTTGCCATGTCCGCCATAGCCGGCCAGGTATTCGAAGCGATGAAACCATCTGATTCGACCAAACGCTTGATTACTCCATTCCTTCCTTCAAACTTTGAAACCGCCTCGTGGAAACTTGAAAGCAACACGACGCAGTTACATACCTACAGTACTTATGTGTGTACAGTTGTCGACTTTGCATTCATCGTGGCAGTTACCTAAATGGTGGGCCCCACCTCACCCATGGACAGGCGTCGCCAGACAACGGGCAACGCTAAGCAAAGGCTGGTAAGCGAGGGCTCAAGAAAGGCAGCTAGCATTTTAGGGCCGCAAGAAATGTAAAACAATGGTAGATCTCTCCCATCGGCAGGCAGCATATGTGTGAGGCGCCGATAGCAAGCTGAGTTTCCAAGCCTCCCCTCAAATTTGGCTTTCTTCCTCGTTGGCAAAGATATACATGTGACATGTTAAAGCAACATATATACCCCTACCCTAGATCAACAAATACAATAATTAGGGTTTTAGAATTAGTGCCCACTGACCTTTGTGGTCCTATGCAAATAAATCCTTAACAACCGGCGTGCCCGCCTGTTATGCTTGCACGAGTCCTTTCGTCTGAAAATTTCTTAATTAGGGTTTACTTTGTAGAGTTTCGAGACTAGAAACGATGAAAGTGCACAAGTCCTTCTTACGCAAAACCTCTAAAATGCATGGAGAGTGCACCACCTCTTGAGGTGACACCATACACTAGTCTTGTTTCACCGAGGCTATAATGATTTCGATAGTTGTATATATAATGTCAATCATCATAGTCATGTTCCTAGTCTCGCTACATACATAGGTGGTCACATTGTGATCTCATAATGTGAGCATGCTAAACTACCATGTGTGCACGAGTCCTTCTGAAATTTTTGAGAACAGTGAAGATGCACAAGTCCTTTTCTCACAAGAACTCACAAGTCCTTTTCTCACAAGAACTCTAAAAAAACAATGAAAGTTCAAGGACAAACTGCGCCACCTCTTGAGCGGACACCATATAATAGTCTTGCTGTATACATTCCATGCCAGACTACATCTAGCAAGATCTGGAAGCTCAAGGCATAAAGCTTGCCCTACCTTTTGAACTTCAAGCAAAAAAGCATAAAGTTTGCACCACCTTTGCAACTGACACTATAACTGTCTTGGAACACCGAGGCCATGATAATCGAAAGTTATATATTATCAAAATCTCACGAGGTATGGAAGTTTTTCCGCACGAAATTACTCTAAAAGAAGATGAAAGGTCAGGGACCGAGATTGCGCCACCTCCCGAGCTGACAGCCGACGCAGAACAATAGTGTAATTACCCACTGGCACCGAAGCTATCTTGATCTTGTGAGCCCCGGTCGGGGATCGGGGTGGCTCCAGGCCGCTGCAGGGCATCGGAATAGAGGCTTGGATACTTGTCGGAGCTGCGGAAGCAGTCGGGATGCGGTTGGCATTCCCAAATTCCCTTATCCGATTTCCATTCCATGACCATCGGAAATCGAGAAGGGAATCGGGATATGTTCGGTCTGTCACTTTTTTGGTGGCATGACAGATCTCACACTTTTGGAGACGTATGTGGAGAAAGGAAGGGGCGGAGTTTGAACCCACTACAAGACCTAGGACAGCTTGAGAATTTCTTGGAATAAATATTTTACTGATATTCGTAACATTTTCAGTGACGAAAAATCATATCCATGTACAAGAAAAACATACATATTCAATCAACACTTGGATTAAAGCAAAACATGTAAGGTGCGTGACAGTTGGAGAGCGCAGCCAAGGCCGGGACGGCGAACTTCAAAGCACAACGGTGGCGGTGATGAGGCTCACGAGGCCCGAGTATCGGCAGGTTTTGAGGCTCAGGAGATCGCTGATGTCCAGATTGAGCTGGATGCCCACAGCAGCCGGGTTGCCCCAAGTGTGAGACTGGCCAGTGCTGGTGGTGATTTTGATGCAGAGCAGCGGGCCTCCGTTTTCGCCCCAAATCGTGACCAACTGAACGACTTTCTCCACGGTTCCCAGCACCGTGCCGAGCACGCCGGCCACCAGTCCCTGGTTCAGCTTCAAGCTCTGCAAGACAGTCACAGGAAACGATGAGGCTGTTATGAAGTTGTCATGGCGGACAGTGAGATGGAGCCTGCTGGGGTGGGTTTGGAAATTGGTACTGACGACGTCGGCCGTGCCGAGGTTGAGGAGGCTGCAGCCGGTACTGGGGTGGAGCGGAGATCCACGAGGGCCGTCAGCAACGAGCCGGCCGACAACAGGCTGAGATCGGCCCAGAGAAGGTCGATGCAGGCAATGCTGAGTTGGGCATTCACGTACACGTTGATCCCTGCCAGGACGGGTTCCACCAGGCCCAGCAGGCCGTCGCCATAGCTCACCTCGCCCGGGTGATGAGTGCCCCAGGTTACTGTCTGGGTACTCGACAGCAGCTTCCGGTAATGGTTCTGTGCAGCATGTTAATTCACGATAGTCAATAGCCTGGAGCAGGAGTCTGTCAAAATTTACCGTACGAGGGAATCGGTCATGTGGACGAACCTGGTTGGATGAAGCTTCAGCCACGTTTGCTACAAACGAGCCGAAAATCTGCAGGAATGTAATGCGAGCCGATTCTGTCAGCAGACTAGACCTTTGCAGCAACCACATGATACAGTGAGTAGTGCCTCACGGAAGTGTAGAACGATGGGTATTGGTCTCACAGCAAGGATGATCAGGAGGGCGGCCGTCTTGGAAGCCATTGTTGCAGAAGTTGTGTTGTGGGACAGGCCTGGAACAGTGGAATGCTTGTATGTAGCAGGAAATGGAACAATTTATAGTGAGGACGGGATAAGGAGCAGCTGTACACGACGATGGACCCAGGACGCACACATTTTTTAGTGTTACAAGGCTGAATGGCCAGTGTTGATATTCCGTCCAAGCGTGAAGGAATGTCAGAAATTGGTTGGTCTACACTGGCTCCGTCCTCTTCGGCGCGTGTGGAAACATCTTGGCTGACTCCTATGGAATGTGGCATTCAGAGCTCCCCATTTTTTAAAGGCATGCTACATGTACCGTTGAGAAGTTCGGCGTTACAGCTCTTGACATCTGTGTCCAAGCTCCTCAAGGTTGTCAGACTTCCCATGTGCAGGGATCGAGACTGCGAAGTTTCGTCTTACGACATTGAAGAATGCGCGTGCTCTGACATGGGTTGGCGTTTGAGCTGTCGTCCGCAGAGTCACAGACCACGTTCTTAGGTATGTACATCCCTGGATCCTCACTTAGATCTGTATGTGTACGTAGCCCTTCGTCAAAGTATCTTTTGTCTTATTTCTATAATTATATTTTACCACTACGTTAGACCCTAGATTCCGACAGACGTACATAGTATTCAATGTAAACTAAGATCTATGGGCAGAGCTAGCAAACGGAACTGTGATGTGTGCAAAGGAGTTTATGGATCCTGAGCTAGCAAACGGAACTGTGATGTGTGCAAACGAGATTATGGATCCTTCCTTCTCTACTCCCCACTGCCCATCCGCAAAAACCCCTGAACGCCGCTAACTGTCTGTAAAGGTACAAGGAGAGATGACCGCAAGAAACCTTTCGTGATCTAACCTACTGAGGGTGGACAAATTAATTTGTCAGGCCACAGCCTTTCCAGCACTGGAGACAGTCGACTCCAGTTCAGCTTGCAGAGAGTTTTCGCTCGAAGCCGACGACAACTCGGAACGGTCAGTACTTGCTTGCTCACTACTTTCTCCTTGCCGAATGCTGCCGCAAGGTTGGTCGTTGCTTGGGAGCAACAGCCCAAAGGGTCTTCCTCACTTCATTTCCCACCATGCGTTGCCCTTCAGTAGCCATGTCATGGGCAGGAGTCAGGGAACCAGCAACTCCTGATGGCATGGCCACTGAAGGTTCAGGCCTGTTGGGGACCTGCATTCGAAGAGGATGAAGAGCGAGCAATAAGATAACTGATAACAGGATAGATGGATGATTCCCCATTCTGATGTGTACACATCCCGAAGAATAGATGTGCACAGGGAACTGCCCCAAATGACTCCAGATGGCAATGAATCAATTGTTGTCCCGTCCACCAAAAAGGACGGCATGCATGTGTGTTGCCACACACTGATGCCAAATAGGTAGAATCCCCCTCCACGGACAGTCTGCATCTAATCAGGATAGATTTGAGCTCCCTTGCGTGGGGGCTCTTGAACATGGCATTGGGCGGCCTGGTGGTGAGTCGAAGGAGTGGATACTGCTGCTTGTGCCTCCCGCATGCTTACTGGCTTCCAAGTTCCTCATCAGCATGGACCTGCAGCTTGATGAGCTATGGTCTTGATACGCCTACTTTGGAAGGGTAGGCCTGGATCCCTCCGGCCCTGATAATAGGCTTAGGTGTTCTACCTTCTTAGGATAGAAGCCGCACTTGTGCCATTTGAGTACAGTCTGTGGTCTTGCGGGCAATTCATTCTTTCAGCAAGGCTGTATGCGAGTCTCTTCGTCCTAACCTTCGGCCTAGGGCAAGAAGTCCTCGCGCCGATTGGAACCTGAGAATGCCGGTTCCTATGTGCTGTTGGGAACACCTATGCCAGAACCTGTATGCGGCATGATGTGGATAGATAGAGGGGGTGAGAAATTCAACAGGTGCTTGGAAGAAGTGAAACGGAAGGTGCACGATTTCATAGGTCTGACATTTTTCCAAAGCTCAGGAGCAAGAATACGAGGTTGAAGGAGTAAGGAGGCCATGTCCCTCCAAACAGCGCTGGTGCTGAGGGCAGTGTGTGAGCAGGGGAGGGGATCTGTCTTGTGTGGACATCCGGAGAAACTGGCTTCGGCGTACGTTCTGCTGAACAGAATGGTGGGCGACTTCTATAGTTACCATGTTTTCCTATGCATGTGCAATGTACATGTTGTTCATGTGGGGATCGGCATTAACCTCAACAGGACGGAGAAAATAGGGGAATAGCCAGGGGATCTCCGTCATGGTGTTTAATGCGCCGTCACACCGACGTGGTGTTCAAGGCTACGTCACATTGTGACAGTGAAGCGGGCGCACGATTGGGAATGCAGGGAGAAGAAGAACATTTTGTACTAGGCGAATGTGTTGTGGGCTTCGGAACACATCCCGTGGTACTGGTCTCCTCTTTTTCACTGTTCCCGATCCAGAAAGTTTTGGCGAGTTTGACTTCGGTCTTTGTGCCGACAAATTCCTGTTGAAAGATTGCTTGTGGTTTGAACCTGTTGGCCGTGGTCCGTTCTTGTCCAAACATGAACTGTCCTGCCCGACAGATAGATGTTACATAGAAGGGTGACCCATATGGTCCACCAGCGCCTCCTCTTACTCATCTATCCTGTGGTTGCAGCTGTATTGCTTTGCACGGGGAGTTTTTTGCTCCTCGTCTGGAGATGGAGGGTGTATTCCAGAAAGCACCAGCAAGATGCAGACTTGATTGCCATGCTGCTTGAGAGGGAAACCGTGACGGTGATGCCCCTTTGGAAACTCCACAGGGCCACCTCCAACTTTTCAGAGTCAGCCCAGATCGGAGTGGGCGGCTTCGGCACGGTCTACACTGGCAAGCTCGCTGATGGCACACAGGTAGCCATCAAGAAGGGCAAGCCTGAAGGCTCCCCTGAGTACAAGCAGCAGTTTCTCAATGAGGTCAGGATTCTGTCCGGAGTGTGGTGAAGCTGCTGGGCTGTTCCTTGGAGAACAAAATTGCTCTTCTTGTCTTCGAGTTTGTCGCCAACGGCACACTGCAGGAACACCTGCAAGGGAAGAGAGAAAGATTTTCTCCGCTGAGTTGGAGGCAACGCCTTCTTATAGCGGTTTAGACATCCGATGCCCTGGCGTATCTCCATTCTTCTGCCGACCCTCCCGTCTTCCATCGAGATGTCAAGTCTTCAAATATTCTCCTCGACGATGACCTCAATGCCAAGGTGGCAGATTTCGGCATCTCCAAGCTGGCTCCGAGGAAGGAAGCCACTCATATTTCCACAGTCGCAATGGGCACCATGGGCTACATCGATCCGGATTACTATGTCAGCTTCCGGCTCACTCCCAAGAGCGATGTCTACAGCTTCGGCATTGTGCTGCTGGAACTCATGTCCGCAAAGCCTGCTGTTGATTTTGAGAGAGGATATGACGAGGCTAGCTTGGCGAACCTGGCTTTTTCTGCTATGGACAGGGGGAACTGGGAAGGACTGATCGACCCTGTGTTGGCGGACACATGTAGTTTAGCCAATGGGAAGGCATCCGTAGACTGTGTGGGCGCTGTGGCTGTCAGGTGCTTGGCCTTCAGATCCCGAAATCGTCCCGATGTGAGGCAGGTCTGGAAGGTGTTGCAAACCGTCTGGCTCCACTGGGAGACAGACGCCTGCTTCCGATTGGATCATGTCCGCCATGATCTGCAGCCGCAGAATGCTTACTGTGATGTCAATTCTTTAGAGGACTGCATCTCTCCGCAACAAAGTTCTAACATTGTAGAAGCCAGTACCATGCAGTCAGTGAAAATGATCGGAATGGTATGCTCAAAATTTCTTTCTCCTCTGCGTGACACAATATGCTTACAACCATCCGCACTGTATGATTAGCCAGAAACGCATCCGACTCATATTTACAATTAAATCCGGCCTAACTGTGGACGGAAAATCTCTCGTCAGTGTCGTGCACTCTCACAGTCTCCACTGGCGTGATGGAGTCAGGTGCTGGATGACCAGATTGGTCATCTGTGCACTGTCTAGGTCTGATAATTTTGTGGATGTGCTCCACCCGTTTCGAGGCCTTCCCTGAGCCTTCGGATAATTGGGCAAAGCCTGCATAGTTGTACTTTGCCAGATTTCTTCCTAGCGTAAGCTGCACGACAGTATGATCCAGAGGCTGGAACGCGCAACAGCTTCCATCTGTAGAAACAGTTGCATCATGTCGCATTGGAAGATGTCGAAGGCCAACACATTTCAGACTGAGGATCTGTTTACCAAACGGATCCTGCGGACCACATTGTCCAGCCTGTTTCTAGATCTGCTAGATTTGTTTGGCTCTTGTTTACTTCTTCGTTTCTCCTCTTCCAGTTGTGGCCTTCATGCACACAAAACAAAGTGTGTTCCTTGCATGATGCTGCTGCAAATCCGAGACACTAGAATGTACAAAGGCATCAAGAAAACCAGGATGAAGCTGTTGACCTCAGAGTCTCAGACAGAGGACCACAAAGATTAAGGGCACAATGCTCCTAGGAATGCTCTTTAAAAGGTTTCCGAAAGATAAAATAGACAGAGGGAAGACCTCCTCAGCTCCAGCTTAGACTTGCCCATCCTCTTCATCACCCTCGCCTAGCTGACTTGGCCTTCCGATCCCTCTCTTCGTCCAGTCCACCTTTCACGGACTTGCAGTCACGTTTAAGCGTGAGCTTAAACGACTCCCCGTACCCGCAGTAGCCAGTCTCCTTGTAGTCTTTGCAAATATCTTGGGTGATCAACCTTCACAGACCATCTGAGAGCCGAAGATCCGAACGGCCTATGAGCACCCCAATAATCCCTCTCAGAACAATTTTGCGGTCCGCACCGACTTCTTGAAGTGTGTAAGCGGCCGTCACCGGTAGACAAAGCTATCAGAACCGGTTACAATTGCACTCAAAGAATCGCTGCTGTCGTCAACCCATAATCGTCTCAGCAAGCTCCGATGCCATCACGCCACTGGGCCTGCTCGTCCAAGCTTTCTGGCTCACGCAGAGCAGCCAGCTGGGCATTTAGCTCCTGGCGAGCAAACGTCTGCCGC
The DNA here is from genome assembly GCA_010909165.1 of Anthoceros angustus. Lineage (NCBI taxonomy): Eukaryota > Viridiplantae > Streptophyta > Anthocerotopsida > Anthocerotales > Anthocerotaceae > Anthoceros > Anthoceros angustus. The sequence continues at coordinate 349,846 of VJWM01000151.1, forward strand.
CAGAGATTCACGCTGCTGGGCTGCACCGGTAGATTTCTTGCTTGGACATGCCTTTCGCCTGACAGGACATGGCTCCAGAGCATCAAAGAACCTTTCATGGTACATACGTGCACCTATCAAACTGGGCTTCCATACATAGGGCTGCATTCATCTTCGTCCACGCTTGAAATGCTTGCTGCTGCAGTAGTCACCTCAGCCAAGGCCAAGGACTGGTACCTGTCAGAGCTGCCCCGCAACCCAGTCATATTGCAAAGGGTGCAAGAGGACCTGGATCAAGTGGTGGGCAGGAAGGATCGTGACCGAGGCGGAGGTGCCCAAGTTCCCAACCTCCATCTGCCAGGCAGTGGTGAAAGAGCTTTCCGGCTGCACCCGCTTCCGCCTTTAATGAACCCGCATGAAAATATCCAGTCATCCCAGGTGGGTGGCTACAACATTCCTGCTGGAACCGACAACGTTGTAGAATGTCTGGCGCATCGTTGGCGCAGCTGTGGTGCGGGACAGCTTCAGTTCTGGAAAACGGATTTGCCCGGAATGAACCTGGCGCTGGCCATGTTGCACTACACACTGGCCAGGCATTTGCAAGCCTTTGATTGGGTACTCCCGGGTGGCCAGGCTCCTCATAATTTGGGCATGAAGGAGAGATTCAGGCTCATCACCGTGTCTCGAGCCACTCCCTTCCTGGCTGTGCCGCAACCGAGCCTCGATCCCAAATCTCTCTCAGTGCTTCTTCTCCTTCTGGTTCCATGCTGTTCCCCAAGTCCTGCATTTCAGATGAAGCTGAACACCAGGTCCCAAGCAGGTCTCTCCAAAATGATCCGAGCCCTGGTCTACATCTGCGGTGTTGCCCAAGCTTCGAAGATATTGAACACGTCGAATGCCATGATGTCAACTTTGCAGGGGCAACAATTGCAGAGTTCTGGAGAAGAGAAGTTTGCTACCCACGATTGCAGCAATCATACAAGTGAGGACCGAGGTACCCAGCCCTACATTTAGCATTTGGATCTGCAGCTGCACAGCATCAAGAGGAGGCGTGCCCCCGAGAATCATCCCTGTCATGACACCAGGCATGGAGACCAGACCCATGGTCTTCAGAGCATCGAGCTGAGGAGCCAAGCCCAGGGCCAGAGCTCTCTTCACGTGGGGCTGGATGGCCTGCTGGGGAGTCGCACCCAAGGCCAGGGCAACCTCAATCTGAAACAGACGGCACCATCTATCACTGAAAACCCTTGGTGAAGGGAACCATGCATACGCGTGCTGCACAGGAGTGTAGTACCACAAACCTGCTTTTCATGGGTAGACACTTCGTGATGGAGGGTGTCCAGAGTCATGCCAACCATGATCATGGCCATCCCGAGGAAATGAGCTACAGCAGGAACGACAAAGCCCACCGAACGAGGGAACACCTGCAGCGCCACCGTGCATGCCACTGGCAACAGCGAACCCAGCGTCAAGGACACCACCCCGACCAGATGGCTTTTCGGAAACTTGGAAGCCCTTTCACCAACAATGTGGCCAGCCACCAGAACCTGCAGAGTCACTCAATGTCATGAAAAGAACTCGAAGACAGAAGTTCACAGCACCTAACAAGGAAGCTGTCCATCCCAAGTGCTCCAACTTCTCACCATTGCAAGCACAGACAGTGCACCCAACACTCTGCGATCTCCATCCAGCATGTACTTCAAAGTAGAGGAAAGAATCAGCAGCTGTGCTGTGCTCCGGGCCACCGCCACCTTGATGTCCTCCTCAAGACCCGTCTTCAACACGGTGGACACCGTGACAGCCAGAGCCACGGGCGCCGCACCAGCCACGAAGGTGCTCCAAGCCGAGGGCGACAGCAGCACCTGCCGCGCATTCCGTATGGCCACAACCTAACCAATTTCCAGGAAGGAAGCAGAGTGTCAATCAAGCCCTTCCCGCCATCCGTCCTCTGAGTCATCAGGACCAGACTCCAACACGAAGAATCGACTGCGCGAGACAGACTCACCACCGCACCCTTCACAGCCGATGTCGCCGATACCAGACGCACGCATGCGCGAATCCGCCTGCTCGAAGGCCTGCCCCGGGCTACCAGAACCTTCCATGTCACGTGGCCGAGCCTGAAAGACGGAGATGGTCTCGTTGCTCCAACTGCAGAGCAGGGCCAGGTTGCCACATCCGCCATAGCCGGCCAGAAACCATCCGATTCGACGAAACGCTCGATTGTCAATCCCTTGCTCGAATGCTGAGAGTTGAGACCTGAGTCGTGGAAAGTAGCACCTGACTGACTACCTAGTCCTACTACTTGTCGAATTTCCACCCCGACGTGCTAAATGCTTGAGATAGAGAACTCCGTGATTAAGCCCCTTGGGCTCGATCAGTACTGGGATGGGGAGCGAGAAGTCACTGTTCCCTTGGGTGGGTTGCTCTTGTTCACTGTTCATAGGGCATGGCACATGACGTATGGCCATTGCACATGATGTATGGAGAAGAAGAAGAAGAATTTTATTTAAGTCCACTATGGATGGATTTTCAGTCATAGGACTTGGTACTTAATAACTTGTACCATGGTGTGCCTAAGCTACTTGCACCAAGGGCATTCATTCCCTTTAAGCACCCCATCTAAGTATCGCTCTAAGCGCAGGATGCTTAATAACGACGTTCTTATAAATGTGTGTCCATTTGGCCTAAGCCATTTGGACACTCATTTATGGGCCATGGAAAGATCGTGCCATATGGCCATGGGAAGAAGCTTTGGCATGGGCATCCACATGACTTATGGGAACCGGAAAAGGCCTTTCTGGGCGAGTTCCCGAATGGTGGGCCCCATTGTTTAGTGCGGGTGTCCACATGGTGTTTAAGGCAAGATAGCCTTTGCACATGTTACTATGTCTAGGTATTCCTAAAGCAACCCGATGTTTTCATTTACGTCTTTTTAGTGCAAATAAAAATCATTATCTCAGAAGTGTTTTCATTTAGGTTGGTTTAGAATACAACCTAATGTTGTCATTTACATATGTTGGTTTAGAATGTAGTGGGTATGAATTGTGATAAAATAAAAAATAAAAATAATATAGTGGGTATTAGTAACGTGGTCTTCTTCATACGTAGTATGTACAACTCAAATTATCTTTCAAATGCCCCCTCAGGGTTAAGTGGGTGACATGAATTTCCTTTCATGTAGCTCAAGTTCATTCTTCTAGTGTCTCGGTGAGGAACGTATCTTTTCCTTTAGAGGATCAATTTCTTTTTTGTTTCCCTCCATACAATTCAAATTCTTTCTTGCTTCTTTCATACACCTCAAATGTTTTCTTGTTTTCCTTCATACTAGTAGAAATCTAAAGAATTTTGACAAGAAATCTCTAATAACTAAAAAGTCCATGTAAGGCAAAGGCCATGTAGGCTAAAGGCCAAGGCCAAGTAAATTACATGATTAGACTAAGAACTAAAGTATATTTAAGTTATTTTTTTTAAGTTAGTTTATGTAGTGCCTATATTATACAATTATACTAAATAGCTTTGAGTGCAAAACTATTGTTTGTGGATCCATGTTGTATGCTATGTATATTCAGTGCTAGGCTAGTGTCTTTGTGAGTGTCACTCCGTACCATGCTTCAATTGTGTTGTATTGGGTTTGTAAGTGTCATGACCCATCTTGCATTTATTGTAACATTGGGGTTTGTAAATATTCCTTACTTAAAGAGCTTCTCATTTTCTAACATCTCGAGAACCCATGAGAGCTTCGAGATCAAAGAATGGGGGAGAGGGCTAAGTGCCCAAACTCGTGTGTATTGATCACCAACACTATGTAATCTAATTCTCTTGTAAGCTTGTTATCCATTGTATGAGCTCTTACAGATATTCCAAGTGTCCTAGCTAAGACCATCAAAGTTTAACCCCTCTTTTTGCCTCCTCTTCAATAAAAAAATTGGTGTGAGAAGAAATTGTGTTACAGTTGTCTTTCGTGGAGAATTCCGCCCTCCATATTATAGAAAAAAAAATTAAAAATTTTTAACCATTATATCAGGTCCCAACCAAGAAGAATCTTTAAAAAAAACTTTATTAGCCTCTCAAGAAATGGATGCCATTACTATGTGCATACTGATCCGATGGTTCATATTTTTTATGCGATGGAAAGGTCTTTTCTTGGATTATGTGACCTATACTTTTTAGGGAAAACTAATATTTTAATTATTATGATTTATATGTTATTTTAGTTTTTGAAAAATAATATGGCATATAGTCTAAGAAAGGGCCTTTTCAAGACACTAAACAATTAGAGCATCGGCTGAGTAACAAGGTAATAATAACTTTTATTTTATGAAGGGTTTGTGAGTTTTTTAAAAGATGTTTTTACATTTTGAAGAGATATATTGATCAAAAGTTTTCAGTTATTTTTTATGACATAGAGGATATAAATTTTCATAAAAGATAACCTCCGGTCATATAAAAATTATACACAATATTAAAGAAACATAATTTCGATTTGAGTGGGTTGAACATAACGGGATTGAACTACTACTATAGAGCATTAATTGCAAGACCACGAGGACGCCTTGGGGAGGGAAGACATATATGAAGAAATGGTACTTGTTGGTTTGCTTCCCATCCACGCTAGTGTACATGGAACTCTGGCACTTCCATAACACCAAGTGAGTGTGGCGCCATAGCATGCGTCATAAGGCGAGTTCCACTTGCCATGCTTTATTCCAAATGATGTGAATGTCCAAGGCTTCCCACACTCGGGCATGACATGCTTCCTGGCCACTCGGCCACAAGCACTAGTGTGTTAGAATCAGTAATGTGATCACTCGAAAATTAAGGCCTAGGTGATTCGTGGTACAGTATGCCAAGGCACAACAAAAGCTTGTTCTTCGCATTGCCTGCATGATCAGGTGTACGCAATGAATAATGCAACTTCCACTGCTGGTGGAAGTTGCATCGCCTAAAACGGGTAGAGTTTGTGGCCCTCAGAACTTTCGTTCAACGGAGAGAGCTGAGTATCCTTCTCAAAGAGCAACCAGGGCGTGTAGAGGAAGAGTTGGCAATTAGAGTTGTATCAGCACAAGCCCGCTTGACCGACGAGGAGGAGAAGTTTGCGGAAGTAGGCCTTCGCACTTGGAAGTGCAGAGAAGAGGTTCACCAGGTCACCGTGGAGCCCTCGCAAGTAGAGGAGGATGAAACAGTAGAGGATGCATCTGAGCATTGTACGTCGATCGATTCATGTCGCCTGAACCCCGACGGCCGACTGCACTCCTTGTATGGTCTCCAAGAGGGGCATTGTAATGAGCTATAACGAGGAGAAGTGAAGCGTTTCTGTGGAGATTTGGAGAGTTCGTTCGTTCACGAAGACGGCTTGGAGTTGGAGCTGGAGCTGGAGGAGTCGCGGGGCACGACGGAGGCGGTGGAGGCGGCGAAGGGATTGCGGACGGGCTGGGGCGCGATGAGTTCGTCGATCCCGCGGCGGACATGGCCGTCGCTGCGGCCGGAGATCTGGCCGAAGGCCTCGACGACCTCGCCGGCCGAGGGCCGCCGGGAAGGGTCTGGGGACAGGCACACCAGCACCAGCTTGAGAGCGAGCATGGCCTCCCGCTCCTGGTCAGGGGTGAGCCGGCCGCCATCCCTAAGCCGGGGGTCGATGGCCTCGTCCAGCTTCTTCTCCCGCGCCAGATATACCAGCCACGACCGCAAACCCTCGGGGAAGTTGAGTTGGAAGAAAGAGCTGGACGGGAGCTTGCCGGTGAAGAGCGCGGCCATGGTGATTCCGAAGCTGTAGATGTCGCTCGGCGGGGAGAACTTGGACGTCTGGTGGTACTCCGGCGCGATGAACCCAACCGTCCCCGCCACGTTGCTGGAAGCATGCGAACGCCCGTCCGGCAAAATCTTGGCCAGCCCGAAGTCCCCGATGTGCGCCTCGAACTTGTCGTCCAGCAGAATGTTCCCCGGCTTGATGTCCCGGTGCACAACCTTGGGGCGACACTGCACGTGCAGGTACTCGAGCCCGGCCGCCGTCCCCTGCGCTATCCTCAGCCGGCACGGCCAGTCCATCACCAGCTCCCCGGCTGCCGCCTTGCTCAGCGCGGACTGCAGGCTCCCGTTCTCCATGAACTCGTACACCAGCAGATGGTCCTCCTGGCTTGCGACATACGCCAGCAACCTTACCAGGTTCCGGTGTCGGATCGCGCCGAGGGAGTCGAGCTCGGACTGGATTTGCCTCTGCTCGGCCCCAAGGCGCGGCCCGCGACGGCGGAGCGGCGACCACATTGGCGACCGCGCGCCGTGCCGGTAGTCCGCGGGCCCGGACTCTGCCCGCTGCACCGCCACCAGCTTGATGGCCACCGGGAGGTCGCCCGGCTGCAGGACCGCCTTGAACACCTGCCCGCTTCCGCCATGGCCGAGCAGCTCCGCGCCCTGCAGGGCATCGGGCTCCTGCAGCGAGGCCAGCATCTTCGGCGAGACTACCTTGTTGAAGGTGATCGGTCCTTGCGTTGCATTCGGCTTCCTCCTCAGGTACAGCAAGAAGCGAAGAAGCGTGGCAACCATAGCCGCAGCTACGGCCCCGGCCAACAGCCCTAGCGCCAGCCCCAGCCCCCATCGCTGCGCGGCCGACCGCTGCTTCCGCCTCGGGAGCGGACCGGGCGGTGCTGCGTCGGTAGCGGGCGCCGGGGCGACTCCGAGTCCGCGGTCCCAGGACCGCGCGCGGGAGGCGAAGGCGGGTCCGCGATCCCAGGACCGGACGTCGGGGGAGACACAGGGGTCGCAGGACCGGGGGCTTCCTGGAGCCGTACGGCGCGGCCATGGCGGGAGCGAGGACGCAGGCGGGCCTTCCATCCGAGATGCACAATCGAGGCCGAGGTCGAGGCCAAGACGTTGACATTAGGAAGGCGGTGGTACCGGCCAGTGGTATCATGAATCCGCGCCGCCGTCGCTGCTTCCAGGCTGTTTCCTTCGAGGTTGATGGAGGCCAGGCGTTTGCAGCTCGCGAGTCCCAAGGGAATTGGGCCTGAGAGGTGGTTGCTCGACAGATCCAGCTCCTCCAGCTCCTTGCCCGCCGATGCTCCAGGCTCCGCAGATCCGAACAATGCGGCCAGGCCGCCGACGAGATTGTTGTTGCCGAGGGCGAGATGTCGGAGCCGGGGGAGGCGCGCCAGGAAGCCGTCCGGGATCGGACCGGAAAAGAAGTTCCCGGAAAGATCGAGGAGGACGAGCTGGTGAGGCTGGCCGAGGGAGTCTCCGAAGAGGGCGTCCAAACCGCCGGCGAGGCGGCTGTTCCGGAGGTTGAGACGTCTCAGTGCAGGGAGGGACGGGAGGAGGCCGGGGGGGAGGGGGCCGGAGAGGGAGGTAGAATCCAGCTCCAGGGACTCCAGCTCCGAGAGTTGGGTGATGGCGGAAGGGACGGGGCCGGTGAGCCCGGGGTGGTGGAGAGAGAGGCTCACCACTCGTCCGTTCCGGCAGCCTACTCCCGCCCAGGAGCAAGGGTTGTCACCTGCCCAATCCCCCAGCACGGGGTCAGAATCCGCCATGGCCGCCTTCACCTCCAGCAGCGCCTGCGCATCTTGCTTGAGCCTGTTACGGCCGTGGAGGAGGGAGTTAGGGTTGAGGTAGAGGTAGCAGAGGGAAATGACGAGGGAGAGCTTGAGCCACTTCCATCCCTCGTCGCCCATCTGGAAGCCCGTCTCCGCTGGCATCCGGGGGCGACAAGGAGGGGCGGGAGGAAAGCCTCGAGGAGAAGAGGAGGGAGCTGGAAGTGTGAAGATGTGAAGCTAATATCTGCCTCCCCCAAAAGAGATCAGCAGGAGGGTAAAGCATCGCTACCTTCGACGCTGCCCTGTTCCCGGAAATAACCCGGTTTCGGACACGAATCCCGCACGCATTGGATGACGGCCCAGCTACCAGACAACCACGGCGACTCAGGTCAGGAGCGGACGAACCTGACATGGGTAGGTCAGCAGTTCCCCGCACTGCGTGCAGAACTACCTTCGAAAAATTGCTTGTTCTTCTTCTTCAAGAATTGTTTTCCGCCTTCTTTGACGGCTGGATCGACACTGCAGGTGTCCCGAAGCACGAGAGGAACGTCCTGTATACGCTAGAGCACTAGACGACACACAGGGACAGGGTGATGAGCAGTAGCCACACAAATCCAGAATGCTAGTGCGAAGGACGCAAGTCCAAGTCAAGACAAGAGGGCACACGACAGGGTATGGAGTATAGAGAGTGGCAAGGGAATCGGAACTTAGAATTGAGATGGGGAACATTCGGCTAGAGTACTGTACGTATTATTTATGTACTCCGAAATGTGGGCTGAACTGATTCTCCCGGAGAGCAAGCCAGTCTCTCGGCATTCAGAGAGGCTGCTGAAAGACACCAGAACTTAAACTCAGCAGTGAACGAGTAGGAATGGACAATTCGGGTGGCTGGTGATGCACGAACCTGAGGAAAGAAAGGGAAAATGTTTGTGGTAGTATAGCTACGAAGGTGTCTTGGGCTGGGTGGAAAACAGAAATCCTTTACCGGGGTCGACGGTGGACTTCTTGGTGGAGACGTAGGAGACGACCACTGTGATGTCGTCCATTTTCCCACCGTAGAACCGGATACCGGCGTCTTGGGCGGCAGCAGAGAAAGGTGTCTGCCTGTTCCTGTCTTGGGCTCGGTCCCTGGCCAAGGCGGCTATTCTCTGAGCTGTCACCTGGGGGTCTGCACCACCTCGAGTAGACTGCATTACGACGCTTGTCAACTCCGTGTCGTAAAGGTTGTCGAAGACACCGTCTGTGCCGGCAACGATCACATCCCCTGCTGCCACAGGTACAGAGAATTCCTGCACACAGTTGTTGGGAGTCAGGCCTGATATTGGGCATGGCTAATGGTAGGACAGACTTCTCCCTCATCTTCTCTAGGGGACCCAAGGGAAAGCAGAGGCAAAAGCAGTGGCAAGGTTATCCACCTCTGCGGCACTGGGCGGGTCACTGCCACCGCTTTCCAGTTGGAAGGGGATGTTGAACTGATGCTGCTGTGGAGGAGACTTGAAGATAGTGCGCCCATTTCTCACCACCACGAAGCCACTGTCTCCCAGATTTGCTGCTTGCAATCCCTGTTACAACAGACAAACAGTGAGGTCAGTTTACAAAGTGTTAATCCCGGGTGTGGAAGCCCAGTGTTGCCATGAGAAGGAGAAGATCTTGAGCAATAACTACCTCGTTTGAGAGTGCAAGAATGCAGGCAGTAGATGATCCCCTGCATTTTGTCCTTGAATGAGCAGTTGCCATGACCCTGGCAGGATCCACATAGCCATGTGGCTCTTGGCCCACTGCAATCGTCGCCTGTTTCATCAGCTCCCTGGCATATTCCCCAGCATCAACACCCACATCCGCCCATCCGCCAACACCATCAGCAACTCCGACCACCGGTGCGTCAGAGCAGATGAAGTATGCATCCTCGCCACCTGTTTTCATCTTCTCAGGATGGGGCAAGCAACAGGCTCCCGAAAATAACCTCAGATTGTTTGTGTCCACCGACGTCCTGCATGAGATACAAGTCCCATTCCCAGTGAACAAAAGAATCGATTCTCCGCTGCACAGAAAAGTTATTTGCATTCCTCCAGGGTTTGACCTCTACCATGACAACGGTTCAGTGCATCACACAGCACCATCTAGTGGGAAACACAGATCAACTGGAGACACTTACGGTTCTTGTGGAGGACTCGAGTCCTGGTTCCCATCGTCGTGATTCCCATCCATTCCCATGCCCGGAGCAGCAGCCAACTCTGCTCCAGAGGTAGCATCTTGAAGACATCTCACAAACGCAAGATCCGCAGCTGGCAGACCTGGTGCTAGGCGAAAAAAATGATAAGCAACAGAAGTGCGCAACACATGCCGAAACGCCGATGCTCCGCCAGTAAACAATCCGTCTCCATATTTCCTATCCCCATGGCTGCTCCCACTCCTGATCCTAAACTCACTGCCCCTGCCCAAGGGCTCCTCCTCTTCTCGAGAGGTGCCACCAGCTTGCAAGGAACAAACCGTCATCCCATCCCCAAATCGAAACCGACAATCCAACTCCAAATCCTCCCTCCCAAACCAGCCATTTCTCCTCCACACACCCTCGTTCCCGACAGCGCACTGAAAAAGGGACACCCCTGGCCCCTTCACCCTACTAACTCCAACGACCCCATCCCTAGCCGCATCCAGGCTCAGCTCGGCATGCACTCTCGGACCCATCCCCGAACCCTTCTCCAACAAATCGCTCCTCCCAGCCTGCTGATAGCCGCAGGCAGGCCACACCGTGCCATGGGCAGACGGTGTGGCAAAAACACGGGCAAAGGCTTCCGAGATGGAGAGAGCCGTCTTACTAACCGACGACACCTCAGGAATAGGTTTAGCTCCCCCGGATGCTGCACTCACACGGAATGGCCACAAAGATGCCAAGAACGCAGCCGGCGTGCCGCCTTCTGCCTGCCACGACAACAACCCACTTCTGTCCGCAAAACCCTTCACCCCAGGGTTGCTTCCCAACTGCTGTCGGACAGCTGCGGCGCCTGCTTTGAGATTCCGGATGCTGTCCAAGGTGGGCATTTCCCGCTTGCTTGCTGACCATCAACGGCCGCACACCACCATGCTGCTGCTCTGGGTGCTTCAACAGCGGAATCCCACACCCAATCAGACGTCCTTGCATCTTGCCTCCACGGCTCCCTTCTTGCTGCAAGAATCCATTTCCTTCAACAATCCGAAAGCAAGGCTCCTCCCAAAATCCCCGCTCCTCCAAGTGTCGCTGCCACAGCCTACGTGTTCACCCTGCCTCACGCAACACTTCAATTTTTTTGGCCTCTGCTACGATTCCACCTGCTGCTTAATACCCACCGTCACCTAAACCAAATCCACACCACATGATCACAAAAACATACCAATCACCACGATCGGGATCGCAATCTCAAGCATCCTCCAAATCCAGGCAGCCAGACCTTTCCCTCTCGTAACAGCCACAAACAACATCCCCTTCAGATACCGGTCTAGCTGTTTACTGTACGTTACTCAAGCACTCACGGCTTTATTTGGATGGCTTTGAGGCTGATCCGCTTGCCGCCTTCCGAGATGCTGAACAGGTATTGGATAAAATACGCAAATATGATAGACGACAGTGTTATAATAGGAGGTATCAAACAAGATAAATAATTATAAAATAATATAAACCATTAAATTGTTAAATATCATATTTATTGACGTGGAGGCTTTATAAATATGCAGAGATGGGAAGTCCCATCTACATTGGGGCGATGGGGGAGAACTCTTCTACAGGGCTCAAGCCAAGGCCGGCGAACATCTACTCTGAAGCTACCTACCGCTCCTAAGATATCATCGTCTGGAAAACGGAAGGGCCTACTAACCACCAGAGCTAAAGATGCTACATTCCCCGTGTTCGAAGCTATCCTAAAAATTGCATTTGTCAACGCCCTTTGCAAATAACTTAGGAGGTGGAGGCAACAAGGAGGCGCATGGTGCTCCTCCAGGAGCATATGGAGGCGGCCCAGGGCAAAGGTCGTGAAGCAAACTAAGTGATACTCATTACCGGAGGAATGCCACCACACAGGAAAGAGGGAGACCTACCCCATTCTTTCGGATGTATTATGCTTCAATACAAGCCTTGATAAACCTCGAGAAGTCCTTGCCCATGTCCCCATGAGTCTCAATAGCAAGAGGAATGAAAGAATGGCTTTCTTGCTTGGGGTTGTACTTGTGAACCTTGGCTGTAGCACATCCCTCCGCCGTCCAACCCGAAGGGTTGATGATGGACGAGGAAAGATAAGGGATCAGGATCTGTGGTGTAGCAGGGTCGTAGAGGTGCAACTAGTCAGTCCTTTTTTGAAATAGGAAAGAGGATCCTTCGAGGTTTGAGAGGGTCTGACATGGAGACCACCCTCCTTTGTATAAAGAGGCTCTCGAAGTCTCTCCAAACAAACGATTCTACGTTGAGCATTTCCGTGTCCTAGCCAAAGGTCTGATCGTGGTTCTAGCCTGCGCGTTGGAAAGGAGGCTTAGATGATAATGTCTTGTGTCACGTTACAGGACTTGATGCGATATCTGTTTCTTTAGAGCTATGTGACTAGCTCCAGTGATTTTGTGAATGCAGGCTGAGGAGGTGATAAGGCTATGGCGAACCCTAAAGGGAAAAGCCCCTACCCATACGACGGATAGTGAAAGCCGTGAGTCTCATGCCAGAGGAACGAGTCGGAGGACTGGGACTTCCAAGGCAGGGACTATCTAGCATCCCACAACCGTAACCCCCAAAGTTGAGTTGTGCAACACCGGCATTTCAAGATAAGAGAAGAGAGGGAGAGGGAGAGGGAGAGGGAGAGAGAGAAGGAGAAGGAGAAGGGAGGAAGAGAAGAGGATGAAGAAGAGCCGAAGCGGGCGTAATGGGCCCGCGACAGAGCGCAGATTGGATCTAAATCAGTGTGGGTATTGACAATACCGTGGTCCCCTTTCGGCCACCGTGGCTGAAAGGAATTCCCCGAGGGAGGAAGTATGCCACGGGAGATTGAATGTTTTGGGGGTGATTGCGTTTAACTGTGAATAGCTAGAACAGCGTCTGTATAGAATGAGGTTTCTTTTGAAACCCCTTTTTGCACACGGACGTGGCCGGACCCCATTTTGCACTCGAAAAAAATCGGCACTATAATCAGCCTTTTTTGTATTTCTTTGCAGACATGTCACCCACAACCTTTTGAATAATTCTTTTGATACACATTATTTGAGATTGTAGATTGCAAGTACGTGGCAAAAACCTAAAGTCCCTCCCATTCCCGTTCGGCTTTTTGTTTCAAACTGGACACAGAATTCGTGCGCAAACTTATGCGCGCACTTACATCTAACAGCCCAACACGCAATCATTGCCGTGTTGGACGATACAAACGCTTAGAGTTTTTAGGGCTTGTTACTGCACGCAAACTTGTTTGTGCACCAACCTTTCATTCATACCAGTCAATCCTAAGACTATACTCTTGCTCTAGGAATTTTACAGGACTTTGTTTCTTAGACATTGGTACAATAATATCTTCATTAACCTGATGCTCTTGATCCGCGTGCAGTGCGACAATGAGAGTGGCATGGTCTGCACTTGGAGCTGGGCCCATGTCAAACGTCTCAAGATTCAAAAGATGCAAAAGGTTCTCACTACTAGTTCAAAGTTTTAACCACTAGAAAAAAGATGAGGGCTAAGTAAAGATAAGAACATATCCACATTAGGGAGGTGCACAAAAAAGGTTGAAAACGTCGAAAGGAACCTTTAAAACAACAAAAATATCAAAAATAATACCAAAAAATTCAAAAAATATCAAAATTTTAGTACACGTCCGCGCACTTGCCTCAAAACGTTGGACTTTTTTGGGATTTTTTTTTGGGGTTTTTTAGATTTTTTTACTCTTTTTTTCTTTGGATGAACCGTCTGGGAATGCACTAGGAGGCATGAATCATATGGGTTCATGCTCCTAGGCCCTTCTTGACCTTGGATGCGCACTTATGCGCGCACTGCCTCCTGCCCTGGCGCGCACTGCCCCTGCACCGTGCGCACACCTAGGCCCCCTTGCCCCCTAGTGCATGCACTTGTTCACCCAGTTGGGCCCCCCTGGCATATATGATGATAACCCAGTACTAGGTCACCGCCAAAAGAGACGGAAACACCATAAAGGATACAAAGGGGATAGGGTATTCTTTGTCGCATTAGGGCATATGATAGATATATGAGAGCGGTCTAGGTGAACCTCCGCCAATGTCTACTACTTGTTATTTTGTTGGGAGTTCCGGCACATCCTCAGACCTCCAAAAGGACATGTTTTCCCATTAGAAGATCATTTTTCACGTTCTTTTTGCACAGTGCGTGCACAAATTTGCGCATAACGTTGTTTAGATGCGCACTTATGCGCGCCTAGGCCCCCCTGGTATACAAAAACATACAAAACCACACAAAATGCAGAAACTATGAACATGATGAAATTATGGAACAATGAGGTCACTGGCCCGTCATCACACCGACAAAATTGCCATGAATCTGAGTACAAGGCGCCAGCGCGGTGTAAGTGACTCGACAGGAAGTGGTGCCGGAGCCGAAAATGCCCAAAACCGATGGATGAACACCTACAAAAACCAACAAAAACCAAACCAACTTCAGTTTCCGGCGAAATAGGGTTGGGATTTTTTCCAAAACCCCTTTTGACAGGAGAAACCCCTTTCTACCCAGACGCTTTATTAGTAGTAAGAACTGATCAGTGACTGATCAGTTCGATCAGCCATGGGATTCGATCCCAAGAGAACGTGTTAGAGCCAACAGTTGACGCTCACTTGGGATCGAATCCCATGGCTACCAACAACATGGGGTAATTGTGTGCACCCTGTAGGTCATCAATGGGCTTGCAAAAGTTGATCTCACACACCTCCAAGCACGCTGCAACAAGCGCTTCACCGTTCAAATTATTGTACAAAGCAAATCTGCCACCCCCAGGATTCTAGCCAGCGAGTGAAGACAAATGGCGGATTGCAGCCAAAGTTGATGAAGATATTTGGCATGAAGTTCATATTACAAAACAAAATTTGATGTCAGCCCAAGACCGAGCCCGCAAGTCAATTAACCAACACCGACGACACATCTCATGCGAGATTGCCAGTTGGTATGGCTCCAAGTCCGACCTCATAGGTATCCATCTTTGGTGTAAGCAAAACACAAATTGGGTTACCGGTTTGCAAGACCCTTCATGGTTTAGAACCTTGATCAAGGTTCTTAGCAAAGTGAGTGAGGTTGCCTACAAGCTCGAGCTCCTGGCAAACTGGAGGATGTACCGGACCTTTCTCGTGAGTATGCTGAAGCTAGTGATCCCACGCCATCCCGATCGAGCTCACCGACCTATCCCTGGCAACCACACCCCGCCATTACCAACTAGGCTGCAACAACCAAGTGCACCAGTGACAGTCCCATCGGCGAAGACAATAGGCTGCCATCCCCAAGTCACCTCTCTATCCCAACCCGACAGAATTTTGGAGGTGCATATCCGCCGGTTGCGGAATCGTTCAATCCGTGATTTCTTAGTGGGATGGAGCCAGGAACCAGATACCTCGATCAGTTGGGAGCCCGAGGAATTTTGCCATCATTTTCCAACATCTCGAAGGCTTGGAGGACCAGACCTCTTATGGTGGGGGAGAATGTTACAATCTGCAAGAGCAACAAGCCCGTGTAGGTAGTGAAGACCAGATGCCAGAGTAATGAGCCCGGCATGCGAACGTGCAACCGGCCGAATACAAAGATGAAGCCGTAAATACCTAATTACCTGGGTCCCATAAATAGTTATAAATATAGGGTAGAATACAAGTAGACTTGTAGAAATACAGTTATGAGAAGTAGGTAGAAAACCAAGACTGTTGCACGAGGGACTCAGCGTGCTTCTTAAATCAGATGCTATGTAAGGGATTGAAACGGAAGCAAAGCCAGCCATTCCTGGACGAAGTATATAAGTGCCTGCTAAAAGGAAAGAATTTGCTCTCCCTGGCAATAGGAAACATGACATCTTGGACTGCGTCATGTGTATCAATGCACGGCCCACCTATTCGACAAAGAGCTAAGTGGATCCCAGAGTCATCGAGAGGAGTAGCATAGCTGCAGGTCGTGAGAGAACAGGCCTGAGGTTGGACCAAGCCCAAGCGGAACCTTATTGTGGTAGAAAAAGAAGCCGGTGCGAATTGGAAGCTAGGATGCAAGGTCGGGCCAAAAGCCAGGAACCCGCTCCCTGTAATGAACAAGAGCGGAGACGAGCTCGAGTCGGTTGAGCAATAGAGAAATCCAAAAGAAGGGTCCTGGCAATCCAGATTAGTCGACTCGAACCTAGATCTCGCTACGCGCCCTCCCTCCTTCTATAGAGACTCCCAATCCCTTGCCTGAAACCGGTGGAGATGCGATGCTACCTCCTTGTGGCCAGAGGAAGCACCTATGGGGCGACGAAGACACCACTATTCAAAAAAGGAAAAAAGTCCAGGCCGCCTCGTCTCGAGGGTCTTGTGTGAGCCGCTCCAAGGGATGCCGATGTGCAACCCGAATGTTGTTATGCAGTCGTCTTGGGAAACGTCAAAAAAGTCGAGGTCCTAGGAGATGCGTCTCGTACAAGGCCAAAAGATGATCAGACTACACCCGCAACCACTTCCAAGACTCTCGTGGAGGCTTGAGGGGAATAGTCTGATGCGGGGTCGAGTGGACAGTAGTAGTGGAAGATGCAAGCCTAACTCGAGCCTCCCAAATAGTCCGATCGAAGTCCTTGTGAACCCTACCCATGTAGTGCCTCACCCCCTGTGATAGGAATCCCATACACGGAGCAAGGAGTATCCTTGACAGACGTGCAAGGAGTGGGCCCCGTAGAGATAAAATAAATAAAGATATAAAGAAAAAATGATATTTATTTTAGTATAATATAAATAAAGATGATAGGAAGATAGATAGAGGTCTTTCTTTCATTTGCTTCTTCTCCTTTAGATAGATATAAATGAATTATAATGACAGATGTAGATAGGAATTAAAAAGACTAAATATAGATAATTTATTTTATTTATGATAAATAAATTAAAGGAGATTAAAAACAAAAAGATTAGAGATAGAGAAAGTGGGTTTTGTTTTTTTATGAACTAAATTATATAAATATCCTTTCACTACGATTAAAATAAATTCAAAATATATTATACGGTAGAAAATACTACAAAAAAACTTAATGATTTTAAATAAAATAGATAAAAAATTAAAGAAAGATTATTTTCTATTTATATATTAAATAAGTAGTGAAAAATATTAAAGAGGAAAAGATTAGAAGTAAAAGAAAGAGGTTAGAAAAGGATTATTTTAATTGTTTTCATGTTGTAACATCAGATGTAAATGAAGATTCAAAGGGATTGTAAAGAATTGGAAAATGTATTATATAGTGCTAAAATAAGAAAACAAAAACAAAAACAACTAGTTCTAGAAGAGAGTGGTAGACATATCAAATATGACTACCAAAAAGAAAAGGAGGAAGGTGCAAAGAGCCTGGCCACATGTCTCCAAGAATTTCGACACTTCCAAACATCCACTTTGATATTTTCATCCGCAAGAACCCATTTTCTATGATTGATCACTCATATTTTGGCAGCCACATTACTTTTTGTTCACTCTCACATCCGCCACTACTCCCTCTCGCACCTCCTACATTCTCTTGCAATTACTCAAAACCCACCATCGCTCCCTCCTACATCGTCCTCTTGTATTCTCCTACAACCTCCCGCATTCTTCGAAATCCTTGTGTCCTTCTACATCGTCTTGCATTTGCCACCGCTCCTCCTACACCTCCAAAATCCTCCTCCCTCACCATTGTAGCAGTCGACAGACCATAACCTAGGTAATGAACAAAACATTTTGCAAAATTTTCTGATCTCATGTCAACGTTTCATCTAATATAGATCATAGTGGAAGGAAGTCAAGGTGGTTAGAATAGAAAAAAAAATTTATTGGTTATAAATTGATAATAATAAAGATGGTATTTGATATTTGATATAAAAGTTGTATCCCTATTTTTTAAACATGTCTAATTTTGGTTTCATCTTTGATAACCCTCTCCTGGGGTGTCATTTATATGAAACTCAGCTCCCATTACAAAGTACTTTCCCGGTCCTACACGTTTGCCTTTCAAAGTTTTGCTTGCAATTTCCTTGGCTTTGATTTTAGTTACTGAACGGTCCACCATAGCCCTTCTAGTGTCTCTTTTATAATAGTCAATATCAAATACATATTTGGGATAAGCTTGAGGAGTGATTGGTGTCTTGAGCGGTGTAGCTGGTGCATGAACACGATAATCTTTAGCATCAGGAAGAGCGTCCAAATACTCAGTAGTAGCTGGTGGACCTGTAATTTCCCATGGTCTTTTCAACCAGCTCAGGAATCCTTTAGTGGTTTTAGATGCTATGTTTTTTAGATATTTTGACATTTTAGGAGTTCTTCTAACTTAGTTGGTGTATTGGTCTCTCACTAATCTTCTTCCATAAAATTAAAATGAATGCTACCTATGGTTTATAATTACATGCAGTAGATATTATTATTATTATTATTATTATTATTATTATTATTATTCAAATTTTACATAGGCAATTCATCAAATAACATAGTTTTAGAAGTTTGCATATCAAATCTATAAATTCCCATATGAAAATATTTATCCTCACTTTTTAATTGACAGTAATATTATTAAAACTAGAGTTACTTAAAATTTATCTTACATAAATATGTTTTTAGACAAATTGATATCTTGGTCCATGTTGCATTGTTGTCACAATTTCAAAAAAGAAGTATACTTCATAAATTCAGTGCAATAGCTCCATAAGTGTTAAAAATAGAATTAGAAGTTTTTCAAAGCTCCACATTGTACATTACCTTGTTTCATTAGTAGAAACTTGTAAACAAAAAATATTTTAATACTTCAGTACATTGTAACTTGGCCGTTGTATTGTTTAGTAGTTTGAAAAACAATGTGTAGCACTAGCCTACAACTTCATCCTCGGATGATAGAGTTTTCTTGCAAATTTGTTCACCCTCTCTACCTATGGCGGTGCTCAAATATGATAAATATAAACATGAGAAGATCTTTTGGGTTGGCAAAGAAAAGAAATTTTGCAATGATAGCGATGACCAGAGATAAAGGACATAGCTCTAAAAAAGGGACAGAAGGAGAATTTAGTTTTAAACTTCCTCATATTACAGATCAATTTTCGATTGAAGCTATACCGTCCACATTTTGTAACAAGACAGGAACATGTGTAGTACCAGATATCAGACCAGGACATAAATTGGAAGATAAACATAAAGTCTTTGTACATGATGATGATAGAGTATTATTAAAGGTGATTAAATATGCACAAGATTCACATTCTTCAAGTGAGAGTGCTGTTGAAAGAAGAAATGGAGGAGATTTTCATCCTCAATGGGTACCTCGAGCTGGACCTCGAAGTAAAATATATTTTGACCCGACTGAAGTGAAAGCTGCTATAGTGACATGTGGAGGTTTATGTCCCGGTTTAAATGATGTAATTAGACAAGTAGTGTTGACCTTAGAAGTTTATGGAGTTACTGAGATCATAGGAATTTCTTATGGATATAGAGGATTCTTTGATGAGAATTTGACAGATATTCCTTTAACAAGGCACATAGTTCAAAACATTCATCTGGTAGGGGGTAGTCTATTAGGTGTTTCTAGAGGTGGAGCCAAAACCTCAGACATTGTAGAAAGTTTGGAAAGACGAGGAATCAATATGTTATTTGTTCTTGGTGGAAATGGAACTCATGCTGGTGCCCAGGCAATACACGTAGAATGCCGTAAACGAAAGCTAAAAATTGTAGTTATAGGAGTACCGAAGACAATAGATAATGACATTTTATTGATGGATAAAACCTTTGGATTTGATACAGCCGTGGAAGAAGCACAACATGCAATAAATGCAGCATATATCGAAGCTCAAAGTGCACATCATGGTATAGGAATTGTTAAATTGATGGGTAGATCTAGTGGTTTTATTGCAATGCATGCATCACTTGCAAGTGGGCAAGTTGACATTTGCTTAATCCCAGAAGTTCCTTTTGTATTGGAGGGTACTAATGGAGTATTGCATCATATTCGACATTTGTTAAATGAAAAAGGATTAGCTGTACTATGTGTTGCAGAAGGGGCGGGTCAAGAGCTATTAAAAAAAAGTGTAGGCACAGATGCTTCAGGAAATCCAATTCTAGGTGATATTGGCATACACATTCAACAACAAGTCAAAAAGTATTTTAAAGAGAGTGGCACACCTTGTGATGTAAAATACATAGACCCCACATACATGATCAGAGCATGTAGGGCTAATGCTTCAGATAGCATCTTATGTGCTATACTTGGTCAAAATGCAGTCCATGGTGCATTTGCTGGTTACAGTGGTATAACAGTTGGTTTGTGCAACAACCATCATGTTTATTTACCAATTCCAGATGTTATTGCATATGATAAACATGTAGATCCTCATAGCCGTATGTGGCATCGTTGTATGACAGCTACAGGACAACCAGAGTTTACTTCTTCCTAGATTTAAGAGGCAACAGTTTAAAAGGCTAGAAAAAACTACTAGGCATATGTAGACAAGTTGACACATTCATACAAGAAGTAGGAATAGATGCATCCCAAGGTTGACCAATAGTTATCATCAAAATCAAAATAACATAAGAAGCCAATAATTTGATTTAAAATAGGCATGATGATGTTCGGCTTCAATTCTCTTCATTTTTTAAGCGAGGAAGAGACGAGCATGTTTCTCGACATGGATATAGAAGTTTGCCGAAGTGGTTAGAACCTTTGTTGCACAAAATGTTGTTGAAGAAAGTAACAACTTCAGCCAGCAAGTGGCTTTCAATTTCCCAATCTACCTAGCCTTACCAGGTTTGTCTTCTTTGCATAAATCCATTCTTTTTGTTTTCACTTGGGTGCTTCTATTTGGTTATACATGTGGTGTCAATGGAGAGCATAGACTATTCTATGGTCCACGTAAATTTTGTTAAAGTAGCAGCATTAAATTCAGGTACCATACTAAGAATGAGGATCATTAAATTCAGGTGCCATACTGAGAATGAGGATCGATATGTCAGGAGAAGGAGACTTAAATACTTCCTATGTTAGGGACACTTATATAAATTGGATGACAAAAAAGTAAGCATCTTGAATTTGTTTCCTTCTTGCTTTTAATTTTATTTATTTATAATGACTTTGGTACTCATGCTCCTTGACTCTTCTCTAGTTTTCAAAAAACTTCATAGTGGGGATTGAGAGCCGGATTGTGAAAACTTTTGCATCTTCACCATAAATGATGTTTCAGGCACACTTGATGTGAGAATTCTACACGTGATTTTAAAGTCCAAAGCTTGGCCTGCAGAATTAATATATAATCATTCTTGAAAACCATCTCTTGTAGAAACTCTAAAATCAGTTATATCTGATTTTACTATTAGGTCCTTCGTTTTTTAGTAAAATTTTATATTAATATATAATCATTCTTCAGATACACCTCTTGTAGGAACTCTAAACTTATCGAGTCACCAGGCTTCTGGCAGCTTGAAACGGCAGTACATAATGGAGTACGTAGGGTTTTTCAGTCGTTATGTACACCTAATTACTTACACGACCTCGTTCCTTAATCAGTAACTCTGAAATCATGACCAGTGCGGCAAGGACAGGCGGGTCTCTAAAGCGCTTCACAGTGTACATACGTCCACCCGCTGGACCCTCTTCTGTCGTGGTGTTGGACCAGGATTTGGTGATCGGTTCTAGAGAGGTTGGAGGAAAAAAGGTCGAGGATGCGGGACTTCGAGTGGCCTACGGAAAAGCATTCGTCAAGAAGGATTATGTTCTCCAACTTAAGCCCCCGACCTGAGATTCATCATTGTTTACTGGAGAAATTGGGGGAAAATGCGATTGCTGCAAATACTCGGCGAAGTGCATCTCATGCGACACCATGGCTGCCAAATCAAGCCTCCCTGCCTCCTTGTAGAAGTCTATTACGCGGCTGTAGGTGACTGAGCTCGGTTCGCAGCCGTTTTGCTTCATTCTCTTGAACATTCTGGTAACAGCTTCAAGCAGACCCATCTTGCCGTAGACAGTGATGATGTTCGTGTAGGTCACCACGTCCAGGTGCAAACCATCCCGTTGCATGTCCATAGACAGTCGGAGAGCCAAGTCGAACTTGCCAGCTGTTCCGTAAGCATATATCATAGCATTGTAAGCAGCTACATTGAGCTTGAACTTGCCATGTCTCAGCTGCTCACATGCTTCCACGGCTTCGTCCTGCTTCCCAGCCAGGGCGAAAATGTTAATAGACCTCACAAGGGCTTCCTGTTCAGCGGGAAACTCCTCTTCATCTTCAGACCCTGAAGAATCATCCATAGGTTCCATCACTAATCCAGCTTTTCTGAGAACGCCCTCTATCATGTCATGAGCTGCATCGCCTATTTCAAATATGGCTTCCTGCATTTGCAGATAAATCTGCGCAGCTGCCTGCAGCCTTCCAGCCCTGGAATACAGGCCCATGACCGAGTAGAATCCTTCCAGGTCTTTCAGAAGGCCTCTATCTTGCATCCGACCTGCAACAACAAGTGCTTGATCCAGCAGGTCTGCATCCTTGTAAAGATTAAGCATGACGGTCATCGTAACCTGATTTGCTAGTCCCATACGTTCCAGCTGACCATATTGCTTCTCTGCCTCGTCCAAAAATCCTGCCTTTCCAAGAATGTCAATCATCAAATTGCACACAAAAACATCTATGTCAAAGCCAAGCTGTTGCATTTCTGAGAAGAGGGCTCTCGCCTCATCCACCATCCCTAACCTGCCCAAGACTTTCAACAAAGAAGTGTAAGCCACAACGTTGGAAGAGAATCCTGCCTTTTTCATAGCCTCATGTGTAACCTTTGCATCTTGCACGGATCCTGCTTCACAGAACGCATTGAGCAGTGCTCCATAGGACACTTCATCTGGTGAAATTCCATCCCTTTGCATCTGCTTAAAGGTTCTAAAAGCCTCTTTAGCTTGACCCGATCTACCATAAAGCCCCAAAACAGCACCATAAGTAGCTTGCTTTGGCTTAAATCCACGACCAAGCATGACATTCAAAATCCGTTCTGCTTCTTGAATAAGGCCTGAGGAAGCACACATCTGTATCACCGAGTTGAAGGTAATCTCATCTGCTGCGACTCCCATCTCCTCCAAACCGTCAAACAGGCAAACAGCCTGCGTGCATCTTCTCTTCAGACCATACGCCTTTATCATGGCATTGAAGACACCCACTTCTGGCATCACTGCCGTCTCTTTGTACGTCCAGAAAACCTTCTCAGCATCCTGCCACAGTCCTTGCTCCCCATAGGCATTGATGATGACAGAAAATGTCTTGGGCGAAAAGGCTTCAGCAGAATGAAAGGCCTGCTGTGCACTCTCTGCATCAGCCAGAAGACCAGCCTTGATGTACATGACCACAATTTTGGCAATCACAGCCTGTCCTAGCACATACTCCGGCTGCTTCATGTGCTCCAGAATATCTTCCGTCTCCTTCACCATACCTGAGTCACAAGTGATGAGAAGGAGCGTTCGGCACGTCACAGCGTCTGGCTCCAAACCACCTGCCTTCATCTTCTCCAGGTACTCCATGGCAGCTCCCACTTCTCCTTCCTTTGCGCAGATGGAAATCAGAATGTTGTAAGTAGCCTCATCTGGCACAGGACCATGTTCCTCCATCCGTTTGTACAGAGCAACCGCTTCATCTCTGCGTCCAGAGCACCCACATATGTAAATCATAGTGTTGAATGTAATGACGTCTGGGGACACACCTGCCTGAATCATGTCAGCAAAGACTCTGGAAGCTCGGATGTAGTGGCCAGCACGACCATACATACCTATCATGGTGTTGTAAGCAGCAGAGTCACGGGCCCTTCCACCCACTCCGTCTGCATCCTCCCCTCGCCCCGGACCCGACCTCATTGTCTCCCCACTACGTCCCACCGACCCACTGAACACCATCTCAGCAGCCTCCAAATCACCAGCCCTTCTATGCAAGTTGATCACCGTGTTAACAGTCACGTCATCAGGCTCCAACCCTCGTCCCTGCATTTCCTCAAACCACAACAAGGCCTCCTCTCTCCTCCCCGCCCTCCCACACGCATCAATCAAAGTAGAAAAACTCACATTCGTCGGCTCCACATTCTCCGTCCCCATCCCCTCCCACAACCTATTCACCTCCCCCCACATCCCAGCTCTCCCAAGAACCTTGAACATGATATTATAAAACACCACACTAGGCCGGTAATTCAGCTGCCTCTTGATCCAGCCAAAAACCTCCACAGCCCTGCGCCAATCCCGCTGCTCATTCAGAACCCTAGACAAGTCCCTGCTACCAAGCCTGCCGGCCCAGGGAGCCAACACCCCCTCCACATCACTTCCAGAGCGCAGAGCTTCAAGCACGGCAGCAACTGCCCCCCCGTACTTCTTCTTTACGTGCCTCCCTGTCTGGCTTTCCCAAGGTCTCCAATCCTTGTGAGCCGCCTCTAGCAGCTGGTCCCCAGAGCTTGCCGCACAGGGCGGCTGAAAGACATTGTGCAATCCCTTCACCAGGCGGCCTGCATCCTGCTGCCCAAAATTCAGTCCCCGTGCAGCAGAAACTGAAAAGATTGTCTCCAAATTTCGAACAGTCACAGCATGTCCTGGCAGCCCAACAGTGAAGACATGCAGCCCCATGGAGGTGGATGGTTGGCAGGAAACCGCTCTGTCCAGAAGCCCGGCCATATGAGGAACAGACTAATCACGATCCGTCACCTTTCTCATTATACAGTTCTGAGGAAATGGAAGGATTTGCAGTAGACTATGCGGTCTACTGGCTTCCAAGACTAGGTCTGTTCGGCCCGTGTGTTGGTTTGTATTGCAAAAGTAAAATAATACAACTCAGTTTTGAGATCAGTTTGGGGTAAGCGCCAGAACAAGGTTCTGGTTGGGCAAGTTATGGGTTCGAACCGCGTTGTCGACGTTAGCATCATATTTCAGTGCATCCTTTTGGGACAAAATGCTGAGCAAGAACTGCATGAACGAATCTGGCTTCCTGGTTTTCTCTTCAAGCTCGAACACATCAGACCAGAAGATGATGATGAAAATTTCTCTTCAAGCTGGCTTCTTGGTTTTCTCTTCATGCTCGAACACATCAGATCAGAAGATGATGAAGAAAATTTCTCTTCAAGCTGGCTTCCTGGTTTTCTCTTCAAGCTCGAAATCATCAGACCAGAAGATGATGAAAACGAGAAGAATGCAGTAGCTGCACAGCTTTAACGCGTTTGTTCAGGGCATGAGGATGCCTGCGGGTGCGGGTGCGGGTGCAAGGATCCTCCGCTAGCGCATATGGAGAGGGACTGGACTAACAGTTCAAGGGGATATCCAGGCTCAGCAGCTCGTGCAGTGGAGCTCGGTCTTGTGTTCAGGCCTATCCCCATGGGCTCAGCTTATGCTTGTGGGGACGATGGGTGCCTGGAGCATTGCCATTCGTTCTTGCACACGGAGACCACAGGTCTACTTGACACCAGAAAAGCAAGTTGGTGGGATCAGATCTCTCTTAGGGACAGCGTTGGCTCGCTGGGTTCACAATGTCTACAAGCCAGCTTGGATAGATGTGCAGGTGGCTACTGTGGATATGAAGATGGGTCGCCGTGCCCCCATATCCAGCTGGAGCTTTCTGGATGATCCTCACCTTGGCAGGCCTGCAGGATATGTAACTGCTGACACCGTCAGCCAATTATGTCAACAAGGCCAGCTCAAGGACGCTGTGGAGGCTCTAGGAGTTCTGGTGCAGGCAGATTGTCGTGTATCCGGGTCCCTCTTTTATACTGTGCTCAAAGAATGTGTAGTTCGTAGGGATCTGGTTCGGAGTCGTCTTGTCCATGCTCTGACTGTGGAGAAGGGGTATGAGTCGGACACTTTCTTGTGCAACCACGTGGTGCGAATGTATGCTTCTCATTCCAGATTGCAAGAAGCGATGGATGTGTTTGCCGTCGTGGCCAAACCAGATGCCTTCATGTGGTCTTCCATAATCTCTGCGCATGTTAGGCACGGACAAGCTAAGGAGGCCATACAGTTGTATCATCAGATGCGAAAGTCAAGTGTGAAACCAGATGGGCACGTGTTTGTGGCAGCCCTACAGGCTTGCGCAGCGGGATCGGACTTGGAGGCCGGGCAGCAGGTGCATGCTGATGTTTTGTCCAGTGGGGTTGAGCACAGTCTATTTGTTTCTAATTGCTTGGTGGACATGTATGCGAAGTGTTGCAACCTGGAAGGTGCTCGAAGGATTTTTGACAGGCTTCGTCTGAAAGATGTGGTGACGTGGAATGCCATGATTTCTGGCTATTCCCAGCAGGGCAAGGGTGAGGAAGCCCTTCATCTATACACTGTTATGCAAGAAGAAGGCATTGCTGCACCCACTCCTGTGACATTTGTGTGCCTCCTGCAGGCATGTGCAAGTTTGGGTTCTTCAGCTTTGGAGAAGGGGAAGCAGCTTCATGCAGAGATTGGAGAACGAGGAGTTTTAGTTGACGTGGTTGTAGGTTGCAGCCTGGTAAACATGTACTCAAAGTGTGGTAGCATAGAGGATGCTCATAGAGTGTTTGACGGACTCAGGAAAAAAGGTGTGGTGACATGGAATGCTATGATAGGAGGATACTCTCAGAAGGGCATGGGTCAAGAATCTCTTCGTCTTTACGCTGCTATGGTGGAGGAGGGCGCGGCCGCCCCTGATTCTGTGACATTTGTGTGCCTCTTGCAGGCATGTGCAAGTGTTGGCAGCTCTGCCTTGGAGAGTGGAAGGCAGCTTCATGCAGTGATTCGAGAGCAAGGACTTCAAACTGATGTGGTCGTAGGTTGCAGCTTGGTGAACATGTATGCAAAGTGTGGGTGCCCACAGGATGCACAGGGAGTGTTTGACAGGCTTGGTCAGAAGAATGTGGTGACGTGGACTGCTTTGATAGCAGGATATGCTCAGCAGGGCATGGGTCAGGAGGCCCTTCATGTTTACAATTGTATGCAAGACGAAGGCTTAGCTCCACCCAATTCTGTGACATTTTTGTGCATCCTGCAGGCATGTGCAAGTGTAGGTGCCCCAGCTTTGGAGAAGGGGAAGCAGCTCCATACACTGATTAGAGAACAAGGACTTGAAGCCGATGGGGTTGTAGGTTGTGGCTTGGTGGACATGTATGCAAAGTGTGGCAGCTTAGAGGATGCTCAAAGCGTGTTTGACGGACTCGTTAAAAAGGATGTGGTGACATGGACCTCGCTGATAACAGGATATTCCCAGCAGGGCAGGGGTCAGGAAGCCCTACGCCTTCACAGTGCTATGCGAGACGAAGGCATCTCCCCGCCCAACTCTGTTACATTTGTATGCCTCCTGAAAGCATGTGCAAACGTGGCTGCTTTGCACTCGGGGAGGCATCTTCATGCTGAGATTAAGGAACAAGGGCTTGAGGCTGACATGTTTGTAGCCATCAGTCTGATAAACATGTACGCAAAGTCTGGTAGCATGGCTGATGCACAGCAAGTGTTCGATTCGTTGCCTAAAAGAGACGTTGTCTCCTGGAATGCACTGATCGCAGGATACACCCATCAGGGAGATAGTGATGTGGCCTTTGAACTTGTTCGCAGAATGCGAAACGATGGCATACAACCGGACGCTGTCACATTCCTTAGTTTACTAACAGTATGCAGTCATGTTGGTTTAGTAAAGGAAGGGCGAGAGAACTTTGAGGCTATGAGCAACCAGTATGGCATTGCTCCCACTGCTAAGCACTACTCGTGCATGGTGGATCTCCTGGGTCGTGCAGGCCATCTTGACGAAGCTCTGGCGATGGCTCACACAATGCCTGTGCAGCCTCACGATGCAGTTTGGCACACTCTACTGGGAGCTTGTAGAAAATGGAGCAATCTGGAGGTGGGTCGCCTTGCGTTTGATGAAGCAGTGAAGCTAGACGAGAACTGTGCTACATCCTATGTTTTGATGGCCAGCATCTATCGTGGTGCCCAGATGTGGGAGGAGGCCCGCGAAATGCATGCAAGGAGAGTAGGGCTTGGGGCATGGAAGCAGCCCGGACAGAGCTGGTGGACAGACATGGTCGGGCTGGTGCACTGTTTCGTGGCTGGGGATATGATGCTTCCCGAGGTTGATGGCGTATATGCAAAGTTGGAAGAGCTGGTGGCCCAAGTGAAGAGAAAATAAAGAGCTACATCTCAGTGGTCTCGCATCTCGCCACAGCTGTCGCCATCAAGCGTTGATCAACGTCCATCACTTGCAATTGCAAGCAAGCCATGAATTTGTTTCTTCCTGGGATAACAGGTGCAACAGCAAGGAAGGGCTCCAGTTAAAAAGTAAAGAGAAGCCGTGATCGCTAAAGTGGTGGTGGGAGGAAGCATGGGGGTCTTCCTGACAGAGGAAGGCGAGGCCGGCAGCAACGGGGATGCAGTACTCGGATTGATCACAATCATATAGCCCGACAATACTCGCCCCGAAGGACCAGACAGTTGGTTTCTGGCAAGAGCCAGCACTCGGAGTAGACACACAGTTTGTTCCAGGCCGCCAGCAGGAATCAGGAAACCCCCAAACATTTAAAACCCAGCCAGAAAGGACAGAAAGGAAACACAAATTGCGGGGCGAAGAGTCCCAACGTTGAAGAGCTCAAACCTCCCTGTCGACACCCCCAGCAATAGCCTGACTAAACTGGGTTACCAAGACAAAAATGCAAGGGCGCATTGGCGAGGAGAGTCATGCACTGCGAAGAGAGTCATGGGCAGAGAATAAATCACGTCATCCTGTAGGGCACGGCAAATTTCGGACAGAGTACATAACTATCCAACCGACCATCTACAGGCGACAGAGGTGGTGAGGAACTTTCTAAGCAGTGACGGCTTCCGAAATTGGAAACTCAAAGGTGACCTCCTTCCCTGTCAGCTTCTTGTACACACCCCCGAACGTCTCCAGCTTGTACTCCGTGGAGTTGCGCTCCTTAGGGTCAAGGTAGACCCGCATGATTCTGGAACCATCAAGCCTGTATCTGATACGCTTCCCCACAATTTCGGTGGGGTAAACCAAATCCTCCAAAATGGCTTCGTGCACAGAAGTGAGCGTACGGCTTCGGGGCCTGGTGGCAGCGCTCCCCTTTTTAGGAGGCCTCAGAATCCTCCTGGTGGCGATGATCACCACATCCTTGCCGGAGAACTTCTTCTCCAGCTCCCGAACAAGCCTAACATGGATCTGCCCAAGACAAAAATGCAGCTCAGCTCAGCAAACAAGCCACCACATCCCCACACCAAAACCCTAGCTGGCCTAGGGCAGCAACAAAGGACGCACCTTTTGGAACCCCTTTCTCAGCCGGTAGGGCACGTGCAACACGATGGCCTTCCTGTTGTTGGCCACATCTACCTCCTTGGCGCTATTGATGAAGAGGTCCTTGAGGTCGGATTTGAGCTCCTGGTTGGTGCTCTCCAGGTCGAACACCGCCTGCGCTACAGACTCTTCGAACACATCTGGCTCAGCGCCCTTCTCCTTCTGAATCTTCCTCCTTCCGGTAAACATGGTTGCACATCAGGTGGCGGCACACGGCCGGGTGTTCGAGACAGCGGCTGTGGGTTGGGAGTAGCCGCGGGAGGGCAACAGCCAAGGGCAGGCGAAAAAGAACAAAATCGGCGTGAACCGAGGACTTCGAGGAACCCTAACAGTCATTTAGCTGAGAGCCGCGTGTTCAACGCAAAGCGAACGCCTATATATATAGGCATCGCTCTATAACACCTAGACTTCTCTCCTTCTTCTCTTCCATATCGTCCATATGTGCTTCTAGGATTGTTTCATCCAAAGATCATCATATATTTCACTAGATATGAACAAATTTTCGGTCTAAACCATAGGATCGATATTCACAGTAATGGCTTTCATTTCTTGAGGAGTTTGTGAGTTCTTTAAAATATTCTTTTGCGTTTCGACTACAAAGAGTACTCAGAAGTTTTCAATTATCTTTTATAATTTGGAGGATATAATTTATCACAAAGGGCAACCTTAAAATGAATTGGGGTTAGACAAAAATTGTGCACAATGTTAAGGAACATGGGTCTAAACACTCAATTTGAGTGGGTTGGACATTCTAGGCTTAGACCCATCCATGGCATTCTAGACTTAGACCCCATCCACGAGTCTCTTCGCGGACGATGTAAGAGATTCCACAAATCAAGACCAGCCCAGTCTCTACTATGGTGTGTTTAAATTACTCACATCTCGTGATGTGACATGCACTTTAAACACATGTATGTAGGTATACGGTCCTCAACATGGTATGGACATACATATATATAAAATCTAGACTTCATATGTATAGTCGACCTTTCCTAATTGGGACCACATGGGAGTGGCTTTAGAGGTCTTTATCAAGAGAAGTGTATGTCACAGTCGTAGCGACCCTGCACCAACCCGTGCAAATCCAGCTATCGAGAACTGGTTCAAAAAAGGCAAGCACTTATAGGTATCCTGGAATTATCCCGGAATAAATGCTGGGTGTAGGCTGGAATCTATACAAATCCTAGGCCAAGAGCTAGTGGCGGAGAGGTATGGTCAAAAACTACGAAGGGAAAAATTGCAAAGAATGCAACGAGAGTGGGCAAAGATGCAAGCTACCTCCTTGATGGGCGCCAGGTCCGAAGGAGGAATCTACACTGCAATTGTGGATTATGCCATGAAGCCAAGCCCTCGACGGCGAGGGTGACCATGAAGCGAGGGAGCTCCCAAATTCAGCGACAGATATGACACCTCTGGAGCAGTGAGAGGGAAAAGATGTCGCCAGAGCGGGGAGGAGTTCGCTTTCTGTAGCCTGACCTATTGCAAGTGTTAGAGGGCCGCACCGCAAGTATCGACGTTCGCATGTTGAGATTTCCGGCATTCTATGAGCCTAGGAAAAGAGGATTCGAATTTGAAGCAAGCATCGGCCGTGCCGAAGCCAACATGGAAGAAAACCAAGGCCGTCTGGGCGCCGGCTGGAGTGGGTATTGCAGGCACTAGGCCAGGCTGAGATGGAATAGGCTACGGCAACGCAGATCCTGCATTCACCCACATCTCAAGATGAAGAGACGACCCAAACCTCAGCAGTTACTACCACATCTGGTTGACCCAACCCTCACCTTTCTAGGATTACCAGCTAGAGCTAGCTGGAAACCCTACAAGAAATCCCCATCCATATTATACTATTTTTTTAAGATCTGGACCCCTAAATGTTACACTTATGTTGCAATTTTGGGTCCATGTTATAGTTTTTCGGCCCCTTGTTACGGCAAAGTTTGGTAACCATACCGCAACATTGTTGAAACCGTGTTGCAATCTTGTTGCTATTATGTTAAGATGTAGTGAGAGGTGGTTTATTTGTCCCCCTCTTAAAATTGCAACAAGATTACAAAATCCAAAGTGTTTTAAAAAAATTCTTGTAACACTTTTCTAGGCTTGGTACCGAACCTCCTCCTCATTTACCTTTGCCCTTCTTACTTAACTATCGTATTTTTCCATCGTAATTATTTTCAATACATCTACGAATGTATCATGGTATGGATAGATTACTGGCTATGTACATAAATAAAGATGGTAGGTTGTAAGCCGCTTAGTTAGAATGGTATGTTGGATGCTACCCTGGGTATGGCATGACATGTGTATGTGCATGTAACTTATGCATGTGATGTGGCATGTGGATGCTGAATGGCATGTAGCATTATGGGAGGACATGGACATAACGATTTGCCCATAGATATTTAGATTAAATCTAGATATTAGGATAAATATAAAAGAGCAAGTAATATCTTTAGAATACATATATAGAAAATAGAAAGGGATATTAAGCATACTATGATCAAGATGAAGATAATAAGCTAGCGAGATATAAGACAACCTAAGGCTATTTACGTAGGAGCTGTGGATCCATTTAAACTTGGATTTGCTCTTGTTTGCCCTGTGATAGATCATCTTTGAGATAATAAGAGACAAACATACTTGTTCCACACCTTGTCTTTCTTCCTTGCATTGTGCTTGTTGTAGCAAAGTATCCTAGGAGAGCTGGGATCACTTTTTCCTACATGTGCAAATCTAGCATAGTTGCTAGGATCGGACTTAGTGATTAGTTGAAAATAATATGCCTTAATATTATGAAATACATTTAGGACTATTTGGTGAGGGCAAGAGCTAGAAGTAAGTATGTTGGAGTCCTTGGGTAAGACCAAGGGTTAGAAGTTCTATTAGAGACCAAGGGGTAGAATGATGGCATGGGGGTGCGTGGACAATTTTAAAAAAATGGAACCAAAGAAATGGCGTAGTGATGAGGTTGGAATGAGAGGTGAGAGTTGCAGTTGCATGTTACAATGATGTGACTATTCTGGTATGGGCAACATAAATAAATTTATAGTTATTAATAGAAGGATGTAATGAAGAGGGCAGGGTGAGAGGAGAGAGAGGGGCTCCACGTTCCAGTCATGTTGTAATTCTAGTGTGGGCAACACAAACAAATAGTTGTAATGAAGAGGACAAGGTGGGAGGAGAAAGAGGCAGCTCCATGTCACATGTGGGAATGATAAAAAAAGGGTTGTGATAGAGGGGGTGTATTTACAAGGGTGAGGTGGAAGGAGAGAGAGACAGTTTCCTGTTACGGTGGTGCTACCTCTTGAGGAAATAAGTCACAAACTTTTAACACCAAGCTTATGGAGCATGTTGCAATTTGGACACGCAGCAAAAACTGGTGGTGCTACCTCTTGAGGAAACAAGTCACAAACTTTTAACACCAAGCATATGGAGCATATTGCAGTTTGGACACTCAGCAAAAATTGCACCAACCACTGTAACATAGACAAGAATTTCCAATAAGGAAATATATATTTTTACATAGACAAGGATTTCTAATAGGGAAATATATAATTTTATATAGACAAGGATTTCTAGTAGGAAAATATATATTTTAAAAAATGATGAAGAATCCAATTAGAACACATCTTGAAATGGGACCTCTATCATATGTCCCTAGTTATGGAGGGTGAACTGTAGTTATATTTCTTTATTGACGAAGGAGAGATGATGGGGCGAGCCCATCTAGCACAAGGAGACCCTTAGGGTCGCGGTAAAAGAAGCAACTATGCTCCTTTTCGAAGGTCACCTATTGTGCCAACAATGTCATATCGAGGAAGATTAAAAGGCCTACATACTATTGAAGTAGAAGAGGATGCATCACTCGTTATGGTTGTCGTTCGAAATGATTGTAGTCTTCGCGAGCATGATAGGCTTTGGCATACGACTCATAAAATATGTTCTCAACTAAGATAGAAGTTTAACACCAACCTTTCGATATTTGTGTGCAATTTAACTGATTATTTAGAATAATTTAATATATATTAAAACTTATATAAAAAATAAAATGGAGTTTTTTTATTTTAGGCTTAGATTAGAAATACACACATGGCTACCACTTATTTATCACTTAGAGAATAGGATATTATTAGATACAAGCATGTGGCACATGATGTGTGTCATAGTACGTCATTCTCTTACTAGAACGCGTGGTCTTTGAACTTGATGGAGCAATCGACATACTTCACTTCCGCTCCAACGGCGCGGCCGCAAATGCCCTCGATATTTTGATAGAGCGTTGTGAGGCACAAGGCGCAGTTCTCCTGGACGAGGCCTAGCTTGCATTTGGCCTCGGCATAGGCGACGGATCCGCTTCCACCAACCTTCAGGGTTTTGTAGTAGCCATTGTTCGCCGGAGCGTTCGTCTCCACTAGTAACAGCAGGTCCTTCACGTTGTTCCACTCACTACTTTCGGGAAGATATTTTTGGACGCTGCATTTCGCGTACTTCAAAGTGGTGTCGGGTCCGACCACCTCCTCCTCCATGGCTGCGGTAAAGAGGTTAGGGCTGAGCAGTAGTAGCACAGCCGCAGCGCCAAACAGGATGGCGATGCGGCTCTCGGCGAGGTTTGCAGACGCCATTCTTGATGACGAGACGAGACGAGACTAGACGAGACCTCTGTGCTCCAGTAGGATCTGCAATTCTCAATGGATGCTGATGGTCAGTGATATCATTTGTGACATGCGGGTACTGAGACACATTCAAAGAAAGAAAGCAGCAGAAATGACGTACGATGGCTTGTGATCGCAGGCGGATGTAAGGTAAGCGACCAATGAAGGACAAGGGATTATATAGCCTCCCGTGGACTTGCCGTGATCTAATCGGACTTCACTTGTTCATAATCAAAACATCGTTGGCAGGCAAGTTTAGTACAAACATCGTTGTCCGTGCCTGTCAGGGTTATTAGTCATTCGTATTACACTGGCATGCTAAACAGCGTGCCCTGCTCGCAAGTTGCGTGAATCCGAGACATAGCAGTCTCGGAAAAATAAGCATTCACAACACAACAGTCGTGGGCGACTATGGCGACCGCACTGGGGATCGAAACCAGAGTTTCTGGTTTCGTAGACCAGCGCCTTATCCATAGGGCCATGCGCCCGGGGAGATAAATCGGTAATAAACTAGTAAAATAGGTCTAATTATAGCCTTCTCTCGCCTGCACATCCACATACATACAGTAATACATGTAACCAAACCAGTTCAGTAGCCTTCTTTTCATCATCATCACGCCGGAAGCTGCGTTAACAGTATTGCTGATGGGACACAAGAAAGCTACACATGTGCTTTGCAATCGTCCTTCCCTGTGCTGAAAATGAACGACCAATTCACGGGTCCTTGTGGGACGAGAAGTGAGGAATTCCACCCGTTTGGTTCTTTTATCCGTTACTTGTACCGTGAAATCTCGAATTTTGTCCTGCACATCAAGATGCGCAGCAGCCATGAAGAAAGTTGTTCACTTGGGGCAGATTTGCTATCTTGCCTTAGACGATTAGCATGAGGTACTGAAGAAAGAAAAGCAATCGGTAGGTAGCTCAAGCAACTAACATTCTTCACCTAGTTAGGTCTCCCCACTTTCCACTTGCACCGGAACAAGGGATGAAAGCTGAGGGAAATGGAACATTCCTGATGCCCATGTCCTTTTGGCTGGGAGGCGAAGGCCAAACTGTCCTAAAGTCCAAAGGACAGCAGACAGTGACCATCTAGCTTCTCGACACTGCTCATGTCGGAAGTCAGGAGAAAGGGAGCTCTTCCCTTGTTGCCGGAGAACTGCAGCTCGCCCTACTGGGCACCAATCAGAACTGTTCCAGAAAAGCTGCCACCCTCAGCTACTAGGTTCTTTAGGCTGCAATTGCAGCACCACGGGGAAAAAGCCGATGAACCTCGACTTCACAGGCACAACAGTATAGCAGAATCAAAACCACCACCAGGCATGCCCCGGGCATGAGCGAACCCGACACGGTGCTAGTTTGGAGGACCATCTTGAATCTGAACAGAGGCGCTGATGAGGTGATGCCATGTCCGGAAGCTTCTCCCACTTTCACCAAGCCTGCAGGAAGGTTGATTGCCAAGTAGCTTGCACATCCAGGATTCACTTCGACGCATGAAGGGGGAAGTAATTCATGACAACACGTGGGCAGGCCCCAAAAGTGCCATAGCTGGTGCAGTGGTTACGGCAACCATCCCCGGACAGTAGAGTGTCTCCAAATCTTGGCATGAACAGACTTTGGGAGCTTCGATAGTGGTAGATGGGTGCTACAGCCTCCCTGACCTCTGGGCAATCAATTGGGATAGCTGGAGGATGGCTAGAGAGTACAAAGAGGAGGGGTTGTACCTCATGATGGTCCGGAAGTTGTCACACACCAAATATGCGACACCAGTGGGGCCATCCGGCGCCACCAGACTCACCATGTCATCCTGAAGCAACTCTGGCTCCCCTTCAGCCTTGGAAATGCTATACTTCCGCTTCCACTCCCTCACAGGCTTCTTCACATTCAGCCCTAACACGGCCTTGTCTATCTTCTTGGGAACCACAACCTTCTGTGCAATAGGAGCCCCTTCCTTCCACCCATGCTGCGAGAGAAAATTAGCCATGGATGCAAAGACATCAGCTCGGGACTCCCAAATATCCTTCCTCCCATCCCCATCATAATCCACAGCGTACTTGAGAAAACTAGCAGGCATGAACTGGCACTGCCCCATAGCCCCGGCCCAAGACCCCACCAGCCTCTTCCCTCCAGGCGGCCCATGCCCCTGATGCATGATAAGCAGAGCATCTATCACCTGCTGCCGAAAATAAGCAGCCCGCCTGGGATCCTTCTCCCCCTTGTACGCCATGGTAACAAGAGCCTGAATCACATCCCAGCTCCCCGGAAACCCACCGTAGCTACTCTCCACCCCCCAGATCGCCGCCAGCACAGGCGCAGGAACACCATAAGTCGAAGCCACCTGCTGCAGCAGCTCCTCGTTCTCCAAAAAAGACGTCACTCCCTTGGCAACCCTGTACTCATTCACCATCCGCCCGAGATACTCCTGCGCTGTGAGCTTCACTTCCGGCTGATTCTCCTTCAAGAAGAGGATCTTCCGCGACACCGTCACCCCGTCCAGCGCCGACTCCAAAATCTTCCTACTCACCCCCAGCTTGGCAGCATCATCCTTCACCCCCTCCAACCAAACTCCAAACGCCTCGTCCTCCTCCACCTCCTGCTCCTTTTGTTGGGCGCCCACAAAAACCGAGACCCGGTTCCGCACGACGCTGCCTGCCACAGGGTCGCCCACCACAAGCATGGAGTAGGCCGGGGGCACGTCCGCAGCCTCCCGGGCCGCCCCGTGCACGAAGAAAGCGGACGAACAGGCCGCGGGGACCGGCATTATGGCCGAGGCAGCATCCCGCCCATCACCCGCCAGAACCGCATTGCGGGAAGCGGAATTCGCGACTCCGGCGAGCGCAGCATCGCTGAGCCGGGCGGAAGCGCGCCCCTTAAGCAGCAGGCAGGACAGGAGGAGGATGGCGACTCCTACTCCTACTCCCACTCCCACTCCCACTCCCGCTGCCGCTCCCGTTGCTGCGCTCTGCTTCACTTTGCTCAAAAGGCCAGACAGCGCTTCCTGCCTGGACCGGGACGGAAACGGGGCCGGGGACGGAGAGGAAGTTGCGCACGCCTGAGGCCTCGGGGCTTTCCAGCAGAAATGCAGCCCGGATGGTCCACCACCCCAGCCGCCAGGGCGGTGCAGGCGCGTGAGACGAAGGCGCGCGCGAGAGATTGCGCGGAAATGCAGTGGCACGGAGGGCTCCCAGCAGCAGCGTGAAGAGAGGAGCGCGAAGCCTGTGCAGGCGGCCATGGCCGCGTGCACACAGTTGCTCCCCGCCATGCATTCAACCATGCAACTGGCTGCCAAGGAAACGCTTACTAAATCATAATAAAACACAACGCAAACAGTGTATGTAAGGTAAAAAGGGTGCTCCAAGCACGCATTACCAACCCGATGTGCAATGCCGCTACGCTACGCTACACCAGCCGTTCGCTACCTAAAATTCTAAAATTTAATTTTAGGATGGACTACCATAGGATAAGATTTGTTTATCAATCAACCTCCGGGAAAAAATATGAGCTATATATATCTCGTATTCTTCATTGGTGACCTAATATCTTATTATTTATAATATATAATATATTTTATCGAATAAAAATATATATTATTTTAATATAGTATAGTTTTGTAAAATAATATGTATAATATTTATTTTATTTTATTTATACATAATAAAGTTCAAATTATTATTTATTTGAGATAACCTTACTCTAAAAACCAGTCCTTATACCAAAACTCATACACTCTTTCCACAAACGGTCCTATCCTCTTTCAATGGCATACTCGTAAATACTGCAACAGAATAAAGAAAGTGTTGATTATAGGAGATTCATAGTCATACTCCTAATATCGCTACCAAGGCTTTAAGTATGTGAACCTTTGGTGTTATAAATAATTTAATTAATACAAATAATTTCTAATTTTATAAATTCAATAACACTGAACTTGTGTTTAGGTAGAACTCCTGTGGGTCATCCATGTCCTCTAGGCTAGCCATAGCGATTTTTGGTCTATGCCATCGTGCACCTATCTGTCACAACAGGTGACCAGCTTGGATCCAGACAGACTCGGGACACGAAGCCGCCACACCGCATAGGAACCCGGCTAGGTATTTAGAAAACGGGTACCCACTCAAACCTCGTTCCGAACGGTACGTCAAGAACCAACGGAATGGGATCCGTAATAATGCGTATATGTATAATTAGGTAAATACGTAAATAGGAAATTAGACGGTGTAGAAACGTGTAAAGAACCTCATAACCGTAGCCACCGTCCGTTACCATAAGGGTTGTTGGCCTGAACGCAGCCAAGCCCTTATGTACCCACAAATCGTGAAAGAAGACAGCCATTCCTAGACTCAGCTTCCAACCTCCCGGAGCCGACCAAGCCCGTGGAGTGTTGCATTTGGTATCAGAGCCCTCGATCCTGTAAGCAGCCAGATCCTGCTGTCGGAATCCTTGTGGTGCGGCCAAACATGAGTGACCACGTCTCACCACGCATGATGGAGAGACGGATCTCTAGCGGCAGCGAAGACAAATTGCTGCTAGAGGGAATCGGCGATAGGGTGCACCAGAGAGGTAGGCAAGCACCCACCTCAGCTAATCATGGAAGGTGCCGGATTGCGAGATCCACAGGGGACGTGCTGCAGAGGAAACCGGCGCAAGTGAGAGCAGCGGTGGCTCAGCAGCGTTAATCCCAAGTAGAGGTGCGCACGATTACGAGAAGCTCGGCGACCGGATGCGCCTGGGCGGCAGAGTACACCACCGAGCCAATCCCACGCCCGGGCGAGGCGCAAGGAAGAAAATCGGCTCCACGCTGGGTGGAGCCGGGTCTTCAACGCCCATGAAATCATCGCAATGGAGACACAACGCATCACACTGCTAGAGGCCCTCCGGTGCGGCTTGAAGAACGCACCAACAGTGGAGGAGGCGGGTCTTTCGCAACGCCCAGGAAATCATCGCAATGGAGACACAAACGCATCACACCTGCTAGAGGCCCTCCGGTGCCAGCTTGAAGAACGCACCGCAAACTTGGAGAGGACTTGCGAGGGCGTGTCCAAGACATTAGTCTCACAGGGACACCGGATGCAAAGCGTGGAGCGAGCCTTTGGATCAGTAGAGACTCGTTGGGAAGAGGCCAAACAAATGCGAGCGATGGAGTGGTGTGCTACAAGCCTTAGAAGCGATCCACCAAGCCCGGCCCCACACCCGGCAGCGAATTTCGACACCTCTTGCCCGGATCCGGCGGTGTTGGCGTCTGGCCGGTCTGCCCGCCAACACACGATACGGTCACCCCTCAGACCCTCGCCAAGCCCGCCCCACGCCGCTGCAATTTCGACACCTCTTGCCCGGATCCGGCGGTGTTGGCGTCTGGCCGGGTCGCCCGCCAACACACGATACGGTCACCCCTACGCAGACCCACAACGCCAATCAACGGAGTATGGAGGCGGCGTCCACGGAACCCACGGGACCAGCCGCGGAGCCGCGAGCTACTGCGGTGGTGGTGGAACTCTTACAGGGAATGCGAAAACAAGGATATCAAGGCCCCGGTCCGACGCCTACAGCTCCTCGGATCACACGGAAGCACAGAAGGGTAGGCATACCAGGAGCAAATCGAGTCGCAGTGCATTTAAGCCATCTTGAGACCATGAGCCGCGCGACAAGGCTGCAGCGGAAGATCATGACAACCACATCCAATGGGAATGAGAAGGATGCCCAGGCAGTACACGATTGGCTAGATAAACTGGACAAGTACCTGAATGCGACAGAAGGACGATCGTGAAAGAAGAGACCCATTCCTAGACTCAGCTTCCAACCTCCCGGAGCCGACCAAGCCCGTGGAGTGTTGCATTTGGCATCGAGCCCTCGATCCGTACAGAAGATCCTGCAGGAATCCTTGCGGCCAAACATGAGTGACCACGTCTCACCACGCATGCTGGAGAGACGGATCTCTAGCGGCAGCGAAGACAAATTGCTGCTAGAGGGAATCGGCGATAGGGTGCACCAGAGAGGTAGGCAAGCACCCACCTCAGCTAATCATGGAAGGCTGACCGGATTGCAGATCCTGGGACCGGTGCCTGCAGAGGAAACCGAGGCGCAAGTGAGGAGACGCCAGAAATTGGCTCAACGGCGTTAATCCCAAGTAGAGGTAGCTGCACGATTACCTGAGAAGCTCAGCGACCCGGATGCGCCCGTCGGAACGGGAGAGTACACCACCGAGCCAATCCCACGCCGGCGAGGCAGGCCAAGGAAGAAAATCGGCTCCACGCACCAACAGGTGGAGGAGCCGGGTCTTTCGCAACGCCCAGGAAATCATCGCAATGGAGACACAAACGCATCACACCTGCTAGAGGCCCTCCGGTGCCAGCTTGAAGAACGCACCGCAAACTTGGAGAGGACTTGCGAGGGCGTGTCCAAGACATTAGTCTCACAGGGACACCGGATGCAAACTGTGGAACAGGCACTGGATCGAGTAGAGACTCGTTGGGAAGAGGGCCAAACACGTCTGGAACGATAGCTGAGTGGTGTGCTACAAGCCTTAGAGCAGTCCCTGCCAAGCCCCGGCCCCACACCAGCGCCAGACAATTTCGACACCTCTTGCCCGGATCCGGCAGTGTTGGCGTCTGGCCGGTCTGGCCCGCCAACACACGATACGGTCACCCCTACGCAGACCCACAACGCCAATCAACGGAGTACGGAGAAGACGACGTCCACGGAACCCACGGGATGACGAGCACGCAGAGGAAATCGCGTACCGGTGGTGGAACTCTTACCTGGGGAATGCGAAAACAAGGATATCAAGGCCCTTGTCTGACGCCTACAGCCTCGACACGAACATCGGAAGCATGGAAGGGTAGGCATACCAGGAGCAAATCGAGTCGCAGTGCATTTAAGCCATCTTGCACGACAAGGAACCGCAGAAGATCATGACAACCACATCCAATGGGAATGAGAAGGATGCCCAGGCAGTACACGATTGGCTAGATAAACTGGACAAGTACCTGAATGCGACAGAGAAGGACGATCAGCAGAAAATCCAATTCTGCGTGATGTCTCTGGAGGGTTATGCCTACAGGTGGTGGAGGCAAAGGGAGAAGCAAGTGGAACTAGGAATGGAGATGCCAATCTACACTTGGCCCTCCTTCCGTCAGACATTCCTCGAACACTTCTTGCCTATTAACCATCAGAGAAAACTCTACAATCAATTCTGGAAAATACAACAACAAGGTACGGTTCAGGAATATTGCCACAAGTTTCTGCAGCTTACCTTGGATATGCCCCGCTTGGACGAAGAACAGAAGATCGAACGATTCATCGATGGGTTGAAGTACGACTTACGTGCCGACGTGAACCAGACTGCTCCCGGCACGCTAGTTGATGCCATGAAGACGGCGATCAACTACGGCTGCAACAAGTACAAGCATCTCAACACCGCTTACCCAAACAAGCCTAGGTGGGGTCAATCAGTGAGTGTAGCAGAGAAGAGACCCGTTTTCAAGATCCTAACAGAAGAGGACAAAAAGAAATATCATGAGAAACATATGTGCTTCACATGCGCCTCTACTGAACACGGATCCAGATGCTGCCCCCATCGAAAGGAGTTCATCATCTGGCTAAAGGAAACAGGTCAGACCACACGTACCCCTCTTGGTTCGGGCTCTAACGTCAAGAGTGGCCATTCGGTGAAGACGGAGGAAGTGGTTTTAGAAACCCGGAAAATGGTTGCGTCTTCAAGCAAATTGTGCCATGGTTGTAGTGGGTTTGCAGGCTGCAACCTGGATCATGTGCCAATCAAGTTGTTAGTAGGTCTCAATGGTGTGGGTACCAGAGTGCTGTTAGACTCGAGCCACCATTATATCTCTCGGCGGCGGCGAGCGGGTTGCATATCAGGAACAGGACACATGTCTACAATTGTCGCGGACATTCAACGGCATGACCTTTGGTGAAGAAACATGTCTTGAGGCAAGAGTTACCTTCCCAGGTGGCTATGCTGAAGTGCTGCAGTTCACTGTGATGCCGACGCTCTGCCATGACCTGATAATCGGCAAACCCTGGCTCGCCAAACACTCCAACAAGTTGGAGATAGATTGGACACGAAACATAGTTAGATTGAGCCTAGAACAGCAACAACATGTAATGAAGGGAGACAAAGATGTCCCCGACAAACACTCCAACAAGTTGGAGATAGATTGGGCACGAAACATAGTTAGGTTGAGCTAGAACAGCAACAACATGTAATGAAGGGAGACAAAGATGTCCCCGACAAACACTTGTTTGCAGTGTCAGCTCTAACTAAAGCCACTGCCCAGGGCAGATTTCTGTATGTGGCGAAGCTCAAGAAAGTCCTGCCCTTAGAGGGCACAGCAGAGTCTAGGGCAGCACAAGCGGAGAAGGATGAAGCAGCCTTACCCCAAGAGATGAAGGACCTGCTTAGTGAGTTCCTGAACATCTTCGAGCCGCCCTCATAAGCACGCGCAATTGACCATGCCATCGAATACGGGTCACAAACCAGTATCCCATACATATAGAGCATCGGCCGAGCGAAGAGATAAAGCGGCAGGTGGATGAATTCTTACAGCGATTCGTCCAGGCCTTGTATCTCCCTTTGGTGCTCCCGTGCTACTAGTTGGAAAACCGGATGGAGGATGGAGGCTGGGCATCGACTACCGAGGCCTGAACAGAGCCACAATTAGGAATGTCTATCAGATGCCATGGATAGATGAAATCCTGGACCTATTACATAGGGCCAAGTACTTTACCAAGGTGGATCTATGCTCTAGCTTCCATCAGATTCGGATCCGGGAAGGTGACGAATACAAAACCGCGTTCCAGACTAGGCATGGACACTTCAAGATCATAGTAATGCCCTTTGGTCTTACCTTTTGCACTGCCACTTTACCTGTCAGAGATATTACGTCCCCTGCTAGGGCATGGCATTGAGGTCTTCCTCGACGACATCCTGATCTACACAGCAACGCCACAACAGCATTGTGAACTCGTGAGGAGAGTATTTAACCTTCTGCGAAAACATAAGCTGCTAGCAAAACGAAGTAAGTGTGTATTCATGAAGGAGGAGTGCGAATACCGGGTCACCTTATCGACCTCGGGAATCAAAGTGGATACTCGCATAAAATCAAAGCAATCTCCGAATGGACACCTAGGACATCTGCACAGTGCGTGGTTTCCTTGGCATGGGGTTCTCTGAGATTTATCAAGGACTTTAGCAAGATCGTTCCCTTGGTGATGCCCTTGGCATGCAAGCAAGGAGCTTGACTAGTGAGATCTTGAACAAGCATTCCTCACTCTTAAACAAGCTCTCAGTTCAGCATCCATCCTGGCAGTTGTGGACCCCAAATCACCTTACACAGTGCACAGCGCCTCCGACTTTGCTATTGGAGCCGTTCTCTCTCGAATGGCAAAGCCATTGCTTATGAATCCGAAGCTACGGTGCCCGGTGCAGCGATACATGATAAGGAGATGCTCGCTAGTACATACATGCAATGAAAACATGGCGACATTATTTATGGCGAAGTTCATATGCCACCGATCATCACTCATTCTGACACTTTTGTCGATTCCTTGAATGCCGACAGCGTCGGTGGTGAATATTTGGCGATTTCAACTTTGAAATCAAATGCGTTCTGAGCCTACCAATGTGGTGGCGGGGCGCCCTCGGTAAAAAAAGCTCTCATGACTACCCACTTGGACACCATACGTCAGGTCAGGGAGTCCCTCCCAATGGACCCTGCATTATGGGCGACATACCAGCAATTATTGACAGATGCTCAGACAAGTGTACCCACTAGCCTCATGCAAGAATACACCATCAAGGATGCGTGTTTGTACAGGAAGGGACGCCTGGTCATACCTCAGCAGCTGCCGGATGTGAGGAGAGCTATTCTCCACGATCTACACGACAGCCCCATCTCTGGACATCTCGGCATAGACAAGACATATGCACGGGTGAAAGAGCATTTCTATTGGGATGGCCTCCGAGCTGATACCATCGATTGGGTCCACTCCTGCACATCTTGCCTGCAAGCAAAAACCGAGAATCAGAAACAACCCGGCTTGTTATTACCCCTGCAGATACCAGCAGGCAGGGTCCAGTCCATTTCAATGGACTTTATCACGCATCTACCCCGAACTCAATCCGGCAAGGATAGTATATGGGTGGTCATGGACCGTTTGTCCAAGACATGTCACCTCATCCGACTCTGACCACGGTTTGACAAAGCGGCCCAATTGTTCATCGAGGGAGATTTTCGTCTACGGAACCCCGAGACGATATTGTGTCCAAGCGACAAGCAGTTCACTTGAGTTTTGGAGGACTTTCACCGAAATGTTGGGTATACAACAAAACCTCTCCTCTTCATGCCACCCTGAGTCAGATGGACAAACGGAAAAACACAATCAGGTCCTAGAAGACATGTTACGACACTTCACTCACGAGAAGCAAGGACAGTGGGAACCGATGTTGCCATTATTGGAATATCGTACAATACCTCTCATCACTTTGCCGCGTTGCTCCTACAAACTTCTCTCGGTGAGTGTCCGCCTCCACCTGGTTTGTGGCCCTCCGCACAAAGACAATGGCAGGGTGCAGCTGAACTGGCGGAAGACATCTTCCACGAGATTCAACAAAGCGTGAAACTCGGCTGCCCAGATCGCTCTGACCGTCGGCTAACAAACATCGGCCGGGACGTCACCTGGCGATGGACAGCTAGTATGGCTCCGAATGAAACCACACCGATACCCATCACTAGTCCAACAGAAGAACAAGCTCTCCTACCGATTCGCCGGCCCATTTCGTATCTCCCGACAAGTGAACCCGATGGCCTTCCAGCTTGAACTACCAGCACATTGGCGGATATGCTGCACTTTCCATGTCTCCATGTTGAAGCCGGTGGTTGAGCATTCGCCTCACCTCAAGCCACCATCCGATTGGATGCAGGTACCTCATGACCCTGCACCCCACCTTTCTGACACCTCTCCTCAGGCCCCGGAGGCGGCTCCCAACCCAATAGCCAGTGAGGTGAGCTTTCGGCACACAGACGGCAGAATATTCTGACACTTGCGAGGAGCTCCGCACCCGTACCATCACCGATTACCTGGTAGGATGGAGCGGCGAACCAGATGACCTCGCATCCTGGGAAACCGCCGAGTGGTGCCAACGCTTCCCTCACCTCCACGCAACCCTCAATGGTCAGGAGGACCAGACCATGCTTAGTGGGGAGAATGTCACAACAGGTGACCAGCTTGGATCCA
Source organism: Anthoceros angustus (assembly GCA_010909165.1). NCBI lineage: Eukaryota > Viridiplantae > Streptophyta > Anthocerotopsida > Anthocerotales > Anthocerotaceae > Anthoceros > Anthoceros angustus. The sequence goes on from VJWM01000151.1 coordinate 394,673, forward strand.
GACAGACTCGGGACACGAAGCCGCCACCGCTGCGAGGAACGGCTAGGTATTGAGCGGGTACCACTCAAACCTCGTTCGAGCAGTGCGTCAAGAACCAGCGGGACGGGATCGGTAATAGCAGCGTATATGTATAATTAGGTAAATACGTAAATAGAAATTGAGCGGTGTAGAAGCGTAAAGAACCTCATAATAGTATGCGGTCAGATTACCACAAGGGTTCTTGGCCTGAACGCAGCCAATCCCTTATGTACCCACAAATCGTGAAAGAAGACAGCCATTCCTAGACTCAGCTTCCAACCTCCCGGAGCCGACCAAGCCCGTGGAGTGTTGCACTATCCATTCATTTAAGGTCACCACCAATACTACTTTCCAGCATCCAAGGAATGTTTGTTTGAAGTTTCTTGTTTGCATTGCATGAATATAATTTCAAGAATATACCTCCCTGCCCAACTTCATCTATATGTTAGGGAAGTGTCGGTTTTCCGAGATGATCAGGCCACGGGCGCTAGGGGAGTTGTTGGCAGAACTCATCAGCCGGCATGGACACTCCAAGGTAATGACTGTGGCATCGAGGCTTTGTGCGAGCCGGCGAGGCGAGCGTGCCACATCGGAGGACCTTTAGGAACGGATAAATTGTCACTAGAGAAGCGGATCCAGGAGTTGGTGGCTACGAAACTGGTGTTTCTGCAGTGCTGGACAAAGCACCCCCCCGAGTTACGATTGCAGCTCATAGACACGGTTGCTGAAGAGTACGCTTCCGTGAAGAACCGAGAGGTCATCAGGACCAAGTTCTCCAACTGTACGCGAGCACGGTGTTACAATCACCTCAACCGAGTGAAGAAAGGAGCAAGAATTCTGCGCACCACGGGGAAAAGAGAGCCGGTCAGGAAATTGAGGCCGGAGTCCATTACACCTGACATCTGGTGGACAGCGGTCGAATGGGGAGTGGAGCAGTACGAGCGTGGAAATGGAGCATGGCCCCATTGCCCTCAGATGGCCGCAGTCGAGGCAAGGATGGAAAAACACGGCACTGCCGGCACAAACCCATTTGGACGCGGTGGGGGGGCGGATTTCTGTCTTCGGTTCGAGGGGATGTATGGAGAGCCCCCAAGTGTGGCAGAAATGATATGGGGAGCAAAGCATGGGGTTGAAAAAATGGAGGCTTACTGGACTGCGCTTGGTGGACGACGAGGTTTGAAAGAAAAAGCCGAACAAGAATGGGACTTTAGGTTTTTGCCACGTACTTGCAATCTACAATCTCAAATAACGTGTATCAAAACAATTATTCAAAGGTTGCGGGTGACATGTCTGCAGAGAAATATCAAAAAGGCTAATTATAGTGCGGATTTTTTCAAGTGCAAAAAAGGGTCCGGCCACGTCCGTGTCCAAAAAGGGGTTTCAGGAGAAACCCCTTTCTACACAGACGCTGTTTGGTATCCGAGTGGGATATCAAAGGCCATATCCAAGTTGGATCTCATGTTGCATAATTAAAACTGGTCCTTCAGGGTGGAAGCCGGTATTCAAGATAGGAACCGAGAGTTGGTTACCTCTATCTCAAGATAGGAACTGAGAGTTGGTTACCTCTATCTCAAGATAGGAACTGAGAGTTGGTTACCTCTATCTCGAGATAGGAACTGAGAGTTGGTTACCTCCATAACCACCATGACTTGTTAAAATCGATCGTTCAAGCGTTTCGAACTACTAAAATTTGTATTTACTGTGTTTGAGTAGAAACGGCAAAAACGTAAAATCGCATTCTTATGCTTCACAGAAAGTGATGCTGCATAGGCCCCGCACGCCCCCCTGCCTGGTGCCCCTCGCACCAGCTTCTTCTTTTTCTACCGCGATGAGGTTTCACTTGGGTCTAGTCCAACCACTAGCGTGTTCTCTTCTAACCTGCTGCTGTGGGGCCTCCATCGAAGACCATGGGGCCCACTTAGCACTTGTCCAATGGGTGGACAACGTATTGCTACACACGACGCCGTTCGAGACGTCATGTTCTCAATGGCCAAGGAGAGCGGTTTCTTTCCTTTCAAGGAGCGGCAATATACTCTGCTCAATGACGTCTTTATCAGAGCTGACCTTTTCTTGACGCGGGGGGACGAGGTCTCGGTTTGTTACTGACCCAACCAGAGATTCTGTCAGTGATCATGTCATCATCAACCCTCCAAGTTGGGTAGCGGAAGGGAGTGCAACTAAGAAAATTTACAAGTGCAGGCCCATGCAGCAAGGTCACATTTTTATCCCTTACTATTGAAATCCATTGGGTAAGGTTTTTTCTCATTTCATCAAGGAGTGCACATGGGCCTACTACAATGACAGGGACGGGATTGGCCTCCTATTTCCAGTTTCGTGGCATATTTCAGGTAACTTTCTATCGTCCTACAAAGGGCGTTGGCCAGCGCCATCTCTAGGACAATGACGAGTGTTGGAGAGGCGACATCGGCGGCACCCGTGGTAAATAGGCCCTTCCCTATGTGGGACGACGACATCTTGGGGCGGTTGGGGATATAGGGTAGATTATTGCGGGGCACGCCCCTTGGCCTGGTGCCCCGTCGTGGGTTGTCCCCTTCTTTCTATAAAATCTCCACATACCCTTTATGGTGATTGCAATTTCTCTTTCTTGAGGTTCCTCACCTGTAACGTCCTACTCCCTACTAACAAGTAACTGATGGATACCTTTATCTGCTTGCAGATAGAGGTATCTGTCAAGGGCTACTTACATTGAATATTGGAACACCTCCGTCCGTCGCGTAGTCCACGGAATGATCTTTTAAGAGGAAATGGAGCTCCGTCCATTAAAAGTAGGGAGCAACCCTACTTTTAACGGACGGAGCTTTGTATATGTCAGAGCGGCCTTCCCGTAACAGCTGACATATGTATTTTTTTAAGCACCCGAGATATATCTCGGGTGCATGTGACCACCGGCTCATCTTCTTCCTTCGTTGTTTGTGGGGGACGGTTCCTTCGCTCTTTGCTGTTTGCGCTGGACAGTGTTCGTGAAGTTGCCCAATCTGTTCCCCATGGATCCGCTGTCCCAATACAACATGTTGGCAACACAACTAGCACTTGTCCCAAGCGCATCTGGGCTACAAGTTTCAGCGATTCCTAGGCTTCGAAACCAGAATGTGGCTGCATGGACAGGAGATAGCACTCATGCTCTCATCTCGGCGTACGAGAAGGTGTATGTCAACCATCTTCACAAAGGGAACCTTGCCTCCCACCACTGGGATGCTATTGCACTCAGGATTTCGTCCTCTTGCATGGGATTTGTGCCAACAGGTCTACAATGTCGCAACAAAATGGACTCCCTCAAGAAGCAATATAAGCAAGAGACAAAAAAGCTTGGCACGGGAGTGCATTCTTCTGAGTGGGCTTCTGAGTGAATCAGCTTGTTTACCTCTACAAGCTTGTATTCTCACTTTTCGATTTTAATAAGAGACTTCTTTCAAAAACAACAAACGCACTTGCTGACTTATTCAATTATTTGTGCAACAAAGTACATCACTCAAGCACATAAATGCAACACTATTGTTCTTGTCTTTGTCTACGCCAATGTTTGACCAAGGCATTGTGTTGAACCAGTGCAATACTCTTCATAGCCTCTTCCTCCGCACTTGTCAAGATAACAGGAACATCATGTGGTAGAGGATACTCGTCCACCCCTGGTTCCGAAGGTTCTAACTCACCAGCCACAATGCAAACGTTGTGCAAAACACAACAAGCAGCCACTGTCTTCGCAGCATATTTCACGTGGACGTTGAGGTTCTTCAATATTCTCCACCTGTTCTTTAATAAGGAGAAAGCATTCTCAATGACAACTCGTCTAGAAGAAAAGGAAGAGTTGAATGCTCTTTGCTCTGCATTCATAGGCATTTTGAAGCCTTTCATAAGAAAAGGTCTCAGAGGATACGTGAGTCACCAATGATGTAAGGAGGTACTAGAACTCCCTCCACTTCAATGATTGGCCCTGCAAATATCCGTCTAGTGATAAGGCGCCATAAGCTACTATTCCGGAGAATACTAGCGTCATTTGAACCTCCCGGACTATTAGCACATATATCAATGAACATCTTCTGGTTGTCACATACGGCTTGCACAACCATGCAATGCATATTGTATCGCTTTGCGGTGATAAGTCTTTGGAGTGTCTTGCTCAATTTGGTTTGGTGGCAAACTTGATAAGGGATCCATCTATAGCACCAACAATATTAGCCAATAGGGTTCGCTGCTCAAATGCTGTTGATATGTCAACCTGGCAACGAACTGATGGAATGGTGATAAATGAAGAATATAGCTTGGCAGGGTCACTTAAGATGGAAACAATGAGCTTAGTATACTCAACAACTGTGGCATCACCAACACCATATTTCGAAGCAATGGTGAGGGAAGGTAGACCCCTGCCAAGCCTATGCAACACCAGAGCAATAGCTTTATCACATGGTATAGACGTTCTTGGTGAGGTTCGTACCAGGAAAGGATGCAGTTGTTGAACGAGAACCATGAAAGTTGGATATGACATTCGGTATTCTCTACGCCAATGCTCATCTCGTCTCTCAGGACCTTCCAAGCGCCAAGCTTGCATGTATAGCTCTTCCTATAACCCTGTAGAAGATGGAGCTTTCTACCAAATACGACTTTCAGGACCTTCCAAGCGCCAAGCTTGCACGTGTAGCTCTTCCTATAACCCTGTAGAAGATGGAGCTTTCCACCAACACGACTTCAGGAAAGCGCCAAGCTTGCACGTGTAGCTCTTCCTATAACCCTGTAGAAGATGGAGCTTTCCACCAAATACGACTTTTTTGCGTGTGCAAAGTCTCCACAAGAGCACCATCTGAAGCTGCCAAAAGTAGTATGAACAATACATGCATCACACTGTCATCGGTTCCCATATAGTGTACATCCTCCAAGTATAAAGAATGTGAATATGACTTTTGGAACATAACTTGAAGCATGAAGTACAACATAGGATCCATAACTAAAAATTAGAACACAGGATCGATAACTGAAAATAATATAATCAATATAATCATATATAAAAAAAAGAAGAACTCAGACACAAGACTCTCAAGTGCAGACGAGAAGAAGGAAAGTCCCAGCGTGAGAAGAAGGGAAGTCGCAGCGTGCGAAGAATGGACTCGTTATATGTAGGAAAAGTATTTAGGGTCCCAGCGCTGGACACTCCTAGCGAGGTCTGCATGAAAAACGAGACGGGGTTCAAGAGTGGAGGAAGAGAAGAGCAAACCGGGCTACTTCGAGCTTGCCCGGGATGGAATAACGGGTCCTTCCTAAGTGAAACCCTAAATACCATTCCTACATATAACGAATCTCCCATTTTTAGCGGGCCCCGCGCACGGTGCGCTACAGCTCCGTCCGGTGCCCGCTATACGCGGGCTGCGGACGGACGGAGGCCTCACGCAATGTGAGTAGGGCCTCAGTTACTAGTTAGTCTGGACTCGACTGTTCTACTTGAAGCGCTCAGTGTCCCATTGCCAGCTGTTGAACTATCTGCCGATCGGTGCTTCACACTGAGCCTCCTGTCACTCAAACATCCATTGTCCGACTTGGAGGTAGAAACATAGACGGCGAATCATGATTCGTGTAAACTTTTGTAAAGTGTGATCAAATCGGCGAGCTATCCACAGGAAGTCAATTACGGAATTCACTGCATCCAGTGCTCAAAAGCTTATCAGTGCCAAAGTAGAGATTCTTGAAGTTAAAAACGCAAGGGCAGTCGCTACCAAAGGTACTCAAGAATTGCACCGTCCCTACAACGATCTTGCATGTATCACATATAACAGAAAGCAGTCCAAGTTAAATCCAAGGAGCAAATCACTGAATGCAGGTCTTTCTGCCTGCTGGAAGTTCTTCGAATACTAGAGCGCTATTATTGACAACAGTTGAAGCAATCAGAACATGAGCGGATCACGTCTTCCGGAAACAGACATCCCTCTAGTCCTCACGTTGAACTCCTCGCACTGAAGCGTAGCGGAAATCGAACCTATTCTGCTCAGAGTTTTGCGTGACCTGAAACTTGGAGCACAGAGCGAGCAAGCAAAAAACCGGATAAACGTGAGGCAATCGAGCACAGATTTGTTCCCCCTCCAGCAAGAGCCACGCACTTAAGCCATTCTAAGCTCATACCGAGCGATCCGGGGATCACTGCAAAAAATTCAAGACTGGAGTCCTAGGACATTGAAGAGAGAACAGGAACAACACCGTTATTGGAGCTGCAATCTCGTCGAGGAAGGTCTGATATTCTTCGCTCATCTTCTGGAGGTTGTAGATCGCTTCGATTGGAAATTCTTCTTTCTTCATCTTCATGTTGTTCTCCAGAGTGCTGTGGATATCCATCACGCGGTCTGCCAACTGCGCTAGAATTCCGTACTCAGACACGATGAGGAACATTCTCTTCTCTCGCTCACGCATTCTCCACAGAGTGCGCAGATAAACGGCAGAAGAAGTAACACCAATGGCGGCTAATACCGTCCAAAGCAGCGCTCCAGGTTCCCGCTTATCATAGAGGATCAGGTTCCAGAACACGTCCATCTTCTCGTGGCTCTCGAAGAACTTCTTTCAAGAAGAGCGTTACAATTTCGGCCTCGTGAAGGACCTCTAAGACGGATGTGCGTTTGCCGGGCGCTGTGGGACGCGTGTGCGATCGTGGACTGAAATTCACTATGTGATGAACGCTTGTGCAAATTATAGGCCCTATAGGTATAGGAAGAGTCTGGAAGGTCTTTCTTTTTCCTATTAAGTATCTAAATTGCTGGGCAGAAAAAGTCGAGCGGCCTCAATTGGACGACAAAGAACCATGCTTGCTTGCTAGTCGACGAATCCCCCAACAAAAAGGGCTCAGACTTTGGGCACAAGCCCGGAAACGAGGTGCTGAAAGGACACTGGATTTTTTAGGGCTATCTATCTTTGGAAATTTCGCGTGGTATATCCATTTTGAGAGTGGCATTTTTATTAGTCTCGACGGACATGTAACGCGTCTTTGCAGGCTTCGTAAATCATCCACGATAGTCCAGAAGAGGGCATCACTTTCAAACAGCTAACTCCTACACCTCTGTACCAGCCCTTCAACCCTTCTTTTCGAAATACATGTACCAGAACTTTTACCATGTTAGGTGGTATCCTTCCAGTTGGGAATCTCCCCACAATCAGCCGTTTCCTGGCGACTTCCAAAGGAAACGTAGCAACGCTGGAGCCAAGGCCTGTACGTGAGCAGGCACCACTGTCAAGGACAACAGTCCAAACTTCAAGGGAAACAGCCCGGCAAAGGGTGAGATAGTGAGTATACCCGCTAAAGCTCCAATAACGAGAGTTTCCCAGGGTGCCAAATGTTTCTTCTCTGCTCGGCTCCTGTATCCTAATGTGAGGCTATCGTACAGAGCATAGTATGATGCACAATAAGGGACCAGACCAACCATGGTTGGAGTAAGCCCCCTGTACATGGCCCGCACTCCTTCCTCACGAATTATCTTCCCAAGAGCGTGCCAAATGCTCTGGTAGGCACCTGTATGTACGGTAAAACGGTCCTGCAGTCGAGGTGAGAAACTCGCTATAAAGCAGTGCAGGGCAAATCACACAAGTGAAGTGAAGGTTTTGTTGGGCAGGTTATGAATCAAGAACTAACCTTGAGCACTTCGAGGGGGTAGCAGGAAAGGGTGCTGACAACCCCGGCCACAGCACCGGCCACTACTGGGGCAGATATCCAGGAAACTGGAACTTCCACACTCTGGCCAAGCAAGCGCATCTGCGGTGGCCCTGTTCGACTCCACTGGTCTTGGGAGCTCTGGAGATGACGCTTCACTGCCTCGTACGTGGAGAGCTCGACGGCTTGGCCGGGAGCAGTCCTAAATGCGTTAATCCCGTTCCCGGCAAATAAGCCCCGCCAGCCCTGCTCTCGTAGTATCTCCTTAAGGCTACCACCGATGCTCTTTGGTCCGACACCGACAATTAGCCGTGTCCTGCAAATTTGTCCATTGAATAAGCGTCCCACACATCTGCTTGCAAGATTTTTTACTTCTTGTCACAAGCTACGCAAGACGATCAATCTCCCTTCATCGAAGCAAAATTTTAGCATGACAGGTCAGGTCTTCCCTCTCCGCTTCCACCCCACCTCTTTCTGTCGTTTCTGGCACAAAAAGAAATAGAAAGCAGCCACACGTCGTTACCTCACAGTTTCCAGGGGAGCAACAAACGTCTTGGACAAAGCTCCTGAAAGCGCTCCACTTGCAAACTCTCGGAATGCTCGGTTCTCTGCTCCAACCTACATAGCATGACAAAATTAGAAGAAGAAAGCCTCGCTCCTGCAGCATATTTCAGATTGCAACAGCGCAACATTCTCGTGACTGAGCGGCAAGCAGTGGAGGCCCTTACTGTCATCACCGACCAGAGCTCATTTGGAAATGGCAGAAACTCAACACTCTGCTCGCTCTCCGTCTTTTTTGCCACCATAACTCTACGACTGGAACACCTCAAGTGCACAATCGCACAGAACAACTCCGGGGCTCATCCAACTGCTCCGGAATTTCCCTGCCGAGTAGCCAGAGCGCCGCCGCCTTGCACCCAATTTCGAGGTTTCCTCTGCGAATCAGTGGAGGCTGGCACACCTTGCTGCCCGTGCACTCACCCGGCTGCAACACCTCTCATATCCGTGCTTCTACTGCCAGGTGTGGCACCGCCGGGGCCCGGACCAGAGCCCCGGGCTCGAGACCTTCCGGAGCCTACTACAGGCTGCCAGAATCGCAGTCCATAGCTTGAGACCCCTCGCCGCCCAGAGCGGCGGCAGAGAGTCTGGCAGCCTGGATTAGCGGCCGCAACGCTACTTAGAATGAGTTCTTTTACTTGAACCAAACCAGACAACTAGACGCGGTTCGAGCTGTGAGTCACCAAACTGTTCTACTCAGCCAAATTTACAAAATCTTTTGCACTCCAAGGTAAACAGCTCCATGAACGACGCAAAACATCACGTACTTGGCATCGCGTCCTTGGTGATGTGCATTTGACAGTCTCGGAACAACATTGCCTTCTGTTTGGGGCACAGGCCTTGTGAGATCACGGCATGTAGCATCATCTCGGGACGAGTTTGAGCAACAAACTGAAGTCATCGAGATCGCTGGAGGAACTAGTTAGCAACACCTTGTCTCACTCAGGATCTGCTGCTAGAGTTTTTATCAAGGTATCAGACAGAGTTCAGCACTCATCACTCTGATCCTGATGCTAAACTGTTCACGGTGAGGTCACTGCCGGGAATTTTCCGTTGTGAAACTACGGAGGATTTCCATCTCATTGAAGCACAGCGCATAAACCCTAAGCCCTAACCAGATTCTTTGAGTGCACAGCTCACCTCTGCAAGAAGCGGTGGGAGGCCCAGGCCAAACTTCGAATTAGGGTGCTCCACAACAGCCTTCACATGCATGTCCTCTTTAGTTCATGGGAAGCTTTGCTAGTATGTGTTGCCTGACATCCTGTCCAAAACTCTCCAGCTCTAAGGTTGAAAGGGCAAGAAATGCAATTCACAACCTGGTCCTGTGTCCGGTATGAGAAACTCTCTACCTCATGGAACTGGTATCTGGGGTTGGCATTATCCGGCCAGTCCATCTCTTATTCTTCCACTTCTTCCGCTGATAGAGAACGAGTTAATCCGCCTTCTTCAGTTTAATCTGACACAGTTCTTGCTGATGGCAGGAAACCAAAGGTAGTATGACGTATCTGGTGCGGATCTTCTTCATAGAACTTACGGCCTTCTGATCTTAGTGTTGCCTTTGGGGTTTGACTTCTGGGCTGCGCTTAAGTGATCCTCAAATGTTGGCAAACACGGTCCGTATGATCTTGACCTACTTACTGCTTAATTCTCAAGAGGAACTTGTCACCATAAGAGGAACTTCATTTCATGGAAGAACTTGGCTTCCTGTGTATAAGCTAATTTCCTCAGCTTTTCTTGTTTGGCCATAACACCATGAGGGGAGGTAACAACTGAAATGTTAAATCTCATTCTCAATGCCACCATAAGAGGAACTTCATTTCATGGAAGAACTTGGCTTCCTGTTATAAGCCAAATTCCTCTGCTTTTCTTGTTCGGCCATGACGCCATGAGGGGAGGTGACGACCTGAAATGTTAAATCTCACATAGTGACCTCGGCATTTGGCATGCCTGCAGATGTAATCACTACAATCTATCTTTCAAACATGATCTACATGACACATCAATTCAAACGATCTTGAAAGCACAGCAATCCACCGTGAGAGATGTTGCAACTCAGTGAAGTACATTGAGCTGGTCCCACCGAGAGAGATGTTGCGACTCAGTGAAGGACATTGAGCTGGTCCCTCCTTCTGCTCTTGCTGATCTTATTGAACTTGAACTTGCAATACTTACGTTGACACACTCTCTTGGCATTATATTGGTTGAACATCCTATTTGAATGAGTGGATATAGATGGATGGAAAGAGAAACTATATACCCATGGTTACTCTTTAAGTGTATACACACATGGTTATCTTAAAGTGGCAGAAGAACTTCTAGTGTACCTGCCTGAAAGAAAAAGATCATCCACAAAGACAACCACAAGAAACTACACCTTCTAATTTTAACCCCTAATAAACAAGGCTTGTGATGTGCAAAACCTGCTGGTATTTTTGAAGGTAAGCTAAATACACTATGGGATTCAAAAAGCTTGTATTGATCAAAGTATGAAAAAATGTCGATGAACAAGAAGATGCAAAGACTTAGGTCTCCCCGTATTCACTAAGTCAGTGCAACAGTACATATATTTTTATGTATTAAACTGTGTATAACTAAGGACATTGTCCTCAATGTTAGATGTCCATTCCAAGCTGGAAAATCGAAATATATGGATTTTGATTGAAACACAATCAGTCAAAGAAATCCTTTTGCCTATGGTTGAGGAAGAACCATGAAGCAAGAGTCCAAGACCCTAGAGTACTTACTGTAAAACTTATTCAAGAATACCAAAAGAGCATAGACTCACAAACACTTAACATCAAATAGTATGTTCGTCAAATGGATAACCATTAGTACGAATTGTCTGACAACTCTAATATGATCCGGTCCCGCAAAGAGAAATCGAAAGGATTACATACGGAGAAAACTATGCAGGCTGTAGATATTTCAAACTGCCTCATCAGGAGTCAGATATGTCTGTACGGAGAAATAATCTTCTTATAGTCTTTTACAAATTTACTCCAGTCCGCTCCGTGAAGTATCTGGCATATAGTCCGAGAACTGTTAAGTCGTACACAGTTGCGTACCATCAAAGACGACGCAAGAACTTGAACTGCATCCACACGCCCGAACTGCAGTACGATCGAGGGCATGATGGATAAATCTATCAACACTTATCAAAGAATCGCACATAGCAAGAACCGCACCATTTGATTGCACAGGATATTCCCATATTGCCGGCTTATGAAGTCCGCAATATCGGTGCCGACGGAGATCCAGCTCGTTACCAGAGTAGGCACTTTCTCCTCGGGTGATACTAACCCTGTGTCTGATACGACAGAAAGAACAGGGTCCAGCTTCCTGTTGATGAGCTTCAATTTGGTTCCCAGATCACGGAGACGGTAGAGATACTCCAGTTCCAGATCGTCATAGTAAGCCCTCTTTCGTTCGCGCTGTATGATGAGCACAGCATTCACCGTAATGGCAGTAGATGCAGCGGCCAGTGCGGCCAATCCGCTCCATTGCGACAGCAAGCGTCGGTCACTGATTCTGAGTTTCCAAGCACATTTCGAGAGCGCAATGCTTCGCAAGAGGGCGTACGTTGCAGGGATGCAGAAAGTAGCTGTAGCGATCACTGCGGTCAGTCTGCTTCCCTCGGAGCCGGCCATGTCGAATGTGCGTCCGTAGCACCTCGGCAGAATTCAGAGAACGTGTCACGGCTTGTGCTTTCGAAGCGGGAACAGGGTAAGGATTAGATCTATTTATGCATATCACTTTATAAACAAGTTGCAGGGCTTTTTTTCTGCAAACATGCTACAGGGCTTCATAAACTTCAGAAAAGAAAGCTGGTAAACGGAGGTTGGACTCCAGAGTTTTTATCGGCTCATTTTCGGTATGTCGAAGCCCTTTTCCATCCTCTGCTCTCTAGAGACCATCCGCTTAAGTTTCTAACTGCAAATTTCGAATGGCAGTGGCCAATGTAGAAATCAAAACATGCGGATATTAATTTACCCGTGGGACATCTGCCTGTCTCATCCCACATCACTCCATCACTCTTATCCTTCTATCACCGCGGGATGGCCAACCAAAAAACTATGGACCAATCCATCCAAGTCTGTCCAGCAGCTCTCCCCTGGCTGCTTCCATACCTTGGTTCTTATTCTCTTCAATTGCATCTCCTGTGCCTGCTCCCACATCTGGGCACCAGTATAGATACTTGACATCAACACATATGCTGCAGCATCTGTCTTGTCTAGCTTCAGGGCTTCCTCAAAAGCATGGCGTCCCACCTCGACGTTGCTCCACTTTCTACAAGCACCCAATAGAGTGTGCCACACTGCAGCATCAGGCTGTACAGGCATTTTCCTTACTAGATCTAGTGCCTCGTCAAGTTCTCCTGCTCGGCCGAGAAGATCAACCATGCAAGTGTAGTGGTCAGCCGTGGGAATGATGCCATATTGTTTGCTCATGTCCTCAAGGTACTGTCGACCCTTGTCCACGAGACCAGTATGACTGCATACTGTTAATATACTAAGGAACGTGATGGCATCTGGCTGAATGCCATCCTCTCTCATTTTTGAAACCAGGTCAAATACCTTCTCACTGTCCCCTTGACGGGTGTACCCTGCAATAAGTGCACTCCATGTGACAGTATCCCTTTCGGGTAATTCCTCAAACACCTGCTGTGCATCAGACATGCTACCGCACTTCCCATACATATTTATCAAACTTCCAGCTACGAGCTCATCACCTTGAAGCCCTTGTTCTTTAAGGTGCACATGGAGCTGCCTTCCTACATGTAAAGATGCCACACTTGCACATGCCTGAAGGAGGCAAACAAACGTTACGGAATTCGGTGCAATAATGCCTTCTTCTCGCATACCCCTGTAAAGACGAAGGGCTTCCTGTCCCATGCCCTTATGGAAATATCCTGCTATCATGGCATTCCACATTCCTGCATCTTTCTGATGATGTCTGTCAAAAACGCCCTGAGCATCCTCTAGGCTGCCACACTTGGAATACATGTCTACCAAACTGTTGGCTATAAACACATCGGATTGAAGGGATTGTTTTCTTATTTGTGCATGAAGCTCCTTCCCCGTCTCCAAAGCCGGGGTGCCCACACTTGCACATGCCTGGAGGAGGGACACAAACGTCACAGAATCGAGTGCACTGATGCCTTCTTCTTGCATAGCTCTATATAGACAAAGGGCTTCTTGGCCCATGCCATGCTGGGAGTATCCTGCTATGATGGCACTCCAGGTGACCTGATTCTTTAGACCAAGCCCGTCAAAGACACTTCGAGCATCCTCTAGGCTGCCACACTTTGCATACATGTTTACCAAACTGCTGGCTACAAACACGTCGGCTTGAAGTCCTTGCTCTCTAATTTGTGCATGAAGGTGCCTCCCTTTCTCAACAGCCGGGGTACCTACACTTGCACATGCCTGCAGAAGGCAGACAAATGTTATAGAATTGGGTGCAGCCACCTTCTGTTCTTCCATAGCTCCGTAAAGACACAGGGCTTCCTGACCCATGCCCTGCTGGGAATATCCTGCTATCATGGCACTCCACATCACAACACTTTTTTGATCAAGTTCATCAAACACAGCCCGAGCATCCTCTAGGCTGCCGCACTTTGCATACATGTTTACCAAACTGCTGGCTACATACTCATCAGCCTGAAGCCCTCGCTCGTTAATTTCCGCATGAAGCTGCCTCCCTTTCTCCACAGCGAGGACACCCACACTTGCACATGCCTGCAGTAGGCACACAAATGTCACAGAATCGGGAACAACCATTTGGTCTTCTTGCATAGCACAATAAAGATGGAGGGCCTCCTGTGCGCGGCCCTGCTGGGAATATCCTGCTATCATGGCACTCCACGTCACTACATCTTTCTGACCAATTCCATCAAAAACTTCCCGAGCGTCCTCAAGACCAGCACACTTTGCGTACATGTTTACCAAACTGCTGGCTACAAGCACATCAACTTGAAGCGATCGTGCTCTTATCTGTGCATGAAGCTGCTTCCCCTTCTCTAGAGCTGGGGTGCCAACACATGCACAAGCTTGCAGGAGGGAAATAAACGTCACAGAATTGGGTGCAACCATGCCCTCTTCTTCCATAGCTGCGTAAACACGAAGGGCTTCCTGCCCCATGCCCTGCTGGGAATATCCTGCTATCATGGCATTCCAAGTGACCACATTTTTCAGTCCAAGCTTGTTAAATACGCTCTGAGCATTCACTAGGCTGCCGCACTTTGCATACATGCTAATTAAACTGCTAGCTATAAATGCATCAACCTGAAGCCCTTGTTCTTTAATTTGTGCATGAAGCTGCTTCCCCTTCTCCAAAGCTGGGTGGCCCACAATTGCACATGCCTGCAACAGGCACACAAATGTGACAGAGTCCAGTCCACAAATGCCTTTTTCTAGCATAGCATTGTGAAGCCAAAGGGCTTGCTGCCCCTTGCCCTGCTGGGAATACCCTGTTATCATGGCACTCCAGGTAACCACATTTTTTTCACCAAGGACATCAAACACTCTTTGAGCATCCTCTAGGCTACCACATTTTGCATACATGTTTACCAAACTGCTTGATACAAAGACATCTGTTTGAAGACCCTGCTCCTTGACTTTTAAATGAAGCTTCTTTCCTGTCTCTAAAGCTCCAGTGCCCACACTTGCACATGCCTGCAGGAGGGACACCAATGTCACAGCATCTGGGGCAACGATTCCTTCTTCCTGCATAGCTGTGTAAAGATGGAGAGCTTCCTGCCCCATGCCCTGCTGGGAGTATCCTGCTATCATAGCACTCCACGTCACCACATTTTTATGACCAAGTTTATCAAACACACCCCGAGCATCCTCAATGCTGCCGCACTTGGCATACATGTTTACGAGGCTCCCACCTACAACTACATCGGCCTGAAGTCCTCGTTCACCAATTTGCGCATGAAGCTGCTTCCCCTTCTCCAAAGCAAGGGTGCCCACACTTGCGCAAGCCTGTAGGAGGCAAACAAACGTCACAGAATTGGGTATCACAATGCCTTCATCTTGCATAGCCTTGTAGAGATCAAGGGCTTCCTGCCCCATGCCCTTCTGAGAATATCCTGCAATCATGGTACTCCATGTCACCACATCTTTTTCGTCGAGCCCATCAAACACCATTTGAGCATCTTCCAAGCTACCACATTTGGCATACATGTCCACTAAGCAATTCCATACAAACAGATTAGGCTCAACGCGACTAGCCAGGAGATCAACATGTACCTGCTGCCCAGATTTCAAGTCTGCTCCCCTTGCACAAGCCTGAAGAGCTGCAACAAACACATGCCCATCTGGCTTCACACTCGAGCTCCGCATCCGATAATATAGTTGCAAGGCTTGCTTCTCTTGTCCGTGTTTCACATGGGCAGATATTATGGCAGACCACGTGAAGGCATCTATTTTGGCAACCTTCGAGAACACATCCATGGCCTCTTCCAGCCGAGCATGAGAAGCATACATTCGCAGAACATGATTGCACAAGAACGTATCCGTCTCAGACCCCTTCTTCACGGTAAGAGCGTGAACACGGCGACCGAGAGGCAGATCCGTCTTACCCACACACTCTTTCAGGAGCATGAGAAAGAGAGATCTGTCAACATAACAGTCAGTCTGCACCAGAACGCCCAGAGCCTCAACGGCCTCACTGAGCTGCCCCTGCTGACATAATTTGCTCACGGTTTCAGCGGTCAAGCCCCTTTCGTAAACTGCAGACCTGCGGAAATCACCATCATCACGCTCGCTCCCGCGAGACGAAAGGGCCGAACGACCCATCTCCACATCAAGAGCAGCCAGCTGCGCATCCACCCAAGGTGGCTTGTAGCATTCCTTTATCCAAAGGACCTGCTGGGACTCTCTGTGACGGAAGTCAGGAGATCGGGAGCTTTTCTTCCGTCGCCTGCTATCCAGCCAAAGTGTGGGGTCCCGAAAAAATAGGAGCCCCTGGCGACGAACCTCCCTGGGAAATCCGCCTTCTGCAGCCGGACTTCCTCCTTGTCGACCTGGCCTTCTTGCCGAGCTGCTGCCATCCTTTGCCAACGGTCTGTTCCTTAGACTCAGATGAGCGGGAGCTTTCCCCAGAATTCCTGCCAACCTCCGCAACGGAACACAGGGCATCAGCGAAACCTGTGGTTTGTGAATTTCAGCGCCTGGAGCAGCATACTTACCTGCTGACAGGAGCACTCAATCGCAAGAATGTCATAAGATCATCTCACCGAAGCCGCTGTAGAACGTCTAGCCCTAAACTCCCGCAGGAATCAGCAGCTTGTGGGGCTCGAACATGAGATGCGTGGAGTCACCCATCTAAGTGCTAACCAACAACCCCGCTTGTTTTGCGTGAACTCGCAACCACGAAGAACCGTGATGAAATCAAATCGAATATTGAACACAGCTGATGCAATGCAATACAAAGCGTTCACGAATCTCGGGTGAACATATGTTTAGCCTCCACTTGCACAGGATTTCTATAGCAAGCCCGCTGGAGCTTGGCCACCTTGGAAGTCATGGTGGTGGAGAAGAGATAAGTCTCATGTTCCAGGACCTCGAACCCAGAGCTTCACATATTGGTTGGCCATATTGAATACGAGGAAGACCGGTGCTCACCGGGGCTGGCAGGGCAAAGCATCATCGGGATCTCCCCATTCCAGAATTTGTTTATCCAAAGGGCCTGCTGGGACGGTCCCGGAATAATTGTCGCCATTGCAGCTCCTGGCGACGACCCTCACCGGAAAATCCGTCTTCTGCAACCGGACTTCCTCTCGGTCGACCTGTTGGTGCTCAATCAAATTCATCATCCAGCCTGTCCAGGGTTTGCCTTCGCCAAATGGCTGCAATCCGCCAACATCGGGCTCTCCGTCAGGATCACACAACTCCATCAACAGCTCATATCGCCACACTGCCACCCAGCAGCCCCGCAAACTCGTCAGGTAATGGATTCTGCAGCTCAGGATGCCGCTGGAGCTCTACAGTTGCGCGATCTCGGGGTGTCATTTCACAAGTCCATGACGTCAAGCACTTCGATGGAAGTTTCGGAGACGCTCACCGTTTCGTCTTTCTCCCTTTCTTCACGATGTTTTCGTTCGTCACAGTCCACAAGCTGCATTTAAACCTTCGTCACAGAACACAGGCTTCTTCTAGACAATGGGAAGGGAAGGAAAGCGAAGAGCGAAGGGAAGGAATGGAATGTTAGCAACTGTCTGTCAGCTGCCCGTTCACTCGGTTGTCGAAGAGCAGAAGTAAAACTCATGACAAGCATGGTGGGCTACACGGCGGCGCTTAAAAATCAGGCGGGCAGGTTCGTCGGAGGGACCGGTGCCGTCCACGGCATGTGCGAAGTACGATGAGGCTGCATCAAATCCGCCTGATGGGTTTTTCTCGCCTGATAGTTGAGCCCACCAGGCCCGTGCAAGGTGAGAACACAAGCAGGGTGTCATACCTTGCCCATGTTCTCCGCTTTGGAGTGTCCTTAACAGTAAGGATTGGGTTAGTCACCAGCCTTTACTTTGCAAATGCGCAGTGTGGGCATTGGAATGCTTCAGCTATCCCGAGTTCCGGTGAGGGATTGGTCGAGAGCACAGAGCCATGGAATTCATAGACGATTCTCCCAAAGTGATAGGACGAGTATACATCCTAGTGCTCTATGATCCCAATGTGAAAATCCTTCTCAATAGAAGGTTGTGCGAGCTGGTGGTCCGACTGTACAACGTAGCAAGTAGGCACTGCCTGCCAGTGTGGAAGAGATGTAAAGCCGCTATTCGGAAGTGCAAGCCAGCGCTTAGGGAGTTCTACAGGCAGCTGATCCTTGGGGAAACCCTGGTTCAAAGCTCCAGTTCCCAACACTTTTGGAAGCTCAGGAAGCGGGGAGATAAAGTGCAGTATCTGCACTCCTGTGACAGGTGACTTGATGGGAATGGGGAATGCCTTGACTGACGGCTGCAGCTACTGCTACAGCTACTTCCTTGAACTGGTGCTGAGCATGACATCTGTTTTCGCTGCAGCGCCTTGCGAGACTGGGAGGACGTGACGATAACTGAAGCCGACTCTGTTACCGTGCGACCGGCTGAGGCATCACGTGCAACTAGTCCAGGAGAAGGACCAGTTATCTGTCAAGCATTCCTGTCTCTGTGCTGGTGGCTGTGATCAGGAGAGTGTTCCTCTGCGATTCCGGGAGGGCAAAGTCATCAGTCTTCCTTGTATCAGTGAGCACTGGTTGAAACTCTCGATTGTGGGAGCACCCCAAGGAGCATTTGTTGTTCAGTCCCTTCTGGACCTATATTGGCACGTGATACAAGTGAACAGGTCACTTTTTGTGAGTGAGAGGCACGAACAGACTAAGTCTTGTCGGGTTGCTCACAGGTGGCAGATTCTATGTTGTGGTGTCATTCTTTCTGAAGTATCTCGGTCTTGTCAGATTGCTCACAGGTGGCAGATTCTATGTTGTGGTGTCATTCTTTCTGACAAATACCATAAGTATCTCGAGGCAGAGCGTGAGAAAGGTCTCGGCTCCTTTGCGCAGTGTCAAGAGGACTGTGAGCTGCTTTTGAAGAAACTTCAGTATGTCGTTCGTCAAGGTATGGAACCTCACTGTCAAGTTCTTCGGCTGGTCATAAATTTTGTGTGTTTGTTGAAGTGTGTTTGTGGACAGGCCCTGGACATGTCGTTGTGTTTCCACTGTTAATGAAACTCTACATGTGCCCGTGCCCAGGTCCAAGAGTAGAACGTAAATCACTCACCGAGGAAGAAGAGCTTCACAATCACAGGCATGACATTGCAACTTTTGTTTTGGAACAGTTGGCCGATCGTTATCAGGTTGCCGACAAGTACAGGATAAATGATGATGGACGCAGCTCTCCATCTCCACAGAAACCATGGAGCAATACAGCATGGCTGCCTCAACATCTCAACATTGATGACAACAAGGTAAAGTACTCCAGCACCCTCGGCTTCGGCTCCTTTGGAGTCGTAAGGGCATGTCAATACCTCGGAGAAAGTTTGGCTGCAAAATCGTTTTCTTATTCTACAAATCTCAGGGATACCTTCCCGAACGAGTTGAAAAGCCTGTACAAGCTTAAGCTCTTCCACATTGTTCAACTGATGGGCTACAGTTACTCTGTTTCCACTGATCAAGAACGACCAACAAGTCAATTGCTGCTTGAACTTATGGATCGTGATCTTCTGAAAAGAAAAAATCCACCAGTTACTGCCATCTGCCACCCGTCTTGCACCATTTCCTCTCCGTGTGGCTGTTGATATATTACTTCAAATCGCTAGAGGACTGAAATACTCTCATGAGAGTGGTGTGATGCATCGAGACCTGAAGGCTAGTAATATTCTGGTTAAGCGGATTATGTCCAACGGCAACTCAGAAAGAAATGATCTGTCTAAGGAGGGCTATCTCTATGTGAAGCTGACAGATTTTGGCTTGGCAACAGAGTACACGGATGACCGTCAGAAGAGTTATGTCGGAACCAGGTACTGGACGGCCCCTGAGGTGCTTGGTGAGCAAGAATACAGTAAACCAGCAGACGTCTACAGCTTTACAGTCACTTGCTGTGAAGTCTTTGGAGGAAAACCAGCTGAGAAGTGGTCGAAGATGTTGGCCAGAGAACATTATCCTGCTCTCATGAAAGGTGAAAGACCCTCATCAAGCCTAAGTAGCATGTGTGAATGTAGGCTCGGAAGAAAGTAGTCGGCCAATTGTACACAGTATCTAGGGGAATGATCCGTCTCAGGCAAACATACGTGGACATCATGCCAGGCAACAGTGCCTCTGCTCTGTCGTCCTCGGCAGCCCACCATGCCTTCGCTGGCGCACCATGTACATACATACGCAGGCGGAATATGGAAAGTGGTGAGCCAAGAATGACGCCACATTGGGCCAACAATGAACTAATGTAGTTTGCATGGTATCAACACATACACTAACCGAGAATCCAACTCGGGCCTGGACATGGAAGCGAATCAATCTTCCACTACACCACTACTGCTCCATTGTTATCACCTTATGACCTGCTTTCCGTCACATACTGTAAAATTTGTGGCCGGTTAGCCACTTTGCAAGTATACTCGGTTTCTTATGTTTTGCAATTTTGGAACTGGGGCTGGAAGCATGAATAGAAGGCCCCTACCCTATCAATTCTAAGCAGCATGCATGGCCGGAAGTACGAGGGCCTCTACCAGGCTGGAACAGTGAAGACTGGACAGAGCACAAGTATCCCACATTGGGCCGTCCACTGACATGGCCAGCTGTGGCAGTATCATCCTACGCCCTCCCCTTCGAGGAAAATGTCACCTTTCCTAACTAAGGAACGGGCCAAACTTCCGTTGTTGATCCGGCAACTCCCTTCTGAAGGCTTTGTTGATCTGGCGGGATGGCGGCTGGAAGCATGCGTCGAAGGTCCCTACCCTATCAATTCTCTAAGCAGCATGCATGGCCGGAAGTACGAAGGTTTTTCATTTAAACGGCAAGTGTTGAGACAGACCTCTGGCCAGCTTCTTGGAGAAAGTGTTCAATCCGCCCGCTCTTCACATATCGCCTGCCTCTGCTCGCCAAAACAAGGCACGCTAAAACAACAGGCACAATGTAAATGTCTACACCGGCCGGAACAGTGAAGAGTGGAGAACGAACAATTACCCCACATTGGGCCAACAATGAACTAATGTAGTTTGCATGGTATCAACACATACACTAACCGAGAATCCAACTCGGGCCTGGACATGGAAGCGAATCAATCTTCCACTACACCACTACTGCTCCATTGTTATCACCTTATGACCTGCTTTCCGTCACATACTGTAAAATTTGTGGCCGGTTAGCCACTTTGCAAGTATACTCGGTTTCTTATGTTTTGCAATTTTGGAACTGGGGCTGGAAGCATGAATAGAAGGCCCCTACCCTATCAATTCTAAGCAGCATGCATGGCCGGAAGTATGAGGGCCTCTACCAGGCTGGAACAGTGAAGACTGGACAGAGCACAAGTATCCCACATTGGGCCGTCCACTGACATGGCCAGCTGTGGCAGTATCATCCTACGCCCTCCCCTTCGAGGAAAATGTCACCTTTCCTAACTAAGGAACGGGCCAAACTTCCGTTGTTGATCCGGCAACTCCCTTCTGAAGGCTTTGTTGATCTGGCGGGATGGCGGCTGGAAGCATGCGTCGAAGGTCCCTACCCTATCAATTCTCTAAGCAGCATGCATGGCCGGAAGTACGAAGGTTTTTCATTTAAACGGCAAGTGTTGAGACAGACCTCTGGCCAGCTTCTTGGAGAAAGTGTTCAATCCGCCCGCTCTTCACATATCGCCTGCCTCTGCTCGCCAAAACAAGGCACGCTAAAACAACAGGCACAATGTAAATGTCTACACCGGCCGGAACAGTGAAGAGTG
Source organism: Anthoceros angustus (assembly GCA_010909165.1). Lineage (NCBI taxonomy): Eukaryota > Viridiplantae > Streptophyta > Anthocerotopsida > Anthocerotales > Anthocerotaceae > Anthoceros > Anthoceros angustus. Next base: position 416,299 of record VJWM01000151.1, read on the forward strand.
GAGAACGAACAATTACCCCACATTGGGCCGCTCAGTTGACGGACCAACCTGTGGGATTATAACCCAGAGCTCTCGTTATGGGACGCTGTCTAGTACGACAGTGTAATGTATGGAAGCTTACTTTATGACAGTAGATAATTTTGGAACGGGGGCCAACAGCATGCGGGCCCTCACCCAATCAACCCTAATCAGCATTCCTTGTATGGTAGTGAGACCCGGCGGAATCGCTTGCATGGCAGTGAGACACGGCTGATGAGGTGCCTCCTCCGTCTTATCTAGCAATAGAGGATGGCCCCGAGGGCCTGTTGTGTTGGCCTGTTCCGGAAGCCTGATCTCACGCTCAACCAGCACAATCCCAGCGCCCCTCTGGCTGTCCAGCAGCTCGTCCACTCGGCTCTCGTCTAAGTCCCGTGCATCAGCCAGAAATTCCCTCGAGGCCACTGCAGAAGTACTGGTTGTCGAATATTCCATGCAGGCAGCCCTTGTGAACTGGTAGATGCACCTGGTGAGCTTTTGTGCCTTGGTGCATTTCGAGAAATCTCCCGCTCCCATCATTCCGCACAACAAAATGACACGTGGTAGGCACCTGGCGTAGCACCAGGAAACCGCTTAGCGTCTCCGCTTCTGTGGACTGAGAATCTGGAGTGGCACTATACACCTCCAAAATGTTTGGCACTGCAATTCGAGTGTAGGCACCTGGTGCGGCGCCAACACACCGCTCACCATGTCGATATATTTGGGAATCTGCCATGGCCTCCGCCCACCATGTCGATATATTTGGGAATCTACCATGGCCTCTGGCCTCTGCGTTTGCTTTCTATGCTCTTTTCAATTCAATCCCATTTTTTTTCTCTCCAAGTAGAACAGCAAGATTTTTCCCCTTCACTGTCCCGTCCTTTGTATGTAACATGGTCCTGTTCGTTTTGCAGAGTTATCTGTGTCCACCACAGGCAGGTGTGAAGGCGTGAAGTGTCCTTGTCAGCCGCTGCGTCTTCTCGATTCATCTCCTCTCCACCCTCTCGAGTCTCTCGACTGCAACCTTGACTCTGTGAGAGATGTCGACGATGAATTCTGAGAAGCAGAGCATAGGGTGACAGTACCACCGCCTTTTCCGTCTTTTGGCCGGCCCAATGTGGCTAAAAACATTTGCGATCAACGTGGCGTCTCTTCTTTTGCCTCGCGTAGGCGTGTCACCCTGTGAGTCCACAGGGTGACACGCCGTCCACCGAACCGCTCCCATCATTCCGCACAACAAAATGACACGTGGTAGGCACCTGGCGTAGCACCAGGAAACCGCTTAGCGTCTCCGCTTCTGTGGACTGAGAATCTGGAGTGGCACTATACACCTCCAAAATGTTTGGCACTGCAATTCGAGTGTAGGCACCTGGTGCGGCGCCAACACACCGCTCACCATGTCGATATATTTGGGAATCTGCCATGGCCTCCGCCCACCATGTCGATATATTTGGGAATCTACCATGGCCTCTGGCCTCTGCGTTTGCTTTCTATGCTCTTTTCAATTCAATCCCATTTTTTTTCTCTCCAAGTAGAACAGCAAGATTTTTCCCCTTCACTGTCCCGTCCTTTGTATGTAACATGGTCCTGTTCGTTTTGCAGAGTTATCTGTGTCCACCACAGGCAGGTGTGAAGGCGTGAAGTGTCCTTGTCAGCCGCTGCGTCTTCTCGATTCATCTCCTCTCCACCCTCTCGAGTCTCTCGACTGCAACCTTGACTCTGTGAGAGATGTCGACGATGAATTCTGAGAAGCAGAGCATAGGGTGACAGTACCACCGCCTTTTCCGTCTTTTGGCCGGCCCAATGTGGCTAAAAAACATTTGCGATCAACGTGGCGTCTCTTCTTTTGCCTCGCGTAGGCGTGTCACCCTGTGAGTCCACAGGGTGACACGCCGTCCACCGAACCGCCCAATGTGGGATAGAGCACAGTGTGATGTTGCCAAGGTTGCTCCGTCCACCGAGCCGCCCAATGTGGGGTAATTTGTTCGCTCTTCACTGTTCACTCTTCACCCTTCACTGTTCCGGCCGGTGTAGACAATTTACATGGTGCCTGTTGGTTTGGCATGCCTTGTTTTGGCGAGTTAAGGCAGGTGACGTATGAAGAGCGGGAGGAACGTGGGCAGGAGGAATACTAGTACACAGGGAAAAGTGGTTAAGTGGTTAAGTTTGCAGGCTGAACCACCTTCCCAAGCCCCGGCTATGTCCTGAGCTTCGCCTTCAACACATACTTAGCGGCGTTAACAGCATGATTGGTGATTTTCTCCACTTTCCTCACCTGTACAATGTGTTGGAGGCTGAAATTGGACAAAAGACTTTCCAGAAATTTCGAGGCTTCGGAACTAAAAGCTAGTATTGTAGCACCCCTTCTAGGTTGGAAAGCAGCTGTAGCCAGTTGGAGTATACAGACTGCCGCCATTAAGAGCCTGTTCGCCAGTAGGGCTGTAAGGGCCATACACCCATCGCGAGGAGTCACACATCCTCATCCACAATCGTCACATTGTATAAGGCTCATTGTGAGTCCATCCTTATCTAATTGTTCTCTCTTTTATCATCCTAGCCTGCCTGATTTCCTATATGGTACCGGAGCTCTTATATGGTACCAGAGCTCCTATATGGTACCGGAGCTCCTATATGGTACCAGAGCAGGGTTGAGAATGTAGTCCCTTGAGAATCTAGTCCCTGAATATCCTCGCCGGAGGCTTCACCCGATATTCATGAACGCCTCTGAACCGACCCACAAGCCCATGGACTGCTTTGAGCGGGGATTTGCTAAAAGAACCTGCAGGATTTGATGCCCTAGCCTTGGCGATTTACCCCGCGGCCCAAGTGACACCTCTGCCCAGCAATCCAGCCTGGATTCCGCAATCAAGTGCAGAAATTGTGAGATCATCGCCATGCCGTTACCCAAGATATGTATGCCCTTCACACGAGTGATTCGAGGTTCAATTCATCCTAGAAACTTCACCAAATCGGAGCACCATTTAAGGCCCCAAGTGACTTGTGCCCACCGTCCGGATTCGAGAATTTCCTAGAAGATCTGACGAATTTTGTAGCCGGCATCGCCCCGTCCCCGAGCTGCAAGGCGAGCCACGCGCGGCATCCACGGCCGGGGGCCAACTGCCGCCCGCACCCACGCCCGGGGGCCAACTGCCGCCCGCACCCACGCCTGCATGCGAACCGGTGCGCCGGGCGCTTAACTTCGCGCCCGGTCGTCTCCCGATCCGTGGGGGCGAACCGGTGCCCCCTAAACCAGCAGTAGACCAACATGCCTGGTCATCAACCGGTGCGCATGGGGGACACGTTGCTCCCACCTGGTTTGGACCTGGTGGATGGGAGCACCCTTACCCCTCCTCCTTACCTTTGTCATGTTTTTCCACCACCTTTTTCTCTATTCTTCAACCTTGTTTTTTTATATTCCGCCCTAAGTGATCACACATTTCAAGCTTTATCTGCCATGAAACCATCCAATCAAGATATAAATTAAGGACTATTTTCTTAATCATGGCATCTAGCGATTCCGTACATAAGCTGGTGAATTTCTTTGATAATATTAATTATGCCTCTTTGAGTCGTAAGATAGAGGTCTTTCTCCTCCGAGAAGACCTATTTGGCGTTATCGGCTAGTCCAAGCAGAGGCCCTCTACTCTATCTGCTACACCAGGTGGAATGGATGCACATACCTCCACGACCAGTTTTGGAAGTAAATTTGAATGGGACTCCAAAGACCGGAGGGCAAGAGCAAACATCATGCTCTATATGAAGGACGCTCAACTGAGCGTGGTTCGGCATCTGTCAACCTCCAAGGAGGTTTGGGACGTCTTGAAGAAGAAGTACATCTTTGACAATATCATGAATAAGGGTTACCTAACACGTGAGTTCTACAACCTCCGTAAGTCAAAGAACGAATTGGTCGAGCGGTTCGTGAACAAGTTCATAAACCTAAAAGATTCAATTGAGTTGGCGAGCACCTCCATGTCCAACCACGATACCTCTATGCAACTCCTGCAGTCTATGCCCCCTCTAGGTCAGCATTGGTAATGATGCAACCGACGAATCCAAGGTTGTTGGACGATATTGCCTCGCTGTTGAAGCAAGAGGAGCAATGGAGGAAGGTAGCTCACACCGCAGCCCCCGGCAATATCGCTCTCTTCACTTGGGGTAGGACTGGCCCTCATCGAGGATGGTAGTCCGGAGGATCCGGTAGGGCCAACCCCCTGGCATTTGCTTTGCAATCGAAGAGGAATTCAAACAAAGTGCAATACTCACTCTTTACGCAAATGAAAAATGATCAGAAGAAAATATTCAGTAGCTCTTTTGTACGTGCATTACGTGGCGCTTCGCGTAACCCTAACGAAACGTAACCTAACTAAGGGTTGGCTTTTCATCCAACACTCCCTCTTAAGCAACGCTAAGTTAGGCTGTTATCGCCATGAGCGCCGTTCACATCAGCAGGAAACCTTAACGTATGTCATGTGGCTCTACTCCGTTACGTCACTTGCTGCCGAGAGCATCTCCCTCTGCTTCCTTCTCACACTGCTGTCAACTTGCTTCACTAGACGTCGCGTGACGGCGATGAAGACCGCAGGAGCTATTGGTACACACGAAGTAATGAGGCACATAACACGAGGCCGGCGCAAATGGTTTTGCCTTCGGCATCCCATATGTCATGGGGCCATGCCCACTCGCACCCACTGCGCATGTCCACACCATCCACGCATTCGTTGACAGACGCAGCCTTGGTTTGGGCGTTGCCAAACTCCGTCCTCAAGTTGTGCCAGGGCATAGTTATTCCAGGAAAACGAAAACGGGCGGGCAAAACGCTTTGGTTTCAAAACACATGTTAATGAAAGCCTCCGGACCTTCCCGCTCAATTACTCGAGTGTGTCACCAAGCTAGCAATGTGCATTGCTGATCACGCTATGGGAAGTGGTATGATGGTCCTTGTAGGCGCGGAGGCGTCTTGCGTCGTGGGATTGATTAGGTGTGGGGGCTTGTAGTTCATCTGTGGGTAAAGTGTAAGGTTTCAATTCCTCCGGCTGATTCACGAGAGTTGTGATTGCTTTGCAGAGATCATTTAATTAGCCTAATCTCGAGGCCGGTTAAGCATTTTGATGTCGGGTGTTATGCTACCTCTGTAGATGGCAAGGTTTCCTTATGAGATCCGAGACTCCACCGCCAGCATTTTCATGAGCGGCTTGGAATGGCTGGACACCATACATGTAGTTAAATAAAATTATGAGGTGGTACATTCCATGGGAAAGGGTTTGAGACTTCTTGACGGTGAGGAGCAAAATCCAATTTTTCCAACGAGCTTTGAAGGCTTACAGCGGTCGAGCGGGGCACGTAAGTATAATGTCACATCACCAACCACACCAAAACAATACATAAGGTATTGCTGTGCGTATGGTTCCAGATCTGACAACCGTCTCCAAAGTGATGCACCCTTGGTGGACATGACTAACAAGCCAAAGTCTGGACCTGGAAGTCGAAGGAGCAAGGTGGCTTGTGGGGAGAGCAGGAAAGTAGGTTGTGAGTTTGTGGTTGTCATTACTCAATTGGAGTTGTTTCAAGATATTGCTCAAATCCGTTTTGATCAGTGGCATCATGTGAATGCCTCTGGTGACTTTTGCCATGGATTGTTAGCAGCAGATGCAGCTCCCTCATGTGCTCTTGCTCCTTTTTTATCAGCAAGCAAGAGAGAATGGGTGAAGCACAAACTTTTGTGCAAAACCACTCCATATCAGATTTTATGTGATCACGAGAACGATGTCTATGTTAGGATGCAAGGGGATCCTAACGTTGTCTTACATAGACATGATTTTCTCTTGCCTAAGGACATACGCAACTTGCAGGCTGAGTTGGATGCAAGGACTTAGAGACTCCATACCATTGATGAAGTCGGTGTCAAGCTATGGATTGACATCCACAGGATATTGTTTTCTTCCCACCACCGGTGCTTGATGGAGGGCACACATTTTACTTTAGGGTTTCAAACAAGATTCCGGAGGAATGCATGCTTCCTTTGGGGCATCAATCCATCATTTCAATGGATGCCACATTCGGCACCAACAAGTGGAAGGTTAGATTCTTTGCATTTCAAACACAAGATTGTGGGATCTTGGCTTAACTCGCTTTCTCTTTATTTGATTTCAATTGTTCACTTTCTTTGGTGTTCGATGATCACCGCAATGGCATACCGATGCTTTGGTAGTGACGATCAATCTCTTGAGAACACATGGCCATGTGGTTAACTTTTGCAAAGGAAATTGCAGTCACTACGGTTAGATTGGCATCCTACGGCTTTCCTTGTCGATGGTATGCGGCGGAGATAAAAGCAATCGGCAAGTATTTGGCAGCACAACTCTTGTGTTCCTCCTACATGGCATGTCTGGCGAGCTTGGTTGCGGCTCTTGAAGAAAGTCAAGTCCATAGTAGCAGGCAGCCATGATGAAGGCCTTGGAAATGTTGTGTACATGGACATGGACTCAAGGAATGATCTAGCATCAGCCGGATGAAGCTTCAAGAGTTTCTGAGGTGTATGGTGCCTCGGAAGCAGTTTGTGCATTATTTTCAGCGGCGGTGGGGGGATGTCATGGACATGTGGATAAAAGCAGTGAGGACTATACCTCACGCAGCCAAGGCGCAACTCTTGATCGAAGCTTATCATCGTCACCTTAAATCGTTGTCTCCTCACAAAGAAGAATCTTCAGCAAACGACTTGGCTTTTACATATCCCGACGACGGCGCTAGGCCTAAATATCGGTTCGCCAAGTGCGGCTGGCGAACCGACATGCCATGCCATGAGCATGGCCTTCCTCTCCTACTCCTCTCTCTCTTATCCGTGCCAACCCGCAAGCCACAGGAGGCGGCGGAAACTAATTCAAGTTCCCATCGCCGATTGTCGTGGCAATTCCAGCGCGTCTTGCCCGCCGTTCGTTTAGTTGAGAGCGAGGCGGAAGGCGCTCTGCTCAAAGCGGGGCACAGTAAGAGTTGAAAGACCGAAGGCGGGAGGATGCACATATCTTGATCGTGCTCCGGTGATGGATGAGGTTGCGCATTGTCCTTTGCGATTCGAGGCTGGTGGAGGAAATTTTCTTTCAATGACTTGGAATGGCAGCAATCCTCATACAAGCATCCATCTTGTCCTGGCCAAGACAAACAACGACAACTAGCTTACATCCCTTGGACCAGAGTGCAAGATTTCATAGAGGGCATGAACTCATTGCCACATGCTCCTACAAATTATTACAAGGCATCTCGTAGAGGGCCGGCCAACAATACTTCAGCAGTAAGTTGTCTGAAGCTAGATGCAGCCATTGTCACAACACGGTATGTATAGACCCTAAGGATTCAATCCGTTTACTTTCTGCTTGTTGGTATCATTGAAAGATTTCATCTTCAGTGTTTTGCTTGCAGTTATTGGTGTGGATATGGGCCACAGGACTTGCGGAATGTTCCCATGCCTCCACCACCTGTACCTATTACTGTGGAGGGTGAGAAGAAGCGTAGACGGTCTCGGATTGCTAACGGTGAAAGCATCAAACACGGCTGTCAAGCTTCGTTTGCCATTACCGATTCTGAAGATGGCGATGGTATTGCTCAAGTAACATTATACGAAACTATGCACGTGGATGTTTCGGAAGAGTGTGTCATGGCCCAGAGTACGTAGGCATGCCAAGAGATGTCAGGGCTCCTCACTTGAGTGCTGACAAGAAGGCATGGGTGAAACATGGTTTACTGTGTAATGTTTCTGTGTCAGAGATTCTTAGACGACACCAGGAGCAGGTGCAGGCGAAATGTTGTGGGCTTTCAACAAGCTTGGAGCATGAGTCACAGTATGTCCAGGTTAGAGATGATTTCTTGACACGTGCAGACATTGACAATCTTGCCGACTTGCAAGGTACAGTGTGGAAACATCATCAGGATGACAATATTAGTGTGGGTATATGGATGCGGCTCAATGCTGCATTTGTGTTTCACAAGTCCACTGCTGATCAGTCGTTTTGTTTGGGGATTCAGACCCCGTTCATGCTTCAGACCTGTTTGACACATGGTAAGAATAATGTGCTCGGGATTGATTCCACGTTTGGTGTAAACCAGTATAAGTACCAGCTCTTCACAATTATGGCTTTCGACCTTCACATGAATGGTATTCCGGTAGCGTGAGTTTTGGCAAAGGACGGTATAAGTGACACCATAGCCAGGTGGTTGACATCTTTTCATGAGGTTCTGTTAAGTAAGGATGCAACTTGGAACGTTGCCCTCCGCAATATTGGTTGATGATTGTGCAGCTGAGATTGCTGCAATTCGAAAGGTTTACAATTACAGTGTTCCTGTTCTACTTTGCCTCTGGCATGTGCGTCTTTCTTGGCTCCGTAATCTTATTAAGAAAGTCCAGAACATGGTAGACAAGGAAGCCATATGGCAGGAATTAGGTGAACTGATGTACGTCAAGGGCTCCAGCACATCAATTTGAGATACAATTCGGGAGGGTGAGCAGTTGCTATTTTCCTTCTATGCCAAGTGGGAGAAATGGCAACCCGCGTCAGGCTATTTCAACAACTGGGTGCACAACTAGGTTAGTCCATATCTCCACCTCGTATTCTCCCTTTTCAAGCTTGTGCACATACACATCTTCACAAGGCTGTTTTGATTGCAGGCATGTTCATAAAAATGCCCGCATGCGTACATGGCAAGAGCTTCTCTGCTATAGAGGCATGGCATCGATTTTAAGCGAAACTTAGTCTTACGAGGGCATCTCTTGGCAGTAGATCCGTTACATCAATTGTGCTTCGTAATTGCGTCCCATTATTGGTATGTGAACCATTGCAAAGAAGGAGGGTATGTGGTTAACACAGCCGAGGAGAAACTGGTGCACACTAAAATAGATGGGGCAACTCTAATTGAGGATGATAATGTTACTTTGCCTTCCCCACCTTGTACCACAGCTTTATGCCCAGAGTTCAACAGATGCCCATGTGACATATACAATTGAGAATGCAGATTCCATGTGGGCTACATGTGAGTGTGCTCAAGGGAGGAAAGGCTTTATTTGTAAACACATCGTGAAAGTGCAGGATATGCTTGGAGTGCTCTCATACACACTCCGGATGAAACGTCGGTATACAGCAACGAATGGTTTGGTAATTCAGGAGCCTGTAACGACTCTTGCCTTCTGTAATAATAGAGAACAGGTGATGGAAAGCATTTCATGCAACCTGCAACCCGCTGTGGAGGGTGTTTTATGTAACGAAGCGGAAATAAGATCGATTCGCCTGAACAAGATTGCAATACTATTGTGAATTTGATGCACAAGAATAAGGAAGTCGTGGGGGATGTAGCACTTTTGGGGAAACGTACACTCATGGATGTCCAACGTTTGATTGCATATGAGCGGAAATGCAACACGGCGACCTCTTCAAGCATTCACCACCAACGAGGGAGACAACAACATCGTCAGGACTAAGCCATTCTTCTCACCACCGAAGAAAAAGAAGAAGAGAGTGACTTGGAAGTTATCAGCAGACAAAGAAAACTAGCATAGGTGTAGGTGCGATGTAGGTGCCAGTAATGTCTCCCTTCAGATGTTTTGACCAACGCTGCAATTAATCAAAAACTCAATCTTGGTGATCGTCCTCTTCGCTCATCTTGGTGATCCTCCTCTATGCTTGCCTCGGTCGTCCAGCATGCCTGAACGCTGCGTGCCGACGAAGTTCGACTTTGTATCGTGCAGTATCGCGGTATTCGTGACGACGGAACTTGAATTAGTTCCCCGCCAGGGGTCTTGGCCAGCTGGTACGGGATACGAGAGAGAGGGCAGGGAGAGGAAGGCCATGCTCATGGCATGGCATGTCGATTCGCCAGTCGTACAGCAAACCGATATTTAGAAACTAACTGACGGACGAAGTGAACAAACATTTTTGGTACCAAAGACAATGTAAGCAGAGTGGCATCATTAGGAATAATAAGCAAGAACAGGTTGTTAGAAGCGCACTGAACAAAGCATTGGAAATCCCAGAGTCCGATGTATCCCTACCTTGTACTGGGCAACCATATGCTATCGTGAGGAGCGAGAATACAAAGAAGGATAAGGCTTATCATGTGTTTAACGCTGGCTCTCCTTGGTGCAGCTGCACATGCAAGATTTCATCTACAGGGTTTCTTTGTAAGCATCAAGTGAAGGTCATGATGCTCTTGCAGGAAGTAGTGCCCACAGAAACCCTTGTGGGTATATATGCATCAGTGGCTACTTCACAAGAATCGTATAGACAAGCACCTCTATTTTCTGCCGGGAGGTGAACTTTGTGGTATTGTTCAAACGAGCTGACAATTGTGCATCGTCCTTTGTCACAAGTCAGGTGCTAGAACAAATGGGATTACGAGAGCTCCTGTCCCCGCCAAATGAACTTAGCAACTGTTTGGGAAAACATATCAAGTTTAGTGCAGAGGAAACCTGGCATTGAGGCCCATGCAGTTGCACTGACACAAGGTGTGTTCCGGCAGTTAGAGGGTGTGGCTGCAGAAGCTGAGGAGAATAGTCTAATGCAGATTCCATACCTCTTGCCAATATTCGAGGCGTCCGACAATAGCTTGAAGAGGAAGAAACCGTTTTGGGAAAACAGTCTATCATGGAAACTGCCTCCGAAGGCAAAGTGCCCTACATTTGCTGAACAAGCTGCAGGAAGGCTGCCATCAGAATCGATTATGTAGAAATGCCGATCCTTGCCGATTGTGCAAAGGCTGGCCACGTTTTTGTCTTTGCTCACTCACCTGCAAACGCGATTGTCGCAATCCATCTTACAACCAGAACTCCGTTGTTTGGGGTCCAAAACATAATACAGACATATCATTCTGTAACCCCTGCATAGACCTTCCATTCAAGATCTTGGGCATAGAAATCCGTGAACTGTGCGTGCAAAAATCAGCAAAAACCTCCTGCTACATTCTTGTTCTTGTGCATCCGTTTTTCAATGATACCGCAAGCATTTGGATGCCAAACCAAAGTACAGACATACCATTATGTAGCCCGTGCAGAGGGCTTCGATTTTAGATATTGGCTAGGGCATTCTGCAAATAGTGCATGAAGCGATCTGGAAGAAATGTTCTGCTGCAATCTTGTTGTTATGCATCCGTTTTCCACCCATTCTTGGGGAGTTTAATGTCCATTTTCAGCGAGACAAACCCTGAAAGATTTGCTTTCAAATGAGCTGTGAAACTAGACACCAAACATCAGCCAAGAATTTGACGGGAGCAAGCTTTCTCCCCAAAGGGTTAAGGCTGCGTGAATGCGTGGAAAGGCTGCGTGAATGCACAACCATACACTACCATTGTGCAGGCGCTGCAAATTGGATCACACTGCCATTGTACATGAAACCTCCTTTCTGTCTCAATCCCGGGCCCCTTGAGTCCGTCGGCTGGAGGCGGCGGCACCGCGAAATGGATAGCAAGTAAGGGTCTTTGATGTTTGAAACAAAACTAATCCCCAGCATAAGTGTATCCTGGCACAACATAGGGACGGCGTGTAAGGGAGCGGGCGTCCAAGGCGGCAGCCAGCTGTGCCGTCCAACGTACGTGTGCGGGATGGTGTGGACATGCACAGTGGGTGCGAGCGGGCATGGCCCCATGACATAAGGGATGCCGAAGGCAAAACCATTTGCGCCAGCCTCGTGTTATGTGCCTCATTACTTCGTTTGTACCAATAGCTCCTGCGGATGAAGACGCGCAGGGGCACAGTTTACAACTGTCCTCTACAATATGGGAAACGACAACGGAAGAAGGAAAGGACGGAGGCAGATGGAAACAACTAGGAGACGGGAGTAGACGGCCGTGGAGGTCATGCACATCATTGGAGGAGCCGGTCACTCAGATGAACAGCCTTTCAGTACACAGGGAGCCGTATCCTAGGACGACTAGGGTGCCCTAGGAAGAAGGACCTGAATAGCGGGGACCAGATCTCCGCTTCTCAGTGATGGCCGCGCCAGTGCTACTGGCCAGGCTCCGAGCTGCCACGGACAGGATAGCAGAGTTGGAAGCACTCATGGCTGTCAGTGGGGTGCCACTGCCAACAGATGATTAATGGAAAAGTCCTCCTGCTTTGTGATTTACTAGACTGACAATGCGGGCTGATTGGATTCTAAGGTGAGCTTCATCCAAGCACCACCATGTCACTGTTGATGATGACAAGAGACTAAGGTACTAACCAAAGTCCGGGTGTGGTGGTGAATCAGTTATCGGCGGCTGTGATCAGTCAAATACACCATCATCATACACCTAAGGAACCTTAGAAGATGGACTTTATAAGCTGTCAGTCCAAGTGGGTCCCAAACATTCCATCAAAGTAGCATTTCAAGATTCTATCACACGAATACCTACTATGCTTTGGCATTGTCGTCCCGATCATTCCAATAGTAAAAAATTATTTCAAATGTCTAAGGGAAACCTATATAGAACTCATGTCTCTCCAAAATAGAACACTACCTTGGTGTGAAGTTTGTGTCTTAACCAAAAGACATCAAGCTCCTTTTCAGAACATCTCTCCACATAGGGCTATATCATCTCTCGAGCTTGTTCATATAGACATTTGTGGTCCCATTTCTAAACCCTCCTTTAGTGGCAGTAGATACTTTTTGACTTTCATCGACGACTATTCTCGCGTTGTCTTCACCTATATTCTTAAACACAAGAGTGATGCTTATCATTTTTCAAGGAGTACATGGCTTGGGCAGAGAGATTAACAAATAAAAAACTCAAGACCTTACGTTCTGACTATAGTGGCGAGTTTACGTCACATGCATTTGCTGAGTTTTGTCGAGCTGAAGGCATAGCTCAACAACTCACTATTGTACACACTCCTCAGCAAAATGGTATAGCATGAAATAAGAATCTATGCCTACAATAGATTATAGGCTGTTTATTATCCCAAGCACACTTACCAAGAGTCTATTGGGTAGAAGCTCTTCTTACAGCCACTTATGTCATTAATAGATTGCCTATGTCTATTGTTCAAGGTATGACTTCATATGAAGCATTCACTAGTAAAAAGCCTTTTGTCGATTATCTTCGAATTTTTGAATCTCCTGCTTACATGTTCATTCCTACAACACAACGTAAGAAATTAGACCCTAAGGCTGCTCAATATACTTTTATTGGCTATAGTGAAGGAATCAAAGGTTATAAGTTATTTGATCCCTTTACCAGGAAGCTCATGTACGCACGCAGTATTACTTTCCATGAGTGTCACCTATTTTCTCCTTCAATGGGAGCTCCTGACTCTGGTAATCTTCCTTCAGCCATTGAGGATTCTGATTATTCCTCTTTTGATGATGGTGCCTATATTACTCACTTTCCTATTCTTACTTCTTGAGTTCCTTTAGTGAAACCTATTGTGCAGGAGGAGGAGGAGCTACCACCTCTTCCACGACCCCATATACCTCCGTCCGATACCCATGAACCTCAATATCTTGAGGATATTCCTGATGCAGAATCTAGTGAATCTGACTATGATGGGGACCCTGACCTTGGCTATGTTGTGGACTACGGACTTCCCTGGGGCGTTAGAAAATAGGTAGGGTTTTGTTTTTTTTAGGAGTAAAGGATAAAATGAGGCGAAAAAGGGGAAATAAGCATGGATAGCACTCCGGACGGCACTCCGGAGTATACTCCGGACTCCGGAGTGAGGAACGTACCCGGACCTACTATGGTAGGCGCCACGGTAACGGGATAAGTCCGGACCCACTCCAGGACCAGGCAGGATAAGTACGCCAGGAAAGTAACTCAGGAGTTGAGCCGTGGGAACGGACCAGGCGACGCCACGTGGGCGACTCTGAGTGGAGAACGGGCATGCAGCTGGCCAGGACCGTAACCTTGCCAGAGGCCGTTATAGCAGGTATTCACGCCGCGGACTGCGCGGCGGCGTAAGGCCAGAGTACGCGGCGGCGTAAGGCCAGAGTAAGCGGAGGCGTAAGGTCAGAATAAGCCATGCAGACCTCTGGCGATTCTCAGACGAGGCGCCCTCCGCCCAGGTTACTCCGAAGGAGGCGGCGAAGGAAGGTCATTTTACCGCACCGAGACAATTCTCGCGATCTCTTGCGCTCCATGATCCGGCTCTGGCGGTATCTCGTGGGACACTCGGGCGTCTTGGCGGCTCACGTTGAGGTCGGGCGTGACAGCAGCAGGCGCAGCGTGCGGCGGTCTCACAAGCTCGGCCAAGGGAGGAGAAGGCGATGGCACCCAAAAAGCCCGCGAAGTTTGGGAGCCATGGAACCTTGTGGGCGCAACATTGTGACCCGCGCTATCCGGACTTTGGGCCACAGCTCCGAGGCGGAGAATTGGTGCGGGAGTGGCATTTGGATGTGTTCCGGATAGTGCGGACATTGATAGTGTCACTCGGTCAGGAGTTCGCCGGAAGATCTTGGCGGTCAATAAGGAGGTGCGGTCCAAGAACCTCGGGAGGACCAAGGCGATGGACCTTGGAGGTCTGAGGGCCTACAACCGCCCAAGGAGGAAGAGGGGAGTGGTGCGGGCCCCTCAAGGCGAAGGGAAGATAGGGCCGCACAGCGATGCCGAGGCTCGACGCAGGACCACCAACGGTTGGGCGATATCCGACCTTGACAATGAGGCGAAAAGGGCGGCCGATCATTGTCCACTGGAACCTACTCACCAAGGTGGATCACCTTGGTGATAATCTGATAGTATTCACGCGCGGGCGGCGGAGGACCAAGGAGGAAGGATTATTTCGCCGGTTTAGCGAGGCTCATAGCTCGGGGCCAGAAGCCTTCTGGCCCCATACCGATCCATGTATGGGGGCATTTGAGCTCCTCAAGGAAGGAGAGCTTGAGCGGCGCTCGGGAAAGGCGGAGGCTCGGTGAAGGTGGCCAAGGAGGCGGAGGGAGGAGGCCGATCGTCGAAAGCCAAGCGGACTCGGGAGGAGGGCGGAGGATTCCTGACTACGCCCTGAACGGACCCCTCACCACCCAGTATGGGAAGAAATTCCCGCCTCCCTCCTCTGGTGCCCCAACCAGAGCAGCCCCCAGCAGAAGCCCGACCCCAGCAGCCCACCGGCCACCACTCCTACCGAGGAGGCGGAGGCTCGGTGAAGGTGGCCAAGGAGGAAGAAGGCGCAAGACCAGCCTGTGCCTCGGTCGGTGCAGTACCCCTTCCCTTGCGGTGGCAAGCGGAGGAAGCGATGGGAGGCGAAAAGGGCGGCCCGAGGAGGCGGAGGACAGCCGCGGCCACCCGGCAGTCATCGCCCGGCGGAAGGGGCAAAAGGCTTGCTCCGGACTCCCTCACCTCCTCCGAGCCCGGGAGAAAAGGCGGAGAAGGGCTCGCGACCAAAAGGGCCAAGGAGGCGGAGGCCGGACGAGCCAAGCGGACTCGGCTCGGGACCTAAGGGTCCCGATTAGGTCCGAGAACCCAGTCGGACTTACTCGGACAGTATGGAGGTCCTCTGATCGGAGATGCCGCCCCGCCACGGACTTTGTGGGAGCCTCACGGCGGCCGTGGAAGAAACACGGTCCTGCTACCGCCATGGAGGATCTCGGACTCGGCTCGGGAGGTGGCCAGGAGGCGAGAAGACCTGTGGAGGTAGAAGCCACCGGGCGCATGGTACTCCTCCGGGAGGCGAGAGGAGGAGCCCAGAGGCGAGAAGGAAGGCCAAGCTCTCGGCGGATTGAGGAGGGAAACGCCGGAGGCGAGAGGAGGTCTGGTCCATCCGCAGGCCGGACCAAATTCCTTCAGGAGGCACCAAGGTGCCAAGGAGGCCCAAGCGGGCGGAGGACCGCAAGGAGGTGGCCAGGAGGCGAGCGGTGGCGTGAGCGGAAGCGGAGGAGGCCGATCGTCGAAAGCCAAGCGGACTCGGCTCGGGAGGAGGCCGATCGTCGAAAGCCAAGCGGAGGCTCGGTGAAGGTGGCCAAGGAGGAGGCCACAGGCCGATCGCGATCACTATCGGCGTGATCGGAACCGGTGGAGGGAGGCGGCCAGAGAGGCCAATCCGAAGGCGAGCGGTGGCGTGAGCAAGCACGGACAAGCCGGCACGGCCAGAAATCGGGACCTCGGGGCCACAGAGAGGTAGAAGGGAGGCGGAGGAGTTGGAGGACAAGAAGGACACCTTGGAGTTACAACCAAGACACGGAGCAAGGAATTCTCAATGGGAGAATCCGGGACTTGACGGAGATAGGCGCCTCCGGCTCTGCACGAAGATGGAGGACCGCAAGGAGGCGGGCAAGGCGGAGGCCACGGCCAAGAAGTCGCGACAAGGAGGTGGAGGATCTGACTCAGCCCGGAGGTAGAAGCCACCGGGCGCATGGTACTCCTCCGGGAGGCGGTTGGAGGGGCCAGGAGGCGAGAAGGAAGGCTCTCGGCGGATTGAGGAGGCGGGAGGCGAGAGGAGGTCTGGTCCATCCGCAGGCCGGACCAAATTCCTTCAGTGGAGGCGGGAGGTGGAGCAAGGAGGCCCAAGGAGGCGGAGGACCTCTGTGCGGGCGTGGCGCGAGGCGAGAGGGCCGGCGCAAGCGAGCAGGCGCGGGATGCGGAGGCGGCCGGACGAGCCAAGCGGAGGCTCGGTGAAGGTGGCCAAGGCGGAGGAGGCCACGGCCGATCGCGATCACTATCGGCGTGATCGGGCCGGTGGAGGGAGGCGGCCAGAGAGCCACGGCCAATCGAAGGCGAGCGGTGGCGTGAGCAAGCACGGACAAGCCGGCACGGCCAGAAATCGGGACCTCGGGGCCACAGAGAGGTAGAAGGGAGGCGGCGGGAGTTGGAGGCAGGACACCTTGGAGTTACAACTCCAAGGCAGCGTCGGAGCGGGAATTCTCAATGGGAGAATCCAGACTTGACGGAGATAGGCGCCTCCGGCTCTGCACGAAGATGGAGGAGCGGTGGCGGGCAAGCGGACCGGCCCAGCTCGCAAGGAGGTGGAGGATCTCGGACTCGGCTCGGGAGGTGGGCGGCGGAGATGGAGGACCGCAAGGAGACTTTGGGCTGCGGCTCAAACTATCATTGAGAGGAATGGTAGTGCGGGACATGGTGAGCGGCAGGAAATAAACTCGGCTCGGGAGGTGGCCAGGAGGCGGAGGAGTTGGAGCAAGTGGAGCAGGACGCCGAGATGGAGAAGGGCTCGCGACCAAAAGGGCCAAGGAGGAAGCTCGGGAGCTCGGCCTCGGGACCTAAGGGTCTGATTAGGTCCGGAGAACCCGGTCAGGACTTACTCGGACAGTATGGAGGTCCTTGGCGGACCGTGAGATCGGCTCACTCGGACTTTGTGGGAGCCTCACGGCGTGGAAGAAACAGGCGGGTCCACAGCTACCGTCATGGGTATGCTCTGCAGGGTCTGGGATGGCCGAGAAGACCCGGAGGTAGAAGCCACCGGGCGCATGGTACTCCTCCGGGAGGCGGTTGGAGGGAGCCAGGAGGCGAGAAGGAAGAAGCTCTCGGCCGGATTGAGAGGAAAGGGAGGAGGAGGTCTGGTCCATCCGCAGGGGCCGGACCAAATTCCTTCAGTGGAGGAGCGGTGAAGCGGACCAAGGAGGCCCAAGGAGGACCTCTGAGGCGGAGGCGGCGGGAGGCGGCGGGAGGCGGAGGACCGCAAGGAGGCGGGCAAGCGGAGGCCGGACGAGCCAAGGTGGAGGCTCGGTGAAGGTGGCCAAGGAGGCGGAGGCCGCACGGCGATCGCGATCACTATCGGCGTGATCGGGCCGGTGGAGGCGGAGGCCGAGAGAACGGCCCGAAGGCGAGCGGTGGCGTGAGCAAGCACGGACAAGTGAGGCTGGAGGCCGGCCCGAAATCAGGGGACCTCGAGTGCAGAGGTAGAAGGAGGCGGCGGGAGTTGGAGGGGCAAGGACACCTTGGGTTACAACTCCAAGGCAGCGTCGGCGGAATTCTCAATGGGAGAATCCAGACTTGACGGAGATAGGCGCCTCGGCTCTGCACGAAGATGGAGGCGGGAGGTGGCCAAGGAGGCGGAGGCCACGGCCAAGAAGCGCGACAAGGAGGTGGAGGATCTCGGACTCGGCTCGGGAGGTGGAGGCGGCGGGGAGATGGAGGACCGCAAGGAGACTTTGGGCTGCGGCTCAAACTATCATTGAGAGGAATGGTAGTGCGGGACATGGTCGCGAACGCGACCGGAAATAGAGCGGCCCGCCTGGGGACGGAGCCGAAGGCGATGGAACAGGAGCAGGACGCCGAGATGGAGAAGAACTGGGTGAAGCCATGATGGTGTTGCCGGCCAAATGCAGGCGGGGAGATGGCGGAGTTATGACAGAATGGACAAGGAGGAGGGCGCCGGAAGGCAAGAAGCCGTCCACCGAGGAAGTCGGAAGGAGCAGCTGCGTTATGGCGGGCAAGCATGAACCAAGGGAGGAGTTGGAGCAAGGGAGCAACAATGACCCATGGAGGTGACGAGGCACCGGTACTCGAGAAGCACCCATATCCAACTCAGGTGGAGCAACAAGCGGGCAATGTGCTCCCCGAGCACTATGGCGGGGAGTACGCTCCGCACGTGGAAGAGGCAATCCAGAAGTGGATTGGACTTTGCCTATTACCACACCGAGCTCCCTGGCTGAGGCCTCTCGCTCACCGCCAATGACGGACCCCGGAAGGCCTTGAGGGAAGAAGGGGACAAGACAGGACCCTAGGGGCCCTGCTTGAGACGACGGCGGGGAGGAGCCCCAAGAGGAGCGGACGCCGGACCCCAAGGTAAGTTCACCACCACCCGATCCGGTGGCAGGGTAAGGAGGAGCCAACCCAACCAAGACAAGGGTCGGGGTAAGGAGGAGGACCTAAAGACGAGGTCCACAGAAGGGGTCCGAGTTGGAGACGGACTAATAAGTGACCGAGGTCCGAACCCGAGACGAGGCCGACCCACGGGACTGGAAATAAACCGACCTTGGAGTTCAGTTCGGAGTCGAGACCGACCGAGGTCCGGACCGCAAGGAGGAGCCCCGACTTACGCTAGGGAGCGACAGGTGGCCCCACCGAGGGACCCACGGAAGGCGGGAGGATGATGGTAACGGCGGCCGCCGATCACGAGCCAACCCGACAGTGATTCCGGGAGAAAGGAGGGTCCGCCGCGGATCATCCGATTGCGCGCACTGTGTGGGAGATTGGACCACCAATCCCAAGGCGAACCCGGACCTTCCACCCCACCGGGCGAGATAGGGGGGAATAGGATGGTAGGCGTCGATTAGGCATACCGAAATGGGCCTCAAATAGGGGTGTAAGAAAAGGGCGTAGTATAAGAGGGCCGGGCCTAATAAATCATCTTTCTTGGTGTTGATGCCGCTGTTTGCGCACTGTGTGTCTTCGCTAACGTGAGTCCCGAGTCAGCGGTGCACGGCGACCGAGGGATTGATCGTGGTCCCGTGACGACCTAACGGTTGTGGTGTGCAGGAAGGGTGATCTGGGACCCGTGCGTCGCAGAGCCCGCCCAAACGGACCGAACGTGGAGGAGGACTCGGAGGGCGCAGGACGAGAGGCCCGGAACGACGAGGAGGTCCTGACGTAACCCGCGCCTTTTCTTAAGACCGAGTGTAGCGAGAGAGGAGGGAGAGAGGTGAGAGACGAACGAACGAACGGACGCGAACGGTCCTTAAACGCTTGGCCATACCGGCCTCGACTACGCTAGTAGTTAGGCGCGTAGGACCGAGTGGACGAGTAAGACGAGAATCACCAAACGCCGCAAACGGAGCTATCATTCCTTTGGGAACGGACTCTTCCTACAACGACACGGATTGGCGCGCCCGGCCGGCTGCCGAAAAGTCGCGCCACATTTTGGCGCTCGGGAATGAAATCGCTCAGAAAGCGTGGATGCGTGGAGGACGGAGGTAGTTAAGAATCGATAGAGTCGGACGCCAGATCGCCGAGCGCCGAGCGCGCGCACGTGAGAGACGAAGCTCGAGGCGACACCACACCAACTGTAAGCGTGGTGGAGTTGTCGGATCGAGAGGAGGACGCAGACCAAGTCAGCGGTAAGGGGCGGTTCTCATCACCGATCGCGACGATGGCAACAACGCCGACTCAAGCGATTCTCTTTGGAGGTAAGAAGGAGGACGAAACCTTTGGAGGATTTCGCGCGCAAACTTCAACGGAGAAGGTTCGGATGCAGCCATTCACTGCTCCAAGTCCTCGGGGTACAGCCGCTGGTATATCGGAGGAAATACCGACCGCCCGTAACGCACGCAACCTTCAAGATTGAAGGATGCCTTCAGAAAGATTCCGCGAATCGATCAAGAAGGCTACGCCTTGTCCAAACTCGAGAACCCGCGAGGAAGACGAGAAGTTGGGATCGTGACATCGAACGGTTCTACGCTCCGCGGACCGCACCCCACCACACTACCATGCAAAGCGGACGTGGTTCGCATGGCTTATCCAAGCCAATGGCTAAGCACGTCCGCTGGCAGAAAGATGTGAGCAAGGTCCGGGCGGAGAACTATGAAGAATCGATGCACCAACGACGGCCGAGGACTCCTCCAGGAGGAAAGAAGAAAAGAAGAAACGGGTCGGATCAAGATGAAGAACCCTGACAAGAGGATGATGAGACCGAGGTCGGAGGAAGAGGAAGAGGACTCAAGAAGAACTGAGGAGGTCATGGAAGAAGAAGAACCACCAAAAATAAGAAGAAGAAGTAGTCGAGGGTGGAAAGAAGGAGGTCATGATGCCCGCACGACGAGAGGTCCCACCGACCACCTCCTTTGAAGGAAGTAGGGACCGAGGGAAGATCTAGAACGGGTAATGAAGAGGTGGAGGAGTTGACGATCAACCGTGAAGGATAAAGAACGCGTGGCCACCACGGTCCGACTCATTTGTGGTGTGCGGTGTGTCACCAACATGGGCATTCAAGGCCAACCGCCTCCGCACCTGGAACCGTGGAGTATGACTACGGGGAAGAGTCCGAGGAACAAAGGGAGGATGCATACCAAGTGCAAGAAGCACAACCGGACCACGTGATCCAACGATGTACCCATGCAGCTGGTCCGTCTGCATCGACTGGCGCAAAGACCGCATGGGAGCCCCTCCAGAATTCTCGTGGCGGTCGTTGGAACTGTGGAACCCCGGCACTACTCCAACGTGCCCATACCCCACCGCAAGGTAACGGGACTTTGAACGCCTGTGGAGATGGCGGCACATGGCAAGACCGTGTCCGAACCTCGCCGGACGGCGGCCACGCCACCCCGGGAGCCCCGACCACCCACGCCCTCCCTAAGGCCTGTATATAAATTGAAGACGCACAAGGCGGAGGAGGAGGCACCGAGGAGCTCGAACGAGGTGGTACGGGCAAGTTCGCCAAGGAGAAGAAGGCGGACCGAGGTACCGGAAGTGTCAACCCGAGTCGCCAAGGAGCGAAGGAAGGAGACAGTAAGAGGAAGAAAAATGGGGATAGTCCCACTGGATACACGGAGGACTAACACTGCAAGGAATAACCCGCCAAAGAGGACGAAGTTAAACCGGCAGCCCGCCAAGAAGAAACCCCAAAAGCCACCGGAGTCTCCGAGAAGCGACTCACCCACAACGCCAGCTTCCACCGGATGTGGTCCGAGAAGTGACCGAGATGCTTCAAGAAGAACTCCGACAGACCTGTGGTCCGACCACCACAGGTGGCCAAACGCCGGAGGAGTCAAGGCGACGCGTGACGCAGAGAGAACCACCCGCCCTTTCAAGGTGGCCGACTTGATGATGGACCAACAACACTTGGTGTCCCTTAGGCGCTTGTTAAAGACAACCCGTATCGGCTGTGAAGTCCGAAGGCCATCAGGAAACGCAACCACGCCGGAACCCCTTGGCCGGGCAAGAACGTGGAGGTAAGTAGTATCTCATACGGACCACAGGGCGCCGATGGTGCGGTGGAAATTGCGGTGTGTAATTAAAACGTGCCTCTAGACACGGGTCGAGTGAACCTCATCAGAGGCCACCGCAAGGCAGGGGGTTCACCACCTTCGAGCCATCCACCAAAACCCTCGTGGATGGGACATGTCGGCGAGCGCCAGCCAGGGAGTTGTCCGAGTCCAAGCCACCATAGCGGAGCCCCTATACATTAGATTTTGTCACATCGACGCCGACCTCACGAGGTCCCGCTAGCGGCCTTACCGGGCCTCGCTGCATAAAACTACACTTGGACGGAAGGAAATACACTCTGCCGGACTGGGATCCAAGGTGAGGGAAGGACGGTAGCGACACTGGAGTAAGGACACGATCGGTGAAACCACACCATGTAGAGGGTACACCTCCGTCAAGACAAGGGGACGATGAGCGAGGATACGAATGAGGACTACCTTTCCCAAAATCACGTGGTCCAAGAAGAAATGGACTATCGAAGGGACACCTTTGGAGCGAGGTGATCACCGCTTCCAAGTGGAAGTCATGGAGGACGAACAAAAGGCGGAACCCTTTCAAGAGGAGGACCTCAAGAAGTAACCTGCTTCACTGACGAACTCTTTCGAATGGGGAATGCGTGAAGATGAACCGCGGAGGAGGATGATGGCGGGCGAGCGGAGGGAGAGAGACTAACCCGACGATGTACCCCGCGGTTGGTCCGTCTGCATCGACCTCGATGCGACCGCCGGAGCCCCTCGAATTCTCGGCGGCGGTGGTCTGCTGGGCGGAACCCGGACACTACTCCAATGCGTGCCCATACCCCACTCGGCAAGGGCAGACTTTGAGCGTGTGTGGAGTAGCGGGCGGGCACATGCGGCGGTACCTTGTGTCCGAACCCTCGCTCACGGGCGATGCGCCACGCCGGGAGAGCGACCACGCCTCCCCTCCTAAGGCGCTGCTACAAATTGAAGACGCTGGTGGCGGAGTGGGAGGAGGCAGAGGAGCTGAGCAGGTGGTGCAGCAAGTTCGAGGAAGAAGGCGGACTGGAGGTCGAAGTGTCAACCGTCGAAAGGAGCGGAAGGAAGGAGGCAGTTTAAGAGGAAGAAAAATGGGGATAGTCCCACGGATACGGAGGCGGAACACTGAAGGAAGCCGAACCCGCCAAGGAGGGAGTTAAACCGGCAGCCAAGAAGAAACCTCCCAAAAGCCAAGAGTCTCGGAGAAGCGGACTCACCTGCGCGCCGCTTCCCGGATGTGGTCAGAAGTGGAGATGCTTCAGAAGAACTCCGGCAGACCCAGTGGTCCGACCACCACAGTAGCAAAGCTGGAGGAGACAAAAGGCGCAGCGTGGCGGAGAACCACCCGGCCCTTTCAAGGTGGCCGACTTGATGATGGACCAACAACACTTGGTGTCCCTTAGGCGATTGTTAAAGACAACCCGTATCGGCTGTGAAGTCCGAAGGCCATCAGGGAAACGCAACCACGCCGGAACTCCTTGGCCCGGAAGGGCAAGAACGTGGAGGTAAGAGTAGTATCTCATACGGACCCTGGGGCGCCAGTGGTGCAGGTGGAAATTGCGGGGTGTGTAATTAAAAACGTGCCTCTGGACACGGGGTCAGGAGTGAACCTCATCACCGAGGCCACCGCAAGACGGCTGGGGTTCACCACCTTCGAGCCATCCACCAAAACCCTCGTGGATGGGACATGTCGGCGAGCGCCAGCCAGGGAGTTGTCCGAGTCCAAGCCACCATAGCGGAGCCCCTATACATTAGATTTTGTCACATCGACGCCGACCTCACGAGGTCCCGCTAGCGGCCTTACCGGGCCTCGCTGCATAAAACTACACTTGGACGGAAGGAAATACACTCTGCCGGACTGGGATCCAAGGTGAGGGAAGGACGGTAGCGACACTGGAGTAAGGACACGATCGGTGAAACCACACCATGTAGAGGGTACACCTCAAGACAAGACAAGACACGAACGAGGACTAGGACTACCTTTCCCAAAATCACGTGGTCCAAGAAGAAATGGACTATCGAAGGGACACCTTTGGAGCGAGGTGATCACCGCTTCCAAGTGGAAGTCATGGAGGACGAACAAAAGGCGGAACCCTTTCAAGAGGAGGACCTCAAGAAGTAACCTGCTTCACTGACGAACTCTTTCGAATGGGGAATGCGTGAAGATGAACCGCGGAGGAGGATGATGGCGGGGCGAGCGGAGGGAGAGAGACTAACCCGACGATGTGGAAGATGGAGGTCCCTGTGGAAATTCCTAAAATTCCGCAAGGGTATGCCGAGAGGAAACAAGACCTCACACGATTGTTGGGGAATTCAACAGGTGTTCGCTTTCAAGGTCACGGACATGAAGGCATTCAAACAAAAGGCTAACACCGGATAGATCTGAAGCCGTGAGCGTGCCTGCTCGATTAGGCAAGATAAATCAATCCCAAGCACTCGCCAAGGTCAAGGAAGTCCCGGATAAGTATCCGAAGCGACATCATCTTCCCAATCGTGAAAGGAGTGGGTGGCGCCCATTGTGTCGCGTCAAGAAGCAAAGGGCGATTCGGTCCAGATCGAGAAAGCTTAACGCCGCCACGGAAAGGACCATTTCCCATGCCCTTTGTGGACATACATCGGATAAGGTGGCGTGACGAGTACCTACTCCTTCTTGACGGCCATCCGGCCACAACCATTGCACCTAAGGGAGCCTGACCGATAAGACAACATTCACCACGGAGTGGGGACGCTTGCCTACAAACGGAGTGCCTTCGGATGACAGAGCACCGGATCATTTATGCGATGGTGACCAATGCCTTCCGGAATTCCGAGGGACTTCATGGAGGTGTTCTTGACGACTGTGGTGCACGAGAGGAGGACAAACACGTGACATTTGAAGTGTTGGAACGATGTAGGAGACTCAACTGCCTCGCATCCCGAGAAATGCTACTGCATGATGAGGGAATCTTGTTGGGGCACCGATCGGTAAGAGGGATAGAGGTGGACCAAGACAAGGTGAAAGTCATCCCCCGCAACGAACTTGAAGGAGTTACGGGATTCCCGGCATGGTGGGTTACTATAGGCGCTTCATCCAAGATTTTGCAAAGAGGGCTTCCAGGCTAACAGAGCTACTCAGGAAGGAGGAGGAATGGACCTTGACGCCAGAGAGGGAGGCGGCGTCGAGACCCACAGTACTCGGTGCCTCAAGATTAAAGTGCCTCTTGAGCTCCAACTCACCCATTCGCCCGTTGGATCTCTAGCGTTGCAAAAAAGAAGAAAAAGTAAAGCTGAAACTTTGTCCTTGGCCACATTGGTTGCGATAATGTTTGTATGCTACATCTGTAAAAACTATATGTGCTCGTAATCACCACAACACACCCACAATTTCACGTACATTCATTACTCGACAATACACCTATACAATCACACAACCATATGCTTATACATTCACACAAACAACAACACTCCCACTTCCTCACGCATAAAGCTTAATATCGTAAACTGGGATTACTTATCTCGTTGATGTAGAAGGTGTGCTGGCACCCCACGGTGAAAAGCTGGGTTGTCACGGAGGCCTCCACCGGACTCCGCCCCTCAGTAATGGGTGGCGCAGTACACGGTGTGAGCGCCATGCACGGCCAAGACCGCCACCGCCTCTTGCTCCCACCATTCTAGAGCGTGCTCCACCGGCGCAATGACCTCGACCTGTGATCGGGACATATGGGATCACCGATCGCCCTAGTCAGATGTACTTGGCACTCAATCGGGTCCAAGGAGCCGGGGTTGTTTGGGTGGCCTCCAACCATACCGCTTCTAAGACTGTAGTAGGTGGAGCGCAACAGCATGGAGCGTAGCCATTGCCTACGGCCGATCGCCACATTAATTTTAATTTTAAAATAATATATATATATAAATTAAAACAGAAATTTTGACATACATAGTAAGAGGAAGGAAAAGGAAAAGGGATGAGGGAGGGAGAATATATTTTAATCAATATAAATATATACGGCAAGGAGAAATATAAGGTGCATTACATAATTGGTGAAAATTTGTATTGCATGCTACAAATGGCATTCCATAGTTCCTCATACTCATCTTCTTGTTCAATCGGAATTTCTTGAGTGAAAAGATAATCACCCACATTTCCAAGGTGTGTTGGAAGTTGGACAATCAGAGTTATGTCTTTCATGTCTTTCTCATATTTTCGTTTTCCTCTTCAATAGAAATATCCTCCTCGCATTCATTTTCTTCCTCTCTAGAAATGCCTTTCTTATATTCATTTTATCCTTAATCTTTAATGAAATATTTTTATCTTATTTTCATAAATATTGAGTACAAATATCTTGAGTAAAAAGGTAGTCACTTCTAAATCTAAGATGTGTTGGAAGTTCGACAATTAGATTTTCCTCATATTGGTCGTTGCTTCGTTAAAACGTTTTCTTCATATTAGTTTTCTTGTTTACTAAAAGCGTCATGTTATATTGGTTTACTTCTTGAGTAGAAATATTTTCTCATGTTGGATTATTTCTTGAGTAAAACTATCCTTTCCATATTGGTTTACTTCTTGAGTAGCAATGTCTTCCTTGTATTTGTTCTTGAGCAGTAATGTCTTCCTTGTAGTTATTTGCAGAGCGAGATTAGAGTGTAGCTTCTTGTGATGGGTGATGCTGGAGGGTAAAAGTGTTGCACCCAAAACTGAGACTGTTCTGCAACCTCAGGAGTATAAAGAACTCAGAAACACGTTGGTTTTTGCGTGTCAGCCAGCACTGAAACACAGTCTCCTGTGAATGAGGAACATCTTGTGGAAGCTGCATCTCACCAATCAGCGTGCTCTTGGAAGAGGCGCACAGTGCCGTTTGGGAATGGAGAGTGGGGTTCAGGTGCCACATCAAGGTAAGGTAAGTCCGTACTGCCCGACCTGCATTCTGCTTAAACCCTAGGGCAGCCGTGCCCAGATGCAGACTCATAACCACTTTCGCTGATTTGGTCATGGATCTACTTGCCTTTTTCAAGTGCTGCGATGCTAGCACATCCGTTCAAACCACTGACAATCTTCAAACTATCTGGCTTTAGTCCTGCCTGATGAATGTTATCAAAAGTTCCCAGAGCCTTCTTGCCTTGCCCAAGCTGTGCATACCCCTTGATCATAAACGTCCAAGACATTCTATCCCTCGTGGGCATGTTGTCATCATACAATTCCAACATATTCTATCCCTCGTGGGCATTCTGTCCAAGACCAAGTGTGCACCCTCCGTGCTTCCACACCTTGCGTACATGTCAATCAGAGCATTCGCTATAACAATGTTTGTTCCTTATATGGGCAACTGCCTTTGGAGATAGACAGAGAATGTGGGACTTTTCTGCACGTCATACCTTCGAGAAGTTGGTGAAAAAGATTTGGTTTCCCAGTCCACACTCCTTGTGGGTCATGCTCAGCATGGATATGCACAGGAATGTCTGCAACTCTTTGAGCAAATGCAGGAGGATGGTGTGAGCCCAGCATGATCTCAGTTGCTTCTGCATTGAATGCTTGTGCTAGCAAAGTAGCACTGAAACAGGGAAAGCAAATTCACGACCTAATCAGAGAGTGATTTTCATGCAACCTCGTTGTTGGAAATGCCCTTGTGGACATGCATGCAAAATGTGGAAGCCAAAGGTTGCGCGAAAGGTTTTTGACTTGATGCCTGTGTGATGTGGTATCATAGAAAAGTAAAGCTGAAACTTTGTCCTTGGCCACATTGGTTGCGATAATGTTTGTATGCTACATCTGTAAAAACTATATGTGCGTTCAGAATCACCACAACACACCCACAATTTCACAGACATTCATTACTCTGACAATACACCTATACAATCACACAACCATATGCTTCGCCACATTCACACAAACAACAACACTCCCACTTCCTCACAGACAAAGCTTAATATCAGAAATCTGGGATTACTTATCTCGTCGTTGATGTAGAAGGTGCTTACCCCACAGTCGAAAAGTTGCACTAGGAGCTGCCTCCACCGGACTCGTCCGGCGTAGTAATGGGTGGCGCAGCACGGCAGAGCGCGCCATGCACGGCCGACACACCGCCCCCCTCTTGCTCCCACCATTCTAGAGCCGTGCTCCACCGCAATGACCTCGACCTCGGCATCGGGACATATGGGATCACCGATCTCGTCCCTAGTCAGACCGTGGTACTTGGCACTCAATCGGGTCCAAGGAGCCGGGGTTGTTTGGTGGCCTCCTCAACCATCTTCCAAGACTGTAGTAGGTGGAGCGTATGTATCTGAGGCGTGTAGCCATTACCTACGGCCTTCATTAATTTTAATTTTAAAATAATATATATATATAAATTAAAACAGTAAATTTTGACATACATAGTAAAGAGGGAAGGAAAAGGAAAGGGGATGAGGGAGGGAGAATATATTTTAATCAATATAAATATATACGGCAAGGAGAAATATAAGGTGCATTACATAATTGGTGAAAATTTGTATTGCATGCTACAAATGGCATTCCATAGTTCCTCATACTCATCTTCTTGTTCAATCGGAATTTCTTGAGTGAAAAGATAATCACCCACATTTCCAAGGTGTGTTGGAAGTTGGACAATCAGAGTTATGTCTTTCATGTCTTTCTCATATTTTCGTTTTCCTCTTCAATAGAAATATCCTCCTCGCATTCATTTTCTTCCTCTCTAGAAATGCCTTTCTTATATTCATTTTTATCCTTAATCTTTAATGAAATATTTTTATCTTATTTTCATAAATATTGAGTACAAATATCTTGAGTAAAAAGGTAGTCACTTCTAAATCTAAGATGTGTTGGAAGTTCGACAATTAGATTTTCCTCATATTGGTCGTTTGCTTCTTCGTTAAAACGTTTTTCTTCATATTAGTTTTCTTGTTTACTAAAAGCGTCATGTTATATTGGTTTACTTCTTGAGTAGAAATATTTTCTCATGTTGGATTATTTCTTGAGTAAAACTATCCTTTCCATATTGGTTTACTTCTTGAGTAGCAATGTCTTCCTTGTATTTGTTCTTGAGCAGTAATGTCTTCCTTGTAGTTATTTGCAGAGCGAGATTAGAGTGTAGCTTCTTGTGATGGGTGATGCTGGAGGGTAAAAGTGTTGCACCCAAAACTGAGACTGTTCTGCAACCTCAGGAGTATAAAGAACTCAGAAACACGTTGGTTTTTGCGTGTCAGCCAGCACTGAAACACAGTCTCCTGTGAATGAGGAACATCTTGTGGAAGCTGCATCTCACCAATCAGCGTGCTCTTGGAAGAGGCGCACAGTGCCGTTTGGGAATGGAGAGTGGGGTTCAGGTGCCACATCAAGGTAAGGTAAGTCCGTACTGCCCGACCTGCATTCTGCTTAAACCCTAGGGCAGCCGTGCCCAGATGCAGACTCATAACCACTTTCGCTGATTTGGTCATGGATCTACTTGCCTTTTTCAAGTGCTGCGATGCTAGCACATCCGTTCAAACCACTGACAATCTTCAAACTATCTGGCTTTAGTCCTGCCTGATGAATGTTATCAAAAGTTCCCAGAGCCTTCTTGCCTTGCCCAAGCTGTGCATACCCCTTGATCATAAACGTCCAAGACATTCTATCCCTCGTGGGCATGTTGTCATCATACAATTCCAACATATTCTATCCCTCGTGGGCATTCTGTCCAAGACCAAGTGTGCACCCTCCGTGCTTCCACACCTTGCGTACATGTCAATCAGAGCATTCGCTATAACAATGTTTGTTCCTTATATGGGCAACTGCCTTTTGGAGATAGACAGAGAATGTGGGGACTTGTTTTCTGCACGTCATACCTTCGAGAAGTTGGTGAAAAAAGATTTGGTTTCCCAGTCCACACTCCTTGTGGGTCATGCTCAGCATGGATATGCACAGGAATGTCTGCAACTCTTTGAGCAAATGCAGGAGGATGGTGTGAAGCCCAGCATGATCTCAGTTGCTTCTGCATTGAATGCTTGTGCTAGCAAAGTAGCACTGAAACAGGGAAAGCAAATTCACGACCTAATCAGAGAGAGTGATTTTCATGCAAACCTCGTTGTTGGAAATGCCCTTGTGGACATGCATGCAAAATGTGGGAAGCCAAAGGTTGCGCGAAAGGTTTTTGACTTGATGCCTGTGCGGGATGTGGTATCATAGAAAAGTATGATAGCTGGATATGGTCACAACGGACTAGGCCAGGATGCCCTCACCCTCAACGTTGCTATTTGAACAGATGAAACTGCAAAATGTGAAGCTCAACCCCAAAACATTTCTATCTGTCCTTTCTGCATGCAACCACAAGGGCTTATGGGATGAAGGGTGCAAGCATTTTGAGTCCATGTCGCAAGAATACGGGATATGTCCTACCTTTTTGGTCGTGCAGGACGTCTGGATGAGGCTGAACAAATTTTTGAGCAGATGCCCGTTCAACCTACCATCCATCGCGTGCAGCATCCTGCTAGTTAGTTTGGAAGCGATATCAGTATTCAGGCCGGACAGCCAATGAAGTATTCAGGCCGGAACTAGGATGCGTGACGTGCTGAAGGCGCCGAGAAGCTTATAGCCTAGCCGGACATTTCAGAGATTGGCCGCTCTGTTCACATTTCTCAATTCGTTACTTGAGTGATCTGGAGATCCAGCGGACACAACGATGGGAGACAGTGCTGTGTCGTCGAGGCTGAGGAGATGAACCAGATTCATGGCAGAAATTGCTGCCGATCCAGCCCCGGTTGCTGCGCCTGCTCGAAAAGAACAACGACAACCAGAGGACAGGAAAGGAAGCAAGCAGCTGGCAAGAAGAGTGCAGTTCGTGAGCATGTGGAGCCTGTACGTCCACCAGAATTCCAAGTGCTCACTTGTTGGAAGCTGAGTTTAGAAGTCGTGTGAAGGCACCAGTGCTTCCACAGGCCTTCCGAAGGCAAGCAAAAGTAAAATGGTCGGCCGAAAGGAGACCCTCCCCAGAACAAGTGCCTCATGTCCGAGCCCTTGGCGGGCATACCCAATCAGGGCATTGAATGTTACCACGTCCTTTGTGTTCAGTTGGCCGTCTTGAACAGCCTCAAGGCCAGCCTCCATACAGTCCACAGCTGGATGAGAGCGAGGCACCTCATCAGCCGGGTCTCACTGCCAAAAATACAATGCTGATTAGGGTTGATCGGGTAGGGGCCCGCATGCTGTCAGCCCCCGCTCCAAAATTGGTAAAACCATTTATTCTTCATCCCCGTGCAGACCAAGCAAACTGCACGGTTAATACACTCTGGAAGAGCACTAGCTGATAATCCCACAGGTTGCTCCGTCAACTGAGCGGCCCATTGTGGGGTAATTGTTCGCGCTCCACTCTTCGGTGTTCCGGCCGGTGTAGACATTTACATTGTGCCTGTTGTTTTAGCATGCCTTGTTTTGGCGAGCAGAGGCAGGCGATATGTGAAGCGCGTGCGGATTGAACACTTTCCCCAAGAAGCTGGCCAGAGGTCTGTCTCAACACTTGCCGTGTGCCGGCAACTCAAGTTGCCCAATGTGGGGGGATGGCTTTTGCTCGACATCCATTGCTTCGTTCTGTGTAGGACAGCGTCCCTGTCCCCTTTTGGAGACCTTGTGGAGTCTTGTCGGCTGCCCAAAGACATCATGAGGAGCAACCAAGAGCCGAGAATACAGTGTAGAGACATACCAGCCAGCGGCAGGAGATTGAATGAAGCAGATCTAGAGCCTTGATGTACCAATTCAGCTGCCATGGAAGAGAATTCAGTGTGCCCTTGGAAGAGAATTCAGTGTGCCCTTGGAAGAGAACGGATAGTGGGGTTTAGGCGCCACATCAATGTAAGGTAAGCCCGCACTGCCCGACCTGCATTCTGCTTAAACCATATGGACAGCCGTGTCACACCTAGGTTTTATGTACTTCAAACGCAAAACATGTTCAAGACTCGGGTAGTGCATGAGGCGCAGTGCATGAGGCGGTAGCATGCCAACTTGTTTGTGCGGAGTGATCGGAGGGGGAGATTTCTCCAAATGCATCAAGACACAAAATTTCACACGCTCCACAATGTGGGGGCCACATGGATAGCCAGTCCAAGCTCTGCCTGACAGAAGGCAGAGCATATCAGCTCCTATACAAATTTCACAAAGGGAAAGGCTCTATGAGCAGCCTCTCGAATGGGCCGACGTAAGTCTGGCCGTTCACGTCGCCGCCTCCAAAGGCTATTGAGGCTGCAGCCAGCTTGTCGGTGACTTTCGGCAGGGAGGGGATGCCGGAGTTAAGAAGCTACCCGAAATGGGTGGTGAACGACAATTATCCCACATTGGGCCGCTCAGTGGACGTAAGAAGCTGTGGGAATATTTGGAGTCTCTTTCACACTCGGAAGTTAGGTAGATGGTTAACGTGTGAGCGTGGGATGGAACTTGTACGAGAGTTGGCTCCTACTCCATTGGTGCGGAATTTATATTTTCTGCTTTCCGAAAGCAGAACATATGGTGATCACTATGGAGCAGTCTGACGGAAAGCAAAACATAAGGTGATGGCTATGGAGTAGTCTGATGTACGGAATCCGAAGCACATGTGGAAATGGATAAGCCTCCGCAGGAACCAGGGGCATGCAGCACTACTACTTAGTACTCGCAAGACACTTCACTGTTCCCGATCGACTAGGACTGCATGTTGTTAGCCTGCCAGTACAACAGCTGCGGACCGGGTGCGGGTTACTGGCATGGGGCCCGGTGGGGTCGGAAAGATTCGTTGCCAGGCAGCTGGTCCTGCGATTCGTGTCTTGGATCTTGGGTCTTGTTCTTCCCTTAGCTCTTGCTCTTTCTCCTTTTCATGCTTCGGGCAAGGCCTTGCAGGCCGGCCAGGGTTTTAGGTGGCATGGTATTCGAATTGATACCTAGAAGGCATCCAGGCTCTGTGTCAGTTGAAATCACAAGAGACACGCAAAAACCAACGTGTTCTCTGAGTTTCTTTATACACTTTGAGGTTGCAGTGCAGCCTCAGGTTTAGGACTAGGGCTGGAAGCATACATAGAAGGCCCTTACCCTATCAATTCTACCGACCGTGATGGGATGATTGTCCGCTCAGTGGATGCCACCAGCTGTGGCAATATCACCTACGTTCCCCTCTCCAGGTGGTGGAGGTCTCCTTCTAGACTATCGTGATAACTTATTTTTGGAATGGGGGCCTTACATGCTGGTTAGGATTAAAGGCTCAATTCTAAGCAGCACGTACATATGTCCAACAGCGCGACAAGTCTGTTTCAGTTTCTGTAGGAGGCCGGCTTCATTCATCTCCTGGCTGGTGGGTCCCTACACTGTATGCTCGGCTCTTGGTTGCCTCCCCTTTTTGTCTTTCGGCAGCGGACAAGACTCCAAATCTTCGGTAGCCTTTACAAGCAAACACAAGGTCTGCGAACTTCGAGTGCCGTACAGAATTCGTCCTGTTCACTGGCTTGTGGCTTTCAAGCCGGCAGACAATCAGGCGTCAGGATTCACCTATTCCGGGCTGACAGAAATGCCTGATGGCCGGTGCATTGCTTTGCATTATCCTCCTGACTGGCTCCAGGGCTATGAGGAGTGCATGGTCGTTCTGCTGAAAAACAATGAGAGGTAGAGAGTCACGGTCGGTAGGTATCCTGAAGCAAACTGACACGGCACCTCCAGCGGAGCACAATGTGTCGAAGGATCCGGAGCATCAACGTGTTCCATGTCCGAGCGAATAAACAACCTCTCCTCCTTGAGCATTCTCTCGTCACAGAAATATCGTCACAGCTCAGGTGTAGGTACAGATAATACGATCAACAGGCCAGAGGACAAGACCAGCCCCAACCCGAGACCACCGCCCCAAGGCTCCAGTCAAGCACGTTGCAACATCCTCACAGGTGCTTTCTTGATGCGTGTCCGTGGGCCATTGGTGGACGCGTGGAACAAAATATCCAAACCAGGACTTGGTGGACGCCCGGTCGGCATGGAGCACTGGGATCCCGACGGCGGAGGTTCGAATTCTGTGCGCACTGTCCCGGATGAGTCACAGATGATACTCTCTTCTCCCGTACACGGAAGACGGGCGTGCATAGAGCCCGTGACGTCACAGATGAGACGCGCGTCTCGCTCCCCTACTTACTCCAAGGGACCATGCAGGGAGCCGAGCGAGAGGGCAAGGCAGCAGTAGCAGCGATGGCCGGCATCGGAGCGTGGAGCGCAATTCTGCTGCTGCTGCTGCTGCAGGGGGAGTGGGGGAGGGCGCGAGCTGGAGGCATCCACTGCGAGGGCCAGGACTCCACCTGCACGATCTCGCCATGGATGTCGGTGTGGGGAGACCGGCAGGAATGTGCCTTCGCCAACGTGGTGTACCCCAAGACGGAGCAGGAGGTGGTCCAGGCGGTGGCCGACGCGGTCCGCCATGGCCGCAAGGTGAAGGTCACCCGCGGGTTCCCGCACTCCACCCCCAAGCTCACCTGCCCCGGGAGCAGCACGGGCACCGTCATCTCCACCGCGCGCTACGACCCGACGATCGTGGTGGACGAGGGCGCCCGGACCGCGACAGTGGGAGCGGGAACCCAGCTGCATGATCTCCTGGAGGCCCTGGCGGAGAAGGGGCTGGCTCTCCCGAGCGTGCCCGTCTGGTCCTTCCTCACCGTGGTGGGCTTCATGTCCACGGGAGCGCACGGATCCTCCCTGTGGCCGGAATCGGGCCCGCTCCACGACCGCATCGTGTCCCTCCGCCTGGTGGTGCCGGCCTCGGCGGCGGAAGGGTACGCGAAGGTGCTGGAGATCGGGGCTGGGTCGGACGAGGAGGTGCTGGCCGCGGCCAGGCTCTCGCTGGGCGTGCTGGGGGCCATCTCCCAGGTGACAATCCGGGCGGACGCCGCCTTCAAGCGGAAGCTCAGCTTTGAGAAGGCCTCCGACTCCGACCTCCCGGATCGAGTCCTCTCCCACTCCCAGAGGAGCGAATTCGGGGAGGTGTTTTGGTTCCCGTCGCAGCGCCAGGCGGTCTTCCTTCACGCCAGCAGAGTCCCGGCCTCCACGCCCGGAGATGACATCTACAGCATGGAGGTCATTCTCCCTACCCTCCCCGAGAAGGTGATCCCGGGACGCGTGGTGCAGGAATTGGCGGAGGAGAGCGGGGACCGGAGCGGGATGTGCGACCTCGCGCCCAAGCTCATCGCCGCGAGCTGGGACACCGAGGGGAAGGAGCCGCTGGTGGGCTTCAACCACAGGATCCAGAGCAGCCAGGCGTGCAGGGTGCGGAAGCCCGGGGCCGGGACCTACTGCCTCTTCGACGAGCCGGAGTTGCACTGGCACGAGACCTCCTTCACCATAGCCGCGTCCAAGATCGGGGCCTACGTTCGGGACGTCGCGGCTCTGCGGGACAGGCGGCCGGACAGTCTGTGCGGGCTGGCGTTCGGGTACGGGCTGTGGTTCCGGTACATCCCGGGCCCGTCGCGGGCGCTGCTCGGGGAGAGCTACGATGTGGTGGATGTGAACGCGCTCTACTTTCGCACTGGCCGGGGCGGGGCGGAGGAGCCCAGGCTCGACCAGGATGTGTACGACGAGATCGAGCAGCTGGCGATGGTGAAGTACGGCGGGAGGCCGCACTGGGGGAAGTCCAACCGCTTCGTCTCCTTCCTCGGGACCCAGGAGAAGCTTGGCGAGAAGCTTCAGCGATTTGTGGCGGTGAAGAAAAAGCTGGATCCTGAGGGCATTTTCTCCAGCCCCTGGTCCGATGCCGTGCTGGGTCTGGGGGGGACCGAGCTCAACCAGCTCAAGCCGCGCTGCGGGCTTGAGGGGCTGTGCATCTGCCAGACCGATGAGCATTGTAAACCCAGCGCTGGGTATTTCTGTCGCCCAGGATTGGTGTTTCCTCAAGCCCGGGTCTGCAGGTTTCAAGCCCAGCAAACATCTGGTAAGGAAGAGTTGTGAGGCAAGTTTCAGGTAAGTTGTTGAGGCAAGTTTCAAGCGCCTCACAAGTGCCTGAAACTTGCCTCACAATAAGTTTCAGGTAAGTTTCAGGTTGATAAATGTATGCATGATGTCTTCAAATATGGGACAGAGGAAGATAAAAGTGTTCCTCACTAGTCTCAACATCGATAAAAGTGTTCCGATAAAAGTGTTCCTCGGTCTCATCCCTGTTCCCTATAAAAGTGTTCCTCGGTCTCATCCCTGTGCCCTGGTGCATAACCTGCATATTCGGGTGTCCTTAGATGTCTTTGGACCCAGCCTTCTATCATTCTCAAACCTGAGATGGTGGGATCCCACCTGAAGATATCCATAATCATCCTAAGCTTGAAGGATAATCCATAATCATCCTACTTGAAGGATAATCCATAATCATCCTAGTGGGATCCTGAGATGGTGGGATTCCACCTGAAGATAATCCATAATCATCCTAAGTTTGAAGGATAATCCATAATCATCCTAAGTTTGAAGAAGGATAATCCATAATCATCCTAAGTTTGAAGGATAATCCATAATCATCCTAAGTTTGAAGGATAATCCATAATCATCCTAAGCTTGAAGAATACGGTGCTTGAAGGACATATGGGTGCGAAGATAGAGAGGAAACATCGGAGGATACATGGGAGGATATATGGGTGCGAAGATAAAGGGTGCGAAGATAGAGAGAAACATTGGAGGATACATGGGTGCGAAGATAGAGAGGTGCGAAGATAGAGAGGTGCGAAGATAGAGAGAAACATTGGAGGATACATGGGTGCGAAGATAGAGAGAAACATTGGAGGATACATGGGTGCGAAGATAGAGAGAAACATTGGAGGATACACGGGTGCGAAGATAGAGAGGTGCAAAGATAGAGAGAAACATTAGAGAGAAACATTGGAGGATACATGGGTGCGAAGATAGCGAGGTGCGAAGATAGAGAGAAACATTAGAGAGAAACATTGGAGGATACATGGGTGCGAAGATAGAGAGGTGCGAAGATAGAGAGAAACATTGGAGGATACATGGGTGCGAAGATAGAGAGGTGCGAAGATAGAGAGAAACATTGGAGGATACATGGGTGCGAAGATAGAGAGGTGCGAAGATAGAGAGGAAACATTGGTTTCTCGAAGTTGGAGAGGATGCAAAAAAGTTGTTTGTAAGTTTTTAGCTTAGTGGGTAAGGGAGAGATTTGTAAGTTTTTAGTTTAGTGGGTAAGGGAGAGATAGGAGGATGTGAAAAAGTTGTTTGTAAGTTTTTAGTAGAGCGGGGTAAGGGAGAGATAGGAGACCAGTCTTACAAATAGGTAGGTTGTAGTTCAAGGCGAATGGACTTACAGATGGACTTATTCGGGAAAGAAACTGAAAGAGGGGGTGGGGTGGAAGACTCTCGGAATAAAACCCAAAGTTCTGGAACCAAAGGAGGAAGATTAGAGCCAGGAGGAAGACTGGGTATACCGGCAGGTCTTGTTTCTTGAGGAGGCTAGCTTCCGGGATGATTGGAATACAAGAAGGAGGTATGAGGGAGTGGAGGTGGGGTGATTAGACTGAGTTTCTTCTAAAGCTTGACCAGCTAGGCATGTAGATGTGTTATACTTTTATTTGGGTATATTTTTGTGGTTTTAGTCACCCCTCAGGTTACAATTGGTAGCGGGAATGAGCCACTCTGCTCTTTGTGGAAGATAGTAGGTTATAATGGCGTTGTCATGAGCATTGAAGCTAGAAAAGGTGTACAAGACTTCATGAAACCCATCACAAGCTTCGGCAATGGCAAGAGAAGGTGTTGACTTGCAATATTGAAAAGGGGGGAAAAATTGGTGTGTATTTCTTTGAAGCTTGCAATATCAGTTGGGAAAAAATCCTTGGCTGCACGAGATAACTGCTTGCATTCATATGAGCACTTCCTCAAGAGACAATCAAGCAAAATAAATCTAGTATTTTTGTATCAAGTAAAATAAATCTAAGATGCAAACATCTTTGCAAACTAATAACGAGAGAGTAATTGGCATGTCGTGGCACAAATACACTCTCCCGCGAGAACAACACGCAAATTCCTCACACATTGCTCTCGGAGTCATAGCTTTAGCCTCCTCACAACATTTTTGTATTGCATATCTAGAGGACAAGCTATGATCTAAGTTTGTCCTTTGTGAAAGGGTCTATATATACTAGCCCTTGGCATCGGCATATTCCTAAGATATCCTATTGACATCAACATATGCCAGAAATATCTTAAGAATATACCATAATATGCAAGAAATATCCTAAAACATATTACTTGTGCTTATCTCCTTAACTATTGCTAACCATGTTTATTTAACATGAATTAACATTTAATTAACATAAGTACTTGAGATTAATTAATTATTAATCACTTATAATCACTTACTTAAAGGTAAGTAAATAGATTGATTAATATTAATCCAACACCCAAGCGTTCAGTGCATATTAGTGTCACACGGCATGACCTAATACATCTTTGAAGAATGAACTAGGCACATATAAAATCCTTACCTATTACTATCACATTGATCCCACAAAGCAAAGGAACCACCACCTGCTCAAACATCACCAACACTATCACCCTCAACTTTAAACAGGTTCACTAGCAACTTCATGAGCACCAAGGGTATTTGATAAACACATACCACCTTTTAATCATTCAACTCGAATCTAGACTGTCCATTATTGATTGTCCATTATAGCATAAAATTTTCATGGAAATCACAACCCCGAAAAGCTAGACCGAAAATATCTGAAGAACTTTTTAGATTCCATGAACAAGGAGATTGGTCTCACAAAATATTATATAGATGAGGATTTTTTTAAGGCAAATATATTATAATTACCTTAGGAAGCTGATTGGTACGTATTACAAGTGGGTTGATGCTTTTAAGCAAGATAAAGATTCTGGGAAGGCCAGAATAAGATCAAGAACGAAAAATAATTGATAAATATAAATATAAATATAAATATATATTTAATGTATTCTGAAATAAATCAGGGAAGAGAAATCTTTTAACAAGGGTTCTGATTCCCCTATGTTTTCACATCGTAATATCGTAGCAGAGGAGACCGTACTCCCCCAAGCTCATATGTATACACACACAAAAAAGGAAAACTGGATAGTTTCCGATTGTCCCAGATTTGGACTTTGGGTTTAACTTTGGGTTAAGATGTAGACTTTGGGTTTAGGTTGTCACTACCCAGTCGTTTCAGGCTTGAATTCATAAACAAGAAAGTGCTTTCCACTTCACGGGGAGGTGTCAGAACTTGAGAAGACAACCAGGTGTGAGAAATGGCATGCGGTGAAGCGGGGATTCGGAGGCCGAGGGCGGGGATGTAAAGAATGGGCTGATCTTGGATGGAGGTGCAACAGGTCAGGAGGAAGTCCCCAAGCTTGTAGAAGCTTACGCTGGTAGGATGATGCTGTCAGCGGAAACATCGGTTCCGCAATTGTCTGTGAACATAGGGTACCCGTGCCGGGGAGCATGGCGGAGAACCACAGACAAGACCTTGGGATGGTTTCTGGTGCAATTGAGGATAGCCATGCGCGACACGGTATGGACAGTTTCCAGCATTCCGGTGTCCATTTTGAGGGAGAGTGCTCTCACTTGGGAGCTGCCTTGCCGGGACAGGTGGAACCGCCGTTGAGATTGGAGACTGACACTGCGAGTGTTCCTGTGGTGGAACGGATCTCCCACTATGGCGACCAGAGCTCAGCCCTGCTCGCTGTGGAGGGAGCCGATGCCACAGCAAGTGCTCAGCCTGTATACAATGAATTCTATCCTATTCCTGACGAAATCGTACAGCTTTTGAGAGGGGACTCCATTGACGTCAACTTCGCGGCCAAGGAAGTGGATGGTGTGGAATCGTCTACGTCTCAGGAGGTTGCACGGCTTTGCGGAGCTTTTTCCACAGGAATGCCTCAGGCAGCTCAAGGTATGGCTGAGTCTCCGATTGACCGGACCACAACGGATCAGCGACTGGGTGTGCTTTTGGGATTGGTAGTTATAGTGTTGCAGCAGATTATTTCCTTGCTTCCCGCAGTGTGGAGTGGGAAAAAACGAAAGAGGGAGGACGGCGCAGCGCAGCAATTGCTGCTGGAGCTTGATGATGAGACTAGGAGGGTTAGCGATGAAGAGGATGATGAGTATTCCCGGCTGTTGCCCATCGTATCCATGTACCAGATAAACCTCAACAGTCTACTGCTGGCTGTTGCGAGAGACAGAGAGGATTCGGTGGGCGCCCGGAAAGGTATGGATTGGATTCACGACTATCAGATGGGGATGTGCAACGATGAAAAGTGCATCGAGAACTTGAGGATGTCCTCTGGCACCTTCAATTTCATCATGGAGGCGCTAAGGCCACATTGCACTAAGCAGATGACGAATTTTAAGAAGCCTATCTGTGTGGAACTGAAGGTGGCTGCATGCATTTACAAGCTGGTAAATGGATCTACCTTGGCAAAAACTTCGGAGGCATTCAACATTGGGAAGGCTACTGTGTATGATATCATGAGGGAGATTATTCCTGCCATTGTCAAGGTCTTTGGCCAGAAGTTTTTGTGGCCTTCAGGACAGTACATGCATGAGATTATGGACAACATCCACAGTCGGACAGGATTACCGAACTGCATCGGGTGCATTGGGAGCTCCCACGTTTCCATTATGCAGCCGTCCTTGAGCGGACAGGATCGTAAGTGCAGGAAGCAGACTATCAGCTACACAGTCCAAGCTGTATGTGATCACAATTTGAGATTCACAGATGTGTTTGTAAGTATGCCTGGGTATGGTCACGACAGTAGAGTTTTAAGAAGTTCTGTCCTATGGAAAATGGCTAACAACCATCTACTCTTTGATGACCGACCGAATACTTTTCCTTCTGGGGTGCTGCTCCATAGCTACTTGTTAGGTGATAACTCTTTTCCCAACTTGCAGTGGTTGATCACACCATTCAAGCACTATGGTAGAAGGTCTTTGACAGAAGATGAGAAGGACTTCAATAACCGAGTCAATCAGGGTCGGGTTTTGATCGACCAAGCCTTCTTTGTGTTGAAGAGAACATTCCAGGAGCTTGCACGCCCCAGTCGCCTGGCTGCCGGCTACCTTCCAAAGGTGATCACTGCTTGCATGTGCCTACACAATGTATTGTTGGACTCGAAAGAGTTAGACGTTGCTGGAGTGGATCAGGATTCTGGCAGGAGTCAGTCTGCACATCATGGTATTGAACAGGCAAGGCCCCATACATTGCATCCGGAGGAGGCAAGTGGAGACATGTTGCGGGAGGGGCTCCTTCAGTACACCCAGTTTGTTAGGGACATACAGGCAGATGGGCCTCTCCTCTGAAGCCGCATACAGTAGCTACTGATGTGTGCCGGTAAGGTCTCCAGCACTCATGACCCTGCGGATGATGGCACCGTACCTTGTCGAATCCAGTGCCCGTAGATTCTTGTATTCAGGTACACACCTTCTCGGTGCTGCATCCCCACTGTGTTTTTTGGATCCGACAGTCTCGATCATTGAAATCAAATCCAGCTTGTAAGACAATTACTAATCAGTTGAATGGATGCTCGTTCCGCCTGTGGAAACAGGAAAGGCGTGTACAGTAGATGGGTGAACTGCCTCACATTGACCATTGAGGGACCTACCAAGCGAGGGCTGCAGTGGGACCGTCCACGGAGACGCGAGGCCGACGCGGTAGCAACAACGGTAGCAGCTCCAGCAGCATCGCCATGTCAGCCCTAAACCCTTAACCCTGAACCAGCAGCATCACCATCTCAACCTTGCTCCCCTTCTGCCTTGTCGGAATGCTGCACCAAAAAGTGCGCATTCGAGACATGCTGCACCAAAATTGCGAACTCTTCTTCGTCATTGTCCGTTACTGGCAAAGCAGGTTCAAGGTCAGTCGCCTTAGGGAAAACAGCAACACAGCCGCCCATGGAGACATCCTGGCGCAGGAAAAGCATTAGAAATTGTGTGTCAGCATCTGACAACTATGTAGGAACTGTAACCTAAACCGCCAACAACTGGACCTCCTCCTCCACCGACTTGCGGGCACATGTCATACGCATCGAGCCATGTCCCACGCATCGAACCATGTCCTGCGGCAAAGCGAAGAAAAAGACGGCTTCCCTCACCTCAGTCCCCAATCAGCAGCAGCTTTAAAAGACAGTCACTGCACAGAGCCAGGACGGCGTAAGCACAAAATGGGCAAAAACATGGCACAGGTCCGACCAGCGCATGCCCTCCCTCTCATGGCAGCGATCCTAGGTTGCTTTCCAAGGTCGCTCTCCAAGCAATGAAGGGACCGTCCAGTTTGGTTTGAACCTTGGAGATTCGAGTCAACACGGGAGGTAAAAGGAGAGTGCATTTGGTCTGAACGTTTCGGGCATTCGTGGTCGGCAGGATTCGAACCTGCGCGGGCGAACCCACATGATTTCTAGTCATGCCCGATAACCACTCCGGCACGACCACAAGTTGCGTTATCCAGTGTGACATTATTAAATATAAAGTTATTTATTTTATTATTTATTTTATTTATTTTATTATTAAAAGTTTATAATAGCCCCATTTTCTTTCTCCGTATCTAATCCCGCCAATCCCTTTCCAGGTGCTTTTACACACCCTACATACATATATGGACAATATGTGTGCTCCGCCAGGTTGCTGGCATGTGGCCTGCAGCTCGTCTTCCAACGAAAACCACCTGCTGAATTGCAGGTGAAAACCCTCGATGCACATATGTACAGTAATTACATATGTATAATTACATTTCATATTGTATAATTATATGTATAATTACATTTCAGGACTGACAAGACTGTACAGCCTGCTTCGGGATGTGTTTGTACTTCATGGTACTGCCACAGGTCTACGAACTGGCCGCCACTGCAAAACGAATGCGCGCGGGTCCCGAGGTGGTGGGACCTACCATCCTGGATCCCATGCTACATGTTGCCATGCTATGCAATATGCCCTCGTTCCCAACCGTGCGATCCAGGTTCCCCACATGCTCCGGAAGCAGGAATATATATTTTTGAGAAAAGCACAGGAGCAAATTGCACATCATGGGTGACGCGCATACCCACCAGCTAAGCCTTGCACCACCCCCACCATCACCCAGGTCCTGAAAACTGCGGAGTGAAGACCAAATACACAACATTGGCTTTTAAGTGATGAAGAGCATAGCTTGTGAGCATGCCTTCCAAGTTCCAAGCACAAGGCGCTTCGAATCTTGGTAGACTATGTACATAGTAGGCTGGAAACCCAAGAAAGTCTTGACGTCCCGAGGAAGCGTTCAGGACTGTCAGATTGCTGTCCATGACTGCAGTCAACACGTCGATCCATAAACGAAGACTGTGAGCTCAAGTGCACGTCATTCGGTGGAGCCACTAACAAAGGGCGGCTTCAGAAGCCTTACACATGCCGGTCTTTCATCCCCACGTCACACTTTCACAAAAAAGGACTGTCCTGAAAACTGCGGAGTGAAGACCAACTACACAACACTGGCTCTCAAGTGATGAAGAGCAGGCCTTCCAAGTTCCAAGCACAAGGCGCTTCGAATCTTAGTAGACTATGTACATAGTAGGCTGGAAACCCAAGCAAGTTTTGACGTCACGAGGAAGCGTTCAGGACTGTCAGACTGCTGTCCATGACTACAGTCAACACGTCGATCCATAAACGAAGACTGCGAGCTCAGGTGCACGTCATTCGCTGGAGCCATTAGCCACTAGCAAAGGGCGGCTTCAGAAGCTTTACACATGTCGGTCTTTCACCCCACGTTACACTTTCACAAAAAGGACTGTCGTAAAAGGACTGTCACAAAAAGGAAAAGGCCTGCTACAAAGGACATAGCCGTGAAGATCCCCATGAACCCCATTTCCTCAAGGCTAAAAGGAAAGGGATCAGTATAGTTAATGCGAAAAGGAAAAATTGAGCTGCAAGGGGTAGAATTCCAGTTTCCTGTTCGTCGTAATGGCCCTGATCAAATTGGCTCCTATGAGGAGCTGCTCATTGCCGGGCTTCAAGGCTGAACACCACAGAATTCCGTCAATCAACATCTACCTTTTAGAGGCAAGTTTGCAGCTTCCAAGAGCTCTGCAAATTGGAACGCCGTCTGCAAATTGCCCCAGACTGACCATTCCTCGCGTTTTACAGCAGTTGCAATACCTGTATTTGTCAGAATATTTCCTCAGCTGTGGATTTCATGCAGCGGCGGCCGTGCGTTGATGACATTGAAGCGTGAGTTGTTCCAGATGCTTCAGTTACAGACCGAGACATCCCTGGGCCTGGAGTTTACAGATGTTCAACTTTTAACATGAAAACAAAAAGGTAACATACGCTCAACAACTCGTGTACGAGCTTGTTGTGGCATGAAGTGCTAGCCGTGCGAGGACATTTCAGGACTGACAAGACTGTACATCAAATGATGCATCAGCCTGCTTCGATATGTGTACTCTCACAGGATAGCAG
This sequence comes from Anthoceros angustus, assembly GCA_010909165.1. Lineage (NCBI taxonomy): Eukaryota > Viridiplantae > Streptophyta > Anthocerotopsida > Anthocerotales > Anthocerotaceae > Anthoceros > Anthoceros angustus. The sequence goes on from VJWM01000151.1 coordinate 460,505, forward strand.
GTACCTACAAAACAGTGCGTCCATGCTCTGGTGGATTGATCCCAGATGACGCTTTCTTCTAAGGCTGAAGGGATGAACTTGTTACCTTGCTTCTGCTTCACCAAGACCCTTCTCTTTTCAGGTACTTTACCATCTCGTAGACATATGTATGGGGAGTATGTGTGCACCTCTGGTGCCTGCAGTTCGTCTTCCAGTGCAAGGATGGCTGTGTTGAGTTGCAGATTTGCTTGCAGGAGGTAGGGTTTTGGAAGTAATTGGTACACGCGTGTAGTGAGCGCTCTGGGTTGCTCTCCAAAGCTTCACATTTCACAATTCGTCCTTGAGAGTAGCAGCAGTCTCCGAGGCTTCGAACCTGCAGACCCGGGCTTCAGGAAACACCAATCCCGGACGACAGAAATACCCGGCGCTGGGCTTGCAATGCTCATCAGTCTGGCAGATGCACAAGCCGTCCAGCCCACAGAGCGGCCTGAGCTGGTTGAGCTCAGTCCCGCCCAGACCCAGCACGGCATCGGACCAGGGGCTGGAGAAGACGCCCTCAGGATCCAGCCGCTTCTTCACCTCCACAAACCGCGTCACCGATCCCCAAGCTTCTCCTTCACCCCGAGGAAGGAGACGTGCCGGTTGGACTTCCCCAGTGCGGCATCCCGCGGTACTTCAACATCCCCAGCTGCTCGATCTCATCGTACACATCCTGGTCCAGCCTGGGCTCCTCCGCCTGCGCCGGCGCGGTGCGGAAGTAGAGCGCATTCACATCCACCACATCCCACGCCTCCCCGAGCAGCGCCCGCGAGGGGCCCTGGACGAACCGGAACCACAGCCCGTACGCGAACGCCAGCCCGCAGAGGCTGTCAGGCCGCCTGTCCGCAGAGCCGCGATGTCCCGGACATAGTCCCCGATTCTAGAGGCGTTCAGGGTGAAGGAGGTCTCGTGCCAGTGCATCCTGGGCTCCTCGAACAGGCAGTAGGTCCCGTCCCCGGGCTCCCGGGCGGTGCAGGCCTGGGTGGACTGGATCCGGTGGCTCAGACCCACCAGCGGGCGCCTCCGGATCCGCGTTCCAGCTCGCGGAGATGAGGAATGGGGCCAGATCGCAGAGCTCGCTCCGGTCCTGGGTCGCCTCCGCCGCCTCCTGCACCTCCCGCGCGCCCACCACGGGCTCGGGCCGCAGCGGGAGGAGCGCGGCCATGGCGTAGGAGTCGTCTCCTGGCACGGAGGCTGCCACCCGGCTGCTGTGCTGGAAGATGGCCTGGCGCTGCGACGGGAACCAGAAGATCTCCCCGAATTCGCTCTTCTGGGAGTGGGAGAGGACGCGGTCCGGGAGGTCGGAGTCCGAGGCCTTCTCGAAGCTGACCTTCCGCTTGAAGATGGCGTCCGCCCGGACTGTGACCTGGGAGATGGCCCCCAGCACGCCCAGCGAGAGCCTGGCCGCGGCCAGCAGCTCCTCGTCCGACCCCGGCCCAATCTCCAGCACCTTCGCGTGCCCTTCCGCGGCCGAGGCCGGCACCACCAGGCGGAGGGACACGACGCGGTCGTGGAGCGGGGCCGATTCCGACCACAGCGAGGATCCGTGGGCTCCCGTGGAGATGAGACCCACCACCGAGAGGAAGGACCAGACGGGCACGCTCGGGAGCCAGCCCCTCCTCCGCCAGGGCCTCCAGGAGGTCGTGGAGCTTGGCTCCCGCTCCACTGTCGCGGTCCGCGCGTCTTTGTCGATCACGATTGTTGCGTCGTAGCGCTCGATGAAAACAAAAGGTAACATACGCTCAACAACTCGTGTACGAGCTTGTTGTGGCATGAAGTGCTAGCCGTGCGAGGACATTTCAGGACTGACAAGACTGTACATCAAATGATGCATCAGCCTGCTTCGATATGTGTACTCTCACAGGATAGCAGGTACCTACAAAACAGTGCGTCCATGCTCTGGTGGATTGATCCCAGATGACGCTTTCTTCTAAGGCTGAAGGATGAACTTGTTACCTTGCTTCTGCTTCACCAAGACCCTTCTCTTTTCAGGTACTTTACCATCTCGTAGACATATGTATGGGAGTATGTGTGCACCTCTGGTGCCTGCAGTTCGTCTTCCAGTGCAAGGATGGCTGTGTTGAGTTGCAGATTTGCTTGCAGGAGGTAGGGTTTTGGAAGTAATTGGTACACGCGTGTAGTGAGCGCTCTGGGTTGCTCTCCAAAGCTTCACATTCACAATTCGTCCTTGAGAGTAGCAGCAGTCTCCGAGGCTTCGAACCTGCAGACCCAGGCTTCAGGAAACACCAATCCCGGACGACAGAAATACCCGGCGCTGGGCTTGCAATGCTCATCAGTCTGGCAGATGCACAAGCCGTCCAGCCCACAGAGCGGCCTGAGCTGGTTGAGCTCAGTCCCGCCCAGACCCAGCACGGCATCGGACCAGGGGCTGGAGAAGACGCCCTCAGGATCCAGCCGCTTCTTCACCTCCACAAACCGCGTCACCCGATCCCCAAGCTTCTCCTTCACCCCGAGGAAGGAGACGTGCCGGTTGGACTTCCCCCAGTGCGGCATCCCGCGGTACTTCAACATCCCCAGCTGCTCGATCTCATCGTACACATCCTGGTCCAGCCTGGGCTCCTCCGCCTGCGCCGGCGCGGTGCGGAAGTAGAGCGCATTCACATCCACCACATCCCACGCCTCCCCGAGCAGCGCCCGCGAGGGGCCCGGGACGAACCGGAACCACAGCCCGTACGCGAACGCCAGCCCGCAGAGGCTGTCAGGCCGCCTGTCCCGCAGAGCCGCGATGTCCCGGACATAGTCCCCGATTCTAGAGGCGTTCAGGGTGAAGGAGGTCTCGTGCCAGTGCATCCTGGGCTCCTCGAACAGGCAGTAGGTCCCGTCCCCGGGCTCCCGGGCGGTGCAGGCCTGGGTGGACTGGATCCGGTGGCTCAGACCCACCAGCGGGGCCGCCTCCGGATCCGCGTTCCAGCTCGCGGAGATGAGGAATGGGGCCAGATCGCAGAGCTCGCTCCGGTCCCGGGTCGCCTCCGCCGCCTCCTGCACCTCCCGCGCGCCCACCACGGGCTCGGGCCGCAGCGGGAGGAGCGCGGCCATGGCGTAGGAGTCGTCTCCTGGCACGGAGGCTGCCACCCGGCTGCTGTGCTGGAAGATGGCCTGGCGCTGCGACGGGAACCAGAAGATCTCCCGAATTCGCTCTTCTGGGAGTGGAGAGGACGCGGTCCGGGAGGTCGGAGTCCGAGGCCTTCTCGAAGCTGACCTTCCGCTTGAAGATGGCGTCCGCCCGGACTGTGACCTGGGAGATGGCCCCCAGCACGCCCAGCGAGAGCCTGGCCGCGGCCAGCAGCTCCTCGTCCGACCCCGGCCCAATCTCCAGCACCTTCGCGTGCCCTTCCGCGGCCGAGGCCGGCACCACCAGGCGGAGGGACACGACGCGGTCGTGGAGCGGGGCCGATTCCGACCACAGCGAGGATCCGTGGGCTCCCGTGGAGATGAGACCCACCACCGAGAGGAAGGACCAGACGGGCACGCTCGGGAGAGCCAGCCCCTCCTCCGCCAGGGCCTCCAGGAGGTCGTGGAGCTTGGCTCCCGCTCCCACTGTCGCGGTCCGCGCGTCTTTGTCGATCACGATTGTTGCGTCGTAGCGCTCGGTGGAGATGACGGTGCCCGTGCTGCTCCCGGGGCAGGCGAGCTTGGGGGTGGAGTGCGGGAACCCGCGGGTGACCTTCACCTTGCGGTTGTGGCGGACTGCCTCGGCCACCGCCTGCACCAGCTCTTGTTCCGTTGTTGGGTGTACCACGTTGGCAAATGCGCATTCCTGCCGGTCTCCCCACACCGAGAGGTGGGACGAGATGGTGCAGGTCCTGTCATGGTCCTGGCAGTGGATGCCTTGAGCCCTCACCCTCTCCCCCCGCCGCAGCAGCAGCAGCAGGAGGAAGAGCAGCAGGATGCTCCAAACTCCACTGGCGGCCATGGCTGCTTGGCTGGGTGGCTGGAAGGATGGCTCTCCTCCCTGCAGCCTGCTACCTGCTCCTCTTCAGCTGGGCGGAAAGGATCGTGACGCCTCGCTGAGATAACGTAGCTCTCACATGGCCGGCATCTTGTCTGATGCATCCTTCTTTCCAGGGACGTGTGGCCCGTGATCCGTTGTTTAATCACGGAAATTCTTCTGGGCATCCGGGAAGGTGCTGTCCTAGAGGTACTAAGGGTGCTTGACTGGCTGGTGTGGAAGACTTGGGCTAATCAGAGACATGGGGCTGATCGCCTCTTCTACGGACACGGTCAGGCCACCTGGTACCAATCAGGTCTCGCCTGTTGATCGACATACGTATAAGGGCCTCCTTTGTCCTTGGTGCCACCTGGGCAGTGAAGACTTACGGGGAATCCCGGAAGAGAAGGCTAAGTCGCCATGCTTTACAGCGTGAACTGTTACAGAGAACGTTCTACAAGGCCTCTTGTTTTTTCTTTTGGAAGACGACACAAACGGAGGATCGGGATCTGACGTCATATTGTATTCAGAGGAGGAAGCGATTAGTTGTCCTCTCAAGACTGCTCCTCCTGCTGATAGAGTTCAACATTCATGTCAAGGCAGCTTCAGGCTTTGAAATGATCGCTCCAGGCAGTAGCTGCCTTGTCTCCACCTGTATTGAGCCATAGACAAGTGGCACCTTCTGTGAAACATGGCCCACAACAGTCTCCTAAAAATCAGAGGCACCGGCCATCTCCCAGACTCACACTACTCAGAACAGCCAGTTTCAGTTCCGCCTGAAGTTATCACATGGTGCGCCTGGAGGATCTTGAGCACCTGAAATACCGGTGTGAACAATTCCGTCCACGTTATTAGAGGCATCTGGATGCTTTTGGAGCAGCAAAATGGTGGGAGCGGATGGCAATAGACCTCCAGGTCCCTGCCAATGGCTGATGAGACTTCTTCGCTGTGCGCAGGCGCCAGAGGAGCCAGTATGTGCCCATACACGCAGGTGGCGACCGCTGGTCGCCGCCCACCCGAGTTAGGGTTTTGTATCTGACGTGTTTTCGTCCTGTGCCGGGTATGTGGCCGGTTGAAGGCAGATACGTGTGTGCGACGAAGAGGTGAGAGCAAAGCGTCAATGCCCATTCCTACAGGAACAAGAGCCATCGATGAATCGATGAACTCCATGCCCGTCTCTCACGATGATCTCTCGCTTCTCAAGGCGTGACATGATCTTGGTGCTGCTGTGGCAGTCATTGCACATGCGCAGATTTTTGGTCACAAGCAATGTTGTGCCATCTGGCGTGTGCAGCAGACCATATGCCAAAGCAAGTTTCTCCGCATGCCCACACAAGGCATCCTCCTTCTCTTGCTCAGACAGTGCCTTCAGCACCAATTGTGTCTGTGCAACATGGCCTCCTTCCTCCCTCAACCGTGTATTCACGCTCCTCAGCTTTGCTGATATGTCAGACCTCTCTTCCCCAATTGTGAACTCATGCACCTCCTTGTCCACTTCGATGCATGCTTTGGCAGCTTTCTTCATAGCACCGGATGACTTCCTCATGCTTTCTATCCTATCTACATCATCGAACCTTCCTGCATCTGCGTACAGGTTCCCTAACAGCACGTAGGAGCTTGCAAGATCAGGTGCTAATTCAACCAGATGATCAAAGCACCTCTGCCCGCGTTCTAAATCACCGTAGCTCTGGCAAGCAGTCAGCAGCGCTGTCCATCCAACAACATCCCGCACTGATGTGGTTCGCAACAAAACTTCCGCCTCCTCTAGTTTGCCAGATCTGCCGAGAAGATCAACCATGCAACCGTGATGGCGACCTGAGGGCACAATTCCATACTCATCGACCATCATCCTGAAGAACCGCTGGCCCTCGTGAACCAGGCCCGCATGACTGCAGGCCACAAGAAGACACGTAAAGGTCGTCTCATCTGGCTGGACCCCTTGCTGAAGCATGTCCACAAAACACTGGATTGCCGTGTGACCATCACTGTGTTCCGCATAGCCATAGAGCAATGCTGTCCATGTCACCGAAGTCCTCGTGGGCAATCCGTCAAACACTTTGCGGGCATCCGCCATACTCCCACATTTGGAATACATGTCCACCAGGCAGCTGCCAATGCATGCATCGCCCTCAAGGCCTCTTTTGCGGATTTGCAAGTGAAGCTCCTTCCCCTGCTGCAATGCTCCCACACTGCTGCACGCTTGGAGAAGGCACATGAAAGTGACATGATCTGCTGGGGTGATGCCCTCTTTCTGCATGCTTGCATACAGAGCCAAAGCTTCCCGACCGAGCCCCTGCTGGGAATATCCGGCAATCATGGCAGTCCATGTCACCACATCCCTCCTGGGCAGCTTGTCAAACACAAGACGTGCCTCTTCTACACTCCCACATTTTGAATACATGTCCACAAGGCAACTGCCAAGGATTGGATCAGCCTCCAGGCCTCTTTCCCGGATCTGTGCGTGCACCTCCTTCCCGTGCTGCAGTGCTCCCACACTGGTGCATGCTTGAAGAAGACACACAAAAGTAACCTGATCGGCTGGAGTGAGTCCCTCCTTTTGCATGTCTTCATACAGAGACAGCGCTTCCCGACCAAGACCCTGCTGAGAATATCCTGCAATCATGGCAGTCCATGTCACCACATCTCTCCTGCCCACGAGACCATCAAAGATCTTTCGTGCATCACCTAATGCCCCGCACTTGGCATACATATTGACCAAGGAATTACCAATCACCACATCTGCTTCAAAACCCCTTTCACGAATCTGTAAGTGAACCTCTTTTCCTTGCTGCAGTGCTCCCACACTTGCACATGCCTGGAGAAGGCACGCAAATGTGACATGATTGGCTTCCACCATGCCCTCACGTTGCATCCTGCCATACAGGGCCAGGGCTTCTCCACCGAGCCCCTGCTGACAATATCCTGCGATCATGGCAGTCCATGTCACCACATCCCTACATAGTAAACTGTCAAACACTTTGCGGGCATCCTCCAAGCTCCCGCACTTGGCATACATATTCACTAAGTAGTTACCAATGGCTGCATCTGCTTCAAGCCCTCGTTCTCGAATCTGTGAGTGAAGCTCCTTCCCCTGCTGCAGTGCTCCGACACTTGCACACGCATGAAGAAGGCACACAAATGTGACATGATTCGCTGCAGCGCTGCCTTCGTGTGCATCCTTGCATACAGAGCTAGAGCTTCTCGCCCCAGCCCCTGGTGGCTGTATCCTGCAATCATGGCAGTCCAGGTCACTACATCTCTTCTGGACAAACCGTCAAACACTTTGCGAGCATCATCCAAGCTGCCACATTGAGCGTACATGTGCACCAGGCTGTTGCCAACGAAGACATCCACCTTGAAAGCAGTTGCCTGAATGTCAGCATGCACCTCCTTGCCCAAAATCAACTTCTTTGCAGCTGCACACGCCTTGAGAGCTGCCACGAAGACATGGCTGTCTGGCTCAACACCCGATTCTCGCATCTGCCGATAGAAGCTGATGGCCTGTAAGGGCTGTCCATGTCGGGCATGAGCCAAGATGATGGAAGACCACATGTAGATGCTGGGATTGGTCACCTGACCGAACACCTGCACGGCGTCCTCCAATTTGCCATGGGAAGCGTACATGCCAATGATGTGAGTGGCCAAGAATGCATTGGACCCGTGCCCCTTCTGAGAGCAAGAGAATGAACAAGACTACTACCACTAACAAGATCTTTTGTGCAACGCACCTCTTGAGCACACGAGAAGAGAGTGTCGCTCACATAACATCCCTGCTGCACCAGCTCCTCCAGCGCCTCAACAGCCTGGCTCAGCTCTGCCCCTCGCACCGCTTCAACAAGGTCTGCACTTGAGTCCTGGTCATAATCCCAACTGGCCAGCTGCGAGTCCACCCAAGCTGGCTTGTCAGAGTTGTTCAGCCACAGGGCTCCCTGGAGGTCTTGTGCCTGAAGTCAGGATGCCGAGGGCTCTTCCTCTCCGGCCTGTTGTCCCACCACTCCCAGGGATTCGAGAAGAAGTGATGCCACAGCAGCTCCTGCCGTGCTTTCTGCGTCACTCCATCCGCGTACCCAGTGCTTGCACCAGAAACTGCCCCTGTACGGCGCTGCCCACGTAACCAAACGGGGCTGTCGCTGTTGCCGGAGCACATCCTGCATCCTTCCAAGAAGAGCTCGGCTTTTGACAAACATAGCTCCAACTGCATCACCATGGTTCGCCTTATTGGGTCCGCACTTCATCAGGCACATGGGCTTGGTCCTGGGGCTGCCATGCTGCAGCCTTGCAGAAGATGGATGCACAATTCACATACCTACTCCAACATCTCTTCCACGTACAAGTCCGCCCTTGCAGCTACAAGAAAAGGTTGGCAAGAATGAGTCTTCTCGCAAATGAGACCAGACACAGTCATCGTGAATGTTCATCGTTGTTTTGGATTCCTTACATCTCCTAATCCTATTGGACGACGGTGTGTGCAATCTCGGAAGTGTTTTTCGAGCGACAATAACTGACGGGAAATGTGACACCAAATAAATCTGGTCGATAGCTTTCTTCCAGCCATATCCGTTTTCGGATGATGACTTGTGAGGAGCTTGGCTGCACAATGTCAATGTACAGACATGTGGTGATGCAGCTGCGGTTGCAGTAGGAGCAATCGCTGGACATGGCATTTGCGAGGCGGTCTCCCACTGTTCCACAATGTTGTCTGCAAAGCCAAATTCTCCTTGCATGGATGCAGGATGTGTGTTCCGAAATGGCCCAACTGGGCGATCGGGAAGTATGATGCACGCCCAGCTTGCTGTGCGAGCACCTCCGTCACCGAAGGAGTGACACAGAAAGAGCGGCAGGAGCTCCTGTGGCACCACTTCTTCTCCTACCCCTGGGAATGGTGGGACAACAGGCCAGAGAGAAAACGAAGCCCCGCCATCCTGACTTCAGGCACAAGACGTCCAAGGAGCCCTGTGGCTGAGCAACTCTGACAAGCCGGCTTGGGTGGACTGCAGCTAGCCAGGGATTTACAGGTAGCCAGGGGACCCGGGTCTGGTGACCAGGGCTCAGAAGTGCAGAGCTTGTTGGTGCGGTGCGAGGAGGCAGAGCTGAGCCAGGCTGTTGAGGCGTTGGACCGGCTGGTCCAGCAGGGATTTTATGTCAGCGACAATCTCTTCTCTCGTGTCCTCAAGAGGTGCGTGGCACAAAGGACCTTGTTTGTGGTAGGCGCGTCCATTCTCTTGCTCTCAGAAGGGATGCGGGTCCAATGCATTCTTGGCCACTCACCATTGGCATACGCTTCCCATGGCAAATTGGAGGACGCCGTGCAGGTGTTCAGTCAAGTGACCAATCCCAGCGTCTACATGTGGTCTTCCATCATCTTGGCGCATGCCCGACATGGACAACCTTGCAGGCAATCAACTTCTATCGACAGATGCGAGAGTCAGGTGTTGAGCCAGACAGCCATGTCTTTGTTGCAGCTCTCAAGGCGTGACATGATCTTGGTGCTGCTGTGGCAGTCATTGCACATGCGCAGATTTTGGTCACAAGCAATGTTGTGCCATCTGGCGTGTGCAGCAGACCATATGCCAAAGCAAGTTTCTCCGCATGCCCACACAAGGCATCCTCCTTCTCTTGCTCAGACAGTGCCTTCAGCACCAATTGTGTCTGTGCAACATGGCCTCCTTCCTCCCTCAACCGTGTATTCACGCTCCTCAGCTTTGCTGATATGTCGAACCTCTCTTCCCCAATTGTGAACTCATGCACCTCCTTGTCCACTTCGATGCATGCTTTTGGCAGCTTTCTTCATAGCACCGGATGACTTCCTCATGCTTTCTATCCTATCTACATCATCGAACCTTCCTGCATCTGCGTACAGGTTCCCTAACAGCACGTAGGAGCTTGCAAGATCAGGTGCTAATTCAACCAGATGATCAAAGCACCTCTGCCCGCGTTCTAAATCACCGTAGCTCTGGCAAGGAAGTGCATGCTGACATTCAGGCCGTTGCTGGCAAGGCAGATGGTTTCGTGGGCAACAGCCTGGTGAACATGTACGCCAAATGTGGCAGCTTTCTTCATAGCACCGGATGACTTCCTCATGCTTTCTATCCTATCTACATCATCGAACCTTCCTGCATCTGCGTACAGGTTCCCTAACAGCACGTAGGAGCTTGCAAGATCAGGTGCTAATTCAACCAGATGATCAAAGCACCTCTGCCCGCGTTCTAAATCACCGTAGCTCTGGCAAGCAGTCAGCAGGGGCGACAAGCCCTAGCTCTGTATGCAAATATGGAGGATGAGGGCATCACTCCAGCTAATCATGTCACGTTTGTGTGCCTTCTTCCGCGCAAGTGTTGAAGCGTTGCAGCAAGGAAAGCAGCTTCAGGCTTTGAAATGATCGCTCCAGGCAGTAGCTGCCTTGTCTCCACCTGTATTGAGCCATAGACAAGTGGCACCTTCTGTGAAACATGGCCCACAACAGTCTCCTAAAATCAGAGGCACCGGCCATCTCCCAGACTCACACTACTCAGAACAGCCAGTTTCAGTTCCGCCTGAAGTTATCACATGGTGCGCCTGGAGGATCTTGAGCACCTGAAATACCGGTGTGAACAATTCCGTCCACGTTATTAGAGGCATCTGGATGCTTTTGGAGCAGCAAAATGGTGGGAGCGGATGGCAATAGACCTCCAGGTCCCTGCCAATGGCTGATGAGACTTCTTCGCTGTGCGCAGGCGCCAGAGGAGCCAGTATGTGCCCATACACGCAGGTGGCGACCGCTGGTCGCCGCCCACCCCAGTTAGGGTTTTGTATCTGACGTGTTTTCGTCCTGTGCCGGGTATGTGGCCGGTTGAAGGCAGATACGTGTGTGCGACGAAGAGGTGAGAGCAAAGCGTCAATGCCCATTCCTACAGGAACAAGAGGCATCACTCCTGCAAATAATGTTACATTTGTGTGCATTCTTCAGGCATGTGCAAGTGTGGGAGCACTCCAGCAGGGATTCACTCACAGGTCCGCGAAAGACGCCTTGAATCTGATGCATCCTTCTTTCCAGGGACGTGTGGCCCGTGATCCGTTGTTTAATCACGGAAATTCTTCTGGGCATCCGGGAAGGTGCTGTCCTAGAGGTACTAAGGGTGCTTGACTGGCTGGTGTGGAAGACTTGGGCTAATCAGAGACATGGGGCTGATCGCCTCTTCTACGGACACGGTCAGGCCACCTGGTACCAATCAGGTCTCGCCTGTTGATCGACATACGTATAAGGGCCTCCTTTGTCCTTGGTGCCACCTGGGCAGTGAAGACTTACGGGAATCCCGGAAGAGAAGGCTAAGTCGCCATGCTTTACAGCGTGAACTGTTACAGAGAACGTTCTACAAGCATGCGCCAGTGTGGGAGCCTTGCAGCAGGGCAAGGAGCTTCACTCACAGATTCAAGAGGCCTAGAGTCCGACATCTGCAGCAGCTGCCTAGTGGATATGTATTGCAAATGTGGGAGTGTGGATGAAGCCCAAGACGTGCCTCTTCTACGGACACGGTCAGGCCACCTGGTACCAATCAGGTCTCGCCTGTTGATCGACATACGTATAAGGGCCTCCTTTGTCCTTGGTGCCACCTGGGCAGTGAAGACTTACGGGAATCCCGGAAGAGAAGGCTAAGTCGCCATGCTTTACAGCGTGAACTGTTACAGAGAACGTTCTACAAGGCCTCTTGTTTTTCTTTTGGAAGACGACACAAACGGAGGATCGGGATCTGACGTCATATTGTATTCAGAGGAGGAAGCGATTAGTTGTCCTCTCAAGACTGCTCCTCCTGCTGATAGAGTTCAACATTCATGTCAAGGCAGCTTCAGGCTTTGAAATGATCGCTCCAGGCAGTAGCTGCCTTGTCTCCACCTGTATTGAGCCATAGACAAGTGGCACCTTCTGTGAAACATGGCCCACAACAGTCTCCTAAAATCAGAGGCACCGGCCATCTCCCAGACTCACACTACTCAGAACAGCCAGTTTCAGTTCCGCCTGAAGTTATCACATGGTGCGCCTGGAGGATCTTGAGCACCTGAAATACCGGTGTGAACAATTCCGTCCACGTTATTAGAGGCATCTGGATGCTTTTGGAGCAACAAAATGGTGGGAGCGGATGGCAATAGACCTCCAGGTCCCTGCCAATGGCTGATGAGACTTCTTCGCTGTGCGCAGGCGCCAGAGGAGCCAGTATGTGCCCATACACGCAGGTGGCGACCGCTGGTCGCCGCCCACCCCGAGTTAGGGTTTTGTATCTGACGTGTTTTCGTCCTGTGCCGGGTATGTGGCCGGTTGAAGGCAGATACGTGTGTGCGACGAAGAGGTGAGAGCAAAGCGTCAATGCCCATTCCTACAGGAACAAGAGCCATCGATGAATCGATGAACTCCATGCCCGTCTCTCACGATGATCTCTCGCTTCTCAAGGCGTGACATGATCTTGGTGCTGCTGTGGCAGTCATTGCACATGCCTGGAGAAGGCACATGAAAGTGACATGATCTTGGTGCTGCTGTGGCAGTCATTGCACATGCCTGGAGAAGGCACATGAAAGTGACATGATCTGCTGGGGTGATGCCCTCTTTCTGCATGCTTGAAGAAGGCACATGAAAGTGACATGATCTTGGTGCTGCTGTGGCAGTCATTGCACATGCCTGGAGAAGGCACGCAAATGTGACATGATCTTGGTGCTGCTGTGGCAGTCATTGCACATGCCTGGAGAAGGCACACAAATGTGACATGATTCGCTGCAGCGCTGTCCATGTCACCACATCTGCTTCAAAACCCCTTTCACGAATCTGTGGTGAAGCTCCTTCCCGTGCTGCAGTGCTCCCACACTGCTGCACGCTTGGAGAAGGCACATGAAAGTGACATGATCTTGGTGCTGCTGTGGCAGTCATTGCACATGCGCAGATTTTGGTCACAAGCAATGTTGTGCCATCTGGCTGGACCCCTTGCTGAAGCATGTCCACAAGGCAACTGCCAAGGATTGGATCAGCCTCCAGGCCTCTTTGCGGATTTGCAAGTGAAGCTCCTTCCCGTGCTGCAGTGCTCCGACACTTGCACACGCATGAAGAAGGCACACAAATGTGACATGATCTTGGTGCTGCAGTGCTCCGACACTTGCACACGCATGAAGAAGGCACGCAAATGTGGGAGCCTTGCAGCAGGGCAAGGAGCTTCACTCACAGATTCAAGAGGCCTAGAGTCCGACATCTGCAGCAGCTGCCAATGCATGCATCGCCCTCAAGGCCTCTTTGCGGATTTGCAAGTGAAGCTCCTTCCCCTGCTGCAATGCTCCCACACTGCTGCACGCTTGGAGAAGGCACATGAAAGTGACATGATCTGCTGGGGTGATGCCCTCTTTCTGCATGCTTGCATACAGAGCCAAAGCTTCCCGACCAGCCCTGCTGGAATATCCGGCAATCATGGCAGTCCATGTCACCACATCCCTCCTGGGCAGCTTGTCAAACACAAGACGTGCCTCTTCTACACTCCCACATTTTGAATACATGTCCACAAGGCAACTGCCAAGGATTGGATCAGCCTCCAGGCCTCTTTCCCGGATCTGTGCGTGCACCTCCTTCCCGTGCTGCAGTGCTCCCACACTGGTGCATGCTTGAAGAAGACACACAAAAGTAACCTGATCGGCTGGAGTGAGTCCCTCCTTTTGCATGTCTTCATACAGAGACAGCGCTTCCCGACCAAGACCCTGCTGAGAATATCCTGCAATCATGGCAGTCCATGTCACCACATCTCTCCTGCCCACGAGACCATCAAAGATCTTTCGTGCATCACCTAATGCCCCGCACTTGGCATACATATTGACCAAGGAATTACCAATCACCACATCTGCTTCAAAACCCCTTTCACGAATCTGTAAGTGAACCTCTTTTCCTTGCTGCAGTGCTCCCACACTTGCACATGCCTGGAGAAGGCACGCAAATGTGACATGATTGGCTTCCACCATGCCCTCACGTTGCATCCTGCCATACAGGGCCAGGGCTTCTCCACCGAGCCCCTGCTGACAATATCCTGCGATCATGGCAGTCCATGTCACCACATCCCTACATAGTAAACTGTCAAACACTTTGCGGGCATCCTCCAAGCTCCCGCACTTGGCATACATATTCACTAAGTAGTTACCAATGGCTGCATCTGCTTCAAGCCCTCGTTCTCGAATCTGTGAGTGAAGCTCCTTCCCCTGCTGCAGTGCTCCGACACTTGCACACGCATGAAGAAGGCACACAAATGTGACATGATTCGCTGCAGCGCTGCCTTCGTGTTGCATCCTTGCATACAGAGCTAGAGCTTCTCGCCCCAGCCCCTGGTGGCTGTATCCTGCAATCATGGCAGTCCAGGTCACTACATCTCTTCTGGACAAACCGTCAAACACTTTGCGAGCATCATCCAAGCTGCCACATTGAGCGTACATGTGCACCAGGCTGTTGCCAACGAAGACATCCACCTTGAAAGCAGTTGCCTGAATGTCAGCATGCACCTCCTTGCCCAAAATCAACTTCTTTGCAGCTGCACACGCCTTGAGAGCTGCCACGAAGACATGGCTGTCTGGCTCAACACCCGATTCTCGCATCTGCCGATAGAAGCTGATGGCCTGTAAGGGCTGTCCATGTCGGGCATGAGCCAAGATGATGGAAGACCACATGTAGATGCTGGGATTGGTCACCTGACCGAACACCTGCACGGCGTCCTCCAATTTGCCATGGGAAGCGTACATGCCAATGATGTGAGTGGCCAAGAATGCATTGGACCCGTGCCCCCTTCTGAGAGCAAGAGAATGAACAAGACTACCACTAACAAGATCTTTTTGTGCAACGCACCTCTTGAGCACACGAGAGAAGAGAGTGTCGCTCACATAACATCCCCGCTGCACCAGCTCCTCCAGCGCCTCAACAGCCTGGCTCAGCTCTGCCCCCTCGCACCGCTTCAACAAGGTCTGCACTTCTGAGTCCTGGTCATAATCCCAACTGGCCAGCTGCGAGTCCACCCAAGCTGGCTTGTCAGAGTTGTTCAGCCACAGGGGCTCCCTGGAGGTCTTGTGCCTGAAGTCAGGATGCCGAGGGCTCTTCCTCTCCGGCCTGTTGTCCCACCACTCCCAGGGATTCGAGAAGAAGTGATGCCACAGCAGCTCCTGCCGTGCTTTCTGCGTCACTCCATCCGCGTACCCAGTGCTTGCACCAGAAACTGCCCCTGTACGGCGCTGCCCACGTAACCAAACGGGGCTGTCGTTGCTGTTGCCGAGCACACATCCTGCATCCTTCCAAGAAGAGCTCGGCTTGGCTGACAAACATAGCTCCAACTGCATCACCATGGTTCGCCTTATTGGGTCCGCACTTCATCAGGCACATGGGCTTCTGGTCCTGGGGGCTGCCATGCTGCAGCCTTGCAGAAGATGGATGCACAATTCACATACCTACTCCAACATCTCTTCCACGTACAAGTCCGCCCTTGCAGCTACAAGAAAAAGGTTGGCAAGAATGAGTCTTCTCGCAAATGAGACCAGACACAGTCATCGTGAATGTTCATCGTTGTTTTGGATTCCTTACATCTCCTAATCCTATTGGACGACGGTGTGTGCAATCTCGGAAGTGTTTTTTCGAGCGACAATAACTGACGGGAAATGTGACACCAAATAAATCTGGTCGATAGCTTTCTTCCCAGCCATATCCGTTTTCGGATGATGACTTGTGAGGAGCTTGGCTGCACAATGTCAATGTACAGACATGCGGTGATGCAGCTGCGGTTGCAGTAGGAGCAATCGCTGGACATGGCATTTGCGGAGGCGGTCTCCCACTGTTCCACAATGTTGTCTGCAAAGCCAAATTCTCCTTGCATGGATGCAGGATGTGTGTTCCGAAATGGCCCAACTGGGCGATCGGGGAAGTATGATGCACGCCCAGCTTGCTGTGCGAGCACCTCCGTCACCGAAGGAGTGACACAGAAAGAGCGGCAGGAGCTCCTGTGGCACCACTTCTTCTCCTACCCCTGGGAATGGTGGGACAACAGGCCAGAGAGAAAACGAAGCCCCCGCCATCCTGACTTCAGGCACAAGACGTCCAAGGAGCCCCTGTGGCTGAGCAACTCTGACAAGCCGGCTTGGGTGGACTCGCAGCTAGCCAGCCGGGATTTACAGGTAGCCAGGGGACCCGGGTCTGGTGACCAGGGCTCAGAAGTGCAGAGCTTGTTGGTGCGGTGCGAGGAGGCAGAGCTGAGCCAGGCTGTTGAGGCGTTGGACCGGCTGGTCCAGCAGGGATTTTATGTCAGCGACAATCTCTTCTCTCGTGTCCTCAAGAGGTGCGTGGCACAAAAGGACCTTGTTTGTGGTAGGCGCGTCCATTCTCTTGCTCTCAGAAGGGGATGCGGGTCCAATGCATTCTTGGCCACTCACATCATTGGCATGTACGCTTCCCATGGCAAATTGGAGGACGCCGTGCAGGTGTTCAGTCAAGTGACCAATCCCAGCGTCTACATGTGGTCTTCCATCATCTTGGCGCATGCCCGACATGGACAACCCTTGCAGGCAATCAACTTCTATCGACAGATGCGAGAGTCAGGTGTTGAGCCAGACAGCCATGTCTTTGTTGCAGCTCTCAAGGCGTGTGCCTCCGCAGAGGACCTGGTCTCTGGCAAGGAAGTGCATGCTGACATTCAGGCCGTTGCTGGCAAGGCAGATGGTTTCGTGGGCAACAGCCTGGTGAACATGTACGCCAAATGTGGCAGCTTAGATGAAGCTCGGAAGGTGTTTGACAGTTTGCCCAAGAAGGATGTGGTGACATGGACTGCCATGATCGCAGGATATAGTCAGCAGGGGCTTGGGCGACAAGCCCTAGCTCTGTATGCAAATATGGAGGATGAGGGCATCACTCCAGCTAATCATGTCACGTTTGTGTGCCTTCTTCAAGCCTGCGCAAGTGTTGAAGCGTTGCAGCAAGGAAAGCAGCTTCACTCACAGATTCGTGAACGAGGCCTTGAGGGAGATGCAGTCATTGGTAACTGCTTGGTGAACATGTATGCAAAATGTGGAAGTTTGGAAGACGCTCGCCAAGTCTTCGACAATTTGCCCAGGAGAGATGTGGTGACTTGGACTGCCATGATAGCAGGGTATGCTCAGAAAGGGCTCGGTCCTGAAGCCCTTGCCCTCTATGCTAGTATGCAAAGGGAGGGCATCACTCCTGCGGATCATGTTACTTTCGTGTGCCTCCTTCAGGCCTTTGCAAATGTGGGAGCCCTCCAACAGGGGAAAGAGCTCCACTCACAGATTCGGGAAAGGGGACTGGAAGCCAATCCACTCATTGGTAACTGCTTGGTGAACATGTATGCAAAATGTGGCAGCTTAGATGAAGCTCGGAAGGTGTTTGACAGTTTGCCCAAGAAGGATGTGGTGACATGGACTGCCATGATCGCAGGATATAGTCAGCAGGGGCTTGGGCGACAAGCCCTAGCTCTGCAAATAATGGAGGATGAGGGCATCACTCCAGCTAATCATGTCACGTTTGTGTGCCTTCTTCAAGCCTGCGCAAGTGTTGAAGCGTTGCAGCAAGGAAAGCAGCTTCACTCACAGATTCGTGAACGAGGCCTTGAGGGAGATGCAGTCATTGGTAACTGCTTGGTGAACATGTATGCAAAATGTGGAAGTTTGGAAGACGCTCGCCAAGTCTTCGACAATTTGCCCAGGAGAGATGTGGTGACTTGGACTGCCATGATAGCAGGGTATGCTCAGAAAGGGCTCGGTCCTGAAGCCCTTGCCCTCTATGCTAGTATGCAAAGGGAGGGCATCACTCCTGCGGATCATGTTACTTTCGTGTGCCTCCTTCAGGCCTTTGCAAATGTGGGAGCCCTCCAACAGGGGAAAGAGCTCCACTCACAGATTCGGGAAAGGGGACTGGAAGCCAATCCACTCATTGGTAACTGCTTAGTGACCATGTTTGCAAAGTGCGGTAGCTTGGATGATGCTCGAAAGGTGTTTGACAGTCTTCCCAGGAGAGATGTGGTGACGTGGACTGCAATGATTGCTGGTTATTCTCAGCAAGGGCTTGGGCGAGAAGCTTTGGCTCTGTATGCAAGCATGGAACAAGAGGGCATCACTCCTGCAAATAATGTTACATTTGTGTGCATTCTTCAGGCATGTGCAAGTGTGGGAGCACTCCAGCAGGGGAAGCAGATTCACTCACAGGTCCGCGAAAGACGCCTTGAATCTGATGCAGCCATCGGTAACTGCTTGGTGAATATGTATGCTAAGTGTGGGAGCTTGAGGGATGCTCGCAAGGTCTTTGACAATTTGCCTAGCAGGGATGTGGTGAGCTGGACTGCCATGATTGCAGGATATTCTCAGCAAGGCCTTGGCAAAGAAGCTCTTTCTCTGTATGCATCTATGCAAAAGGAGGGCATTACCCCAGCCGATCATGTAACTTTTGTGTGCCTTCTACAAGCATGCGCCAGTGTGGGAGCCTTGCAGCAGGGCAAGGAGCTTCACTCACAGATTCGGGGAAGAGGCCTAGAGTCCGACACATTCGTTGGCAGCTGCCTAGTGGATATGTATTGCAAATGTGGGAGTGTGGATGAAGCCCGCGAAGTCTTTGACAGTTTGCCCAAGAGAGATGTTGTGACTTGGACTGCAATGATTTCTGGATATTCTCAGCAGGGAATGGGTAGAGAAGCCCTGGCTCTGTACGCAGGTATGCAAAAGGAGGGCATTACTCCAGCAGACCATGTTACTTTTATGTGCCTGCTGCAAGCATGCGGTTGTGTTGGGGCACTGCAGCAGGGAAAGGAGCTTCACTTACAGATTCGGAAAAGGGGGCTTGAGTCTGATGCTTGCATTGGCAGCTCCCTGGTGGCCATGTATTCAAAATGTGGCAGTTTGGAAGATGCCCGCCAAGTGTTTGATGGATTACCCTCAAGAAATTTGGTGACCTGGACTGCGCTGCTCAATGGGTACGCTGAGCATAATGATGGACACATGGCAATCAAGTGCTTCGAAGACATGCTTCAGCAAGGGGTTCAGCCAGATGAGACGACTTTCATATGTCTCCTTGTGGCATGCAGTCATGCAGGCCTGGTGGATGAGGGCCAACGATATTTCAGGATGATGGTTGATGACCATGGAATTGTGCCCTCGGATCATCACCACAGTTGCATGGTTGATCTCCTAGGCCGGTCCGGCAAACTGGACGAGGCGGAAGATCTGTTGCGAAGCACATTATTCAATGATGTTGTGGGCTGGACGGCTTTGCTAAGTGCTTGCAAAGGCCACGGTGACTTAGATCGTGGTCTTAGGTGCTTTGACCGCCTGGTAGAATTAGCACCTGATCTGGCAAGTTCTTATGTGCTGTTGGGGAACCTATACGCAAATGCGGGCAGGTGGAATGATGTGGATAGGATAGAAAGCTTGAGAAAGTCAGCGGGTGCCATGAAGAAGGCCGCGAAGGCATGCATTGAAGTGAGAAAAGAGGTGCACGAGTTCACCGTAGGGGAAGAAAGATCAGACATTTCATCGAAGGTGAAGAGTGTGAACACGAGGTTGAAGGAGGAAGGAGGCCATGTCCCACAAACACAGCTGGTGCTGAAGGCAGTGTCTGAGCAAGAGAAAGAGGATGCCTTGTGTGGACATGCAGAAAAACTGGCCCTGGCGTATGGACTGCTGAACACGCCAGATGGCTCAACCTTGGTAGTGACAAAAAATCTTCGTATGTGCAATGACTGCCACAGCAGCACAAAGATCATGTCACGTCTAGAAAACCGAGATATCGTTGTGAGGGATGCACACCGAGTACATCTATTCAAGGACGGGGCTTGTTCCTGTAGAGATGGGCATTGAAGAATCCATCGAGCTTGAAACCTATGCTTGTAGTTGATGGGTGTAATTAGTCGAGCCCAGTTCCAAAACTATGGCGGATATGCCGCCCATGACCTATGTCACTTGATTATTGGTTACATAGGCATCCACATATATATTACCTGGAGGCTGCGAGAGCACCATTCAATGGTCGTGCTCTGGCCACTTTATCACCCAGCGTTCTCACATAGCGTCTCAAATAGCTCTTGTCGGCAGCGGCATTATTTGCATTTGCATTACAACTTGTTCTAAGATTAAACCATTGTAATGCCTTCAACACTGTGTCTAGGGCTATCATTTTCTCGGAACTCAATGATGAGGTGGGCACCTAGCGGGCTTCATTCCATTTGTTCACTCCTTCTACAGTTCTCCGTCCAATCTCTACTATCAACATGGTCCAGCTACGGAAGGTGTTTCGGCTCTCCACTCGGCGACGGGCACAAGGCAAGGGGATCCATTGGGAGGCGCCCTCCTCGCCATGGCGCACTTTAGGGCGCTGTCCTCCACAGCCTCTGCAGTTCGGGAGTGCCTTTTCCCATCCGTGGCTGACGAATACCCATATCCTCGGGCCAGGGGACAAGGTGAGGGCTACCTTTGATCTTTTCTCCTTGGAGCTCTCCCGTATGGGATTAAGGGTCAAGATCGATAAGTGTAGGGTGTAGTCCCCTTCCGGCAATAAACCCCCTCTTCACTATCCAGGGGGATATTATTCTCCGCAAGGGCTTCAGGTCCTCAGAGTTCCGCTGGGTCCCCCTAACTTTATTCAAGGGTTTGTGGACGTGGCTCTGGAAAAAGACCTGGCTTACATTGGGGACCTTTCACAAATTGGGGACCCTTAGGTTGCGTTTGGTATTTTGTCTTCCTGCTTCGCACGTCGACCAGGTTATCTTACTAGGATGGTTGCTCCATCCCCGACCTTTTTATCAAACTTGAGGCATTTTGATAAGCAGGTTATGCAGGCGCTTGGGGATATTATAGGTCCCGGCACCTTCGAATGCGCCGACGGTGACTTGGCACAGAAACAAGCATCATTGCCAGTGGCCTTTGGAGGCACTAGCTTGCTGGCCATGGAGGCCTCAGCTCCGGCCTCGGGAGTTGGGCCCTCTGTGCCCCAATTTGGCCTCTCGATTCTTAATGCAGACTCCCTCCCGGTCTTGGGCCGCTGTGTTCTGTGGAAGGGGCATGCTCTGCTTTTGGCTCGGCCTTGCATTCCAGCGTTCCAAATCGCACCAGCGTCCTTTTCGACCGCGATGAGGGTCCGCCTCGGTTTGGCTCATTCTTTGGCCTCTTCTCTTTCCACGTGCAGTTGTGGAGCTGCCATCGACAATTCCGGATCCCATTTGGCCCGTTGTCCCGTGGGGGGGCAACGTATTGCTATGCATGATGCCGTTCTCGACGTCATGTTTTCGATAACTATGCAGAGCGGATTTTTTCCGTACCGGGAGCGCCCATATATATTGTGTAATGCCGTGTCACTCAAGGCGGACTTTTTTTATACTAGGGGGGAGCAAATTTATATCGTTGATGTGGTTGTCACGGATCCCACGAGAGACTCTAAAAGCGAGCATGTCATCATCAACCCCCTGGGCTGGGCGGCGGGCTTGTGCAACTAGCAAGACTCACAAGTACTCTCCTATGCAAGACGGCCATGTTTTCATCCCCCTCGCCCTCGAGACTCATGGGGCTATGGGCAAGGACTTCTCTAGGTTAATTAAGGAGTGTGCAAAAGCCTATCACAGCCACAAGAATTGGAGGGGCCTCCCCCCTTCCTCCGTGGTGGCTTTCTTTCGCCAACGGGTTTCCATAGCTCGCAGAAGCGGCTAACATTTATAGGGACTCGTGCGCAGCGGGACTAACTTCTTCGCACCGGTGGTAGGTAGGCCCTTCATCATCCCTGATCACGACGATATCCTTGGTGCAGTAGGTAGTTACGGGAAAGGCATTCGAGCTAGTCCTTCCCCTTTTACTATTAGCCCTTTTCGGGTTGTTCCTCCTTGGTCTTCAGTGGTAGATGGGATTCCCCATCTCGCCTATTAATAACGTCTACTCTTCACTTATTTAATGACACGAACATTATACATGAAGATCAATATGATTAATGTCATCATTTGATTACTTGAGTTTATCTATATAAACATACTTTTTATTAATTTGGTATGTTGAAACTCTGTCATTCACCAAAGGCATAAAAAGAATGAAGCGATATTGATATTATGATAACTTTCATCTTTGGAGATAAGATCTTGACTACCAAAATGTTACATAGAGCACCATCATGAAAGAGAAGTAACAATCTCAACAACCTACAAATGTGTGTCCAAATGGCTTAGGCCAAATGGACACACATTCATCAGAACGCCGTGATTAAGCATCCTGAGCGTAGAGAGCTTAGATTTTAGATCGGTACTTAGATGGGGTGCCTAAAGGGAGTGGATGCCCTTGGTGCAAGTAGCTTAGCTCACCATGGTACAAGTTGTTAAGTACCAAGTCCCTAGATTTTAGATCGGTACTTAGATGGGGTGCCTAAAGGGAGTGGATGCCCTTGGTGCAAGTAGCTTAGCTCACCATGGTACAAGTTGTTAAGTACCAAGTCCCATGACGGAAATTCGTCCTTAGTGGACTTAAATAGAGTTTTTCTTCTTCTTCTTCTACACACTTGCCTATCCATAGGATAGAGTTCTTCTTCTTCTACACAATTGCCTATTCATAGGCTCTTAAGGGCAACGTCAAGTAATTGTAAACATAGTATAATATTTTTATCTATTATTTTTTCCTTCTTCCCTATTGAAGCATTAATTAAAATTACTATACCACTAAGTAAAATATATCTGTCAACAAGAATAAGATTAATATTCTACTTATACCAATACCTGTAGGTATATAATCCTAAACCCTTTACTTCCTATCTCAAAAGGTAACTCCTATGGAATATCGATCTGGTCACTCAGCTTCGTGTGTGACTTTGTTTTTTTTTTGGGTGTATGCTATGGAAATATACCACGACATCTTTCAGATACTTGCATACAATATTCGTGTAATACATACCACATCAGCTTCCATAGGTTCGTACATGGAATTGCCACAACCATGAATGAATTTCTCTTGTATAATTAGGCATTGTGAATGAAGTTCTTCTGTATCATTGGATCATTCAGAATTATCATAGGACTTCTAAAGGTATCTGTGGCGGTATATGTAGGTGTGGCACAAACACCTAGCAGGCTATGCTGCTGAGAATTAAGGGCATGGCCATAGATACACGGAAATGCCCTTAATTAGGTCTACAATGGAAGTTATCGATGTCCGATCCCTGCGAGCAACATATCTGACCGGGGCGAAAGGAGGTCCCAAAGCACACGAGGGTCTCACCGTTTCTCAATGCCTGTCCCCACACGAACAAGACCCATCCACGAATCGATGCACTCGATGCGCGTCTCTCACAATGATCTCTCTCATCTCAAGGTGCGACATGATCTTCGTGCTGCTGTGGCAGTCCTCGCACATACGCAGATTTTTCGTCACCACCAAAGTTGTGCCATCCGGCGTGTTCAGCAGACCATATGCCAAGGCCAGCTTTTCTGCATGCCCACACAAAGCATCCTCCTTCTCTTGCTCAGACACTGCTCTCAGCACCAACTGTGTGTGTGGGACGTGGCCTCCTTCCTCCTTCAACCTTGTGTTCACACTCCTCAGCTTTGACGATATGTCAGACCTATCTTCCCCTACAGTGAACTCGTGCACCTCATTCTTCACTTCAATGCATGCCTTTGCTGCCTTTTTCGAGGCACCGGCTGACTTTCTCAAGTTTTCTATCCTATCCACATCATCCCACCGGCCTGCATTGGCATAAAGGTTGCCCAATAGCACATATGAACTTGCAATATCAGGTGACAAGTGTACAAGGTGGTCAAAGCACCGTTGCCCGCGCTCTACATCACCGTAGATTTTGCAAGCAGTCAGCAAAGCCGTCCAGCTCACAGCATCATTCACTATGGTGCTCCTTAACATACTTTCTGCCTCATCCAGTTGGCCAGAGCGTCCAAGAAGATCAACCATACAGCTGTAATGATAATCCTTGGGGACAATCCCATGGTCGTCAACCATCATCCTGAAATACCTCTTGCCCTCAGCCACCAGGCCTGCATGACTGCATGCCACGAGGAGACAGATGAAAGTCGTCTCAACTGGTTGTGCACCTTGCCGAATCATGTCTTCAAAACACCGGATTGCCATGTGACCATCACCGTTTTCAGCATAGCCCTTGACCATTGCTGTCCATGTCACAGAATTTCTGGTGGGCAATCCGTCAAATATTCTGCGGGCCTCATCCAAGCTCCCACATTTTGCATACATGTCCACCAGGCAGCTGCCAATAAATGCATCAGCCTCCAAGCCTTTTTCTCGAATCTGTGAGTGAAGCTCCCTCCCCTGCTGCAGCGCTCCCACACTCGTGCAAGCTTGGAGGAGGCACACAAATGTAACGTGATCCACTGCCGTGATGCCCTCCTTTTGCATATTTGCATACAACGACAGGGCTTCTTTACCTAGAGCCTGCTGGGAATATCCTGAAATCATGGCAGTCCATGACACCACATCCCTTGTGGGCAGAGCGTCAAACACTTTGCGAGCATCCTCCAAGCTCCCGCATTTTGCATACATGTTTACCAAGCAGTTACCAATAGCAGCATCAGCTTCAAGGCCTTCCTCACGAATCTGTGAGTGAAGCTGCTTTCCTTGCTGCAAGGCTCCTACACTTGCACAAGCCTGAAGAAGGCATACAAACGTAACACGATTCGCTGGAGTGATGCCCTCGTGTTGCATACTCGAGTACAGGGCCAGGGCTTCTTGACCCAGCCCCTGCTGAGAATATCCTGCGATCATGGCAGTCCATGAGACCACATCCTTCCTGGGCAAACTGTCAAACACTTTCCGACCCTCCTGCAACCAACCGCATTTAGCATACATATTCACTAACGAGTTAGCGATGATTGCATCTCCTTCAAGGCCACGTTCACGAATCCGTGAGTGAAGCTGCTTCCCTGCCTGCAGCGCCCCCATACTGGCACAAGCCTGAAGAAGGGACACAAAAGTCACTTGATTGGCTGGAGTAATACCCTCATTCTCCATATTCGCATATAGAGCTAGAGCTTCTTGCCCAAGACCTTGCTGACTATATCCTGCGATCATGGCAGTCCATGTCACAACGTCCTTCGTAGCCAAACTGTCAAACACTTCGCGAGCATCATCCAAGCTGCCACATTTGGCGTACATACTCACCAGGCTGTTGCCAACGAAAATGTCAGCCGCGACAGGACTAGCCTGAATGTGAGCATGGACCTCCTTGCCAGCAACCAGGTCCCCTGCAGAAGCACATGCCCTCAGAGCTGCCACAAAGATATGATTGTCTGGCTGAACACCTGACTCTCGCATCTCTCGATAGAAGCTGATGGCCTGTGTGGGCTGACCGTGCCTTGCATGCGCCAAGATGATGGTGGACCACATGTGCAGGCTGGGCGTGGTCACTGTACAGAAAACCTTCACTGCCTCCTCCAATTCCCCATGAGAAGCATACATACCAATGATGTGATTGGCCAAGAATGCGTTGGACCCGCACCCACTTGTGAGAGCAAGACAATGCACACGCCTGCCACTAACAAGATCCTTCTGTGCTATGCATCGCTTGAGCACACGAGAGAAGAGCGTGTGAGTGATAGAACATCCCCGCTGCACCAAAAGATCCAAGGCGTCAACAGCATCCCTGAGCTCTGCTTCCTCGCATCGTTTGACCATCCTGTGAACCCAAGAGTCTCCTTTATCATCACCAGGTCCTCTGGCCAGCTGCGAATCCGAATCCCAACTGGGTAGCTGCAAATCCACCCAAGCCGGTTTGTAAGAATTGTTGAGCCACAGGGGCTCCTTTGAAGTTTTGTGCCTGAAGTCGGGATGGCGTGGGCTCTTCTTGTCCGCCCTGTTGTCCCACCAGTCTGAGGGATATGACAACCAGTGGTGCCACAAGAGCTCCTGCCGCGCTTTCTGCGTCGTTTCTTCATTACAAGTGCCTGTGGTGCCATTTTGCCAAGCAGCGAGACATGCATTCCCTTGCCCCTTGCGGAACACACATCCTGCATAAATAAAAGACGAGCTAGGCTTCGCTGCCAACATGCTGGAATCATGCAAGATCCCATCGGGAATTGCCACACCCAGCAAGAACTCCAGCTGGAACGCCATCTCCTCCTGCCTGGTCCACCGTTCAGGTCTGCTGCCTACTCCTGGTGCTTGTCTTGCTGCTCCATCCTCGGGCTCCCGACATGTTGCTGTGGCGAAACTGGTAAAATCGAGAGCGAGGCAAAAACGATGCCTGCACGTCCTAGGGTAAGCTGTCAAACCAATGCGATCATCCGCTGAATGTTAGAAAGATATCTCGGTCCGAAGCCAGGACAAGCCTTGAGGTCCTTCACCGTGTTGGATCAACTACATACATATGTAACCTGTCATTGCTGTCCAAGTCTGGCTTGTGGCAACAATATCTGACACAGAGACAATGAACTTGCCTACCACAATCAAGAGACTTCAGTGACATCTTGCGACCTACTCCCGTCCACATAATGGCTCTTCAGTCCGACGAGCACAATCTGAGGCCGCTGGAAGCTCGTGACTTCCACAAAGGTGAGGGTCTCGATGTGCTTCTGTCTTTCTGTTGAGTTGTTGCTTTGGGTTGTAACTCTGTTTGTGCCCAGGTTATTTTGACTTGCTGGAACAGCTCACGGTTGTGGGTGACGTCTCTGAAACACAGTTCGTTGGTAAGGATGCTGTGTCGGTATCCGGTCGTGATCAATGTGATCTGGTGGAGGAGCAGATGAAGTTGGAATGTGCTGACCTGATGCAGGTCGGTTGGAACAGCTGCAGAAACGAGGGGACCTTCATCATGTTGTTGTCGTTGAAGGTGGGATGTAACCCTGTTGAACCCTGTTATTGCCAAGCCCAGCCCTCATCTGTCCTTTTGTCTACGATTGTTTGAACAGATGTGCGAAGAAGCAAAGTAGTGGCCACGGGAAGCCTGATGATAGAAGAGAAATTCATCCGCAATTGTGGCAAGGTAAGCCATCTCTCAAGGACTCTCTTGTGCTGTGTCTGTAACTTTCACATGCTTACCGTGTCCTGAAATCCTTTCTCCAGGTGGGGCACATAGAAGACGTTGTAGTAGACAAAGGTGCTCGCGGCTTGCACCTTGGGCAGAGGTAATAGCGCAACTCTCCACCTTTCCCCCTTTCTAAGGGGAAGCTAATCCGGTTTCTTCAGTTTGTTCACTGAACCCGAGCTGATGTAGGGTGGTGGAAGCTTTGACAACCAGAGCAAAAGAAGCAGGATGCTACAAGGTACGTGCCGGCGGGTTTGCAAAGAATGTTCAAACATATTGCTCAAGCCTGAAAAGATGGTGTGGCAATGCAATGCAGGTGATACTGGATTGTACTGCCGAAAATGCTTCGTTCTATGAAAAGTGCGGTTTCTTCAGAAAAGACGTCCAAATGGCGCTCTATTTTTAGGGTTTCCAGACATCTCCCTTCCTGTGTGGGCAGCCTTATTGCCTGTAGGACCTATTGAATCACAGAGCCACAGACAAGCTTTATTCACAGTGGAAGTGGTCGTGTTTGCTGTTCTTGCGAACTACAAAGTCCTGCCTAAGTTCACTGTTCTGGTTCTGCCTGATACAACCTTCAGTGTATATCAGGCAGAATCTTACATGAGGTGCATGTGCACCCATTGCAGATCTGCAATGTGACAACTTCCCTCAACTGGAATGATCCTGTCACACTCAATGAAGCTTTGAACAACTCAAGGATACTTATAACGGTAGGCAAAGGCCATGGCAACTGGATTTCATGTCAGGTCAGGGCAACCGCATGCCCCTGGGGTCTTGGCAAACAGGCCACGCATATGCACGCAGACGACAGGCACGTTAGTGAAAGAGGATTGCCACTTTCACTCAGCAAAGGCCGACTCGATGCATCTGACTACTGAATACTGAAAGCAGGTCTCGCACAGTCATCCCGCACGCATGTGCGCATGTGTAGCATCCTATCCATGCAGAATCCCACCAATTTGCCTTCAAGAACGCATGCCTGCATGCTCAAACGTGTGCAGCTTCTGCCGTGTGGGATTCTGTTGACAAGGATCCCACACGGCAATGGCGAGCGCACACGGTGATATCGTCGGGCGGGGGATGCTCTCCCAGCCTACGGGTAATGTGTGAGAGGATGCCGATGTAGCTGTAACCTAATATCATGTGACATGGGTCATGGGCGCATGCATATTCCGCCATAATTTGGGAACTCCGCCTACCTACACCCGAGGCAGATCGGGGCGGAGCCGTCCAGGGCGAAGCCATTGCAGCGACGGAAGACACGATCTGGGCGGAGCCGTTGCATCGACGGGCGATTCTAGCGGTTAGCCTGGTGAGCGGGCGATTAAGTATTGGACAGAAAATAGTTGCAGACCGATGAGGTACGGGCAAGGCATGTTAGGAACCATGTCCTCTTCTGGGCATGCCATCCCGTAAGCGGGTGGAATGTGCATTACGAGCTCAAAGAATTCTGTCACCCTGAATTGTGGGAGTCTGTTGGCTGAATTGCGGTTGTGTGCATTGCCGCTTTCAACAATGCCAGTTGCGGGCATCAAAAGGCCATGGACAATTTGTGTCAACATTGCGGCTCTCAACCAAATTGGCCCTGTTCCTTGATGCAGACACAGTGCGGATTTCAACATTACAGCCGTCCATGGAAAGCCGAGCAACCGGTTCACGTTCAGATTAGCAGGTGTGGCACTAGTTCCAGTTGTTTCCTCGTTCCAGTTCCTGATGTTTATATTCAGTTCACGATTGCATCGGTTCCCCACTCCAGTTTCTGATGTTTAACTCTTGTTCGTGTTGCCCACTCCAGCGTGTATGATATTTCTAACTCTTGTTCTTGTTATTTCTTTGGCCTCCTCCTCGGAAGCGGGGGATCCTTTGGATCCATGTGCCATTGGAGGCAGGCCCGCTTCCCAAGAAGCTTTATGAGTTGCCTCGCTGCACCTTTACTTGGGCACCTTGTGCAGTCCCAGCCACCTTCCACCTTCAAATTCCCCTTCCTTTCCACCAGCCTCTCCAGTAACTCCTTTTCCTAACCTTGGACAGCCATCAGTGTCCAGCAACCCTTGTATAATAGACTTGGAAGCTCCTTCCCTGCCTCTTGGGAAAAGCTCCTTCCCTGCCTCTTGGGAAATCGTGTGACGGATCTAAGAAGAAGTCGAAAACTTCAAAAGCTGGCAGTAGCTATTGGCAAGAAAAGGCCGAAGATGTCGGAATCGAGATATTTTAGGGGTGGGAAGACCACCACATTTAGAACCTAATAGTGTTCAGGGGATCAAAGGATGCAGAATTTGACAAGTCCCGCAAACAAGGTACTTGCTTGTCCATCTAACGCATTGAGTACTGAGTTAGGGAAGCTTGATTTGTATAAGTTGTTGTGTTGGTGTTCCACGAGGTGGACATTTGGAATAAGATGGCTACAAAGGTGGCCATGGTTTGTGCAAACTTTGACAAGTCTGGTGAGGCTTGTCAAAAATGGAAATCAATTTACAACGATTACAAGATAGAGGAGGTAGCAAATTTTGTTTTTGGTAATGCTAGGTCCGAATGTTATCATGGTATGACCTTGTTGATCAATTCATGCAGCATAGGGCACATGTAGTATGTGAGACTCATGTTGATTCACACCAAGCTTTGGAGTCAGTGTGGAGTCAGTGGACAAGATATGAGAGTCCTATGTTGACACCTTGGAGAAGGTGTCACAAGGTAGCTATCGCACGAGGTAAGTACTTGCATTCATATGAGCACTTCCTCAACAGACAACCAAGCAAGAACATCAAATATGCAAATATAGGTGCAAACCAATTCTCCCTTGAAAATGTGAGACTCCAAGTCAAAACATTATCATTAGTAGGATTACTTACGTATAAACCTCATGTAGCGAATTGTGCACAAAACCAATCTTCTTCGGGAACCTCATCTGGAGGTGGCTAAACACAAAACATATAAAATCCCCTATTGCACCGATCACAAAGAAGCATCACATCATCTTCTTTAGTACGTCCACAAACTTGTCACACTAACTTTTTGATTGGACATCACATTGTAGGTTGCAGTTGAGGGTCCAAATTGGCTAAGTAGCATGGTGCGCAATCCTTAAGGTGTTGGCTGGCTTCCGATGCAGGTAGACATAGTCTCCAACTTCGAACTTGCGCCCCTTGGGTTTTTATGTCCCTCCCCTTGTGTAAGCAAAGCGCAATTGATCTCTTGGCTGCATTATGGCAAGGTTCTCCATTGCCATAGGCATGATCCATCTGAAAAGCTCTGCCTGCCTTTCCAGGTCTCGTAGGCAGTCATCAGGATTGCGCCAATCCATTGGTGCTTGTAGCCTTGCTTCCCTCACATTTGGCAAAAATGGTTGTCGCCATATAACAAGTAGTATGGCGAAAAGTTGCTCAAGGCCGCTTGATTGCTTACCCTATATCCTAGCACTAGATACGACATCCCTTGATGGTCAGTGATCAATCAAAACTGATGTCCAAACAAATACAGATGAAAATATCCGACTACCCACACTGCTGCAAGACATTGTCCATTAGGTAGTTGGACTCCGCCTAGTTGTTTCTCAGACTCGCATAAGCAATGACATGTTCCTCTTCCTTGTCATTGATCTATGCCAAGATTGCCTCTATGCCGTACTTGCTCCAATCAGTGTAAAGTACGAACGGCTTACTAAAGTCTGGATAACCAAGAATTAGCGAGCTCATGAGTCTACCCTTCAACTCCATGAAAGCTAACTCCTCCTCTTGAGTCCAACGCGAAGTAACAAACTTCTTCAATAGATCGTTCAACGGTCGCGCAATCCTGCTCATCCGTGGAATGAACTTTCTGTAGTATCCTGCCAACCCTAAAAATGCCCTCAATTTCAAGGTGTCATTTGGCCTGGGAATGCACGCGATTGCCTCCATTTGGTGAAACCCTAGCCTCAAGTCCAATGTTGAGAAGAACTTGACAGACCCAATGGTGTCGAAGATCTCTTCGACTGTTGGCATGGGATAGTGGTCATGCGGGATTCGTTCGTTTCTCCTCTCCGTCCACAGTCCATTCTCATCCTTCTTCTTTGAAAGCACTATCGCAACTGTCTACTACGAATTAGATTGTCGAATCAGCCCTAGCTTGACAAGCTCTTGGTATGGATTCTCAACCAAGGCCCACCCAAGTGTGAAAGCAAACACATGTCGCAATGCATCCAGCAACTCCTTCAGCTGACGCCATTGATTGCTCTTCTCCTCGGCACATGTCAACCACTCATGTGGTTGTGGCTCGGATGGCTTGCACGCTTCCTCTACGCGCTCACCCCCCTTGACCTCCAAACTCGCCTTCTCTTCTTGAGAAGCGAGTGCTGGAATGTCCTTTGCCCACCAAACCTTTTGGTTCAAGCCCGCCTTCTTTTGGTTTCGAAGTTGACAAGCGACTCTAGCGCTGAACAACCAGGTCATCATGTTCATGTCAAATGCTTGCCCAAGCAATCGACACTGTTCCTTCTCGGTCACTCCCGGTGTCTTCATGGCTCGATGGCAATATCTGTGTAAAAGGGGTTTCTCCACAAAACCCCTTTTACACACCTGACGTCGGACCTTTTGCACTTGAAAAAATCCGCACTACAATCAGCCTTTTTGGTGTTTCTCTGCAGACATGTCACACGCAACCTTTTGAATAATTGTTTTGATACACGTTATTTGAGATTGTAGATTGCAAGTACGTGGCAAAAACCTATTAGACTTGGACATAAATGTTAGCCAAGCCGCTGTGGGGTGTCCAGGCGTGTTCATAGGGAAGTGCAGCAACTTGCCAGTCTTGATGATTTGCTGGGCATGCCTTCCCGATGCTAGCACATCCTTGACAACATGATCAAGCTGCTTGGTGAACGACCTCGCCAACTTCAGATGTTCTAAGGGAGCAAGGTTAGTTCACATGGACCTCTCCTACGAGCTCTCGAACTAAATTGAGCTGCATCCAATAACAACTTTGACCCAACAGTCCCTGGATTGTGCCAAAGTCCTCCTAGACTTACTTTTTCACGCTCATGCATGTTGGCACATTCTTGATCATGTATCCACAAGGCCTTTCTTGCCCATTCTGGATCAAGCGTAAGATCCTCATCAAGTCATAGAATGTTGTTCGTGGGTCCTTTAGACCCTGATCCTTGCCTGTAGAAGAGAGTCCCTGACACTCGCAATCTGCGATGACAAGGTCAATTGATTGCTCAGAAAGAGCTCAAATAGGACAACCCTATAATGCGAACATCCTTCGGCACCGCTGTCTGGTAACCCTTCACTAACTCCCACGTTAGGAGATTATAGTACTCCCCTATCAAGACCCGCATGCGCTTCTGTGACAATCCTTGCTTTCGGATCCGGGTCACAATGCACGTATCTTCGTACTTTGGTGCCACTTTTCAGCATTGCTTCCAAGCCTGTACTGATGCCTTCAAAGAGTTCCACTAGCATTATGTCATCTTTCCAAGGTCGCCATGTGATCACCTGGGTGTTAAGGTTACAAACAGGCTCAACCCTAAGCAAGAACTTGCAGCAGTTCTTTGGCTAGAGGTTCGAGCAGGTATGGTGTGTCCGTCACCATGGTCCCAACCACTGGGTAGATGCTCTTGGTAATGAGATTCTCATGATCCTTGCCATGTAACTGCTGAGAAATGCGGGCAATCCGTTGATCAGTTTTGCTCCAGCTTCTCCAGCCTAGTCGAGAGTACATTATCTCCATCCACAAATCCACCATGACTCAAGGTTTGTACAAAGCGTTCACTCCCAGCAAAACATCGAATGTGTCTGCATTAGTGACCAAGCAGTGTACCTCGACAAAGGTGAAGTCAGCTGTTCGTAGTTTGAATGAAACCTTCAGCTTGTACCTCGTCACCCCCAACACACGCTCTGTGGTCCCGGCTACAATCTGGATCCTCTACTTGGTTTCCTTCAACTTGTCTTGGTGGAGACCCAATACTTCCTTCACTCTTCTTCCAACGATCACCGGCTGTGCCCCGGTATCAAATAACACCCTCTTGGTACGAATCCATTGATTTCAATGTCTCTCCCGATTGTTGATCAAAGCCACCCCCACTCATGCAGCATGCCACTTCTTCACCGAAATGCTTAGCTCCAAGGTTAGCAAAGACGTCATTGCTACGTGCTGTGGCACATCGTGGACTTTTGCTTCATTTTCAAGGGTTGTCAACATCCGTCAAGTCAAAACCTTGACTTCCTTCACGCTCAGCCCCATATCTTGTAGGCTGAAACATGGCATCTTCAGAAGCCTTTGCGCCATCGTCTCCATCAACAGTCTACGCATGGGTTTCCCCACGTCGCCCACTCCGGACTTTGATGTTGCTCCCACAATTGCTCATGTTGGCAATGGCTCAAACGACTGTGGCATTGGCTCAAACGACTGTGGCATCTTGGCATTGGTTCGGGAAGAGGATCATGAAGCTTCCTTATGTGTCTTCCGCACTGCAGGTGGCAAGACATCCTCTTCTTCCTTTGAGCTATCTTCTCTCGTAGCTGCCAAAGGTTTCTTGCCCTTGCCCTTGGATCTGGTCATTGTCGCCATGTATCCAAGCTTGTGTTCATCTTCTTCGTCCTCTGATGATGAGCTGCTGCTCTCCTTGATCTTCGCCTTCCGCACCAACTTCTCCAGCTTTGCGAGACGTGCCGCGTACTTGTCTATCATCTTTGTTGATGCTTCACATTTCTTCTGTCCCCGGGACTTCGCCAGTGCCTTCTCCATGGCGCCTCTGCTCTTTGCTGATTTTGTGGATGAGGTTGAAACAAATGCATTGGCCGGGGTTGTTGCTCGATAACTCGTAATTCGTAATTTCGGATGCTTCTCCAAACATATGGCTTCATTGTGCCCGTACCTCCCACAGCTAGGGCACGGCTCCTCACCCTTGACTCCTCCAAATGCATGCTCACACTCATGAGGGGAATGGCCATCCCTCGGCACCTCACATAGGTGCTCGTCATTTGGGCTGTGTGGGCTGGCTTGTTTCGTCGAGCTCCTCCACTATGACCTCCGCGTCGGTCACATTGTGCACCACTCCTACTTGGGCTGGAGTGATTACTTGCAACAGCACGAGAGAAAGTATTAGCAGGCCCTATCTTGTCAGCCATCTTGTATACTTCCTTGAGCATGTAGTGTTGTTACTTCGTGCTGTGCTCCGCTTGTTGCACCTTCATGTATAGCGCATATGGCAATGCTTGCAAGTACTTTTCTGCAGCCAGTCGATCACTCATGATCTTATAATCGTGTACCAACTAGTCGATTCTTCAGCTTGAAGTGTGTCAGCTCGAAGATCTTCTTATCCGTGCTTGCAGGAAACTCTAGTTAGAAGATGTCAAACATTTCTTGGATGAGATCTTGTGTCATGCCGTGTGATACTAATCTCTGCACTTGGGTTTAGTGTTTGATTAGCATTAGTTAATCTAATTACTTATCTTTAAGTAAGTAATTAGTGT
Source organism: Anthoceros angustus (assembly GCA_010909165.1). Lineage (NCBI taxonomy): Eukaryota > Viridiplantae > Streptophyta > Anthocerotopsida > Anthocerotales > Anthocerotaceae > Anthoceros > Anthoceros angustus. The sequence goes on from VJWM01000151.1 coordinate 494,910, forward strand.
TAATTAATCTAAGGTGCTTATGTTAATTAAGCATTGATTAGTGTTAATTAATCTAATGTGCTTATGTTAATTAAGCATTGATTAGTGTTAATTAATCTAATGTGCTTATGTTAATTAAGCATTGATTAGTGTTAATTAAACATGGTTAGCAATAGCTAAGTGGATAAGCTCAATATGCTTTGGCATATTCCTTGCATATTATAGTGTATTCTTAGGATACAATAGCTAAGTGGATAAGCTCAAGTAATATGCTTTGGCATATTCCTTGCATATTATAGTGTATTCTTAGGATATTTCCGGCATATCGATGCCAATAGGATATCTTAGGAATATGCCGATGCAGTCTAGTATATAGACCCTTCCATTGAGGACAAGCTCAGATCATAGCTTGTCCTCTAGATATGCAATGCAAGAGCGTTGTGAGGAGGCCAAAGCTATGACTCCGAGAGCGATGTGTGAGGAATTTGCGTGTTGTTCTCGTGGGGAGAGTGTGTTTGTGCCACGACGTGCGAGCTACTCCCTCCTGTTGTTACAAGCTATGATCTCGTGTGTGTACACTAGATAGGCTGTGCTAGGCGATGCTAGGCGATGCTAGGCGATGCTAGGCGATGCTAGGCGATGCTAGGCGATGCTAGGTGACGCTAGGCGATGCTAGGCGATGCTAGGCCGTGCTAGGCGAGGCTACGCGAGGCGACGCTCGCTCTTTAAGCAAGTAGGCAAGGGACTCTCTGAAGTGTGCCCAAGGCTTGAGGCCTAGAGAGGGGACCAAGCCCAAGGCGAAGGAGAGGAGGAGAAGAAGCTCAAGCCCAAGGCCAAGGAGAGGAGGCAAAGAAGCCCAAGTCCAAGGCCAAGGAGAAGAGGCGAAGAAGCCCAAGTCCAAGGCCAAGGAGAGAAGGAGAAGAAGCCCAAGCCCAAGGCCAAGGAGAGGAGGCAAAGAAGCCCAAGCCCAAGGCCAAGGAGAGGAGGCGAAGAAGGCAAGAAGCCCCTACCAAGGAGAGGAATGAGGCCTCCACAAGGGGGGCTGGCCTTTTAAGGCCAACCAACCAAGGGAGAAACAAGAGTATTTTACTCTTGGGCCCCGGATTCCAAGGGATAAGGGGGAAGCGGATAGACATGGGTATGTCATCAGTCCATTTCACTTTCTGTCCAAAACTCCTGGTTAGCCAGCACCCCATCCAAGTACTGATCCACCCCACGGGTGCTTAACTCTGGAGTTCCTATGCCTTTGCTATCCAACTCACCCAGCTCACATTTTTGGATTGAGATATAGCCTGCAGAGTATTTCTATGCAATTTTAACATGCATAGATACTTAGAGGTTTCACTAATCACGATCTAAGATAGCGGGGTGTGTTAACCTTGATTAAGGGTTTGATCTAGCCACTAACCGCCTGGAGTGCATGCTCGACACACTCGATCCGGACGGAGCTACCAACCAAGTCCATCGAGCGAATTCAAGTCCCGACCAAGAGGAGAAGTGCGAACACTCGATTTTGGTACCACCGAAGGACGCGGAGGAACCCAGCGACACAATCAACAATCTTTGAAGGATCTGGTGGCAACACACAAGACACGTTAGTCTTCGGACAACTCGGTGAGCGGCGAGGAGGACTTGTCTCTTGGAGTCGTCAAGATGGGAGGAGACAAGGATCGAATGGAGTTGTTCACAGGACGAGCGGGCACCTTGCCACTGGAGGACTTCATCGAGAAATGCAGTGCGGTGTGTGCGGAGATGGAATTGAAGACCGGATACACGAAGCGATACGGCTTCATCCAAATGCCGAAGTACTTGGGGGATGAAGCATTGGCGTGCTATCGCGAGCACAAGGCGAGGCTGTTGAGCGGCACAGCTGGAGGACCAGTGAGTAGCAGTTCAAGCTCCGAAGGAACCAGTGCAGACGGAGCAGTGGCACCGAGTGGGCACGATCCCATCGAAGAGATGTTTGACATCTTCCGGCTGGAGTTTCCTGCAAGCACGGATGAGAAGATCTCCGAGCTGACACACTTCAAGATGAAGTCAGGCGAGACTGCGAAGATGGCTTACCGAAGAATCGACCAGTTGGTACGTGACACCAAGATCATGAGTGACCGACTGGCTGCAGAGAAGTACTTGCAGGCATTGCCATATGCGCTGCGCATGAAGGTGCAACAAGCGGTGCAGACGAAGGGCAACACTACACCCTCAAGGAAGTGTACGAGATGGGCGACAAGATAGGGCCCGACACTTTCTCTCGTCTTTGTTGCAAGTGATTACTCCGGCAAGTAGGAGTGGTGGACGACATGACCGACGCGGAGGTCGAGTGGAGGAGCTCGGCGAGACAAGCCAGCCCACAGCCCAAGTGGCGAGCCCTGCGTGAGGTGCCGAGGACGGACCATTCCCTCATGAGTGCGAGCATGCATTCGGAGGAGTCAAGGGTGAGGAGCCATGCCCTAGGTGTGGGAGGTACGGCACAATGAAGCGGCATGTTGGGAGAAGCATCCGAATTGCGGCCTCACGGGTTATCGAGCAGCAACCCGGCCAATGCATCTGCGTCAACCTCATCCACAAAATCAGCGAAGAGCAAAGGCGCCGTGGAGGAGGCACCGGCGAAGTCCCGTGGACAAAAGAAACGGGAAGCATCAAAGAAGACGATGGCACAAAAGCTTGGATACATGGCGACCTCGGGCCAAGCATCTCGTGGAGAAGCTGGAGAAGTTGGTGCGGGCGAAGATCAAGGAGAGCAGTTCATCATCGGAGGACGAAGAAGATGAGCACAAGCTTGGATACATGGCGGTGACCCGGATCCAAGGGCAGGAAGAAACCTCTGGCGCTACGAGAGAAGATAGCTCGGAGGAAGAAGAGGATGTCTTGACACCGGTCACGGAAGACACGGAAGGAAGCTTGGGATCCTCTTCCGAACCTATGCCAAGATGCCAAAGTCGTTTGAGCCATTGCCAACAGGAGCAACTGGGAGCAACATCAAAGTCCAGTGGGCGATGTGGAGAAACCCATGCAGATTCTTGGCGGAGGCGATGGCACAAAAGCTTCGGAGATGCCATGTTTGACCTACAAGACATGGGGTTGAGCGTGAAGGAAGTCGGGGTTTGACTCGGCGGATGTTGACAACCCTTGAAGACGAAGCAAGTGTCGACAATGTGCCACAACAGTGGCAATGATGTCATTCTTGACCTCGGGCCAAGCATCTCGGTGGAGAAGCGGAATCTTTGCAGTGGGAGTGGCTTTGGTCAACAATCGGGAGGCACATTGAAATCAATGGATTCGCACCAAGGAGGTGTTGATTGACACCGGTCACGGAAGACACGGAAGGAAGCGTTGGGTCTCCACCAAGAAAGGTTGAAGGAAGCGTTGGGTCTCCACCAAGAAAGGTTGAAGGAAACCAAGTGGAAGATCCGGAGCTGGGACCACGGAGCATGTGTTGGGGTGACAAGGTACAAGCTGAAGGTTTCATTCAAACCAAGAATGCAGACTTCACCTTTGTCGAGGTACACCGCTTGGTCACCGATGCACACTTTTGATGTCTTCTTTGGGGAGCGGACGCTTTGTACAAACCGAGTCATGGTGGATTTGTGGACGGAGACAGTCTACTATCGACCAGTGGAGAAGCTGGAGCAAAACCGATGAACGGATTGCCCGCATCCCTCTGTGCATGGCAAGGATCATGAGAACCTCATTGCCAGCGTCTACCCAGTGTTTGGCGCCGTAGTGAAGGACACGCCATACGTGCTTGAACCTCTTGGCGTGTGTCTAACAACCGCAATCGACCGATGGAGGATTTCGGCGAGGAGGAGGAAAACAAGCTAGGGTTGCAACCACCCTCGGAGGAGGTTCTTCAAGTCACTCGGACGGAGCTGGTGGCTGCAATGAGCCGTGCAAAAGGCTGTGGAGGATGGTGCAAGAGGACCGGTCCTATGAGCCGAGAACTGTAAGTTCTTGCCTAGGGTTGAGCCTGTTTGTGACCTAAACACCCGGTCATCACATGGCGACCTCGGAAGACGGCATAGTGCTCGTGGAACTCTTTGGAGGCATCGATCGGCTTGGGCAGTGCTAAAGTGTGGCATCAAAGTGCGAAGATCGTGCATTGTGACCCGGATCCAAAAGCAAGGATTGTGTCACGAGCGCGTAAGAGACTTGATGGGGAGTACCTAACCTCCGGCGTGGGAGTCGGTGAAGGGTTACCGGCTGCCGATGGATGTTCGCATGATAGGGTTGTCCCATTTGAGTTGTCTTGGGCAACCGGTGGACCTTGTCATCGCAGTTGGGAGTGTCAAGGACTATCCTCTGCAGGCAAGGGTCAAGGTCTGAAGGATCCACGAACAGCATTGTTCTATGACCTGATGAGGATCTTGCGCTTGATCCAGAAAGGGCAAGAAAGGCCTTGTGGATACATGTTGGAGAATGTGCCAGCATGCATGAGCGTGAAGAAGCAAGTCCAGGAGGATTTTGCCACGATCCGAGGAGTGTTGGGTCAGGAGCTTCTATTGGATGCAGCTCAATTTGGTTCGAGGGCTCATAGGTTGAGGTCCATGTGGACTAACCTTGCTCCCTTGGAACATTTGAAGTGTGCGAGGTCGTTCACCAAGCGACCTAATCATGTTGTCAAGGATGTGCTAGCATCGGAAGGCATGCCCAACAAGTCATCAAGGCGACAAGCCGCCGCACTTCCGTGAACACGCTGGACACCCCATGGCGGCTTGGCCAACCTTTGTGTCTAAGTCCAAGTCTTACGCCTTCAGGAACCATGGCCCGGCGTTGTGGTGGGATGACATGGCGAGGTTTTGGGAGAGCCAACACCACAGAGAGGAGTTGGCCATGGGATTTGATCGAGCCACGAGACACCGGAGTGACCGAGAAGGCAGTGTCGATTGCTTGGGCAAGCATTTGACGTGAACATGATGACTGGTTGTTTAGCGGAGTCGCTTACCAACCGAAACCAGAAGGCGGGGTTGAAGCGGGTTCGGTGGGTGAAGGACATTCACTCGCATCTCAACAGGAGAAGGCGAGTTTGGAGGGCAAGGAGAGCGAGCACGTAGAGGCGTGCAAGCCATCGAGCCACACCACATGAGTGGTTAGCGTCGAGTTGAAGAGCAATCAGCGTCGGCTAAAGGAGTTGTTGGAGGCATCGCGACATGTGTTTGCTTTCACGCTTGCGGAGATGGGGAAGTACACCAAAGGGAAGTTCCACATAGAACTAATCAAGAATGAACCGTGTTCGGGAGGCACAGCTCGATGAGGCAAGAAGAAAATGGCGAGCAACCGGTGGGGAGAGTAGTCCACATGACAGCCCATAAGGATGTCAAGACAAGCCTCCACTCATGGACAAGGTTCATAACCTCGACGACATTCCCGAAGGAGATTGGTTTTGTGCACAATGCGCTACATGAGGTGCGTACGTGTGTAGTCCTACTAATGATAATGTTTTGACTTAGAGTCTCACATTATCAGGGGGGATTGGTTGCACCTATATATCTGCGTATTAGATTTGTTTGCTTGGTTGTTGGTCGAGGAAGTGCTTATATGAATTCAAGTGCTTACCTCGTGCGACAGCTGTCATGCCGTGTGATACTAATCTCTGCACTTGGGTTTAGTGTTTGATTAGCATTAATTAATCTAATTACTTATCTTTAAGTAAGTAATTAGTGTTAATTAATCTAAGGTGCTTATGCTAATTAAGCATTGATTAGTGTTAATTAAACTAATGTGCTTATGTTAATTAATCTAAGGTGCTTATGTTAATTAAGCATTGATTAGTGTTAATTAAACATGGTTAGCAATAGCTAAGTGGATAAGCTCAAGTAATATGCTTGGCATATTCCTTGCATATTATAGTGTATTCTTAGGATACAATAGCTAAGTGGATAAGCCCAAGTAATATGCTTGGCATATTCCTTGCATATTATAGTGTATTCTTAGGATATTTCCGGCATATGCTGATGCCAATAGGATATCTTAGGAATATGCCGATGCCTGGGTCTAGTATATATAGACCCTTCCATTGAGGACAAGCTCAGATCATAGCTTGTCCTCTAGATATGCAATGCAAGAGCGTTGTGAGGAGGCCAAAGCTATGACTCCGAGAGCGATGTGTGAGGAATTTGCGTGTTGTTCTCGTGGGGAGAGTGTGTTTGTGCCACGACGTGCGAGCTACTCCCTCCTGTTGTTATTGGTTGCACCTATATATCTGCGTATTCGATTTGTTCGCTTGGTTGTTGGTCGAGGAAGTGCTTACATGAATTCAAGTGCTTACCTCGTGCGACACTTGCCTACTTGGTGCTACTGTTCCGTTTGCATTTCCAATTTCTACTGCAAGTGTATTGGTTTTTACGGAACTCGAATGGCTACTCATTGGTCCTCCAAATGTGCAGCTCAACAACCTCACCTTGTGCTCAATACTTCATCCCCCAAGTACTTCGGTTACCTCTAATGTTTTGCTTTTTAGGGTAATACGATGTGGTTTATCATAAAAAACCATTGTAAATTAATGCCGTTGTAAACGACCGATGTCTTGTCGTAAAGGGTCTTGTTGTAAATCCTACAGGGGTGTAGTAAACTATTGGATGTTGTAAAATACCATTGGCTTGTTGTAAAAGAATCCGTTGTAAACGAGAAAGTCCTGTAGTAACTGGTAGCCCCATAGTAAACGAGCATGCCATCGTTGTAACATCCATAAGCTCTGTTGTTAATAACAAGTGCCCCGTAGTAAAGTCCATTTTGATTTGCCACGTAAGCTTTTGCGCCTTTGGCAAAATAAGCCCTGTAGTAAAATTGGAATGAGCCCTAGTACATGAAAATAATACATGGACTTGAAATGGTGTCTTTAATTGATGTAGTAAAATGGGCGGCCGTGGTAAAATGTACCCCCGTTGTAAAACTTCAATTAGTAAAAGTATATCTTTCCTAGTAGTGCGAGGTGTTCATACTTGTCTCTCTTAGTCGAGACTTCGAATTCGCTCCGATGGACTGGCTGGGTAGTAGCTCTATCTAGATCGAATATGTCCAGGCATGCACTCCAAGGTGGTTAGTGTTTACGTCACAACCCTCAATCAAGATTAACACACTCCACTCGCTTAGATTGTGATTAGTGAAACCTTTAAGTATCTATAGGTTGCGTGCTTAAACATCATATAAATACCTTTCAATCTCACTAGTTGTGTAAGGAGTCGAGATGGGTGAGTTGGATGCTATCTTCATGAGAATCCCACAGCTAAGCACCTTGGGTGATCCATAGTTAAGCACCCTGGATGTGCATCAGTACTAGTATGAGGTGCTAATAACTTGGAGTTTTGAATAAATAGCCAACACGAATGAATGGACAACTCACAAAATGCTATCCTCTCTTTCCTTACTGCCTTGGAATCCAGCTTCCAAGCGCCCAAGAGTATTTTACTCTTCTTTCTCCCTTGGCTGGTTGGCCTTCAAAGGTTAAGCTCCCTTGAAAGGTCCATTTTTCTCTTTGGGACTTGGGCCTGTTCTCCTTCTTCTTCTTGGCTTCAAGCCTTGGGACTTGGGCCTCTCCTTGTGCCTTGGGTCCTCTCTCTTGGCCTCAAGCCTTGGAACTTTGGCCTTTTCAGATGACTCCCTCTTGCCCCAAGCATTGGGCACACTCTTCAAGCTCTAGCTTGGCTTAAGAGGGTCCCTTGCCTACTTGCCTAACGAGCTAAGCATAGCCTAGCATCTACTTAGCAAGCCTAGCATGCCTAGCACACTAAGCTTAGCATGGCCTGACATCGCGTAGCACACTTAGCACACTAGCACACCTAACAAGCCTAGCACACTAAGCCTTATGTGGCTTAACTTGCCCAGCAAGCTTATCAATCCTAGCATGCCTATCTAGCATACATAAGAGATCATAGCTTGTAACGATAGGAGAGAGTAGTTCGCATATTGTGGCACAAGCACACTCTCCCCACGAGAAGAACACACAAATTTCTCATTCGTCGCTCTCGGAGTCATAGCTTTGGCCTCCTCACAACACTCTTGCATTGCATATCCAGAGGACAAGCTATGATAATAGCTTGTACTCTGTGAAAGGGTTTATGTATACTAGCCCTTAGCATCGGCATATTCCTAAGATATCTTATTGGTATCAGCATATGTCGGAAATATCTTAAGAATACACTATAATATACACTTGTGCTTATCCACTTAGTTAATGCTAACCATGTTTAATTAATACTAATCAATGCTTATTAAGATAAGCACTTTAAATTAATTAACATGAATTACTTACTTAAAATAATTAATTGGATTAATTAATGCTAATCAAACACTAAACCCAAGTGGAGAGATTACTATCACACGACATGATAGAAAGCGTACACGTAAAATATATGTACAGCCCTATACACGTATTATAATAATGGTACCGATAAAATACGGGAGTAAAAGCTACAAGTGTAACATGGTTGCTCGTTTGGAGTAGGGAAGGCTTACCACAGCCACAAGAATGGGTTGGTCTCCCTCTTTCTTATGTGGTTGCCTTCTTCAGGCCATGGGTATACAAAGACGTTGGGCAACATGATGCAGAGGACGACAGTAAACACAAAGGATGCAACATCGTGGCACCATTGGTAGGTGGGCCTTTTCATATCTCGGAGCTGTCAGTAATTTCATAATGAGCGATCACAAGAACTAATCCCCCTTGGCCCGATTCCTTTTCGGGATTGTTCCCCTTCGTCTCATGGTAGATAAGATTTTCCATGTCTGTTTAGTACATAAAGTCTCCGTTGTACTTGACTTTCAGCAAATGCGTTCCAGCACACGAGGTCTCGAGCATTCCTCTAGGGCTGACGCACTTACGAATATAACACTCAAGTCCAGCAGTCGCCACGCTACGACTATCGCGTAAATAGGTTATTCAAGGTACATTCGGGAGACTACATACCTACATACAATATCCATAATGTAGTGAACATGTATCCATATATCTCGATACAGCGATGCAGCATACAGTGGCATAAGTAGTCATGCGGCTTGGACTTCAAGACTGGTTCCTCCTTGGGCTATGCCTGAGGTGATGGCAGCGCCTGGCGCAGGAGCAGAAATGGTGATGTGAGTGCGCTCCACTGCCGCCGTCAGATCTGCCGTTTTATCATCCACACCTGCCCGTTTGTAGCTTGCCCCCCAATTCTTTGCTCCCCGATTTCAGCCCCTACGCGCTGCTGCCGAGGTGGACTGTCCCGGAATGCCATGCGTTTGGTTTCCGTCTCCCACTTTGTTGCCAGGCATACACGTTGTTGAAAAATGCCGCTAGTGGAATTTGAGCATGACCACCCAGAGGGATCAATGAGCAGCCCAACGATGGAAGCCAATAAAATGGGCATGGGAGGAACAGGCAAACGAGAGGTTGGGTTGTCTAGGCTGAGCTTGGCAGTCTCGCATAAGCAGAGGCCGCAACAGCGAAAGCACCCAGAGCCTCTTCGTCGGGCAGTCGCGGACTGCCTGTCAGCTGGACCTCATGCTGCTGCTTCAGTTTTCTCCTCTGAGGCTGTTCGTACCCTACAGGTAACGTCTATACTCCCGAATGCGTACTTAGATGTAGCTTGGATGGGACTCGTGTGGGGCTTTTAGTCGCAAGATAGGAACTGTCCGTCTTGTTTGGCATTGTCTGGTTTAACACTGAAGCATTTGCTTGGCAGGATTATCTTGCAACTCCAGGTTCCATGGATTCTGCTTACATGGTTCTCCTTGAGCATGCTGTTGCAGAGCGAGATCGTAGGTTTGATTCCCTCGCCATGTTTTCTTCATCGTCTTCTGCTTTCGTGATTACACATTCTGTTGTTGTGGACCTTTTTGTTGCTCACTGCACATGCCGATCTTTTGCAGTCCTCCTGTTATTCCCAAGTGCGTTGCCCTTCTCAAGAAATATCTCTTCAGGTAGGTTTCTTGTCAGCAGGTCATTGTCGTATAATTGGATATGCCTCTCGGCTCATTGTGACCTCGGTGAGTGCTCTTCAACGTGTGATGTGCTTTGGTGACAGATACATACCTCATGATCCAACGCTTCAGCAGATCGACAATTTCTGTGCAGGACTGATTGCAGAGTTACAATCGAGCAATGGAGAGCAATACCATTCCAGTCCAGTGCTGGAGGCCTCACTGGACCTTCCACTTGGAAAGATTATGTCTGGCAGTCAAAAATCAACTTTGGCAAATGCAGCTCTTGTAAAGTCTCTGATCTATGTTCGGTCACTTGTTGCCCGGCATCTCCCTCGGTATTCCTTCCAGCCATCAAAGTACAGGAGCGGTTTTCCAGTCTTGGCAAAACCCCTTTCGCCTGCATTGTCCTCTATTAGGACCAGATCCTCCTACGGTCCTAACAGGGGTGTCTCAGAAGGTCGTGAAGCAGCAAAGGCTGCAGCGATGACAGCATTGGCATTAGAAGGGACAGATGCAGGAGAGGATGATTTTTTGGCTGCTGATCTCCTGAAGTGGTGTTGGCTTGGCAGCAAAGGGCAGCAGGCTTGGGCACCCTCTCCAATCATGATGGGCAGGTACGTGGACCACAAGTTGTGCTCTGATGTTCATGGGTGTGAGGCTTTAGCCTACTTCTTGACAAGTTGCAAACTGAACTGGTTGTGACACTGGTATGGCAGTGGGGGTATTGCAAGGCCGCAGGTGGAGCGTATGCAAAATCTTACTGAGCAGGGAGCAGCAGCACTTTTTATGCATGGTTATAGAAATGGCGTAACTGGCCGTGAAGTAGGCCATGGTGAGAAGAAACACCGTAGAGATTTTGATCCCGAACAACACCTAACAAGGTCATCTACTATGACCACAGTTGCTGACACAGTAGCTGCGAGGTCACATCAGCGTGCAATTGCAGCTGCAAAGAGGGCTAATGGTCACGCCTCCTCTCGGTGGTAGGTTGTACTGCTAACTGCTCTTGCGAAATTCGGTTCTCCAAAGCTGGTTATGCATGTAGACTGTATGGAGGTCAGGATCCTCCAGTGCATGTGTCATGGCAGCTGTGCTTGTAAGGCCTGATTGGCTCTAGGAGCTTCATGATGTCCATGGTATTCAGGGATGGAGAGGCTAGTTCAACCACTCTGCGGGGGCCAGTGAGCACCTTGCGCAGGCGTCCTCGGCCACTTTTTCAGTATAGATATTACAGGTAGGCTGGGCCTCTGAACCCTCTGTTGCATACCGTGCCTGTATTGACAGGCACAATTGTACCTTTTAATGTGCATGTGTTTTGCTCTTCTTGTAGCGCCTGACTGCAGATATGGTATGCACTTGGTCAAAAGTGAAGCTGTTTTTTATTGATGTGATTGCCCGTACCTGCTTGAATTGTGAGATTCTTAGTCTTTAGTCCATTACATGAAAGTTTTCAGAGCTTGGAGTCTGGTAGTCGTAGTCTCTCATGCATTTTGTCTGTGGTGCGTGTATGTGTTTATACCAGTGAGCAGCAGCCTCTCCGACTAAGTGAGGCTGAAATGGAAGAAGTGATAACTGCTGTCTGTACTGAGGTGGCTGGCACGACGGGAATTGCTTTGACAATTGGTCCAGCATTTGCAAACAACCAGGCAGGAAAGCCTGGAGTGGATGCTGCAAATGTCGCAGCAAGTGTTTTGATCAAGCTACTTATCAACATGTGGGTTGTTGAGGTTGTAGGTTTCAGATTTGGTTCTAGCGCACCTGCTTTGTTGTTTCCATGATGCATGTGCTAAGATAGTGAACCTACAGGTACATGTCAGACTCTCGAACAGCAGCTCCTCTCACTTTGCTCGTGCTTCAGGTACAACATGCTCATTAGAACTCTGCATCGTATTTTCTGGTTGCACTGTAATTTTGGTCGTTGTCAAATGCGGATGGTTGTTGCTCTTAGGGCATGCTTGGCTCTTCAGCTGTGGCAGTCCGGATTCGTGCATTTGATCTGGTATTAAATCTGGGAGTTCATGCTCATTTATTGGAGCCTATGCCAAGTGAAGATATTGCGGTAGCAGGGGACATAGGTTCAACTTTGGGTGGTTCCTCTCTGAAAATTTCAAGAGTTGACCAGAACGGTTCTATTGAAAGTCCACTCTCAGCTGGAGTTCCAGAAGGAACAACCATCATGAAGGCTGAAGACAGGTCTGGACAAAGAACTCCTGCTGCTGTGAGACAGTTCGAAACTTGGCTATTAGAGATCCTCTGTGAGATGATGCTTTACCTTCGACAGGTAGGACCAGAATTGAGGGTATAGTATCTTGCCTTCTGGATCATGCTCTTTCTTTGCCTGCTGCTCAATCAGAGTTGTTGCACTCAAGCTCAGAATTGTGAACACCTGTTTCAGTCTGAAGAAGTGGAAGAAGGAGTGTGGGCATCTGCGCTAAGCTGCCTTTTGTACTTGATTTGTGATCGTGGGAGAATTCGACGGGAGCGGTTACAAGGAGTCGATATTAGGGTGAGCACTTTGCAAACATGACTGTGATTTCTGCTCTGTACCTATGATTTCTTTTTCTAGTTGGTTCAACTGCTGATGTTTATCTTTTATTGAACAGAGTTATTCACAAGCACAAGGTGTTGACTGGGCTCTTTGGTTATTCATGTGAGGCAGGTATTGAAATCCATGCTAGAAGTTAGCTGGGAGAATGCCTGGGCTGACGAGATTCATAGCCGACTTGTTCGAGTTCTGACAAACATGTTGTATAAGCTGCCATCTAAGTCCGAAGCCTCAAGATCCAATCGACCCTCCTTTGATGTGGAGCAGCTAGACATCTTGGGTGGAATTGAGTTTGTCTGTGTTGAGGTGAATTCCAATTTTCTTCAACTGGTCTAGCAATATGACTGGTTTTCAATGTGTACAGCACCTTGGTAATTGCGTTGTTGCTGGTTGTGAGTGCTAGACGAAGCCTTTCCTTCTGCATAGTGGTCACACGGTTTTGTTTCTTACACGATGCCTTATTCTGTTTGGGCGCAGTTTGCAAGGGCAAAGTCACCTGAGGCAAAGCGCAATCTCTTTGCAGTGATTTTTGACTATGTTCTGCATGACCTGAATAACATGGGGAATATGGTTGGTAAACCAGTTCCAAGTATGGGGGAGATACAGGCTGTTGCAACAGCCCTTGCACTGGCAGAAGCTCCAGAATGCATGGCGCTTGCGTTCAAGCAAGGACTGCAAGGAATAGGAGTCAGCCTGGCAAAATCAATTGAGACTGCAATGTCACGGGACATTACTAGCAACCGCCTCAATGGCATGGTATGATGGAACCTGTGGCTGCAGGAAGCAGGACACATCGCTGTTTACTTGGATGGGCGTGAAGTGTTCATTGCTATGCTTTGAAGCTGGAATTCTTGCTAATATCTAGGGTCTGTGTCATGCTTGGCAGTTGCTGGGCGACGTTGTCGGGTCACTCGATGTGCTAGCAGCCACATATGCTCGTTTGGATGCTGAGTTTCTTGAACAAGTGCCTGCTACAATGGTAGCCGAAGGGCTCAACTTGGCTGCAGGTGGCTCCCTTGGGATTAATAACGATTTTGATTTGGCCGTATTGTCCAAGGCATGGGCAACTTTGCACACTCTTCTCCACTCTCCACAGTCATCATATCGTCATAATGGCTATTCTTGGTTGCTGGAGCTTCTGCTAGCAGAAATGGCCAAAGGAGGAGTTAAGCAACCAAGTAAGCTCAACACTTACGTCTTGTTGCGTCAGCTGGAAAGAAGCTCTCCGACTATCTCTCCAGCTGTGCGTCTTCTCTGTGGCCTGTTAAAATCGAAGGAGCCACATATTCGCAGAGGTTTTATCATTATTTTTGAAAGACTTCTGCTGCAGTGTCAGAAGCCAGGTTGGGACATCGAAGTAGTCACGTCTAGCACTGCTGAAGGAGAGAGTGGGCAGGATGTTGGGAGGAATGCCAGAGCGCAGGAGCAGGCAGTTGCTTTGCAAGGCCTTATTATTGGTGCTCTTTGGCAAGTGATCTCAGCAAGAGAAAAGGATTGCACCAATATTTTGCAGGTAGACGGCACTAATGATCAGAGTTGCTGGTGCATTTGATTTTGACCTACTTGTGACCAGTTCATGTTGTCCAGCGCGAGCAGGGAAGGACATCTGTTATTTGATTTTCGACTTGCATGGTTTTGCATGGGTGCATATGTTTGTGAAGCACTGAATGACGCTAGGTGTTGTGGTTGTAGATGTGCAACATGATGTTCTCTCAACTTTGTGTAATATGGCCACCACCATCGAGTTCACGTCGCGGAAGTTTCAGTGGGCAGCCATCCTTCTATGTTTCAACCTTGTTGGCTGACCCTAAGCAAGAAGTCTTTTTCTCAACTTTGAGTGAGAAAGAGCAGCGACTAGGTGGGAGTGGTAGACGGGATGACTTGGGTGGTGCAGCGAAGAGTGGTACAAGCGGCAGTGGAACAAGTTCCTGGGCGTCAATGCTCCTTAGTGGACAAGCTGCTGTTCCTAAGCTCTTGCTGGCGAACATGCCTACACCACTCCTGTATTGGCCACTTACTGAGCTGCCTGAAGCAGCACCTGAGGATATAGCGCTTGGGGTGGCTGTTGGAAGCAGGGGAGGAGGAAGTGTTCCAGGTGGTGCCAGTGATGTGAGGGCTGCCTTGCTCTTGTTGCTGATTGGTAAATGTACAGCATATCCAGCTGCATTGGATGAAGTTGGCGGTGAAAAGTTTTTCAGGTGGGAGAAGGTTTAGTGGTTGTGTTGTTTGCAAAAGGTCTTGTGTTGCATCTTTTATAGCTTCAGCATATAACGACGCCATTATGACTACAAATTAACTTTCATATGCTGGCAATTACCAGGTCATTGCTGGATGATGCAGATGCCCGTATAGCTTACTACAGTTCCGCGTTTCTTCTGAAGGTGAGATGGGTGTGATGTTTTTTGAGCCGAAGTGTATGATACGGTAGCAGAGTTTATACCAACCTTCCTGTGGGTTGTATTGTGTTTGGGCTGTTTATTCAGAGAATGATGAGTGAAGATCCGGAGAAGTATCAGCGCATGCTGCACAATCTCGTCTACAAAGCTCAGCAGGTAGGCCAGGGCAACTGCTGCAGTCTTTGGATGTACTAACGGTATTGCTTCCTGATTGTTGGTATTGAGGAGAGGCTAATGAGTGTGTTCACCTGGATGCTCAGAGCAACAACGAAAAGCTGCTGGAGAATCCGTATTTGCAATTGCGTGGTATCTTCCAGGAAATTAGAAGCCAGCAACTATGATGTCTCAAGATCACCAAAATGGAAGGATAGAAAGGTGGAATAATACATTTTTGTACATACATCCTGTATGTTTTAGGCCACCCCAACTGCCTCGTCACACGATCTGTGTTAGAAGAAAAATGCAACACTTGGTATGGTGCACAGCATCTGTCTGGACAGGCTAGACATGTTCTACGCGGCGTAACAGATTACACCCACCCCGCCATTCGTGTGAAACTCAGTTACAGCATGCTCGCGTTAGAAGTGAGATGCGATCTACATGGACTGGCTGCTCCCACGCAAAAAAAGAACTTCGCTAGACTGAAGTCTTGCTCGCCATTGTAAGGGAGACGAGCTCCATTCTGAGACACTCACCCTAAGAGAAATCACATTATCTCCTCCTGCCCCTCCAGTCCCTACACTATGACATTCAGCTCCCTGTGCTTCTTGGAACCCCTTTTGGATCTCTTGAATGAGTCGTTCAATACTCAACTCTTCCTCTTTGCTGCTCTCAAGTGGCAGATACATGGAGTTCAAATAACTGTATGACCAACACAACAGCTGCAATGTTTTCCAATCCTATGAGGTAACGCTTCCCTTCCTCAGCGGCCAAAGGAGGCCATCTTCATCAGTCAGTGTTGATCTGCACAGTAACAAGTACAGTGCAACCAATCAGCTAGCCGCCAGTCCCAGGACACGCAGACGTCCAGCAAACATGCAGCCGACGATCGAGCAGTTATATTCCGCATGCATGTACCCTGACAGATCCCACTGGACGTGAATTCCCTGGCAAGGCTGCACAGCCAGGACCCGGCCTAGGGGCCCGATAAGGCATCCCTCGGACAAAGTGCCTCTGGTGCTGCGAAAGTATAATGTATTCGAAACATTCCCTGCAGTCTACAGTCGCCATTTCCACAGATCTCACCAAGATATCAACACACTTTGCAGAAAAATGCAGTTGCTGTAAAAGAGATGGAAGATTCCATCCCTTGAAACCCGTGCAAGCTTGGAGAGCGATATCGGATGCTATCCAATTGAAAGATGTGCTGTCCATCAAACCTCCACCTGGATACCCGGACACTATCCAATTCAGACATGTGCTGACCATCAACCCCTCTCCGGCTGGCAATCAGATTCTAACAAGCATGGCATAGGCAGCACCTCTCCAAAACCCCTCTCCATTCGCAGAATTAACTCATCAAACTCCCAATGGCTTCGCCGCCACAGCTCCCCCTGCTCCTCCTCCTCCTGCTGGCCATGCAATGGCACGCAGTATCCGCCTCCAGGTCACAGATCGAGTGCAAAGCCGAGGGCTCCTGCACCGTCTCCTCCTGGTTGGGCCCCTGGGGCGACAGCGCGGAGTGCAGCTTCGCCAAGGCCGTGTTCCCTACCACGGAACCCGAGCTGATCCAGGCCGTGGCGGACGCGGTCCGGGAGAAGCGCAAGGTGAAGGTGGCGAGCGGTAGCCTCCACTCCACCCCGAAGCTGGTGTGCCCGGGAAGCTCCTCCGGCGTCCTCATCTCCACGCAGCACTACGACGCCTCCTTCAAGATCGACGCCGCCGCCAAGACGGTCACCCTGGGCGCAGGCCTCCGGCTCAACGTCCTCCTGGACGCCCTGGCCGCGGCCGGGCTGGGCCTCCCCAACGTCCCAGCATGGTCGACCCTCTCGGTGGTCGGCGCCATCTCCACGGGCGCCCACGGGTCTTCCCTGTGGCCGGACTCAGGCCCGCTCCACGACCGTGTCCTGGCCCTCCGCATTGTGGTACCGGCCCCGCCGACCGCGGCTACGCCCGGTCGGTCGCCATCACGGACTCCCCCGCGCTGGACGCCGCCCGGCTCTCCCTCGGTGTGCTGGGAGCTATCTCCCAGATCACCCTCCGGGTGGAAGACGTCTCGAAACGCGAACTCGCATTCGAACGCGTCTCAGACGAGGACATCGCCGCCCGCATCGTCTCTCTCCCTCGCGAGGCCGAGTTCGGCGAAATCCGCTGGTTCCCGTCGCAGCGCCAGGCGATCTACCGGCTCGAGTCCCGGGTCCCGATCTCCACTCCCGGGAACGCGACGCTGCACTCGCTCGCGATGGCAGCAGGTCCGTCGGACACCGGCGCGTTCAGCCTCTTCCCGATGTCGCCGTCCGCGATCCAGGCCGGGCGGCGGGCGCAGGAGGCGGCAGAGGAAGCCCGAGACAGAGCCACGCTCTGCAAGCAGGCCGACGCCATCGTCGACTCGCTCGCCCCGGCTGGGCTCGGCGACAAGGTGGTGGGGTTCTCCCACGGCTTCCAGGCGACGGATTCGTGCAGGAAGGCGGGTCCCGGGACGGGGCATGTCTGTCACTGGGACGACGAGGCCACGCTCATGCACGAGACGTCCATCGCCGTGCCGGTTTCCCGGATCGCCGACTTCATCGCCGACGTGGAGAAGCTGCGGGAGCTGCGGCCGGGCGGGCTGTGCGGGCTCGGGTTCTACTACGGCTTTCTGCTCCGCTACGTGAAGGGGGCGTCGAAGGCGCTGCTGGGCGAGACGGAGGACGCGGTGGACGTGAACGCCATGTTCCTGCGGTCGCGTCGCCCGTGGCAGCCGCGGCTGGACGAGGATGTGTTGGAGGAGATCGAGCAGATCGCGCTGGTGAAATATGGCGGGAAGGCGCACTGGGGGAAGTCGAATCGCGCCGTCTCCTTCATGGGCGCCGCGGCCAAATTCGGGCGGCGTTTGCAGGAGTTTGTGGAGGTGAAGGAGCGGCTGGACCCGGACGGCGTCTTCTCCAGTCCGTGGTCGGACGCCGTGCTCGGGCTTGACGAATCGGGGCTGCAGCAGTTTCATGCCTTTTGCGCCCTGGAAGGACTGTGCATTTGCCGAGAGCACTCGCACTGCGCGCCGGACGCGGGCTACTTCTGCCTCCCCGGCCTCGTGTATCCCCAGGCCCGGGTCTGCAGACTCGAAACACCGGGTCTCAAAGAAGAGCTTTAGATGGCTCCCATAGGCCGCTGCTTGGGGCTTTAGATGGCTCCCATGCGTGTCCCCCGTTTCCAAATTGAAACGGGTGCCACTTTCGCTAATAAACTGTAGTCAATGATGTAGGTAGCAATAAGATTAATGCGTGGGATGATAATATGGAGCGTGTGTGCCGGCAACCCAGCGGCCCAATATGGGGTAATTGTTTCTCTCAACTCTTCATGTTTCAACTTCACATACCTTGTGCGTGTCGGTTCTTGCATTCCTTGTTTTCGCGTGCAAACAGCACAGGCAGGTGAAGATGGAAATCATGAAAGATACTCTTGTCGGCTGCCTAATATTTTTTTCTTTCTGGAGAATTTGGATTATTTCAGGCAGCCACAAAAGGCTTAAAGAACCATACAACATCAGCCTTGTTTTGCGAGCGAGACAGCATAGATCATATTTCAAACGATACAGAAGAGCTTTAAAATAGAAGGCCACCAAGTGCCAAAGTAATTAGGAGGTGGGAGGTATCCATCCTAGTAGTGACGTAACCAAAGGGTTGCTAAACCACAGAGTTCTAATGAACTCATGGCTACCATGTCATTCCTCAAGGGAGAAAAAAAGAATTTTCAATACTTGCTCAATTTTTAGGAATGTTTGAGCGTGGACTTGAATTGATAAATTCTAGTGTCTGTGCGACTATTGTTACAACCAACTACATCACCTAGACCACCTTGTCGGCCACCCAAAACTAGATGAGCTAAGGCTTGCCGAAGGCCTTATGCGATTCTTTTTTTTATTTTCTGATAAGTAATTTCACAAAAAAATATTTTTAGTTAATCTTTTGTGCTCATTTTTATTTGAGTAATTTATAGTTGTTGAAAAAAAAAACAATTATCTGTGTTGTTGAACTGCAATATCTATTATGAAGTCTCCACGTCCTACTCTGTATATATATATATATTTTTGTTAATTAATTTATAAATTAAGGTTATTTTGAATTTTTTGTTTCTCACCATGTAGTTGTGTGTAGTTATGTGAAATTTTATGTGCTCATGCCTTCTCTTCTACATTATGCACTAGTGTTTAATTTTAATCTATAATTCAATAAATCATCCTTCATTACTTCTCTTATGAGAATCTGGATACCCTAAATGCATTACAACATGGAGGATTATGCATACAACGCATAGAGGATGATGCAAGTAATCGGAAGCTAGTTCATACCTGTGAGTAGACTTATAGAAGCAAATAGAATACGAAGGGAAAAAAAATAAACACTTTCTTGTTCCATAAATGCACAGGCGTTTGGGATAGCAGAAATTATTTTAATATAACTTAAAAATAGTATATATGCCTCAAGATTGTATGAATAATGCTTCTATTTCTACAAAAATAACCTAATAATGTCACATACATACACATAAGAATATGTTCACCCAATACAAAAAAGTCACCATTCAAGATTCCATGTCTTTTCAGCCACTAATTTTGGAGCATCCTTTTCAACAAGATTCATGGTGGCACTAATCTGTAAAATAAAGGGATTAAAAAAAGGGTTCTTGCATATACTTTTAACAAGACATATGACTTATAACCTTATTAAAAAAATGGACATGAGTATTCTCACTTTGAAAGGTCCTGTGTCGCTTAGATGCTTACACCACTCAAGCCCTGCAGTATGCTTATAAGCATCATACGTAGCTCTGATAGTGTCATCTGCAGTGAACTTTTGTGACATCGCAAAATTCCATGAATTTGTATCAAAGTTGAAAGATGGTTCTATTCTTGTGTTCGATGTAGAGCCATGGATATATGCATATTTCAACTCTCCCTTTTCAGAAGAAAAGTTATAGGATCCAATTAACTCATTTTTAGGGTTGATTGCAAAACATGATTGCAAAACTGTTGTATTTTCTTTTTGTGGATGACTATATACCAACTTCACGTCTTTGCCACCTAACTTAGCTGATCCCATGAATTGGAATTTTGCAGCCTAAGGAAATTTGAATCATCCATTTCATTGTCTTACAATGTATTTTATTTATCAATCTGTAGTGTCTATTTTACCACAGAATAAGGAATACTATGCACAAATTGAGGAGATTCATGTTCTAATGGAGATCAAAATTCATTCATTGGATATATTTGCTGAAATAAATCTTGAACTTACTTCAGTTGTATAATCATACTCTAAAGAAAATAAGTTGGGCTTTTCCACTCCAATAGCAACCCCAGTTAGACTTGGCCCATTCACAAATGTTATATCATTACAAGCAGCTTTTACTAATAAATCTCCAACCCCAATACTGATAGTTGCTACAGCTAGATGATCTCCCGAATCATACTTAGCTTTCACTGATGTCTTTGGCATTGCTTATGATTTGTACATACAAGCCGAGTGACTTTGAAACTCACGCTTGTAATTGAATTTGCCAGAATTTATCTCAAAACTGTGCGTCTTCGCTTACGTTTGGACTCTTAAGAATAAACTGAGAAAACGTCAGTGATGGGCTTGACGGAAGCGCATGTTTCCATCCTCGTGCTCGCTTTGTTCACGTTTTGGGTACAGCTCAAGATGCCGATTTCCTTGACGTTGGAGCTTGGTTGGCTGGCTGATCGGACAAGTGTTTTGTCCCAGTCACAGACAACTGCACAAGGAGGAGAGGTGGGTTTGGTTGGGGTGTCCGTGACAGGTTTGCAGCTGAGTGGCTTGCGTCATTCTCTGTTCAACAATTGGAGCCAAGACCGCAGCAGGCATTGTGAAGGGCAGCAGCATCCAGGCTTCTTCTCCCTTGTATTAATGGGTAGGGCTCGGCAGCTCCTCATAGAACCAGGCGGATAAGTACTCACGGCCTTGTAGGGAGGCCTTAGGTTTAGCTGTGCATAGTTTGGCCCTTTTTGCATACCATGGGTCGATCGCTTCAAACCCGGACCCTTCGTTTGTTCGAGCGTAGGCCCTGCCCGTTAGGCGTTCTGAAGTCACCTTGTGACAAATCCGAGAACGAAGAAGCAGATTCACAGGTAGGCACATGGTCCAGATGTGAGGAAGGACAAGTTAGTGAGACTATTGAAGCACTGGATCTGCTGGTACAACAAGGGGTTTTTGTTCCCCTGTGTCTCTTTTATCAAGTTCTGGTAAGGGAAAAGAATCTGGTGGGTGGGAGGCACATCCATGGCCTTGTTTGGAAAAGCGGATATGGGTCAAATGTATACCTAGGCAACCACCTCATCCGCATGTATTCTTCTCACGGGAAATGGCAGGAAGCATCGCAGGTGTTCAGTTCAATGGCTGTCCCGGACAAGTATTCATGGTCATCTGTCATTCTGGCACATGCCGAACATGGAGAACCTGAGCGGGCAATCAAATTGTACTCGGAGATGCGACAGTCAGTGGTCCCGGACAATCATATTATCGCCGCGGTCCTGAAAGCATGTGCGAAGGCCGAAGATCTGATGTCAGGAATGCAGGTGCATGCTGACTTTGTGAAGAGTGCAGCTGAGCCAGACGTGTTTGTTGGGAACTGTCTTGTGGACATGTATGCAAAATGTGGTAGCTTGGATGATGCTCGGGAAGTTTTTGACAATCTAACAGCAAAGAACGTGGTTACATGGAATATCATGCTTGCTGGATACGCTCGGCAGGGTCTCGGACAGGAAGCCTTGACTCTCTATGCACACATGCAGGATGAGGGCATCCTGCAAGTTAGTCATGCCACATTTGTCTGCCTCCTCAAAGCGTGTGGCAGTATTGGAGCCCTACACCACGGGAAGCAACTTCACTCTCAGATTCAACAGAAAGGACTGGAATCAGATCTGGTTATTGGGAGCTGCCTGGTGGACATGTATGTGAAATGCATGAGCTTAGAGGATGCCCGTAGTGTTTTTGATAGATTGCCTGCAAGAGATGTAGTGACGTGGACTACCATGCTTGCAGGATACGCTCAACGAGGCCTTGGTGAGGAAGCTCTGAACCTTTATGCCTGTATGCAAGAGGAAGGCATGGCTCCAGCAGATCTTGTTACTTTTGTGTGCTTGCTTAATGCATGTGCCCGCATTGGAGCCCTACATCAAGGGAAGCAGCTCCATTCCCAGATTCGAGATAGAGGATTGACATGTAATCTCGTGATTGGTAACTGTCTCGTGGACATGTATGCTAAATGCGGGAGCATGGATGATGCTCGGAGGGTTTTTGACAATATGACCAGAAGAGACGTGGTGACATGGAATGCAATGCTCACAGGGTATGTTCAGCATGGGCTGGGGCACGAAGCTCTTTCTCTTTATGCAAGTATGCAGCAGGAGGAAGTCACTAAAGCTAATCGCGTTACGTTTCTGTGCCTCCTTCAAGCGTGTGGCATTACTGGCGCACTACAACCAGGGAAGGAACTCCATTCGCAGATTCAAGAAAGTGGAATGATATCTGATCTGGTCATTGGCAACTGCTTAGTGGACATGTATGCAAAATGTGGGAGCTTAGATGATGCCCGCAGAGTATTCGATAAGCTGGCTACTAAAAGTGTAGTCACGTGGAATGCCATGCTCACCGGATATGTCGAACATGGGCTCGGTGAAGAAGCTTTGAGTCTTTATGCAAGTATGCAAGAGGAAGGCATCACTGCAGCAGATAGTGTTACATTTATCTGCCTGCTAAATGCATGTGCAGGTGCAGGAGCTTTGCATTTGGGAAAGAAGCTTCATTCCCAGATCCAAAGAGGAGGACTGGAAGTTGATGTTGTGATAGGCAGCTGCTTGGTGGACATGTATGCAAAATGTGGAAGCCTTGATGATGCCCGGACGGTGTTTGAGAATTTGGGGACAAGAAATGAAGTCACATGGACCGCAATGATTGCAGCATATGGTCAGCACGGGCTCGGGGATGAGGCCCTGCACTGCTATGAGGGAATGCGGGTGGCAGGCATCAAGCCAAGTGCAGTCACATTTCTCGCAGTTCTCTTTTCATGCAGCCATGCTGGCCTGGTGGACAGAGGTGCTGAGTACTTTGAATCCATGACCAGAGACTATGGCATTACTCCCAGCGCCGAGCACTATGCAAAAATGATTGACCTGTTCGGACGTGCAGGATGCTTCTCGAAGGTAAAAGAGCTGCTGTCAACCATGCCAATGCAGCCTGATCTGGGAATGTGGTTGATCCTGTTGGGTGCCTGTCGGAAGCATGGCAATGTTGTGCTAGGAGAACAGGCATTTTCTTCTGCAGTGCAACTACAGCCAGAACATTCTGCTGCCTATGTTTTGATGTCGCAGATCTATGCTGATGCGGGCTTGACCCACAATGCGAAGAAAGTTCACAGATGGAGGGTGATGAACGGTGCTTGGAAGGAGCCTGGCTCAAGCTGGATAGAGCATCAGCACGTAACGCACACGTTTCTGGTAGGAGACCAGAAACACCCGGAGCATGATCAACTTTACGACCTTCTTCAAAAGCTGACCATGGAGCTGAAGAAGGCGGGACTGATGTCACAATAGAATTATGAGTCACGGGTATGAACACAGCTAAGGAGCCGCTCTTGGGTTCACATTTGGAGACGCTGGCATGTGGTCGTCTGGACAGGACGAGTTTCTACAGTTTCCGTGACAGCAATTGTCTTCCTGTTGTCAGGATTTCGCTGGGGTGGGTCTTCCAGGGGAGGCTAGCGGTCAAGCCTGAGACTCGTTAACGGTCCATTCCCTCCATGTCCAGACTTCAGCCCTCATGCTGGCATGCGGGAGGATTGGGTGTCGCATGAATGAGGAAATTCTCGGTCGGCCCCATCATGATCGAAGACCCTTGTCGAACCGGATGCTGCAGGCTTGACATTCACGGGAAACCGGAAGCTGCAGGTCAGAGGTAAGAATATGTAAGGAGATACACACATCGAGACAATGCCGCATTTAACCCGGACGAACTTCAAAGACCGGCCAGCCGATAACGCACATTTTGCGGCCCCAACGTAAAGTAGAGCACAATCTGGAAAGTAAGCCCAAAAGGACGTACATTTATTACAGAAGTAGCTCGGCCAGGCTTTTAGTCTGGCCTCTGGGACCCTGCCATCCTAGATCCACCATAGCTCAGTTTCGACTTTGTTCTAGCTGCCTGACTATTGGCTTGTACATGCATATCAGGTTTTCTTATCGTATTAACTACCTTTACAATTGCGATATATTTCCATCTTGGTTTGCTGTTGCTTATGGCTTCCTCCTCCTTACTGCGAGTGCGGCCGTCCTCGATGACTGCAGTGCGTCCTCGATGACTGCAGTGTACACCTCGTTCGTTGTCCCATGGTGCTCATCAGATTGCCACCCACAATGCCATCCGTCATATCTTGTTTATCATAGCTTGTGGAAGTGGTTACATGGCCTAGAGGGAGCGGGGTTGCACTCTTCGTACCGGTCACTCGTAGGGCTGACTTGTATATTGTCCATGGCGACCAAGTTTCGGTGGTGAACGTAGTAGTTGCTGAACTTGCGTGCGACATTATCTCTACTCATGTCATCACTAGCGCTGGTTAGGCACGAGTAGCGGCTCTCAAGGTCGGAAGCATGGCAATGTTGTGCTAGGAGAACAGGCATTTTCTTCTGCAGTGCAACTACAGCCAGAACATTCTGCTGCCTATGTTTTGATGTCGCAGATCTATGCTGATGCGGGCTTGACCCACAATGCGAAGAAAGTTCACAGATGGAGGGTGATGAACGGTGCTTGGAAGGAGCCTGGCTCAAGCTGGATAGAGCATCAGCACGTAACGCACACGTTTCTGGTAGGAGACCAGAAACACCCGGAGCATGATCAACTTTACGACCTTCTTCAAAAGCTGACCATGGAGCTGAAGAAGGCGGGACTGATGTCACAATAGAATTATGAGTCACGGGTATGAACACAGCTAAGGAGCCGCTCTTGGGTTCACATTTGGAGACGCTGGCATGTGGTCGTCTGGACAGGACGAGTTTCTACAGTTTCCGTGACAGCAATTGTCTTCCTGTTGTCAGGATTTCGCTGGGGTGGGTCTTCCAGGGAGGCTAGCGGTCAAGCCTGAGACTCGTTAACGGTCCATTCCTCCATGTCCAGACTTCAGCCCTCATGCTGGCATGCAGGAGGATTGGGTGTCGCATGAATGAGGAAATTCTCGGTCAGCCCCATCATGATCGAAGACCCTTGTCGAACCGGATGCTGCAGGCTTGACATTCACGGGAAACCGGAAGCTGCAGGTCAGAGGTAAGAATATGTAAGGAGATACACACATCGAGACAATGCCGCATTTAACCCGGACGAACTTCAAAGACCGGCCAGCCGATAACGCACATTTTTGCGGCCCCAACGTAAAGTAGAGCACAATCTGGAAAGTAAGCCCAAAAGGACGTACATTTATTACAGAAGTAGCTCGGCCAGGCTTTTTAGTCTGGCCTCTGGGACCCTGCCATCCTAGATCCACCATAGCTCAGTTTCGACTTTGTTCTAGCTGCCTGACTATTGGCTTGTACATGCATATCAGGTTTTCTTATCGTATTAACTACCTTTACAATTGCGATATATTTCCATCTTGGTTTGCTGTTGCTTATGGCTTCCTCCCTCCTTACCTGCGAGTGCGGCTTCGTCCTCGATGACTGCAGTGCGTCCTCGATGACTGCAGTGCGTCCTCGATGACTGCAGTGTACACCTCGTTCGTTGTCCCATGGTGCTCATCAGATTGCCACCCACAATGCCATCCGTCATATCTTGTTTATCATAGCTTGTGGAAGTGGTTACATGGCCTAGAGGGAGCGGGGTTGCACTCTTCGTACTGGTCACTCGTAGGGCTGACTTGTATATTGTCCATGGCGACCAAGTTTCGGTGGTGAACGTAGTAGTTGCTGAACTTGCGTGCGACATTATCTCTACTCATGTCATCACTAGCCGCCTGGGTTAGGCTGTTACCGGAGTAGCGGCTCTCAAGGTCAGGAAGTACAGTAGGATGCAAGTGGGCCACCTCTTTATTCTGCTAGCACTTAAAGCGTATGGGGCGATGGCCGAGGACTTAAATTTCTGAAGTCCAGCCAGCGCCAAAGCGTACTCTGCTCACAGGCACGATGTGGAGTTGTCTCTTTCCTACTTCACAGCACACTTCATACAGCGAGTCTCAATTGCTCTTGAAAGGGCCATATGGACGACGATTCTTCACAAGGCGACGAGCGCAGGTGACGCTTCTTCCTCTTCCTCCATGGTTTGCAAGCCGTTTGTTCTTCTTGCATATGATATCGTAGGAGCAGTAGGTGACTATAGGTAGTCGCTCCCTTTCATCTTGACCTTTGGGGTCCTCCTTGGTTTGTCCCTTGATGGATGGGCTTTTCCCATCATTTTTTCCCTTAATAAAATATAAGGGCTTTTTCTTTTTACAATATGTGTTAATCCGCCTATATAATAGATTTATATGATGTTACAATAGATCTTTATGATGTTACAATAGATTTATATTATGTTACGATGTTATGAAAACACAGAGGAATCCTTGCTGAAGATTCGTCCCCTGGGTTTATTTTGATTTATTTTCAAAAATAGATTTATATGCTGGTCAGCATGGATCTTTGGCAAGAAGTATAGATGATGCAAAGGATTGTTGATACAGAAGTGAATTGTGATATGGAAAATGAATTTAAAATTATGTTCATATCCTCCTCACTAGAGTTCATCAATGTTGGTTGCATTAATGATGTGGGGCCCATCGTTTACCCAACAAGATTGCACTAAGGAGAAGACCAAGATAGTTGCCAACTGTCAATGCCGTTGATGCCAAGGCGGGCTTACGTCCTTGAGTGTGCAATGAAGAAGAGCCAAAGACTTGTGGCTGCTGCATTATGCTTCACAAACACGCCGAACCACTTCAAAGCATCCAATGTCATGGAGGCTCCCGTATCAGGAAGGCCTTCAACATGAAGAAATGTGGAAGCCAGGCCCGGTACCATGCGGAGCACGGACTACACCAGGTGGAGCCAGCGAAGAAAAGGCCAGGTACTACACATGTAAGGAGCTTCTTCCATGTTCTATGTATAGTGTGATGGCGGGCCATTTTCCATTTCCACCTCATTCTATAGCCGGATGCGAACACATGTGAATCTACCTTAAATCGTAGAGGCTACAAACACCAATACCATCTAGGGGCAAAATGGAAGGTAAAGAAATGTAAGTACAAGGAAATATAAATATAAAAAATATAAATAAAAACAAATATAAATAGAAGGGAAAACAATCTATCCAACCGAAATCCAAAATCCATAATTGGAAGATATTATAAATAATTTGATATTTACTTAGTGATATTAGCTTCAGGGTGTCATTTTGACCCCGTCCCAAGCTCAGTCCGGTCGGCATGTGTTAAAAAACCATGGGACCGGAGGTTCTTCAGTCCGGTCCCCACCCTCGGTCCCAGAAAGATAGGGGCCGAGGGTTCATAAAATCCGGTTTAAAATTAATAAATTATTTAATTTTATATCCAAGGATTTATATTTATTATAAATACATGGACCCATCTTATAATTGATATGGTCATAAAGAATTTTACTAGATATTTTTTTTTTTATATTATTATTTATAAATTATTTATTTAATATTTATTATATTTAGTGACCAAGGGTTTAGCCATCCTACTCGGTCCGAAAGGCGTATGACTAAGCGGTCCGGGGGTGAGCTAGTACTCGGTCAAAATGACACCCTGATTAGCTTCATAATTGGGAAACCTTTTCAATATATATTTGGCTTAGAGGTCAAGAAGTTAGTTCAATATACATTTGGTTGGACATAAGGACGTCACATGAGGAGTTTGGAAATAAAATGGATCAAAGTCACAAAAATTACAAAAGTAGGCCAGACTAAACGCCTATTACCTGAACGCCGACTGACAACGAGAGCGGTGAAAAGATCTAAGTCAACCATCGAAGAAGTTGACTCAAACGCCAAATGTTGGATTTATCTCCAAACGTTCCAAAGTGAAGAAGAAGATGTAACTAAAATTATGCAAAACAATAATAAGGAGTTTGGAAATCAAACGATGCAAGACAATGGTGAGGAGTTAGGAAATAAAATGTTCCAAAAAAAAAAAAAGATAAAAGTAAAAAGATTACAAAAGTTGGATGGACTAAACGGTAACTAGTTGAATGTGAACCAACAATTAGGAGGCTGAAAAAATCTGAGTTAACCACTGAAGAAGTTGACTCTGATGCTAAGTGTTTGACTTACCACCAAGCAAGAACGTGGAGGTCTACAAAAGAGAACAAAAAACGATCAACTTTGATTGATTTTCGTAGAACGATTAGGAGAAAGATATTAGTACCTTCAATAGAGGAGGATGGACAAAAACTTTTTCCAGTTTCTAAGAACAATTTACGGGTTCAAAATCTCTACCAATTTTTAAAAAATAATATCAAGAAAATAAATAAATAATTAAATTTTATTAGATAATATAGATGGAGCAAAACTCAAAGAATCAGACATCTTGCTTGGATGACTAAAAAGGGAACAAAAGAGAATTGAATTTGATTGCTTTCAAACAAAATAGGGAGACGTAAAATTAAGAATTCCTATTGATGACAAAAACAAGCTTAGAAACAATACCGGAAACAGTTTGGTATGGTTGCATGAGTCGGAAAACGACCAAACCCGTTTGCACAAGGTCTTCATCGCCACATACTACTTAGAATTCCCCTTGCTTAGTAAAAAGCAATATGGCATCTTGTCCATCCAGGTCTTTACGATTCATATTCAAAGTTCGATTGATCTCACTTATCGACCTTGTTTACCACCATACACCATGCAGATACACTTCCATTATGTCTACAATCTCATTGGAAAGGGCTCAAGCCGATTGACATGGCCACGAGCGGAGGAGATGGTAACAGATGCCTTCACCAAGGCGTTCGAAGGTGCAAAGTTCCGCAGACAAACTTGCACTTTTTGTAAAATAGATTTTTTTTTGAACCTTTTTTAGTGTAATAGGTTATTATAAATAAATAAATAATATTAAAAATACATTGATAAACATATTCAAGTAAATGACGTGATTAAAGAATAACCTAATCCTAAAAGTCAAGGCCAGCACCATCAGCTTGGATAAATGCCATCCACCTATTAGCTCCCGCCGACTGAGGGTAGAAGAAATTTAATTCAATAAAAATCTTTTATCAAATGATGAAAAAAGCCCATCCACCACGCGAAAACCAAAGAGGACCCAACGTGAATGAAAGTGACTAAACTCTCTACCTAGAGTCACGTAGTCCTCCCACAATGTGATAAAGAGGAAGAACAAATGACCAGCAAACCATGGAGAAGAGGAAGAAGCATCACCTGCGCTCGCCGCCTTGCTATGGAACTTGCCGAATAGAGTGATCCGGCGACCTTCCGCACTACATCACGCCGGGAATCATAGTCCCGGATAACCTCATGGCTGTGGGACGATTCACTATCAAAGCGTGTCTGTTCAAGCTTAAAGAGTTCAGGGTTGATAAGATCTCTTTCATATGGTATGGGTTTTGCACAGACCATGACATTCCTCTCAACGTATTTGTGGGCAGCGGCCTGGCGGACATGCATGCACAATGTGCTGAACTAAAAGATGCACGCCAGGTTTTTGAAAGCCTGACCACGAAGGATGTGGTGACGTGAAAGTGTGATATGGGTGACCACAAAGGATGGGAACACATGAAACTGTTACCTGGGTATGAGCCATTGGACGGCAAGGGCTCGACCAAGCGCCTCTCTTGTCCTGTGTAGACAGGATCAAGGATGCTGACACAGAAGTACAATCCTCGAATCACCCACCATCACGTCCCAAATACATACTCCAACATTCCACAAAGTTTGTTTATAACTCGTCTTTGAGCTCTTGGGCAACTTCCCGATCTTCAAACCGGCAGACTCGGGCTTGAGGAAACACCAGTCCAGGACGACAGAAGTAACCAGCACGGGGATGACAATGCTCGTCCTTCTCGCACACGCACAGCCCTTCCAAAGCACAAAACGGCTTCAACTGGTTGAGCTCCGTGCCCCCAATCCCCAACACGGCATCGGACCACGGACTCGAGAAAACCCCGCCCGGATCCAGCATTTTCCTAACGCCCACAAACCTCTCCAGCCTCTCCCCGAACTTCCCCGCCGCGCCCTGGAACGAGACGAGGCGATTCGACTTCCCCCAGTGATGCTTCCCCCGGTACTTCACCAGCGCCAGCTGCTCCACCTCCTGCAGCACGTCCATGTCCAGCAACGGCGTCCGATCATCCGCCGCGCGGGGGTACAGCATCGTCACAGTCACGGCATCCTCTGTCTCCCCCAGCAAAGCCTCCGACCCGCCCTTGATGTACCGGAAGTAGATGGCCAGGTAGAGCTCCAACACACAGAAGGCCTCCCCCCTGAGGTCCCGCAATTTCTCCACGTCCTTCACCAAGTTTGAGATCCTCGACACCGGCACGGCAGCCGAGCTCTCGAAAATCCGCACGGAAGGCTCGTGGAAGAAGCAGATGTGGTCTGTCCCGGGATCCGGGTGCACGCACCCGCCCCCGGTCTGGATGTTAGGGCTGTGGCCCACGATGGGCTCGCCATAGCCAGCAGGCCCCAGATTCTTTCTCGCCTGGTCACAGAGGAGAGTGCGGTTGCCTGTCGCCAGCGCGAAATTCAGCAACGCCGGCCCGGCCTGCCACACCTCCGGGGGAGCCCCCTCCAGCACGGGTTCTTTGTAGGCTGCCTCGCCCGGGGTGTCGGGAGGGACGACGTCCTCGTGCCGGAACACGGCCTGCCGCTGCCCCGGGTACCAGCGGATGTCCCCGAACTGGCTATGGTGGGGGTGGGAGACCACGCGTTGTGCTATGTCTTCGTCTCCCGCGCGCTCGAACACCAGCCTGCGCTTGGAGGCGGCCTCCACACGGAGCGTGATCCGGGAGATGGCGCCCAGCACGCCGAGCGAGAGCCGGCCTGCGGCCAGCGCGTCTCCGTCTTGGACATCCAGCACCTTCGCGTATCCTTCCTCTGCCGATGCCGGGACGACGAGGCGGAGGGAGAGGACGTGGTCGTGGAGGGGGCTGGAGTCGAGGGAGGAACCGTGGGCGCCGGTGGAGATGGCCCCCACAACCGACAGGGCCGACCATGCCGGGACGTTGGGGAGGCCGAATCCCGCTTCCGCCAGGCCGTCCAGGAGCTGCGAGATCTGGAGCCCGGCTCCCAGGGTCACCGTCTGCGAGACCGGGTCGATGGTGAAGGAGGCGTCGTAGTGGGCTGTGGAGATGAGGGCTCCCTCGGGGCTGCCCGGGCAGACCAGCTTCGGGGTGCTGTGGAATGCGCCGCTAACCTTCACCTTGGTGCCATGGCGGACTGCGTCCGCCACCGCCTGCACCAGCTCCTGCTCGGTTTTGGGGTACAGTGCCTTGGCGAAGGTGCAGTCCGTTCTGTCTGCCCATGGCGACATCCAAGTGGAGACGCTGCAGCTGCCAGCATTTGGGGATTCCGGCGCGTCGGGATGGCAGGTGATTTGGGTTCTCAAGCCCCATCCTGGCTGCCAGTATTGGAGGAGGAGCAGGAATAACAATGCCCACCACGCAGACATCCTGGTGAGCCTGCCTTGTCCTCTCCCGATCGAGGGGAAGTGGAGTCTGAAGCTGTTCGCATTTCTAGCCTGGGACTGTCTTTGCATTGGGTACTTTTTGTGACAGGTCGGCAGCGCTGGTCTCCAAGGAGAGCATCCAGCGCACGCCAGCAAGCGATTGTTTATTCCGAGATAAGTCTAGGACAATAATTCTGCTGTGCGCGAAAATTACATCGCCGGTGCATCAATGGCTGTAACCCGATTTCCACACTGGGTAAGGTCATGGGGTTCAGCCTGGAAGGTGATGAGGGCCGAACCTTGTGGAAGCTTCCGGCAGGTAGGTGACACCTGTTGTTTAAGGGCTGGATGGACTGTTCAAGAGGAGAAAGAACGCCTGGGAGCTTTACAACGCAAAAGATGCTACAACCCAGTACTTGGTGTGAGATGAGGATGAAGAAGATGGAGCACAACCAGTTGTTCCTGATGAGGCCATGGGGGCCCATACAACACATGCAATGTTTGGGAGCTGGATAGACTGTTGCAGAGGAGATTTACATCAGAGAGAGAGAGAACGTCTGGCACCTCTAGAACGTAAAAGATGCTACAACCCTGTCCATGATGTGAGATGAGGATGAAGAAGAAGGAACACGAGTAGTCGAGACACACAGTGTCTTAAGTTCTTCTTCACCACTACCGTGGTGGGGGCCGGGCTGGGCCAGCTCCACATCACCCTGCTCAAGTACAGGAACGCACTGGCCCAGCAGCAGCCTCCAAATATGCGAGCTGAATCCCATTCGGAATCTTGACTGTCTAGAGAAAGAAGGCGAGTAAGCATGAGCCTAGCTTTGCGATGAGCAAAGAAACGGCAGTTCGCAACAAGGGCGGATGTTGGTGCGCAGCACTGCCTAGATAGATGGTATGGATCTTTATTATGTTTGATTCTTCCGTCTGTGTGGTCCAACATAGACATCTCAGATATTGTTATCTATATCATCTTTTGTGAGAGATATTTATATTTTAATTTTGATAGTAGTTGTTCATTCTTTCTCATACTCATGTCTCCGAATAATAGTTTGTTTGTTAAAATATATACTTGCACCTAGAGAGATTAAACTTTTTTTTGTCTAGGTCTATGTTCTTTTGAGGCCATGGGGGCCCAAACAAGGGGCACTCTCAATGGTGATCCTTCACAAGGCAGCTACACTAGGAGACGCATCTTCCTCTACTTGTGTAGTTTGCAGGCCGTTTATTTTTCATGTTGTGGGTGTAGTAGGTGACTTTAGGTAGGGAGCTCTATTGCTCCTCTCCACCTCAACCCTCGAGTCCCTTTTGGTTGTCCCCTCCTGGATGGGCTCTTCCCATCGTCTTTTCACCTCAATAAAAACTTCTTGTTCTTTTGTACGTTTCAAATGTGGGACAAATGTTGTAGTACATGGTGCCCAAATGTACAACCTTTTATTTTTCACTAAGAAATATATTATATAGAGGTAATAAAACTCTATTAAAGGAATAATTGTGTTTTATTGAGGAAAAAAAATGATGGGAAAAACCCATCCACCATGGGACAATGAAGGTGGACCTCAGGACAAGGTGAAAAAGAGCGACTAAGCTCCTTACTTAAAGTTATTTGCTGCACCTAAAACATCATATGCAGGAAGACCAAATGGCCTGCAAATGATGGAGGAAGACAAAGAAGCGTCACCTGCCGTAGCCGCCTTGTGAAGGATTGCCGACCAAAAACTCTATTAAAGTGCAAACTGTCACTTAAACATGAGGACCATTTGCATTTAAGATAGTCGAATTAGAATGACCCTTCTTTTTGCTACCGGTATTTGTCGACCATATAACATCACCACTGCCAGTAAACATAATCACGTTGCCATCCTCTTGTACAATGATGTAGTGCTGCCCATCGTTTCTGCAACAAGTGTTGGTGCTAAATATTGATACGTGGTTTCCTGTGAATAACTGAGCGTTGCCATCAGAACCTAATTCAAAATAGCAATTGGTACCCATATTCGCAGTATTACTACTCCATAGATCGGTATAACTTTCAGCATCGTGCAATACCAAGTTGCAATCAGATTGTACACTGAAAAGATGAGGATAAAGTCCAAGATAAGAACCCTCTGTCATTTTATAACTCTGTAACAATACTTGAGATTCACCTTGTGCACCATGCAATATTAGTCCAAACATACATCCAATCAATAACAAGATTTTGTGCGCTGTCATTTTCATGTTCAAATATATTGTATGAAACTTCACGATTACAAGAGGACAAACAATTACATGCAAAGAAAATTACTATGAAGAGAGTCTCTTCATCCACATATATAGGGAAAGTAGAGAGTATACTTCGAGATTGGTTTCTTTGGTTCGCCATCTTTTGCGCTGTTGTGATATTAATATGGAGAAAAGGATATATCAGGATATTTATTTATTTGTTTAAATAAATAGATAAATATAAAGGGCTTGTGGCACTAAATCCATCACTGCCGACCCCAACAA
Source organism: Anthoceros angustus (assembly GCA_010909165.1). Classification (NCBI taxonomy): domain Eukaryota; kingdom Viridiplantae; phylum Streptophyta; class Anthocerotopsida; order Anthocerotales; family Anthocerotaceae; genus Anthoceros; species Anthoceros angustus. Next base: position 529,032 of record VJWM01000151.1, read on the forward strand.
GAACGCAGGCCATCCACACCCAATGCAAATCTCTGGCAATAATCTCCCGCTTTTCTAGGCTTGATAAGATCTCGGTGCTGCTATGGTTATCAGCATGTCCAAATAATGCATCTTCCTTTTCAGTCTAGTACATAAGGGGTTGCATTTTGAGAGTCCAGTTTGATTAGTTTGTCAAAACACCGATTTCCCCGCTCGACATCACCATGGTTTTGGCACACAGTCAAAAGAGCTATCCAGGCCACTAGATCTTCCTGCGACATGGATTGCAGCAAACTTTCTGCATCGTCAAGACAGCCTGACGCCCAAGTGGATCAACCATGGAAGTGTTATGACCCACATTGGGCACAATTTCATACTTATCTTGCATCATTTTGAAGTACCCCATGCCTTCACGCATCTCCTCAGAACACTTCATTGCTGTCTGACCATCGCCGTGCATAGCGAAGCCACTCGGCAATGCATTTCATGTTACCACGTCTTTTGTGGGCATTGCATCAAAAGCTCTGCGAGCATCATCTAAGCTCCCACATTTCACGTACATGTCCACCAGGCTGTTCCCCACAAGACAAATCAGGCTTCAGGCCGTTTTTCCTTATTTGAGCGTGGACTCCTTTCTCAAAATTGACAGCTCCAACACTTGCACATGACTTCTTGAGAGCAGCTAACACGAAGTCATCAGCTGGAATGAGGTTGTCCTGTTTCATACAAGAGCAAGAGCTTCTTGGTCAAATCCATGCTGGACGTACCCATGTGACCACATCTTTGGCAGGCAGACTGTCAACGATTGCTCTAGCATCTTTCAAACTCCCACATTTTTCATACATATCAACCAGGCAGCTGCCAACCGTCATGTCACCTTCCAGCCGTTTTTCCTGAATCAGTGCATGGCACATGCTTTCAAGAGACCTAGGAATGTGGACCGGTGGGCTCTTGACTGATGCCCTTTTGATGGCAATCCTGCTGCCCACCAACGCCATCTCTGTCCTCGGCAGCCGCTTACATTCCGACAGGTAAACCTTTATAAAACACGACACCTCTGACTTGGTTCAATGCTTTGGTTCGAACAGATGCCTTGTGGTGGCCAAGGCATCTGTTTGAACGAAGGCATTGTTCCTTACATTCGTCGTCTTCCGAATTTCTCAGAGGTGTCATGTTTTAGGTTTACCTGTCGGAATGCAACAACTATATAAGACAACGTTGAACAACCCAACCTGTGGAAGCTTCGACAGGTAGGTAACACATGTTGTTTGGGGGCTGGATGGACTGTTCTACAGCAGATTTAGAACATAGAGAAAAGAACGCCTGGCAGCTTCACAACGCAAGAGATACTACAACCCAGTACGTGAGATAAGGATGAAGACGGAACATAAACGAGACTGGGTCGGGCTGGGCCTACTCCTCAGCCTGATGAAGTACAGGAACCCGCTGGCCTCACAGCGGCCTCCAAGTATGCAACCCAAATCACTTATGAATTCGGCTCTGCTTTTCATTGCAACAGGACCGACTGTACAGCATACTTGGTCTTGACCCATATCGAATCTTGACTGTCTACAGAAAGAAAAGGCATCACGACTTCGTATGGATTGGCTTCTTCCGACAGGCATTCCCACGCTTCCCCCATCGTTCGAACTTGAGCCACGTGCTTCTTTTCAAAAACTAGGTACATACCTCGAGCATACGTGCTTGGGACCACAAATATCTGAAACAACAACCCACGGGTAGTTAACGAGCAGTGCAACTTCAAATCACCAAGAGCGACCACGGCAAGGGGATACGCCTGAGAATCACCTGAATTCTCACCTTCACAACCCACACACGAGAGAGGGAGCATCCTGATGGGACTACAATCTGGCGGTACCAGGGCCTTATCTGTGAGAGCCGCGACAGTGGAAGAGTGAATTGATGGGATGCTGCAGGCAACAAGGATGCGGGCTTCCAATTCTTCCAGCTATACGCACCCGCAATTTCACGGCTTTGAAGTTGGAGAGAAACCGTACGAGCGTGTTGAAATCGCTACTGGTCGGCGGGAAGGCGTCTGCGCTCTTTAGGCTTGAAGGGAGGGTAGGGATTGACGGCAAGCCCTTCCAGAATGAGAAGTTCGTCCAGGAGCGCAACCTTCTCCTTCTGCAAAGCCTTCACCAGATCCTTCTTCTCCTCCAACTCCCGGGAGATGTCCGCACTCTGCTCCACCAGCAGCCGCAAGTCCCTCTCCACCTTGCGGCACTTGACATCGTCTTTGCTCAGCACCTCGGAATCGGTGTCCGTCTCCGCCTCCGACCGCAATTCCAACCGCAACTCCAGGTCATAGTCGGTATCGGGCTCCCGCTCCCTGCCTTCGATCTTCTTGGCCTTGCTCCTGGCTCTGCCCGGCCCGCCCCATTTCATCATGATAGCCGCCTGCTTCGGATGCAATTGAACATCTTCAGCATCAACATCCACTGCCTCAGCCTCCGAAGGGGCCAGCTTGCGCTTGCGAGGCTTGGCCTGGGACCTGGCCTTACCACCACCCTCCTTCCTGGCGCCGATGTGCGCAGAGGCATCTTCCGCAGCGGCTTCCTCCTCGGTAGCCTCATTTCCAACAATTTCTGCTGCTGTAGGTTTTGGAGGCCTCGGTCTAGATTGACCCTCGCTCTTCCCCTTCTTGCCTGTGCCTTTCTTCGCCTTGACGCCACCATCTCCAGCAACTGCTCCTACCGGCGTAACCGACAGCGAGGGCGATGCCACCGCCACTACATCTGCCTGCATCTCTGCTCACATCGCATCCAGATAACGCCCAGCTTTAGAGAACGCCCAGCCTTACAACATAGACGAAGGGAATCCAGCTTTACAACTCACAAAACCACAGCACACAATAGCATCACTCCATGACGAAGATCAGAGGACCATATATAGGCTCTAAGACTATGAGGATCTAACAAGCCTGCACATGACCTAACCGGCACGTGACTGCGAGCAACGACATTAATTCTGGAATCCTTGGTCGGACAGCTGAATGGAAAGAACGTCTCGCGACCATAGGTTAAAGGTGAAAAGATGTGCACGCACACGAAATAGAAAGACGCACAGTTTTCATGCAGAGTATGGGTTAATGAGCTTGGCTCTGACATTCGGCACCATTGGCATTGGATTGTACAGCATGCAGGCTTGACAGACCGTCGGAGCTCCCATCGGACCCGTCCACGGGACATACCCCGGGACATAACCGATGAGCAACTATGTTCGGAGGAAACAAAATCGCCAACAAGATGGTTCACCTCGAAATACGAGACAAATAAGTCCTTCGAGTTTGACAAGCGACTTTAGTCTTTCCAGCGGAAATGGGACCCTACTTGATAGCAAAAATGGAAACCATACTTCATCCAGAAGCTAAATCCCGATGTTGCTGTGAAGATCTAGCAGTGGCGATCCTGTCCAGTCACCCACTGCACTGTCGACTACTTTCTCACTCAGGATGTTAGTTCTCTGGCTTAACGAAAACTTCTTCTTGCCACCCTTGGCATCGTCTTCTGTGGCTCGATATGGGGGCTTCAGGGTAAAATGGACCCCAGAAAGAAAAATCAGTTTCAGACAAAAAGGAAGAATGCCTAATTAGCAAGCTTCTTGATGCCCGGGAATGCTGGACGAATGGCAATCAAGGGATCTCCATAGCCGACGGGGTCTGCAGTTCACCAAGGATCGATGTCAGTGCGTACGTCTTACAAACCACTTAGATGCAGAAAGCAAAGTGCACAACAAACTTGAGAAACAAGGTCACCTTCATCATTCCACAAGATCTTGACGATCTCACCGCTGATGTCGGTCTGCAAGGTCATTACAAGTTAGAGAGGAAGCATAAGTGTGAAACATGCCATAGATTAGCCGCGCAGCAGAACTCACACCACGCACACATGAGAGACACACCTCTACTGGTTGCTGCGTTCCGAGCTGCTCCAAGTAGCACACAACTTGCCCTTCCTTCACGACCTGACCCTGCACATGACAGCTTTCCCACTTTTTAGCAACACTCTTTAGTGACATGAGCCAGGACCAGGAGCGGAGGTAGGATCGCATACCTCTTCAACTATAGGCTTCCCAAGCTTTCCCTTGACCACGCGTCCCCTTCGGAAATAGCCAACCTGGAAAAAGGACATGAGACCAAGTCTTCGAAGTTCTGCGGGGCAAAGAGCTGCTTGAAAGAACAGGCACATGGCAGACGAGAAGTCGCAAGCATACCTTCGGCGACTGTACGAAGGACAGGCCCTCATTCACTGCTTGTTCCAGAACTTGTAGAATAGACCCGGGTTTGGCGAGGGATGTTTCTGTGACGGACTGTTGCTTCACTGCAGGGGTAGGTGGTGCTGCTGCTGCTGCAGGCGTAGGTGCTGCTGGCTGCTCTGCAACAGCAGGTGCAGGGGGAGGTGCTGGTGCTTCCTTTGCTTTAATAGCTCTCTTGACATGCAGCTTGAATGCTCCGACCTAATTCAGCACGACACATACTGAGCCGGGCCACTATAACAACAAGACTGCACCTCTCTAGTATACAACCAGCATCAGGGAAGGAAGATGGAGTCCAGCCAAACGTTCACACTCCACGGTCCTGACCTTGAGCGAAATCTCCGCAATGCTGGTCTCGTCACAAACCTCCATAAGCAACGACTGAATCTGCCAGGTGCAAAACACACCATCAACCAGCTGTTGCACCAGCAAAACCTACACCATTCCCACACTCCGCAAACACCCCATCCTCACCTCCCCTGGACTCGGTGTCAAAGGACTCAGCGCCTCTGGCACAGTCTCCGGAACCTCCTTCCCGTCCACCACCTCCAACTCCGCATCCGGAGCTGCAAAACGGACACTCACGTCATCAAACGATCCACAAAACATCCACCACCAGCTCGAACTCCGAAACATAAAAATTCCCGTCCACCTTCAGGTGCAGCAATGCATGCCGCATGGAGTGACCACACTTCCCGCCTCTTCGGTTGGAGGACCGTAGCCCGCATCTGCCAGAATGAGCAGCCTGCGACGCCATACCTTGCAGAGGCCAGGCGAGCACGAGCAACACTCGGCCGCGAATTTCCAGCTCTGAGCTTGGCGACCTGCGCGGAGCCTGCCAGAGGCAAACCAGGGTGAAACAAAAACGACAACGAGCCTCAGATCCCGAGCTCCTCCAGGCAGAAAATGCAGCCTCCGGCCAAAAATTGCATCCACGTACCGCAGCATGGGGACGCCAGCTTGGACGCAGTCATGGTGGCCATGGCGGCAGAAAACGAGGACGCTGCAGAGCGTGAATGAATTTCAGTTAACCCTGAGCCAGACTGCCGAGACGCTGGCTGAATCGTCTTCCGCGTTCACGCGCAGCTATACAGAGGCTCCGCGGCCAAAAATGCTGGAGCGTGAAGGCAGAGGAGAGGGGCAAGCGGGGCGGGGAGTTCCAGTGCATGCAGCGGCCGGCCTACTCCCGCCAGCCTCTTCGACAACGCACATCTTCAAGAGGCGGATCGGGTAGGTGAAGGTAACGAGGAGTGGGGCCCCTGGATCCTGACAAGGAAGGAATTCCATCCTCTTCGTCCACGGACATTCCTCAACTGCTTATTTCGAGTAACAACGGGAACAGAATCTCGTGCGCTTCGAGCGACAGATTATTAGATTAATTCAGTGCTGCTGGTGGTGAATGTTTTTTGAGCCAGAGCTTAGAATTGCGAAGTTCAAGCGGTAACGATTTCCTCATCGATGCCGTCCTCCGTCTCCTCTGGCATGACCTGGACTCCGTTGGCCTGGAAGCATCAAATCCAGGAATGTGGGTTGCTGCATTAGGAGTGAAAGCAAGAACTGGATCCACCATCGTGCAGTACCTGATACACAGACTCCACTATCACGGGATCCACATATGGGCCTAGAGCAATTTTCCTGGATATCATCAGGTTGATCGTGATATATGCCTGCTCCATGTTTCCCTGACTGTGGTAGAACTCTATGAGTAGGGCGTACAGGTCCCCGATCCGGACAGCTGCCTGCAATTAGGGATGGTTATGAGATGCTGTTCTACATAGATGCTGTAAACAGTTGGGGGGTTTCATAGCTTTCCTCTCACCTCCATGAAGTTGGGGCTTTTCGAGAGCTGCGCGAGGAGGTCAGAGCATCCCTTCACCATCCCTGCTGGGTCGGATTTTGCCATCCTCCGGATCTGTAAACCCAGTTGTGAATGTGAGATGAGGTATGGAATTAGAGGTGTGTTGGGGGACAGCTCGCTGGTCACAGCCATGACTCACCTGGACAAATCTCTCAACCTCAAGAGTACGTCGTTGTAATGACTTCACTTTTTCATCTCGGTTCGGGGCATCGGATTTCAGCAGGTGCTTCAGAGCTTCTTTCATAGCACCTAAAGCCTGAAGGTTATGACAGTGAGCATGAGGGCAACAAAAGACTTATCTGGGATGGCTTGGACGGCAGAGGACGGAGGGCACCTTTTCGTAGTCACGGTACTCATCTATTTCAAGTTGGGCACATGAGTCATAGAAGGAAGCCAACAAAGTCATCTCTCCAGCTTTTGTGTACATCTGAGGTCAGTGTGTTTTGAAATCAGAGCAGCTCATGTCTAAAGATCCATACAAGTCTAGTTGCATTTGCCCAAAGCAGAAAGATTCTTTGCACCTGCACAATGTGCTTCATGATGCTGGCATCTTGATGCCTGTCAAGGCTCTGCAAGTAGTTAGCTGCGAGGACATAAAGCTGCTTATGCCTGCACCACACAGAACTCTTACCACAGCTGGCCAAAAAGTGCTCACAGTGCTACATAAAGTGTACATTTGGCACTAGGTGCTTCATCTCTCACCTCGATACATTCGCAAAAAATATTATCCTCTCCGTGTCACAAGACTTGAGTAGAGCCTGGTAACAACAAAATATCATAATACCAGAAAAGGCAATCTCATTGGAGACAAATCCACCAAGAGTTAATTTTAGTCGATCAGGAAGCTTTTGAACAAATACGTGTCACGTCAGACTGCAAAACTGACCTACCTGCATGGCCTTGACCCGCTCTCCTGCTTGTGCATATTTCTTGCAGGCAAGATGATAAGAACCCTGTCCTTGACAACATTCTGCTATTCTCAAGAGAAGCTGTGTGGAATCTTCTGATCTCTTCCCTTCTTTACTCACAAGGAACAAATCTGCCATTCTCTCCGTTATCTTCACCCCTTCCTTGACGCACTGATAAGTTTTGAGAATGTGTCAGAACCACCAAGTCGATTGTTGTTTTGCCAGTAGTCATAGGCTCTGGACAGCTTTTCGTACCAGGTCAAGTGCATGGTCATACTTCTTTGCTGCTATGAAAAGTTGAACTGCCTTTTCCACTTGCTTATGCTCCATCAAAAAATCCCCACACCTGTTAAGGACCAAGATGCAGGCAAATTGACAGGGCAGTGCAAGTACCAGTCTCTCTTCATAGGCTTTCAAATGCAAAGCTATGCTAGACCCCTGTATCAGGTACCTCGCCAGCAGGGCCGGATCAGCTCCTTCATCAAGATCATCTGCAATAGCCTTCAATGCATTGAAAAGCTGAGAGCTGAAGCAGACATCTATTGCCTTCTCCAAGTCTCCACCCTGTATATTGTTGTCATTTGCGACACTCATCTCATCAGTACCAACAAATGGGAGCATCCAAGTTGTATAATCCAGAAGAGAATGAGTTCACAATGGAAGTCAAAGACCTTCTGGTAGAGGAGAACCGACTCCTCATACATGGCTTTAGCCTCGAAATATCTGGCTGAAGCAAGCATCAAATCCTTTGGACTCTGCAGTTGGCGTGCTCAGTCATGATCTGCACTCTGCCTGTTCCAAGTGTGAAGGCTTTTTTATATAGAGAACCGTGTTACCTGCAATGACAATGCGAGCAACTCGCTATCCACCCCGTATTTCATGGCAAGCTCCGCAGCATAGCTGTATTTCCCTGCCTTTCCAAAGAACTGGATGGCAAGCGGCACATTTCCTATCTTCTCATACTGCACATTATTCCAGCCCCCCTTGTTGGAACCCTTTAACAACTAGAAAGATTTAAGGCCTCAACGGAGACACAGTCACTAAATGCCAAGAATACTATACCTGTCGACCAAGATAAAATGCTGCAGATGCATTTGATGTTTCCTTAACAGCTGCAGCTGCAGCAGAAAAATCGTTCTGGAGGCAGTACACGCGTACCAAAGAAATTGTATCTCCAGCCTACACCCTCTCCACGCATTGTTCATGGACATTATTCATCTAGGTCTAGTAATGCATCACATCCCTCCGCAGAAACTTAAAGGATCTACAAGAGCTTGGAGCTTCTTACAGCTTTATAGTAGGCTATGGCATTCGGAAGATCACTGTTTGATTCACAGTAATGAGCCCACCATCGCTGCAAAACTGGATCACTGCTGTTGTCAATATAAACATGCAGCTCGTCTAACTGTTGCCCTGAATATAACATCCTTGGAACTTCATATCTAAAAGCCAAGCAGTTGAGCAGCTAGTTTTCAGTGTACGACGAATACTGATGAGCAAATGTCAACATTCTTGTATCCAACCAGAAAGAAGCGGAAACAAGAGCACTGTGTGTGAGTTGCAGTGGGGTTGCAATTATCAGGCAGCTTGTCACCTATGGGTTTCAGACAATTCGTAGTGTTGGATTGCTGCTTGAATATTGCCCATAGCTTCGAAGTGTTTAGCATACGCATGATGTGTGTTTTTCAAATGAACTCTATCATGTTCTGTGGCAACCTCAATAGCCTTCTCCCAATTTCCACACATCTAATACCACAGTATATTGATAACACTCTGAAGCAGGTGTACAGCAGTCTGTAGCTAGAACAGAACCACTAAACCATTACTCTCACCATGAACGTGCCAAGGTCAGACCTGATATAGCTGATTCAAAAGGTCATAGCGCCCACATTCCACGTAGAGTCTGGCTGCCTCATCTTTAAGGTTCAGCTGGAGGGCGATTCTTGCAACCTTTGCCTCCTCCTCTTCCTGTACCAAAGATAATCAACGGCTGAAGCTGAATTTTTGTGTAGTTCTTCAAACTGCTGAAACTGAAATCCTGAATATCGCAAAGCATACCAGATCCTCAAGACCAGCCCGAACAAAAGCTGCAGCAGACGCGCGTTTCATTTTTCCAAAACAGTAGAGGGCCACATCAATCCGCTTGGACCTCACACAAGTGCGAGCCACTTTTTTCCAGATCTCTGGATCTTCTATGGCCCGTAAACTTTTATAAGGTGCATCGGTATGGTCAGCACATATGTGATAACTATACTCCAACAATGCAGCCTTGGTTTTCTGGTCTGCAGATTCCTGCGTACTTTGCAGAAAACCCAATACCATGATGTCGGTTAAGCGCCAGTCTCAGTTTCCTGTTCGACCAACTAATGAAAACGGCTGTTAAACAACAACGGAGTACCATTCCCCAAAAATCACTGATTGTTTGCCTCTGAATAACAGAGCTTGTGCCTTCTCCTCGAGTATGCGTCCGTACAAGGTACAGATAAGGCACGTGCACCCCCAACAGGCCCAAACTTGGATCATCTAATTTGACCTGAATCAAGTTCAGCAAAAACAATTTCAGAGACTTGCATGTCCTAAACCAGAGAACACCAAAAGTTCATATTGCCCAAGCAAGTGGCCATCCCTCTACCTAGAGAGGTGCCAGAAAGTTGTTTAAAATCTTGTAAGCAAATGCAATTCCCCTTTATGGAGAGCAGTTCCTGCCTTGTCCTGTATGTATATGTCATTTGCATAGTCGACAAAGAAGGTAGTAACTGTCCCCAGCAGCATCTTTCCAGACGGGTCACTTGTGGCCATCTGCTTCATGTAGGTATGTGCCCCATTAGACCATACAAAGAGCAACGGCTAAGGTTTGAAGCAACTTCTTACAACAACTTGGTTTCTGCGCTGCCACTCACAGGACATGTTTCACATGCCAGCAACTTAGGCTCCTCGACATCCCAGCAATGTGAGCATGGCATTGTGTTGGCAGATCTGTCAATGCAAGCAAAAAACTGCGCGTCTGGACAACAGTATGTTTCAAAAATATCATGCACATCACAACTTGTATGACAGTAGCGATTGCAGGGAAGCTACCTGAAACTGTGTTCAACTGTTTTGTTATATGCAGTATCATAGATAAACAAGCGTAGATCCCCATCTACTGAGCCAGAGCTATTGATGAGAAAGCTCACTTTCCTAGCATCGCAATTACATCGAACAGAGTGAATATCAGCATCTCCTGAATCAATAACAATCTGCACCGACAAGCAAATTAACCCCCTGCCTGTACTTTGCATCCTTCGAGAAACACTAAGGATGTACTGACTTACCCTTCTACGGTCACGTGGCCCATATAGCTTGATGCTCGAGCCACTTAATTCCCACATATGTACAAAGAATTTTGAAGTGACCTGCGGGATAAAGAGGAACACGGTCCCTGCTTAGCAGATCCTCCACGCAATATTGCAAGGTACCAAAGAACTGGAAGCTAGAAGAAGTCCTCAGCCCACCAGTACGAGAAATCCGTCACACACATCCATGTTGCATGCTTTGTCACTTGATTCATTCTTGAAGAGCGTCTCAGATTGTGCACCCTGGAATGAATCCGGATAGAATGCCTCAAACGACTCGCTACCTCGTACAACTCCACTCCCCCCTCCATTCAATGTACAATATGCAAGAAGAGAGATGCCTCTGTCTGCTGAGCTCCAACCTCTAAGGTCAACGCCTTCAATCCTCCCTCCCAGATTTGAAAGATGTAACTGTGGTGGATCATGAGAGTTGAACCCTCAGCAATTGAGAAAGTGGCCTTCAGCTCCATTCCTGAACGCACACCATCGCCCCACCAACAGTGAGCGGCAGCTGGAAATGCAGAATTGTGGTAGCCAATCAGTTACCATGTGAAAACAGACCCGAAGCTTCGAATTGGTAGACTTCAGCACTAGCAGCCTTCCAGAGGAGGACCTGCTGATCCCAGACATCCACACCTTTGATATCCGAAGTGGACGTCAAAACATGTGAGCACTGCCATCAGCAAAATCTGTCAGTTCAGGAAAATATTCCAACAGCAAAGCATCTCACGCCACATTACGAATGATGAATGCCAGCTGCACAGTCTATGTAGAACCATAACTCGACAAGGATTGCTGTCTCAGAGAAGATTGAATCGTACCTCCGAGTGTAGGGCTGAAACAAGAGCCTCAACAGCAGAGAGCTGGACAACTGCCAACTGCTTGCGGCAACTTCGCTGGATTCGCTTGGCGCTGGCATCTCCCTTGGTGAGCGACGCGCGGGCAGAAGCTAATGCTGTCATTCTTGATTCTCAGGTGCAGCTGGATTTTCAGACTGCAGGGCACAAAAAAGAGGTGTAGATTGAGTGGAAGAAAGGACGAAAATTGAATGCAGCGCAGAGCGCAACCCAACAAGTAGCTAGGTACTAGCTTTTTAGCATGACCGAGGGGAGGAGGAGGTAACGGCCCGTTGTCACGCCAAGCGGAAGGCAAGCTGAAACGACCTAATCATCCAGGCTCCAGGCTGCAGTGAAAACGAGAACCAGTTTGAAGATCATCGTAGAGGCAGCGGTGGCGTCATGAAGGACATGGAGAAGGTGGAGGCGAGCGCAGATGGCGAGGAGGAGAGAGTGCGATTACGCCGGGCTCCCATCATGGAGGCTGGAAATGCTGTGCTTCTGGACATCAATGATGGCGACCGAGCTCTGTTTGCGCATCTCACCCCCTCTGCGTGCGTAATTCATCTGCATGCACGCTCATGCGCTGGCTCCTGCTGTTCTGATCATTTTGGCCCTGCTGCCTGTGCTAATTCCCAAAAGCTTGGCTGCAGAGATGTGAAGATTGGGAAGTCCAACTGCTCGCTGGCTCCCTTGATAGGATGTCCTTACGGCACAGTTTTCGAGGTCCAGTATGGAGGTGGCAAACCCCGACTCCACAAACTACAGCAGGGGAATAATGCTGAGCAGGAGCAGGCAAGGGAAAACGCAAGTGAAGAAGCAGAGGAGCAGCATGGCAGAGACAACCGGAATTTGGTTGATAATAATACTGCTCAGAGTCTATCAGTGGAGGACATAGAGAATCTGCGCAGGTGTTGCCAAAATATCAACCCTCTTTGCTCTTGCGATTTTGAGCTCTCGGTTTGCTTGATGGATGTAATGTGGAACATTTCTGAATTCCGGTACTGTGACTGCACAGGTCGGGGGCATCAGGGAAGGAGATTATTGATGCACTAATTGAAAACAGTGCATCCTTTCACACTAAAACCCAGTACTCGCAGGTGAGTATGATGTGGTAGGGATTTGGAGAGTGGATGTAGTACGGTTCCTTTGAAATTTGTGAATCATGCTGCTTTTGCTGCAGGAAAAGTACAAGAGGAAAAAACAGAAAAAGTACTCACCTCAGATCATCACCAGGAGGCCTTCTGCCCTAAGGTTGGTGACCATTGCACTTATAATTTGTGGGGAACGTGACTACGCCTGTTCGAAAGCTGTGGAGTGGAGCCACGTTTATCTACCCTGCTGACGTCCTCTCTCACATGAAACTGTCATGTGTGGGCTTTCTGCAGTGTCTGTGAAGCATACTTCATGAAAAATCCACAAAAGATCGGGTACTGTCTCTTTACCCTATGTGTCTCTGATTTGCACCATCCTGTTGCTGATTTCTGCCGTAGAGACTTTGTAACGAGTTATACCATGAGTACCACAATTTGGTTCAGCTTCAATAATTTGGGTGCAGGTTCATAAGATCAGACACACTGGCACTCTTGCTTTCCCTAGCAAACATAGGAGCACATGCAGATGTTTTAGTCCTGGATCTTGTCGGAGGCCTTCTTACAGCTGCAGTCGCAGAGCGTGTGGGAGGTGAGACAGATCATCCAAATCACTTCTCATTCCTCCTCGTCTCCTCTCCCTGACTGTCCACCATTACTCCTGCTACTTTTTCAGGCTACGGCTCCATCTGCAGCACATATATTTCACCTAAACCCCCATCTATAGACATGATACGGCTGTTCAACTTCGATGCCGCTACTGCAGCCAGGTATGTCATACACCTTTCACACCTGTCCCTTCCTGCATCCCTGCAACCACACTTCCCATAACCCACACCTCCGCGCGTGCCATGTGCAGCATCCAACGCGCTTCCATGGCGGACCTGATCACCGCTCGTGCGGCTGAAAGTGCCACCACGGGTAAGGCTCACTCAGACCTTGCACAACGGGATGCACCGGGGGAGGCTGAACCTGAGCCTCATTCCGCATGCATGCCTTTGCCCGAGAGATCCTGCGAGGGGGTAGAAGCATCAAGTGAACCAAGAGCGAAGTCATCAAACGGGGATGCAGTTAACACGGCTGTTGATCTCGAGGTCCGAGAAAGCAGCATGTGTCCAGAACCAAACGGGAAGGCCGCCACAACCAGTAGACCAAAGCCAGGCAGGCTTGCAAGCCCCCAGGACATCTCCCGCTGGACACGCAAGGGTTTTAGCAGGTACACACGCCAACTTCCATCTCCTCTGCAAACGCAAATGCACCTCCAGCCCACTAAGTTAACCTAATCAGTCTCCTTGTTCGATTCTTTTAGCTTACTCGTGGGAGCTCCCGACATGAATCCATGCTCGGTAGCCGAGCAAGTCCTGCCACTGCTACGGGGTTCAGCCTCCTTCGCCATCTACCATCCCTACCTGCAGGTTTCTCCACTTTACCACATCCCCGCTCACATTCCACCCACCATTTCCTTCTAACAGAAATCTTCTTTCCCTTTTTGTTTCACCAGCCACTGGCAGAATGTATGCAGGCTCTGCAGCAGCGCCGCACGGCTGTGGCCTTGCAGCTCTCAGAGCCATGGCTTCGAGAATACCAGGTAATTCGACATCCTTGTGTAAGTAATTAACATTATGTAGATGAACGCATGCATGTGCGTGCGTGTCTGACCTTCTCTCCGCGTGCTGTGCTCCGCAGGTGCTTCCGGCTCGGACCCATCCGCAAATGCAGATGAGTGCAACCGGCGGCTACATCCTGAGCGGGATCAAAATTGTCGAGTCATGAAGTGAAGCTGGTGTCAGGAATAGTTCTGTAGGTGCCGCAGGCAGACACTTGTGCTCCAACTGCTGTTGTCCATCTTCAGTGCTGTTGATGCTATGGAGATGCCCACTTGCCACACTGAGCAGTGTCCTGGATCCGCCAGCGGTGCCTGCAACTCGCCTGCTGCAGTCACTGTGCACTGCACGGCCAACACTATGAAGCCAGTCCGGTTTCCGTCCCTTCGTAATCATTTGCACGCGTCATGTGCCAAAAGCTGCCAGTCGGACGGGACTTGCCGAGTGCCGTCTTCCTATGTTGATTCGCATTCGGACTCAGCGGGGCCCACCACCCTGTTGGATGTGGCCGGAACCTGACTATCATTTTGACCGAGTACTAGCTCAGTCCCGGGACCGCCTAGCCTGGCTACGCTCGGTCCCGGACCGAGCAGGGACCGTGCCTTTTTGCGACCCTTTGTCACTAAATATAATAAATATTAAATAAATAATTTATAAATAATAATATAAAAGACTGCAGACTGCGGAGTCCGCACAATGCAGCCGGCAGACTGCAAACTGCGTCCACGATAAGATGGGTCCATGTGTCCATAATAAATATAAATCCTTGTATATAAAATTAAGTAATTTACTAATTTTAGGACCTTTTATGAACCCTCGGTCCCCGAAGGTAATAGGGGACCGAGGGTGGGGACTGGACTCCCGAAGAACCTCCGGTCCCATGTTTTTTTTAACACATGCCGGGACCGGGACCGAGCTTGGCATGGGTCAAAATGACACCCAGGCCGGAACCCCTTACAATCTCGTTGAATACATCTGCTTCTTCTCCGCTATTTCACTCGAGTTGCTAATTTGCTAACGGAAAAAACTTGCTACCGGTATGCTTAGGTGTGGTAGGGTCGTCGACTAGATGAAGAGTGCAGCTAATATGTTTTACATGATCACTATTTTTAATATATGATACTGTTCAAACTAGCACATGTAGAATTTTTTTATCTCTAATAGATTTTTATTATTTTTTTGATCTGAAGTATAAAAAAGTTGATATTTATCTAATAACTACATCAATATTTTACAAGGATTCTATGCTTATAGTGATACATAAACGGTCTAGCTATATGAGAAGGTTAATTAAATAAAATATATCAAAAAAAGAATGAAACTTAACTTTTTGTACTCTTCGTTGACTCAACATGTTACACAAAATGTATAGCCTCAACATTGCTATATATTTTATAAAGTATGGTTTTGCTCTTAATGTCTCTTCGACGTAGGAGTTCATTGGTTCTTGGGATATAATACTCAAAATAATAGTTACATTGTTTAGAAAGTTTGATAAACATATTCAATCATTCCACTGCTGAAATCTTTGATTATGGATAGTCTATTTGCTCACAAACTCTCCACTCTACTGCCACCGATGTTCTCCAATTTATTGCCTAATGCCACCATTGTTTTCCAATTTATTGCCTGATGCCACCATTGTTCTCCAATTTATTGTCTGATGCCACAATTGTTCTCCAATTTATTACCTAAGATTGCCGCATCAGAATATATGGATTGTGTATTATTTAGCATGACAATAGTGGAGACCTCTAGTAACTTAATCTACATGATATTGAAGGAAAGATTAGTTAGCCTAAGAATGGTCGATACCCTTCATAATTCAAAGTACCTCATATTGAATTAATAATTACTTGCTTATTGTTTAAGATCTATTATATAACACAAATTGATCATTATCCTTTGTCCCATTGTTATTCGACTCGTGCGCACGTATGCATTTTGTATGTTATGGCATGCTAGTTGACTAGAGCAACTTTATGAAGTTGGACAAGTCACTTATATGGTGAGGTTTACAACTTAACAAAAGATTTTGTTACTTGGCGTTTATAGTTGTTGCAAACCGATTGCTTCAACCCTATGCACAACCGATGTACTACTCCGTGAGCCGCTGTAGAGACAACCTCAGCGAGAGGGAGTATGACTATAGCTTCTGGAAGTCGAGTTGATAGACTGTAGCACAAATGCAACATTACAACAACAAGTGATCAACCTCTGATCAGCTTGTAACTCATCTAGTATGAGAGGGAGAGGTAGAGGATAAAACAGACTGAGTTAGTTACAAGTGACTAAGAGGTAACTAGCGCACGTTAGACCAGCTAGAATTATCTAGCGAAGGGTCGTGACTCTTCATACTTAGGCTATAAAAGTCCGCCATGTAAACACAATTGTAGTTCATAACTAAAAAGCATATGTTTCTCATTTTCATACGCTTCCGCACAAGCTCTTCTAACTAATAGATGTTTCCACGGCTTTCCTAAATGATAAACTTGAACAAGTCATGTGTAAGACCAAACATGAGAGTTTTAGGATCTACCTATCCTGGAATAGATCGGGATAGGCATAGGGAAAAGAACAAGACAAATGTTGGCACGCAGGGGGTTAAGAACTAAGCAAACACACATATAAACAAACAAATAAGGAGCACCAAAAACTCGTTGGGCAACAACAACCGCAAAATAATAACATCCTTAACGGAATCGTGTGCTAGGTGGTGTAAGCACCCGAGCCGGTGATGAGGAAACAATTTATGTTAGGTGCGTAGGGCTAATAAATAGTACCTTGACAAATATTAATCTTATTACTCTCATTCAATATGGAATGAGTGAGACATTAGCTAAATAAGGCACAAAGATAATTTTTCTTACACACCTACAGCGAATATCCAGTAATCTAAGTTGCAATGCTGATGGTTATCCTCTTAATCCACCGACAATAATACATTAAATAAATACTTAAGCACGTCAAACTTTATGTGTGTAATTTTCGACGCGAGGTTACCAACTAATAAAATACAAATGAAAAAGATGAACCTCTGTAGGCACCTCAAGTGCCCACTAGTGGGCATTTCGCCAACAGTTAACCAAGTCCCCTTACAGTGATTGTGAAATTCAAGACATATAACACTTATATTCACTTATTTATTGAATTTTAAATCTTGAGGTTTTCTCCCCATTAGTACTCTACTCCATAACATTGTATTCATTCATTCATTCATAGACTTTAGAACTTGATTAATGTTTATAACCAAATTGTAGCCAATCTAAAAGATGCATTTGTAGAAAGGCTAACCAAAATTTTTGAAGCAAAACATCTTTATTCAGTCACGACAAATAAAACCATCGTTACTAATGTTTGTTACCCAATCGTTAGAAATGATAACTCAGGTTGTTGAAACATTAGTTTTCCTTGATGCTCAGAAGCGTTATTATTTGTACCAAACCAAAAGCAAATTATTTTTCATTTTTTGACTTTTATTTTTATATTAAATTTCTCATGGATTTGTATTCTGTTCATTAGAATTCATATTTTGTTATTTTAGCATCTGGTTTGTGACTTGTTACTTATGGGTTGTTCCATAAGTAACAAATTAACTTGAATTCGGGTGTATTTTTTATGTCTAATTTGTTAACTGTTGCGTACTGTAGGCTTCATAACTAAGAAAGTTATAGTGACCTCTCACGCTATCTTTGTTCAAAGCTAACTTGATTGGAGATACACCGCAAAGAAAAGCTTTACACAATTGTTCTTTTAGCATTCGAATATATTCAACATTTGATCATTCTATGCGATAATGATAATGTTGAACGATGTACAAATATTTCTGTAGTTGTCATTCTCAATGGTTAGCTGAGTGCACGCCGTGAACTCTAGCCGTGCCCTGTAGTGAAAGCAACTATAAAATTGCCCAAAGAACAAGATTAGTCAAACCCTAGAATCCTTCATTCATTTGTACCCGTTGCTACAACAACTCAAAAAATACAAACATGGTATCATTGTGTTCCTCTCACCAGATAATACAAAAATCGTTACATTCAACTTAGTGGTTTGCGAGAAAATTGACCTCGTATTGTAATCATACTTGACATCCGTGTTAATGCCATCAACCATCCTTCCTCGCAGCTTAGGGCGCTATGGACTCCAGCCATGGCCTACAACGAAACCAGCCATATAATTGCCCAAAGCGTAGAATTGGTCAAACCCTAGAATCCTTCTTCCACATATACTCATTGCTACAGCCCTTTAAAAAATTAATACGTATATGGTATCACGGTGTTCCTCTCATCAATACCTATTTGATAAATCAAAATGGTCACAGTTAGCTTAGTGGTTTGCGAGAAGCAAAATAGGCTTACTGGCTAACTACCGAAGCCACAAGTGAGGATACTGAGGATATGTTCTTTAGTATGTTCAATGTTCTTTAGTTGTCATTCTCTATGGTTTTTTGAATGGTCAGTACCACTTCCTCCATCGGAAACAGTTCCTACAACATCTTCCTTCCTCAACCCCCATAGCATATGCTGTGTTGTAGTGAATAAGAGTAGGTTTGTGCACCAAAATCCACCAAACACCTTCCTTGGTACAGGGTCTTCCAAACACCTTCCTTGGTACAGGGTCCACCAAACACCTTCCTTGGTACTTGGTCTACAAGGAACTCTTGCTTACTGTTATAAAAAAACGTGCAAAGATGACAAGGCACAAGGCGATAGGGATTATTGCGCTCTATCTCCTTTTGCCTTTGGCTTGATTTTTGATGTTTCATGTACAACTTGAGAAAGACAATAAATCTATGTACGAACCAAGCCTTTCTCTGTGGAAGCAGTATTTAAACTTTGGCAGGGATTTTGTTAGCAAATTTGTCGTATTGTCGTCTGTGGGTACATATTGTACCTTAACAATTCCTCTTTCAGCAACGTCACGAATGTAATGATGTTGGATCTCAATATGCTTCGTACGCGTATGGAAGACTGGACTAGCGACAAGAGCAATTGCTGACATGTTATCACAATTAAGCATCGTTGGCCCTTCCTGCGACATTCCCAAATCTTCGCATAGCTTTCTTTCCCATTCAGCCTCCTTAGTGGCTTCTGTGAGCTCTTTATACTCTAACTCTGTTAACGACAAAGATATTGCTGCTTGTTTTCTACAAGACCAGTTAACAACAGTGGAGCCGACTAGATAGAAAGCAATATGCTGAAATACTTTTTGGGTATCAACATCAGAAGCTCAGTTTGCATCGACAAAACATGTCAGTAGCAGGTGCGTCTTTCAGCTATGTTTGTAGCAGAGGCCATAATTAGGTGTACCCTTGAGGTATCGCATAATTCGTTTGAGAGCAATCTAGTGATCCTTTCCTGCACACTCTGAGAGTTGAGTAATTGCATTTATAGTATTCGAAATATCAGGTCTCGTTTGATTACCCAAGAACATGAGAGTTTCGACTCCCATACGATAGGATCTATTTTTCATCTCCTTCTTTTCCTGTATAGATTGAGAGCAGGAGGCAGGTTTTTGATAAGTGAGTTAAATTTATCGTCAATAGCCAATTTCCACTCCGGATGAGAATATGCCTCTTGAAGAGAGAATGAGACTCCTTCTGAAGGAATAATACTTAGAACGTGAAAGAAGTCGGTTGCAATTGTAGTATAACCAGCTTGATTGGACTCTATATCAAAGGGCTTCTCATTCCAGAGATGTCTAGGTTGTCGTTAACGCGAAGGGTAACGTCGCTCAGGAACCGGAGCAGGTATAATCGAGGAATAGGGAACCAACAATGCCTCTGGGGTTTGGAAGAGCAGAATCGCCAAAGGAGTCTTCTTTGTTTTCAGGAGGATCAACCATGGCCTGTGCATCTTCCTCCTCTTGAGCGGAAACTATAGGAATAGGAGCTGCTTGAGGTGAAGAGGCCAGGGAGGGGGCAGTATCCCCAAGGGGACCAATGTCAGAGAAAACAGAGCGTGGAGTGCTGAACTCAATTGTAGGGTCATCGAGGTCGGAAATAGCAGTCTGTTGTGTGTCAGAAATAATAGCCAAAGGCACAGAGTGACCAGGAGCTAACCAAGGCTCATCAAATGTGATTGTGCGAGCATATATAATAGCATGGGTATCCAAGTTCCATCTGAGTCAGTCTCTGAGACCGATGTCCCATCTGCCAGATACCGCTTTTTCTTATTCGAAATCGAAGGGGATTTTGCATCCTGAGTGATTTGCCTTGGATTTGTTGATGAAGAGTGAGCGAGTGTGGCAGGGGAGTACCGAGAAGAGTTGATATGTGGCTGATAAGAACATGAGGGTCTCCTACTGATAGACCCTGAGATGTCTCGACAAAATCGTAGTAGGCTAGTGTTTGAGCTTTTTGACCATCGACCTTTGGGAATTTCGGATGACCGGTTGTGTGGTCTGCTGAGAGAAGAGTCATAGCCTAATGTTGAGGAGTAGTTCTTATGTCCACAGTCATGTATGAATGATGCCAACACCTCAACTAGCGTAAATTCTAATTGATGAAGATTGTTCGAATAAGACCGTTGTCGATTGGATAGTGAAGTGTGGTTGTGACCACATTGAGCATAGTCTCTAGATTTTCTTGCGTGGGATTTGCTAGTCGAATGTCTTCTTGCCATGTTGATAGTATAAGTATACAAGAAAGCAAATGAGCAAGAAGAGCAAACGCAAAAACAAAAGGCTAGGAGAAATAGATGCCTTGAAAAATGCTTTACAGAGATCTAGTGCAAGCAAACCCTCCTAAGTAAATAATTATAAGAAGGGTGTCTAGATGGAGTAGACAAACTATTGTGTTTGAAGGGAATTCTAAAAATAGGATTCCTAATTACATATCAAGTAATTATAGCCTAAGAAATATATACATTTAGGCAATCATTAGTTAATGAAACACAAGGAGAATATCTAGACAAATTGGCAATAGAACCAAAAGCACATGATTACAGCAAATGAATAGCAAGGTGAACGTAAGACTATGTCAAAATGCATTTTGCCTCTGTTGCAAAGCACTTGCTCTGATACCAAGTTAGAAGAGCTTGCGCGGAAGCGTATGAAATTACTAACTCAGTCTGTTTTATCCTCTAACTCTATTTGATGCACATCTAAATCAAACTCCGCGGGCATTGCAAGCAAGATGCAAACCAAAGGTGGCTGTGCCACGGGAGACAAGATGTCGCCATATTTGTCTTCTTTGCGACTCTGTGGGATCGCATTGCTGGGCACAAGTTATAGATTTGTGTCACGTTTTCCTGTTCGCGGGCTCTAGGTTATCTTGGATGGTAGCTAGTTCCTCATGAGGTTGGTTTGCTAAGTGTACCTTCAACAATCTGAAGCAAGTCTTGAGTGCACACTTCATGAATCCACTGCGACCACACTTAAAACTTAGTGCCATCTACCAATCCTTCTCCTTTAAACCTGTGTTAACCTTCATTTTATTGAACACGAGCGTGAAAGGTGTGATGGTCAGCCGTGGTGGTGAAGATGATGTTCCAACTATGCTTGAGGTGATTTCTCCCAACGATGAGCAGATTAAGTGTTGCGACACAACACCGAGAACACACGTTAGAACGAAAGAATTTATTCGTCAAGTTACTCGTAAGGAATTTCCTTGTCAAAGAATTTACCTTCCCAATAAAATTAAGTATTAAGTTGACGTTTGGTTCTTGATTGCCTTTTCATACCAACTGTTCCGAAAAGGACGGGTTTTAGGCGTACGAGTAGATGCGACACCTTGAGCACCACCGCCTCTAGCTCCTACAGATCATAAAAGGGGCCAATCTTATTGCTCTCGACAATCCTCTCCGTAACCAAGCGTGCTTGAATGACTATTAGACATTGGACCAAATTGATCAAGTTAATATTAGCACACGTCTTGCTTCTATCCAAGAAGAAGGCGGTTAGTATGAGAGTGAACATCATCCTTTTCTTATGAAAAAATAAATAAATAAATATTCATTTTTAATTGCAAATGACAATGTCTTTTTTTTTTGTGTACACTAACTATGGAGTAACTTAGTCCAATAGTAAGCCTTATTTATCTTCATTTCTCAGTAGGTGCAAAAAGATAGTGCATCGACTCCATCAAATTTTGGGAACGTAAAAAACATCATGGAATATCATCTCAAAAGGGCAAGAGATGGCAAGAGTGGTTTTGGGATGTATAGAAAACTTTGAGAATTTCATTAGTAATTAGAACAAGGTTTGATATTAAGTTTGAGATCACATATGTGTAACCGTCTTACATCAACTACAAGCTTTACAGGTAGAGGACTGATAGAGAATCAAGGATAACACAAGAATAAGTTTTTCATATCGAGAGGTACTCATAATTAGTCCAAAATCACCGATGACTTTGAGCAAGTTTTTTTAATTAATTGAAATGAAGTGAATATAATCAAAATTTGAGCCACATACTAATCAAAATGGTAAAATAGAGTACACATATAAACTAAAATAAGATATTTTTATTATAGATATAGGATTTGTGATTCCCGAGTCTGGTTCATACCTACCTCTATATATGAAGGGTTAAAGGTTAAGTTTTACGTGTTTGTTAGACTTGTGATTTTGCGAGTGGAGTCCTATTGGGGGCTGTAGTGTTTGCTGGTAAGAAGTCACTAGAAGCGTCGATCTGGGACGGTAGAGGCGGAACGTCTTGCCTGGGGTGGAGGCCCAACTGGTAGCTGGGGCTCAATTTAGAAAGGGAGGAAACGTGACGCAAAATTAAGGCCGGTTTCCTTGTTCCTTTGTTCCCTAGTTTCCTTTAGGTTGTGTAGCAGCGGGACGTGGGCGCACGCCACGGCTGCGGAGCGTGGCGAGTCACATTCTGGTCCCATCGCGCCGGCCGACCCAGGTCAGTACTAGCCTTCCTTTCTGCTTTGCCCTCTTTCCCGCCTGGGCTGGGCTGGCGTGCTTGCTTTCCCTGGTTCCGTCGCGCACAGTGGAAGCCATCTTGTAGGCAAGCGCCCGGGCAGCCCGTCCCTCCCGCCCTAACCCCTCGCTCGTGTCTGCGGGCGTTCATTCACGTTCCGCCCCTTGTTGTGCCATCGCGCTCTCTTGCAGCAGGCAGCAGCGCGCCATCGGAGGACAGCGGAGCGGAGCTTCTTGCACCGACTGGCTGTGCGTCGCAGCCGCTGCGGTTGGGAGCGGCCTGCATCAGGCGCCCGTGTCGCGGTGCTCGCCTGACGCGCATCTTGCTGGAGGGAGGCGAGGCAGCACACGCGTGTGTAGCCTGCCAGCCAGCCGCCCTAACCCCGGAGTGGAGCGGGCCGCCGTGTCATTCCGCGGCACCGGTCTTGTGGAGCTTCTTGCTGTGCCTGTTGCTGGTGCAACGTATCTTCTGCTGTGGTCTTGGAAGTGCCTCGGCTATGGATCGGTATCAAAGAGTGGAGAAACCGCGGCCGGAGACGCCTATAAGCGAGAATGAGATTCGCATCACAACGCAGGGGAAAATGAGGAATTACATCACCTATGCTACCACACTGCTGCAGGTGCGCACCTCCTCTGCAGATCCGGCTGCGGAGATTTTTTTTCTGCCCCTTGAGCAGGGAAATCTAGCTTGCCGCCTTTGCATGTGCTCTTCTTTGGATCCGTCCTGCGGTTTCCGTGTCCGCCGCTCTCTGCTGGTGTTTGATTTCCCTCCGATTTGTTTGGTGCCAGGATAAAGGTGCATCTGAAATTGTCCTCAAGGCTATGGGCCGTGCTATCAACAAGACGGTGACTATCGCCGAGATTATCAAGGTCGGCCACGGTTTCGTGCTACTTGAATGGATGTGACTTGGTTGTAGATTTATTGGCCTTGCTTCACAAGGCTGCGTGTTGTTCTGACATGCAGTTTTCTAACCTAAGATCTAGCTGCTGTCCATGAGCTCTGTGCTGGAAAGTTGATTGTTGGATTTGCGATGGATTTATGGCAGAGGAGAATTGCCGGCCTACACCAGAACACTGCTATTGGATCTACTGATATTACTGATCTGTGGGAGCCATTGGAAGAAGGGCTATTTCCGTGAGCACTTTCTCTTTTCTGCCGACGGCACTATAACTTTACTTCACCTTCAGCAGCTGTGCACTCAAGTTTCTGTGTGGAGTCTTTTCGTGATCCTCACGGTGGGATGTTTTTGTATCAGTTTGGAGACTACAAGACATGTTTCTATGATCACCATCACTTTGTCGACTAAGGAGTTGGATAAGACATCCACCGGGTAAAGTCGCTCTTCCTTCCATCTGGAACAGGTGGCCTGTCTTCTGACCGAAGAGAGGAGCAATTGACCAGCTGAGTGGTAGACTTTAAGGTGTTTAGGGTTATGTATCAGGGTTTACTGGTGACAGTCAACGTGTTTCTGCGGTTGCAGGTATCAGCCACCTCTCCCTGCGGATCAGGTCAAACCTCTGACGGATTTTGAGTATGAAGGAGGTTGTTACTTACTCCATTTCCCGGTTCCTGACTGTTTGCTTGGTAGTGGAGTCTCCTGGTGGTGTGCTCCTTCCCGTTCTTGCGTCAAGTAGTTCCCCGGGAGTGGGTGATTTAAGGGTTTATATGGAAGGGTGAAATTATCACGGGACAAAGCTTAGTGGATACTTTTTGAGATTGTGCATGTGTATGTCCAGAGGGATCTCCACCAGGTGGAAGGGGTCGAGGTCGGGGTCGTGGCAGGGGAAGAGAAACTGACGGTGCATACCTGGCGCCCTACACCTTTAGACTCGAAAGGTGTGCTGCTGATAGTTTGCTCGCGTTTGACTCTGGACTGCTGTGGTTGCAGGGAATGGGGCTCCAGCTGGTGGTGATTTCAACAGTGAAGCAGGTTGGGGCCGGGGCCGAGGCCGCGGTCGAGGTCGGGGAAGAGCTCGTGGAGGTTTTCGTGGACGTGGAAGAGGTTTTGGTGGCACTGACACCACTGCGCAAGAAGCTGGCAGCTATGAAGATGCACCTGCGGCTACCGCTTCATCTGGCGAAGGAGCTTCTCGAGGCCGAGGTGGCATTCCTGTTGAAGGTAAAAAGTCCGGTAACCTAGGGCAACCAGAATGTGCCTAGCTCATGGGACTTGGCTCTAGCTTTTTTATTTGTTTTCTGAAAGAAAAATGTACTTGGTTTTCAGGACGCGGGCGTGGCAGAGGAAGAGGCAGGGGCCGAGGCCGAGGGTACCGTACCGATGGGCCGATGCAAGGAGGCCCGACAGCAACCGTAGCTGCCTGACCATTTGTGGCGATGCTTTCAGTGCACCAGTTGGTTTGAGTTAGCAGTTGCAAAACAGCTTCGCATAGGTCTAGCTGTAGCACTCTTGGATATACAGCTGTCGTTGTGCTATTTGGTTTGAGTGATGATGCTTATTTTGGGAGGTGAACATGGTCCCCAGTGTGGGAAAGGCTGTCTTTGCAGATGGTTTTGAACTGGTCAGTGCTGATCATGATTGTTGTGGAAATAAGCCCCGAGAAGTTGTCTCTCTTCTTTCCTCTTTTTCGTCTCTGTTTGTTGTTTTCCCTTTTCAGGGTAGGGCATGTGGTCGTGAGTGTGGCGTGCCGCCCCTTTATAGTTGTAGCCCTGGTAGCAACGCTTTGTAGGTTTCGGTAGAGTTCACAATTGCTTATCAAGTAGGCTTTTGTACAGGAACAAACATTCTAGTCTAGGTAGGGACTTCCTTCTTTCTTATAATGAAAGCGCCAAGACTTTTAAGACTGCCCAATCAGTGTGCCTACAATGTTGGAGCAAGTGAAAGCTTTAATCCGCCTGACAAATTGAATCACCCTATCCGCTGTTCTATGTACTTATGTACATACATAGTGTAGAACGCGGGCCATCAATGAGATGTCCCTTACGCAGCGTATACACGGAGCATTGGACCGTGCCTGACAGTGTAACGCAGGGTCGTGACATAGTCCACTCCTCCTTTCTTTGTCACGCAGCGGAGGACGCGTTCCGGGAACTTCCGCAAGGAGGGCGTCAGCGGGCTGTTCGACTCGATATGATATAGAACGCTGCTGGGCACCCGGCCTAGAGCGTCCCCGGCCATCCAAGCTCCAAAAATAGTGGAAGTGGGAACCGCTTGCGCCGGTCGCTTGGCCCTGGAGCTGGTCTTCTCTTCCTTTCTTTCCTTTCTTTCCTGTCCTTCCTTTCCTTCCTCTCCATTGCTGCGCAGTGCCTTTCCTTTTCTTCCGTCCCTCGCCTACCTTGTTAAGCTCGTCCGACTGGCCTCGAGGTTCCTTTGCCGTGGGCATCAAACATCACACCGGCCGGCTCCCTCCCGCCTCATTCTCGTCTTTCGTGTCTGTTCATCTACGCGCGCTGCGCCCTCCCGAGGTAAGGTGACCGTCCTTCCTGGAAGCAGAGCTCGCCTCTTTCGATTCTTGCTTGCTTAATCAAGGCACTTCAGGGTTTGATCCCGCCAAGGGGGTCATGGCTTGGCATTGTCCCTGCACACGCCGGGCGTTGCTCCTGCTCCTCGTCTGCTGCTGCGTTCGGATCGCCTTCCCCTCCCTACTTCCCCCCCACCTTTCTTACAGCTCGACGCTCTTGGTGGATGCCAGGTGAACCGCATCCGCTCTCAGGATGAAGCAGGAGGATGTGGAGAAGTTGCAAGCGCGGCAGCAGTACCGCAATCTGTGGCACACGGATCTGCTGGGCACTGCCACCGCCGACTGTCCATGTATGTATTGTATGCTCGGGCTTTGATTCAAGTCGTGTGTGGAACCAGGTGGCTGCAGATCCTGAGTGACGCTCATCCCCTTGTGCTCTTGTTCCTGTCTGTGCAAACCTGGTGGCTGGCGATGGTTACAGATTTCTGCTTCGCTATCTGGTGGTGAGTATCTTGAACGGGACTTAAGTTGTCGTCTTCGGTGTTGGCTCCGCTTGGACGGGGGACAATGTAGGTTAATTCCTGCTGTGTGCTGCTTTGCAGTTCACCATGTGCCTCGTATATGCTCCGGAAGAGGGCTCTGTACGATGACATGAACAGGTGAAGGGGGTCGTGAGCTGCTGTGCACTGGCTTCGCGTGGGCATAAGACTAACACTGGACCACTAGACCGCACGCTTTTGAACCACTTGGCATGTTGCAGATACGTTTGTTGTGCAGGATACATGCCGTGCAGTGGTCGTTGCGGGGAGAGAAGCTGTCCGGAAGTCTGCTTGGCCACAGAGGTCTGTGTCAAGAGTATCTAGCCTTCTCATGGTTATGGAATATGGAATGGAGTGCATGCCTAGTCCACAGGAGGAGTCTCACGTCGAGCGTGTTTGTCTACCAGGTGTGGTGCTGTTTTGCTAACTCGGTACAGTCCACTCGGTTTCTCATCCAAGACGAGTTCAACATTCAGACGACACCTTGCGACAACTGCATCATTGTAGGGCAACCTTGGTTTTCTCTCTTCATGTTGAGACACGTATTCTGGGATGCAAGTCCTCACAGCTGTGTGCTTGGGCTGCAGGGCTTTATGTTCTGCTTGTCTCAAGTTGCTTGCATTTTCTCTATTGTCGCTGCAATCGTGGGGAGTGAGGAGCTATCAGAGGCCTCACAGATCCTCAACTGCCTCTCCAACGCAGTTTACTGCACGTAGGTTCTCTCTCAATTTACTGGTGGCCTGGGCACGTTTGTACCTAGACCTTTCTGAACAATTTTGGCAATGCTTGACTGACTGCCCTCGTTTTTTTGTCTGCAGGGTCTGCGCTTGTATGCAGGTAAGATCGTCTACTTTGGTATTTTTCTGCCTCGTGTGCCAGTTATTTGATTCGCAAACTTATCTCTGACCTTTTCCTGCAGACTCAACACAAAGTGGAACTGGACAAGCGGGATGGGAAAGTCGGTGACGGGCCCATGCGACCCCCTCAAGCTCAACACATGTCGCGCTTAGACAACGCCGTTCCTCCGACTGTTGGGGGTGCTCCTTACCAGCCTTACCCTGTTGGACAACCTGGCTACCCTCCTCCTCAGGCTGCTGGCTATCCCCCTCAGGGCTACCCTCCCCAGGGCTACCCTCCCCAGGGCTACCCTCCTCAACAAGCCTACCCTCCCGAGGGCTACCCTCCTGCTGGCTATCCCGCCCAAGCTCCTGGCTATCCCCCTCAGGGCCAGGCCCCTTATTACAAATAAGCTGTTTATTCACGTCATCCCGACTTCTTAGTTTTGCATTTGTGATCCAACATTTCTGAACTGGGAAAAGTCTGAGTGGGCTTCTGTTGTGCGAATGGGTAGGGTGTATGGTATACGAGTAGCTTGACGATTATCGGGTGTGTGACACCAGGACTTTTACTCTGTACATTGCAGGGGATTAACGAGTTTTCTAACTTGTCCTGGCGTGCTGTGTTATTTCGGAAATTTCGAAAATGATAAGACTTTGTCAAACGTTCGGTTCGCCGATAGCTCTCCTCGATATCGAACCTTGAACTAAATCGGACCTATGTCTGTACTCGAAACCGACTCAACTCGACTTGGGCAGGTCGGAAACCGCGTAGGTCGGGACTCGAACTCGGAGAGAACTCGAAACCGAGTCGACGCGGACTCGGAGAGAACTCTAAATCGAGTCGACTTGCGCAGGTTCGACATCAACTTTGACTTGGGCACGTTGGACTCGGAGAGAAACAGCCAACTCTCTGATAAAATATTTACTTTGAACCAATTATGAACTTATTTTTATTAAATTAATAATTTATTAATATTATATATATATATATATATATATATATATATATATTTCCAAATAGGGAGGTGAAATGGTGCTGAGTGGGTGACATCCAAACATGAGTTCAATAAAAAGGTTTCAGTTGATAGATTAATACTTAGATGAGATGTCTTAGATTCAATATTCGAATGAGGTGCCTGGCCTTACCGGGTCGCACGGGTGGACTTAAATAAAATTCTTCTTCTTCTTCTATGTAAGTGTCCTACGGGATTACTTTCAATGAAATACTACCCTTGGCCTTGGCCCAACATTGTACTTTCAAATGAAATCCTACTCTTACGCATCGCACAATGCCGCTTGTTTTAAGAGTCGTATGGGACTCCGATGGATCAGTACTTGGATGGGGTGCCTCAAAAGAATACATGAATGAGATGCTTCTCATCCTCTGTTTCATGGTCTTACCAAGTCGTCTATAGTAAATGCATCCCCTATTTCATGGTCTTACCAAGTCGTTTATAGTAAATGCATCCCATGTTTCAGGGTCTTACCAAGTCATCTATAGTAAATGCTCTAGGCGGCTCTACGAATTAGTACTTGGATGGGTTGCTTTGAATCACTACTCGGATGGGGTGCCTAGGATCAGCACTTGGATGGGGTGCCTCTCATCCCTCTCTCATCCCCCTGAATCCTGGCCTTACGGTTCTCTTCTTTTGTCTCTATGAAATTCGTAGCTGCTAATTTGCCCAGCTCCCAATATTGCTCCATGTAAGATATCACCTGCTTCCCTCTCCATGTATGCCACAATTTGCCTTACTAAGGGTGGATTCACATAGGGTGCCGACTGGAACTGACACACACTAGTTGGTATTTTACATTCAATGATATGCTGCCATATGACATGATTACTCACTCAATTTACCTCGAAGTAATCCCAAACTAAGAGCCCCTCCCTTGCCATGGCGTGTATCCAAGCATCTATGAAACTCAAACATGACCCGCATTCGTTTGCTCGCCATCACTCTCCCACAACTTGAATTCTTGCCCGCCCAAATGGAAAGCATCTATGAAACTCAAACTGAGGTGAAGAAGGCTCAATCAGGCAATAAGCTAGCGCAGTCTGAGCTCTATAGCCTATTCTTCTAAAATCGGCATACATGCCAACTAGGTCAGTGTAAAGCCTAGGCCTGCAATATTATGCCCTGCCCTCCATCTGAGCATTATCTTGTTGGAACGAGCTTTTGGAACTTTGTGCACAGTATAGCACCCTAAACCCTAAACCCAGGCAAAACGTCGAGTGGCACACTATGATGCATCATGCTATGGCAATGAAGCTTCATATCGTGAGAAAAGTGTACATCCAATTGCAAGGGTCGGATGCAACTGCTCTTTTTATTACGTACTCGTCATCTTTTGGAAACGCCTTATTAAACCTCTGAACGATGCCCAAACTGCTCTCAAATCAACAGAACCGTGTCCAGAAGCAGTTGAGTACTCAAGTCCAGGATTTGCAATAGGAATTCTTAGGTTTGGAGTCAGAAACCCGGTGCAAATGGAAAGCCTACGCAGTTATTTCCTCCTCCAGCAGGCACAACAATGAATCCAAAAACAAGAAGATAGCTTGCATAAGGCATATGCTCCAAAGAGGACATTCATGAGCCGAAAGCAAGCAAGTTACCAAACTATTCCGAATCTGGGATAAATGCCTGATTCCAGTACAGGAAATCCAGTGTTCATGCCCAGCAGCCAAGGTGAAAAAAACCTTCTTCCACCATAAGTATTCCTTCTCCATGGACAACAAGTGCCCAGCAGCCAAGGTGACAAATACCTTCTTCCACCATAAGTATTCCTTCTCCATGGACAACAAGCAGACTGTCAGAGGAGATCTGGAGCTGAGAGCAAGCCACTCAGGCAAGGCATGCACCAGTGCCAAGATAGCAAATCTTTGCTGCGGGAACTGAGAGCAAGCCACTCAGGCAAGGCATGCACCAGTGCCAAAGTAGCAAATTTTTGCTGCGGGAACTGAGAGCAAGCCACTCAAGCAAGGCATGCACCAGTGCCAAGATAGCAAAACTTCGTTGCGGGAACTTAGAGGGTTGCGAAAGTATGCTCTGCTATGCTTTGCAAAAGCTTTACTGCGGGAACTTAGATGGTTGCGAAAGTGTGGGAACTTAGATGGTTGCGAAAGTGTGGGAACTTAGATGGTTGCGAAAGTGTGCTCTGCTATGCTTTGCAATCTAAATGTGCGAAGCCTCTAAAGAGCAACTTACTATGTTTCACAATTTACATATGCTCCTTCAATGGAAAAGCAAGTGTCAAGGTAGTCATGATTTGGATGCACTTTCAGAGATGGAAAGGAGCTAAGGCTTTATAAAGAGGAAACACAACACTCCCATATAATATAGGTCATATGCACTAGGCACACTAGGGTCTAACTACACAAGCACACAAGAACACTTGCACACACCACACCCCACATGTAGGTAGGTAGGCTTGGCCTTATATAGTTATAGCCTTGAATCCTATTGGTCACTTGACCTTGAAATTTATTTATCACTTGACCTTGAATACTATTGCTCACTTGACCTTGAATACTGTTGGTCACTTGACCTTGAATCCTATTGGTCACTTGACCTTGAATCCTATTGGTCACT
Organism: Anthoceros angustus; assembly: GCA_010909165.1. Lineage (NCBI taxonomy): Eukaryota > Viridiplantae > Streptophyta > Anthocerotopsida > Anthocerotales > Anthocerotaceae > Anthoceros > Anthoceros angustus. The sequence continues at coordinate 560,177 of VJWM01000151.1, forward strand.
TGACCTTGAATCCCACCGGTCACTTTTGACTTACCCTTTACTTTTGGGCTTTCTAGAAGATACTTTCTAGAAGACACATAACTTTCTAGAAAGTATACACGTTTGTTATTTTTAGGGCACTCTTCATAACCTATAACCTATTTTTAGGGCACTCTTCATAACATATTTTAATATGTTGTAATAAATCATTTCTAACATTCCATCCCTGAGCCCAGGACCCAAGTCTCCACAGGACCGACGACGATTGTATCTGTATGGTGATATACGACCAGTGTTTCCCCGCACACAATCGGATGCTGACCAAGGCAAGCTTGGTAAGCGGAAAGCAGTCCGTGGGATATATTTCAGTGTCTTAAGCACATGCCCGCACATCGCTGTCAACCGAACTGATGCAAGCAATGGGAATGGCAGTTGCCTTCGGACTATGACTTTCCTACCAACTTCTCCCAGCACGCGTACGGGGAAGACATCAAAAGAGCTTGCTCTGTGTCCATGAGCAGAGATGCAGAGGTGGGATGCAGAGGGACACATAAAACATCGACAACAACAGTTGTTAAAAACAAAGCGAGTGAGGTTCCTGAGTCCACAAATAAAGCCTGGCTGACGACTAGCTACTCAGAAGTTGAACCTTGGAGAAATGTATCAGCTACAATCAGGCACTGGAGGACTCTGCTTTCCGGGCTATGATACAGTTTCCAGAGCTTGTGATGTGGGCCAGCACTGTGTGTACCGAGTGGGCCTTTTATGTTCCAGTCACACTCGACTGCACAAGCTCGCCTGATGTTACGTCCTTGAGACTTCTGGGCAGCCGTATCTTACATATCTTTGGATTAAATACTTATCCTAAGTATGCTTGGTATCTGGAGTGTTGGGCATTCAGCTTCCAGTTTGATTACAAGGGCAGAAAAAGCTGGGGTGTTGAGCAATCTGTTAATTCAGCTTTGATGCACTAATGTGGTGTATTACTGTGTCTGTCTTACATCAGTGTCTAACAATCAATGAGGTCCTTTTGAAGAAATTGTGGAGGTGGTCACAGTGAGGTACAACTTGTGTGATTAGGGGGCTGCATTGCCGACTCATAGACAGAAATTAATCAATTAATTAATAACTTTTCGCTTTGAGACTGCGCATCTGCCTTGCCGCATGGCCCAATGCGTGAACCAGAGATTCTGGAGGTGATCCCCCCGGTGTCGTCGTCTGTTGTAGGTGGGAACGGAATTTTGGGAGCGTTGGTTCTCAGACTGCCGATGTCCCAGGTTCACGCAACTTGCGAGCAGGGCACACTCTTCAGCGTGACACTCAAGCGTAATACGAATGACTAAACAGGGAATCAGGCATGAGCAACGTTCTCTGTCTCGTCCTGGCTTGATCATGATCAGATCACGGCAAAGTCCAAGGGAGGCTATATAAGCCCTTGTACCTGTTTGGTCTCTCACAGCTCAGATCTGCCTGCGAGCTCAGATCTACCACTGGAGCGGAATCGCCTCGTCTCGTCATCGAAAATGGCGTCGGTAAAGCTCGTCGAGAGCCGCATTGCCATCCTGCTTTGCCTCGCGGCTGTGCTGCTACTGCTCAGCCCCCACCTCCTTTCCGCAGCCAATGGGCAGGATGAGGCCGAGGGCGGCTCGGGCGAGGGGTCCGGGGCCGGGGAAGGTGAAGGGCAGGGAGGGGCAGAGGTGAAGGCAGCGGAAGAGGTAAAGGACGGCAATTTGAAGTACGCGAAATGCAGCATCAAAAAATATCTTAAGGGAAGTGAAGAGTGGAAATACGTAAAGGAGCTGCTGCACGATCTGGAGAAGAAGGCTCCCGAGAGCAAAGGCTACCACAAAGCCCTGAAGTTTGGAGGAAACGGAACCTTCTTCTATGGCGAAGCGCAATGCAAGCTGAGCATCGTCAAGGAGAAGTGCGCCCACTGCCTCAAAGATCTTTTCAAGAAAATCCAGAAAGTTTGCGGCTACTCCCTTGGAGCCGAAGTGAAGTACGAGGAGTGTTCCATCAAGTTCAAAGACTCGCCGCTGTAGGAACAGGAATTCAAGCCCTCGAATGTTTATCGTGCGGTGAGTGCAGAATAATCCAAGTTTTAAATACAGATCTTCTATATTTTATAATGTTGCTTGCCCTTGGAAGCTTGGTTCTCAACATGAGCCTTTCCCTTGCTTCCACTCTTGTTGCACTATTATTGCTTATGCCCCTGCTGGCAAGCAGTAGGCAGAATACTAGCCCGGCCGTTATATATCGTGGTTTTTGCAGGCTTGTCGAACTGGTTTTTTTAGGCGCCTCTGTTGTTGTTAAACAGTTTGAAACTCAATAATGAGTAAAGACTTGAAGCTGATGTGTTATAGCCAACAGTTCTCTGCAGATTGCAACCTTAAGCGCCTCTTAACTTAGGGTGGCGGTCTTTTGAAACAGATTAATGGCGGTAGGGAAAATTCTGGCTGGTCGACAACATGAGGAGAACTCCATTTCCTGACTTCCGGCATTAGGAAGGAAGGGGCTCAAGTTGAGAAGCAAGGAGTTGGATCAAGCTTGGCCAAGCAACATGTGCCCTCGGCAGACGGGGGGCGTGTGCAGGTGCCATCTCCTGCAGACCAGGATGCGTAGAAACAGCCACAGTCCATACTGCTTACACTTAGTGATAAAGGGCCGACTTCCGTCGGTCCCTAATCCAAAATTGTAGCGTAAAAGAATGAACGCGGGGATAGGCTGGGTTCGTCATATTCGTTCACGAACTAGTGGTAGTGTGCACTAGCTACTGTTCAAACAGCTGCGCATGTGAATAGAGCATTTCGCTCCGCAAGGGCAGAGCTCCAGTTTATTATACCACCGGGTTTGCACTCTCCTGAGTTCTCCAATGTGGGATAATTTACCACATGTACCCTGAGTGCCATCCCGTATTCATGAAGCGCATGTACTGCTTACAATGGAGAAACGGCTTGCCTCTTGAGAAACGGACCGATGAAGCCCATATCCCCCAGTGCCTCTGGCTGGATGATGAGGAGTCTCCAAGAAGACAAGGCAAAGCCCCATCAGGGCTGAATGTGAAGAAGCTCCGGTGAGGAAGTGGAAGTGGAAGCGGAAGAATAGCATTTCCAAGGCTGAAGGGGAGCCAGTCTGGAGTTGCTTCAGGACAACATCGCTTTTAAAGCTGAAGGCGAGCCAGAGTTGCTTCAGGGTAACATCGTCAGCCGGATGGGGCCGGTGCAAGTGGAAAGTGGGCACACCTGATTAGGTGAACAATGTTAATTGCGTGAGCTTCCAGGGCCGTCCTTATTCAGAACAAGGAGGAATTGGACGAAAGCAGATAATGCAGCGTCCGGTGTGATGAACACTAGTTTGGTGTATTATTTTCCTCTTCAATGTAGACGAGCCAATGAGGTCCTCTGGAAGAAATTGTCGAGGTCGGTCACAATCAGGTACAGCCTGTGTGATTAGGAGGCTGCATCATCCTGTCATAGACGTAAGTAGTTTTATCAATAATGCCTTGCTTCCGACTTTGCACATCTGGCTGGCCGCATGGCCCGATGGATAAGGCTCTGGTCTATGAAACCAGAGATTGTGGGTCCGATCATCAGTCGTATGGGAAGAAAGTAGCGTGGAAATACATTTTTGCTCGATTTCTTGTTCTCAGACAGCCAGCGACTCTGGTTCACTCGATTTCGAGAAGGGCTCTTAGCGTGACAATACTCGTGTAATACGACTGCCTAAAAATGTTGGGCGGACATAGGCAACGATGTTTGTACTCGTCCTGTCAATTTGATTAGAACAAGCCCGCTTAGATCACGGCAAGTCCAAGGGAGGTTATACAAGCCCAGTTCCTTCTTTGGTCTCTCACAGCTCAGATCTGCCTCCGATCACCAGCCAGCGTACGTGATCATTTCATCAGCTTTCCTTGAACGCGTCATAGTAGCGCATGTTACCAGTTGTGTCACTGACTACCAGCGTTGATCTGAGAGCTGCAGATCCAACTGGAGCATCAACCTCGTACCTCGTCATCAAGAATGGCCCCTGCAAAACTCGCCATGAGCGGCATTACCATGCTGTTTCTCGTTGGGGCTGTATTAGTACTGCTCAGCCCCAACCTCCTTTCCGCAGCCGATGCGCAGAACACCCAAATAGTGGCTGCGGGATGCAATGCCGACAAAATTCCTGCCGAAAGTTCTGTGGAACAACGTGGGTGAGGTGCTGGCAGACCTGGAGAATAACACTGCCGACAACGGCTACTCCTACAAAACCAAGAAGTCAGGAGGAGACTGCACTGCCTACGGCGAGGCCACATGCAATCAAGGGCTCCTCAAGGATAAGTGCAAAGCCTGCCTCACTGACATTGGTGACAAAATCTGGGGCATTTGCGGCAGCACCATCGGAGCCAGAGTGTACTATGTCGACTGCTACATCCGCTACGAAGAGTATGAGTTCTAGAAAGAGAATGACATACTTAGTACACACAATCATATATATGCCACATGCGTTAGGTTAGCTGATAGTCTATTTGGTTTGGAGATCTCGTATGTGGCTGTGTACGGCCGTTTTATCTTAGCCTATATAAAATATTTTTATATTTATATATATTTATATATAGATTATGTATATCTATATAGGGTTTGATGTCCATCTACTTGAAGTGGTGGAGCTCACTACATACTCTCTCACCTAACCAAACACAAAACCGGAAGGTTGGCAAAGAAAATTCTCGTCACTCACCCTTCTAGTTATTAACTTTTTAGTTCCTAATTCATATAACCTAGTAGAATTCTAAAACAATAAAATTCAGATTTCAGATAATACCCCAAAATTCTAAGACCAAAACCAAACACAACCCACAAGGCAGTTTGTATGTTGAAGATAGTCAAAGAAAATTTGGTTAGATGGTCACAAGTTAGTCAAAGAAAATTTCCACCAATCCTCATCCTTCATATTTTACCTTTTAGTTCAATAAATTTTAAATTTGATCTATTTTAATATATATAATAAAACTTCATGCATATACCCTTATCTAAGCTCTCTTTTTTTTACAGTAATTATTTTCTGATATATAAAAAATATTTTAATATAATAATATTTGTTAATCTCGTAACATGTTGCTTATATAATGGGACACTAGCTTTGTAGTGTAGTAAAAGAAGAAGAATTCATTTTAGTCCATTGAACGGCATTTCCATCATAGCACTTAGTATCCGATAACTTACACCATGGTGTGAATTCCATCATAGGACTTGGTACTCGACAACTTGCACCTTGGCGTCACTTCCGTTATAGGACTTGGTACTAACAACTTGCGCCTTGATGATCTATGTAAATGTGGAAAACTCGGCCCTTACTAGGTAGATCGAGTGGGGTTCGAATCCCGAATCCCGGCAAGAGGGATAGAGACGAGAAAAAGAGCTGGTAAAGTACAAGATATAGCTCAGTGGGATACTTTTATAAAGAAGAACGTATTTGCAAGCTCTGCTCTCTTGATCCTAAATGTGAATTGCATTTCCTATTCTACTATCTCGCTTATGAAGAAGAACATGTTTGCAAGTTCTACTCTCTTGATTCTAAATGTGAATTGCATTTCGTATTACACTGGCTCGCTTATGAAAGAGAACTTATTTGCAAGCTCTGCTCTCTTCATCCTCTCTTGCTTATGCTGACATTCGGACTCAATACATTCTTTGTTTTAAGTGGTTGTCCCCTCCTGGATAGGCTTTTCCCATCATTTTTTCACCTCAACAAAATCTTACATATTTTAAGTATGCTGGTTTCTCTTTTCATATCCCTAAGCTTTTGGCCTTTTGTCTTTCTAAGCTTCTTGATCATCGGCAAATCTTGTTGGACTCCTTATAACTTTTGCCTCTTTTTCATCAATTGATCCTTTTTGTTTCTCTTATCTCAAACAACCGTTGTCTCTCAAGTTCATATGTACATATGTGTACTCTGCTTTTTACCTCTTTTCTACCACCTTTGTCCCATGATGGTCTTTCCACTCTTAACGGACATAAATAAAATTATTATTATTGTTAGTAGAATGATTAACTGCAAATCAACCAAACACCAGATCTTGGTTGCTTCCTTAGTACTCTATGGTTGCAAATGGTCCGTACATTTTTTCTTGTTACGAGGATATATGATGCACATATTTTCCCCTTAATATATCCTGATCAAATATTTTCATTAAAAACAAAATGGGGCACAACATGCGCTTGTGGTTGGCGTTTCCGGTGCTCTTTACAGTCGTTATGTTGTCAGGTTGGGCATCGACTTGCAACTTACGGAAGGTCCGCCTGGGATTGGCCGGCGGCATCCGCGCAAATGAGGCCGTCGATCGATGAGAGACGTATTGATCTCTCAATCAACTGGCTTCAAGGGACCGTTGCGGGAAAGCCCGTCTCACAGAATGTGTTGGCCAAGGGCTCTGATGGCGACAGATTTGTAGAGAGCCCACACTTTGGTGGGTTGGCAGGCGAGATAGGAGGTTCCAAGTGGGGATGTGAGGATCCTCAGCAAACTCCTGTCGGGCTGCAGGGTATGAAAGGGGGGAAACCGTAAGAGTAAGTCTTGTCATGGTTTCGCCCCTTTCACATCCTGCAGGCCTGCGGGTGTCAGGATCATCCAGCAAGCTCCCGTTGGGCTTTTGGACTTTGTTGAGCCAGATGGCCTATTAGAATCTGTCATTGGGAATGAAACTGTTGGCAAGCTATATCAGCGGGGCCATCTCAACGAGGCTGTTGCGGCTCTGAAAGTTCTGGTGGAGACAGATACTGGTATTTTCAAATCTCCCTTTTATGTTTGTCATAAAGAAGTGTGAACAGAAGTGGGATCTTGTAAGAGGTCGCCGTGTCATGCTTTAATGCTGGAAACGGGGTATGAGTAGACACGTTCTTTTGCAACCACAACCTGCGACTGTATGCTTCTCATGGCAGGTAGCTAGACTCGATGGATGTGTTTGAAGTGGTGGTTGAACCAGGTTCATTCATGCGGTCTTCTACTATTTTTGCCCATGGTAAACATGGACAGGACAAGCAGGCCACAAGTGTGGGAGCTTGGAAGATGCTAAGATAGTGTCTGACGGACTTGGTCAAAAAGATGTGGTGACATGGAATGCTCTGATTGCAGGGTATTCCTGGCAGCCCGTCATTCTCTTCAGTGTTATGCAAGGACGAGGCATCTCTGTACTCAATTCCGGGACTTGTGTGTGCCTCTTGCAGGCATGTGCACGTGTAGGGATCCTGAAGGGGAGCCATCTGCTTGTGCAAATCAGAGTACAAAGACTTGAAGCTGAGGTGGTTGTAACCAACTGCTTGGTGACCATGTATGCATGTGTGGCAGCTCAGAAGGTATTTGATGGACTTGGTGAGGACAATGCCGTAGCGTGGGCTCCTCTATTTGCAGGATATTTTCAGCACTGCACCTGATTCCTTGTCGTCTGTGTGCGTCCTACATGGGCACTTGGCATTGGGAAAAGCGGGAGGCTTCCTGCATGTATTTGAGAACGAATGAGGAAATCAAGTTAATGCTAATTAGAGAGCGAGGATATGAAGCAGCTGATCTGTCTGTGGCCATAGGCTTGGTGAACATGTATGTCGAGAGTGGGAGCCTGGAAGATGCTCAAGGTGTGTTTGATGGACATAATCAATGAGATGTAGCAGCCACGGTAGCAGGATATTCCCAGCAGGACATGGCCCAGGAGGCGCTTTGTCTCTATGATGTTACGCAAGGAGAAGGCATTTCTGATCCCGTGACATTCTGCAGGCATGTGCAACTGTGGCCTCCCAGATCTGGAAAAGAGGAGGCAGCAGATCTGTCTGTAGCCAACAGTCTGGTAGAAATGTATGCAAAGTGTGGCAGCCTAGAAGAGGCTCAGGGTGTGTGTGACGGACTTGGTCAGCGAGATGTGGTGATATGGAGTGCGCTGATTGCAGGGTATACCCAACAGGGCAGGGGCCAGGAAGCCCTGTGTCGTTACAGTGCCATGCTAGAACAAGGCATGGCTGTACCCCACTCCATGACATTTGTGTCCCTCCTGCTGGCATGTGCAAATGTGGCAGCGTTGTATGGGCGTGTCATCGTGGGCTTCAAGCTTTGCGGGCCCACCTGCAGCTACACGCATAGATTGAAGAAAAGGGGTTTGAAGGGATCTGTTGATAGCCCACAGTCTGACAAACGTGTATGGGAAGCCCGGAGCGTGGTTGATGCCTAGCAGGTCTTTTATGCTTTGCCCCATAGATGCTGTCGCCTGGAGTGCGCTTATTGTAGGCTATGCCTGTCAAGGAGACAGTGATGTGGTGTTGGACTTGTTCCAGAGAATGCTTGAGGGCTTGAGGATGGTATATAGTGAGTCGGGGTACCGTTCGTCAGTCTATTAACAGTACGCAGTCATGCGGGTCTGGTAACAAGGGACAAAGCAGAGAACGAGGGCATGGAAGCAGCCGGGTCAGAGCTGCTGGACAGACGGGGACGGATTGGGGCATAATGTTTTTGGCTTGGGGATATGAAGCATTCCCAAGAGTTAAGCAATGCTGAGACACTTGACTTCCAAAATGAAGGATGTCCAACATCTGGGCTCGTCACCGGCACTCACTATCTGTTGATGGCTTGCGTTGTTTGCACACAACGAGAAACTGGGTATGACCTGTGCTGTAATCGAATACAGCCAGTCCATAATAATAGGCACACCAGAACTGGACCAAAAATCTCCTCCTGGTAGCATGCCATGTCAGTTTTCACATCAGCGAGGATGTTAGGACATATGAAGTTGCCTCTCTCTTAGTCCACTTGAAGGTTGCGGCTATCCAGAACGTTCTCCCCGCGCTCTCGATGAGGGACAGGATTCGTTCCTATGGCTTGCTTGCTGATCACCGGCCCAAGGTCTTCACCATCCTCCCTCCCGACATTCACCTTCCGCGACCTGGCCTTCTCCTTCAGCTTCTCTTCCCAGGGCTCGGAATCACCCACGAATACGGCAGTAGAGATGGCCATGCACATCTTCCCAGCTGCTCAGAACGCAGCTCCTACAAGGGCATTCACCGTCGTCTCCGGACTAGCATCCGGCATGATGACACCATCCATGGATCTTGGCCCCCACGTTGCACTGCACACGCTTCCCTTGGCAGATGCCCGCTGGTAGATGTGCATCCCGGCCACATCCGAGCCCACAAAGGAGATGGCCATGTTGTCCGGGTGGTCGCAAAAGGCATCCACATTCCCGTGGGTGGCGTGCACATATTCAAAACCCCAGGTGGCAGCCCGGCCTCCGACACCAGCTCCGCCAGCAGCATCGCAGCCCCTGGATCCTTTTCGGAAGGCTTCAGGATAAATGTGCTCCCGCAAGTGACTGCGGAGGGGAACATCTACAGCGGAATCCTAGCCGGAAAATTGAAAGGGCCAATCCCTGCACATTCTCCCAATGGCTGCCTGATGCTGTACGCGTCTATCCCGCTGGACACGTTCTCCACAAACTCCCCCATCTGAAAATTGACCATGGCTGCCGCCTGCTCCACCACTTCCAGCCCTCGGAACACATCTTCTCTGGCTTCCGCAAGAGTGTTCCCTTGCTCCAGAGTCACAATCCTGGCCAGCTTCTCCATGTCCCGCCGGGGCAATTCCTGGAACTTGAGCATCACCCCTTGCCGGGTGGTCACAGGAGTGTCCCTCCACTTAGGGTAAACCATCTTGGCAGGGAAGTGTCGGAGGACACGTTCCTGTGCAACCACATCCTTGGAATGTATGCTTCTCCCGCCATGTTCCAGGAGGCTATGGATGCGATCACCATGGGTGGCTGCACCAGATGCCATCATGTGGTCTTCCATAACTTCTGTGCTAGTAAAACATGGACAGGATAAGCAGGCCATACAACGGTGGGAAGCCAGATGGGCATGCATAATTCGTGGCAGCCCTGCAGGCTTGGGCAAGGGGAGCAGACTTGAAATCTGGGCAGCAGCTGCATGCTGACCTGTTAGCTAGTGCGGCTGAGCCCAGTTCATTTATTTGGAATTGCTTGGTGGACATGTATGCAAAATGTGGCAGCATGGAGGACGCTCGAGATGTGTTTGTTTGATGGACTGGGTGAAAGGGGCGTGGTGACCTGGAATGCCATGATAGCAGGATACTCGCAGCAGGGCATAGGGCAGGAAGCCCTTCGTCTTTGGCAGGCGCTGTGCAATAGGAAGGCATTGTTGCACCTGATTTTTTGACATTTCTGTGCCTCCTGCAGGCGTACGTGCCAGTGGGGGCACCCCGGCTTGGGAGAAGGGAAAGCAGCTTCATGCACACAGTGGTGATTGAGAACTTCACCTTAAACTTCTGGATTTCCAGAGCTAGAAGAAGAAGAAGAAGAATTTTATTTGAGTCCACTAAGGACGGATTTCGGTCATGGGACTTGGTACTTGACAACTTGTACCCTGGTGTGCCTAAGCTACTTGCACCAAGGGCATCCACTCCCTTTAGGCACCCCATCTAAGTACCGATCTAGGCTTAGGCCAAATGGACACACATTTATAAGAACGTTAGGATTAAGCATGCTGAGCTTAGATCAATACTTAGATGGGGTGCCTAAAGGGAGTGGATGCCCTTGGTGCAAGTAGTTTAGGCACACCATGGTACAAGTTGTTAAGTACCAAGTCCCACGACGGAAATCCGTCATTAGTGGACTTAAATAAAATTCTTCTTCTTCTTCAAGGCTAGGCTGGGCCAAGGGTAGGCTCCCATTCCTGGAAATATTAAATGATTGGCAACAGCAACATCATATGGTATGGTGAAGTATAAGTGTTGCCATGGCAAATCCGGACATGAATAAGTGAACTAGTCTAGTCTGGCCATGATCGGGCCACACCCAAGAGTGAAACCGGTCTTACAGCAAAAGAAGTAGTATGTATATATTTTTAGTAGAGAATTCCATGTGCAGCAAACGAGATTGTTGGCATACTGCTAAAACATCTCGGAATTGAGTGTGGTGATCCTTTTATGGCGACGAAGACCATTTAACCATTAAACTAAAAAGAGTCTTGCGCGTTGAACTTGTACATTCTTAGTTCAAAAGAAGACGAATATGGGAAAATGTTACTTAGTGAAGAAGAAGATTATGCAAACAAATATTTTTGTTAAAGAGAAAAACGAGAATGAGGACGACGAGGAAGAAAATGAATATAAGGATAATATTTTTACTGAAAATAAGAACAAATATAGGGATGGTGTATAATTAATGTATACGATTTAGATATTTATAAAACTTTTAAAGATATTTTATTCTCTATATATATTTAATGTATGTAAATATATCATAATTATATAAAATACATTATGTTCACTCTCTTTGATGTATACAATTTAAGCATTGTGATTACAACGGCCAATCCAATAAAATAGCAGCTATTTGCGATATTATCGAAAAGAGACAGAGAGTAAGAAGCCTTGCATGAGAAGCAACTATTTGCGATATTATCGAAAAGAGGCAGAGAGTAAGAAGCCTTGCATGAGAAGCATGCAGCCCTGGATCTAGTTGTTGTAAGTAGTGGTGGTAAGACTTAGCTTAGGGCTTAAGGAAGAAAGTATGCTTTAGGTAGTTACTTTGGAAATGATGTAAGCCTCCCTATAAAAGGAGATGAGGCGAGCCCTACAGAAATATCTTGTGATCCTAGCATTGGGAGCTACACTCTTGTGAGGATATGACTTTGGAGCCTAAAGGCCTTAGGAGCCTAAAGTGTGAGCATGTCTAGAAGGATCCTAGCACTTGGGAGCTACACTCTTGTGAGGATAGGACTGTGGTGCCTAAGGCCTTGGGAGCCTAGAGTGTGAGCGTGCTAGAGGAGAGCTGTTGAGGAAGAGATCGAGGGGAGAGAGCTAAGCTCCTAGCTTAGGGAAAGATGGGGCGCTTCTCTCTGATCTCTCATATATTCTTGTTAACTCTTGCTGGAATAAATGCAGCTGCATGCTGACCTGTTAGCTAGTGCAGCTGAGCCCAGTTCATTTATTTGGAATTGCTTGGTGGACATGTATGCAAAATGTGGCAGCATGGAGGACGCTCGAGATGTGTTTGTTTGATGGACTGGGTGAAAGGGGCGTGGTGACCTGGAATGCCATGATAGCAGGATACTCGCAGCAGGGCATAGGGCAGGAAGCCCTTCGTCTTTGGCAGGCGCTGTGCAATAGGAAGGCATTGTTGCACCTGATTTTTTGACATTTCTGTGCCTCCTGCAGGCGTACGTGCCAGTGGGGGCACCCCGGCTTGGGAGAAGGGAAAGCAGCTTCATGCACACAGTGGTGATTGAGAACTTCACCTTAAACTTCTGGATTTCCAGAGCTAGAAGAAGAAGAAGAAGAATTTTATTTGAGTCCACTAAGGACGGATTTCGGTCATGGGACTTGGTACTTGACAACTTGTACCCTGGTGTGCCTAAGCTACTTGCACCAAGGGCATCCACTCCTTTAGGCACCCCATCTAAGTACCGATCTAGGCTTAGGCCAAATGGACACACATTTATAAGAACGTTAGGATTAAGCATGCTGAGCTTAGATCAATACTTAGATGGGGTGCCTAAAAGGGGTGGATGCCCTTGGTGCAAGTAGTTTAGGCACACCATGGTACAAGTTGTTAAATACCAATCCCACGACAATCCGTCATTAGTGGACTTAAATAAAATTCTTCTTCTTCTTCAAAACTAGGCTGGGCCAAGGGTAGGCTCCCATTCACGGAAATATTAAATGATTGGCAACAACATCATATGGTATGGTGAAGTATAAGTGTTGCCATGGCAAATCCGGACATGAATAAGTGAACTAGTCTAGTCGGCCATGATCGGGCCACACCCAAGAGTGAAACCGGTCTTCTGACAAAAGTAGTATGTATATATTTTTAGTAGAGAATTCCATGTGCAGCAAGCGAGATTGTTGGCATCTGCTAAAACATCTCGAATTGAGTGTGGTGATCCTTTTATGGCGTGAAGACCATTTAACCATTAAACTAAAAGAGTCTTGCGCGTTGAACTTGTACATTCTTAGTTCAAAGAAGGCGAATATGGGAAAATGTTACTTAGTGAAGAAGAAGATTATGCAAACAAATATTTTTGTTAAAGAGAAAAAGCGAGAATGAGGACGACGAGGAAGAAAATGAATATAAGGATAATATTTTTACTGAAAATAAGAACAAATATAGGGATGGTGTATAATTAATGTATACGATTTAGATATTTATAAAACTTTTAAAGATATTTTATTCTCTATATATATTTAATGTATGTAAATATATCATAATTATATAAAATACATTATGTTCACTCTCTTTGATGTATACAATTTAAGCATTGTGATTACAACGGCCAATCCAATAAAATAGCAGCTATTTGCGATATTATCGAAAAGAGGCAGTAAAGCCTTGCATGAGAAGCAACTATTTGCGATATTATCGAAAAGAGGCGAGAGTAAAGCCTTGCATGAGAAGCATGCAGGATCTAGTTGTTGTAAGTAGTGGTGGTAAGACTTAGCTTAGGGCTTAAGGAAGAAAGTATGCTTTAGGTAGTTACTTTGGAAATGATGTAAGCCTCCCTATAAAAGGAGATGAGGCGAGCCCTGAAAATATCTTGTGATCCTAGCATTGGGAGCTACACTCTTGTGAGGATATGACTTTGGAGCCTAAAGGCCTTAGGAGCCTAAAGTGTGAGCATGTCTAGAAGGATCCTAGCACTTGGGAGCTACACTCTTGTGAGGATAGGGGTGGTGCCTAAGGCCTTGGGAGCCTAGAGTGTGAGCGTGCTAGAGGAGGCTGTTGAGGAAGAGATCGAGGGGAGAGAGCTAAGCTCCTAGCTTAGGGAAAGATGGGGCGCTTCTCTCTGATCTCTCATATATTCTTGTTAACTCTTGCTGGAATAAACAGCAGCGGCAGACTGTGCTAACTGCGAGTCGCCCCGTGGAAGGACGGCGGGCTACTTGGAAGCCTAGTGTTGGTGTCTGGTGTTGTTTTTGTCGCTAAGTGCGTGGCTGCCCCACCTCCCTAAAAAGGGGTGTTACTCATAGTCAGCTTACGCCCTCCAAGCCCACCTCCCTAAAAAGGGGTGTTACTCATAGTCAGCTTACGCCCTCCAAGCCCACCTCCCTAAAAAGGGGTGTTACTCATAGTCAGCTTACGCCCTCCAAGCCCACCTCCCTAAAAAGGGGTGTTACTCATAGTCAGCTTACGCCCTCCAAGCCCACCTCCCTAAAAAGGGGTGTTACTCATAGTCAGCTTACGCCCTCCAAGCACAGGCATTACCGGATCATGCATTTCACTCTAATCAAAGCACAAGCTACGTTGTTTTCTTTTACGGTGAATCGTTTTGAAACTTTATACAGAAATAAAACCTGAGATATAAAGCCCCGGCTAGGGGAGATCGCACGGCGACTCCATGACAGAACGCCTCCTATAGCCAGGGGCGTGATGGATGCTGGATATTCACAAAACTGGTGTCGCTTCGTTGTAGCAGGGCAAGCCAGCGGATTCTTTGACAGCTGCCGGTTCACAGTAGACAGCCATCTGTATTTCTGTGCTCAAGTCCACTTGTGCACTTGGTCCAGCTTACAGCCATTCCTCGCTCAGAGGATCCGAGCCACGCTTATGATCGCTGTGTTGCAGATCTAGAGCAGCCAACTGCGAACGTAACTTCGTGCTACTTGTGCAACCTTCTCCTCGCGCCGGATCTCGTCTTCCCGGTTGCTGATGATCTCTCCGTTTCCTAGCTTCGACCCGTCCTCCCTGGCACGTCAAACCCTTCCCAGAGCAGCCTGCGAATCCAATTTCGTGCTACTTGCGGGCTCCATCTTCATACACACCTGCTTTGACATCCGTGCACGTTTAGCGTTAATCTCTTCCACCACCGAGTCATCGAGCTCTAACACCATCTCGGCGATCGGTCTTTTGGGCGTCTTCGACTCGGATCCAGTCCCAGGCTCGACCAAGCGTGCTCTCACGTGGTCCGGACATGCAATCTTTTCCTCACGCCGGATCACGTATTCCCGGTTGCTGATCCGTCTCCTTGCCAAATTTGACCCGTCCTCCATGGCACGTGAAGCTCTTCCCTTGGACCATCTACCTCGGAACTGTGCCTGGAAGGCAAAGGTGGCCCAGTCCACTTGCAGGCCATAGTAAGAGGCGATGGCGGCCCACAGTTTTACATCTATGTGTTCCTCCACTTGGGTACAAGCCGAACTCCTGCGTCACTTCTTGCAAAGACAATTTTCTCAAGGAAACGGTGATCTCGGGGATCCATGCCTTGGTCGCTCAGGCCTAGGCGACAGAAGTAGGCCCTGTCATGTGCAGGTCGTGTCTCTCTGTGCTCATCTGCAACCATCACCTGCTCCTGCTATTTTTTCCGGTTGCTGACCATCTCTGCGTCTCCTTGCTTCGACCCGTCCTCCATGACACGTGAAGCCATTCCCACGAACCTTCGGCCGTGGCTCTGTGCCTTGAAGGCGAAGGTGGCCCAGTCCACTTGCACGCCTCTGTACGAGGCGATGGCACCTCTTGCCAAGGACAGGCCCACATTTCTCCAAGAAGATGCAGACAACAAGCCCCGTTCGGGCTGAATGTGAAGGAGCCTGCGAGGGAGTGGAAGCGGAAGTATAGCATTTCCAAGGCTGAAGGGCGCCAGAGATGCATCAGACTTGCCCCACTGGTGTCACATGTGCGAGAAAACTTTGGGACCATCATGTGAGGTGCAACCCTAGCCTCGTCCTTGCACTCTCTAGCCCTCCTCCTTGATTGCCCACAGGTCAGAGAGGCTGTCGCACCATTTTAGAGAGGTGCTACAGCCTCCCTGACCTGTAGACTGTGGACCATCTGGAGGCCTAAAAGGAGAAATAACGATCCGTCTATCCCCGGTTGCTAAACATGCACCCGAGAGTCCTGAATACACTTTCTTCTTCCCCTTTTCGTTACACACAGCGTACTTCATCTTTGGAATGCGTGCGCACATCGGGAGATTACTGGCCAGCCAGAAAGAGAGGCTTGCTCCGTATGAGTTCACGAATGAAGCAGCCTGAGGATGGCCCGAGCTTGCGTCGTCCAAGCCCCTACATTTGGCATGCATATCTGGCACCAGACAGTTGCCAACAAAGATCGATCCTCTCCCATGGCCAGGCTCCTTCAAGATTGGGAATATGTACATGAAGCTGCGTGCACCCATGCTGGCAAAGGCTTGAAGGAGGCTGTCGACGAATGTACGTCCTCCTTCCTGCTGGAGTGATGCCCCAGGCCTGCTGCTGCCTAGCTGCATAATAATGATCCACCGGTACCCTCATGCTGCTTCACCCTTTCCCTGCTGATCATATCCTGCAAATATCATGCTATCAGTTGTGAAGGCCTGTAGAATCGATGCACAGCCAGCTGCAGCTGACAGTGGTGGTTCCGGGTAGTGGCAGTTAAGAAGTGGACGCCGTAACTGGTTGACATTACTCTGGCAGACCCGGAACTGCAGTTCACTGGAGCAGCAAGTGTTGGTGGAAGTCTATCCAGCTCCGGCTGTGACACGGGCGCACGGTATATAACACCGGACCTTGTGCACACAAATCACTGACAAGGCAGCGATCCAGAGCTGTGTGCAGCATCACTTGCAATCTGCAGCCTGCGAGCTGCAACTGAACGCCCGTGCATGCATTGTGATCCTTGGTTAGAGCGAGAGTGATCGATCTGTCGACAGCGCTTCTAGCAATGAAGGTCCACAACATGGCGCCCGCTCTGGGCGCGCTGCTGCTCGCCCTGCTGGTGGTGCTGCCATTGCTGTGGCCCAAGGAGGTCCAAGGCGCGCGAGTGCTCTCCGACGATCCACAAAGCTGGAATGGCGGCAACGGTGGCCATGGAGGCGGCGGCTATGGAGGAGGCGGCGGTCATGGAGGAGGTGGCGGCGGCCATGGAGGAGGCGGTGGCGGCGACCATGGTGGAGGCGGTGGCGGTGGCCATGGAGGAGGCGGTTATGGAGGCGGCGGCGGTGGCCATGGAGGCGGCGGCGGTGGCCATGGAGGTGGCGGCTATGGAGGCGGCGACCATGGAGGCGGCGGCCATGGAGGTGGCGGCTATGGAGGCGGCGGCCATGGAGGTGGCGGCTATGGGCGGCGACCATGGAGGTGGCGGCTATGGAGGCGGCGACCATGGGTGGCGGCTATGGAGGCGGCGACCATGGAGGTGGCGGCTATGGAGGCGGCGACCATGGAGGGGCGGCTATGGAGGCGGCGACCATGGAGGTGGCGGTTATGGAGGCGGCGACCATGGAGGTGGCGGCTATGGAGGCGGCAACCATGGAGGTGGCGGCCATGGAGGTGGCGGCTATGGAGGCGGCGGAGGCGGCGACCATGGAGGTGGCGGCCATGGAGGTGGCGGCTATGGAGGCGGCGGCGGTGGCCATGGAGGTGGCGGCCACAGAAAGTGAGGGCCATGAATGCGCGAGTACTTGGCCGAGGTAAGGGTGTCGATAGCAATGTCGCATTCTCTAGGCGTGATTCCAGGACGTCAATCAGTAAATGCAGACGGTTAGAAGGGCGACTTTGTGTTGGATCTCAAAAAGTCTTGTGGTGGGTTGTTGAAGGGCGGGCAAGGGCGGGGAGATTTGTCTGGATGTGAGCGTCGATACTGGTGTGCGACATCGGCGGGCATTCCCGACCAAGAGGATCCGGAATGTCGAGGTCCTACTCACCCGAGACCAGTGCGGATCGTAGCGCTGTGTACATAAAGTATAGGAGCAGGCACATGTAGATATCTTTGGCTGACTTGCAGCCTTGCAAGCTTGTGCGTGTGTGCAGTTTTGGTTTGCCGTGGCCGGTTGCTTTAGATGAATCAGATCCAAGGGGATCCGGAACTGGACGAATTGAGAGACTGTGTAATCTGGCTGTATCGGTTTTTGTAATCTGGCTATATCGGTTAAGAAAGTAATCTTCTTACCCGCACACTCTTTTTAGGAGCACAAGAACGAGAGATCTGGCTTAACACGACAGATTTCTGACCGATCATCAACGATTTCATGATGATCTCATGTTGCCATGAAATCATTGATGATCAATGACCTGACAAATGGCTTGAGTCCTTCCTTCTCTTGCTGTTGCATCTCTCTTGTCGGGCTATAATCTCAGAGGAGCTACACTGAAATCCTGCACATTGCCCTGCTCTACTCTGCCCTGACTTCATTGCTCTTCGTTGCTGACGCTGGAGAGCGATGGCAGGCCCAAGCTCGTCATCCCAGCGGGCGCCAGCACTTGAGCTAGCCTTGGGGACGGTTCTCCAATTTGGAGACTGGGAGGTGTTAGAGGGGATGCAGGCGCGTACTGCGAGACCAATTCCAACGTGGACATGGTCCCGCAGTACGCGTCTCCATCACACCAGCCGACGGAAACGACACCGGATGTCCAGCAGCTCGCGTTTGTGCCTAGCTCTCCTGAAGCGACATCAGGCTCTGTGTCTACAAGGTCTGTCTGAATCGGATGTCTTGATGACAGGCTGCCCTGCCAGAGTCCAGGTTGATGTGAAGCCATGTATGTACTTGCTGGAGTTGTAATATGGAACGGAATGCTTACTTTGCTTACTTTGTGGAGCAGGTGCACATATGTTAGCGACTCCCTATATCTGAGTGAGAATTGTATGAGCGTCTCAATTTTCTCTAAAACCATATCGCATTTCAAGTTTCTGCTGGTGAACCATGCCTTGGCTGCTGCTTTAAAGGCCACTGTGCAGGTACATAATATGTGTGCGTCTGTCTGTAAAGCTGGACAGCGGACAGCTCCCCTTGTCGGGGCTCTAAATGGCTTTTGCAGGACTATCATGCAATGGTGGTACAGTTGGAGCATAAATTCCGCCTAGCACGTTTGTCTCTGCAAGGAGTTTTGGTATTTCTGTCAGGTGACTAGATGTGTTGTGGACATTTGATGCTAAAAGTGTGCGATGCTCTGGCACGTAAAAATTGGTCTATTGCAATTTAGATTCTGTGTTTTCTGTGTCCAGCCTTATGATGAGCGCAATGGAAGCATTGGCAGCTGTAGTACAGAAGGCGACTGTCAAAAATCTTACAGGAGCTGTGTCACACCAGTGACCATGGCCGGTAGCAACACGAGCACGGGTATCAGACTCGCAACCCTAGTATGAACTGGTATCGAGATTTTTGGAATATATTTTCTTTCCCCGTAATTAGAAAATAGAATTAATACATGTGTACAGCTCGAGTGATTAGTTGAATAGCCCATTTAGCTTGATTACGAGACCTATCCCCGTTTACCTACGGTGGTTGGACGCGGGCCTTCTTGGCCTGCGCCACCACAGATGTACAAGACTCGTCCGTGAGAGTAATGAGACAGCCATTCTTGGTGACTCAAGTCAGATATGACGATTCAAGGTCGTGACATTTGGTATGATTTGGTATGAGTAAAGTGATGCGAAGGATTATTCTATTGATGATTTGGAACATATTTATACAGTGTTTTATGCAGTTGTAACTGCTGTCATCATAACCGTGTGAGGTATGATAACCGTCGTGGTTAATGGCAGTAGGTTCTGTTTACCACGACTAATTAATTCTAAACCTCTGCACGAGCGAAGCGTGCCCTAATGCACCAGTGTAGGCAGAGCCCAGGACTCCAACACTCCCCCTCGTTGCAAACTGGGTGCATCGAGAGATTGAGTGATGTCGAAGATGGCTTCAATCCCCTATGCCTGCCTGCAACTGATCCTGAGCATCCTGTCGGCAATCTGGTGGCTTCTTCAGCTCGGGTCCTACGTCGTCGATGCCATAGCTGACAGAGTGACGAGGATGGTGGAGACAAAAGTACCCAGTCACAGAAAACATAAGGAGAGGTCACAACATCTGAAGCGCAGGCGCAAAGCTTCAAAATCCGAAAGCAGTTCGGTTAGTGCAGAGCAGTAGACAAAGTTCTCCACGCACCAAAGTTAAGCACCCCATCCGGGTACTGATCTGGCCCAAGGATGCTTAACCTTGGAGTTATGCAAGGAATATGCCCAAGTATATTACTTGAGCTTATCCACTTAGCTATTGTATCCTAAGAATATACTATAATATGCAAGGAATATGCCAAAACAACCTCTTCCTGAAGACAAAGATGATGCTGCACTCCATTGAGCAGCTAGCTGGATGAAGACTCCAGCAACTTGAGTGATGTCTTTAGTGTCCCTTCCCAGGAGCTGGGAGATTCGCTCCCCCTCCATGATAAGTTTCCCTCGCTGTCAACCCGATTGCTTGAACGTGTCGCTCGTGTGGTGTCTTCGATAAGCCCTTGGTGAGAAGATCGGCTGTGTTCTCATCCGTGGTGACGTAGCTGAGGGTGACCTGTTTGTTGCTCACAACTTGCCGAATGAAATGGTGTTGTATCTCCACGTGCTTTGTCCTGGCGTGGAGCACAGGGTTCAGAGTCATGGCAATTGCGGATTGATTGTCGTACTTAAGCTCCGTGGTGATCACTCCTCATTGATGTCCTTCAGAATTGGGCGATCCACGTGATCTCCTTACCGCCAATGAGGTTGCTGCGTGCTCCGCTTCGGTGGATGAGAGGCAAACAGTTGGCATCTTCTTGCACGCCCAGGAGACTGTTGAGCCGTTGATCATAGTGCAATAAGCTGCTGTGGATTTTCTGGCGTCAGGATCTCCAGCCCAGTCTGCGTCTGAGAAACATCTGAGTACAAGTTTGCTACTACCAACTGACCTGTAGACGAGGCCTAGGGATCTGGTTCCTTTTAGGTACCTAAGAATTCGTTTGACGCATGTCCAGTGAGCTTTACCGGGGTGGGAAAGATACCTAGATGCTATATTGACAGCCTGAGATATGTCTGGACGTGTCCAGATTGCTAAGTACAGGAGGCTTGCTGCTATGGGTGTGGTGACAGGTCTGGCATCCTTGAGGTTGAACCTATCCAGCAACTGGTCTACATAGTGCTGTTGGTGAATGAAGAAGGAATGTTCTGTTGTACTTCTCTCAAACTGGACACCTAGGGCGTACTTGAGAGGGCCTATGTCTACAATCTCGTACTCCTTGGCAAGTAGGTCTTTTACATACTGGATGATCTGAGGGGAAGTGCCAAGAATGAAATTGTCGTCAACGTACAAGGTGACTACGGCGAAATTCTTTTTCTGTCTAAGGAGATAGACACTAGGATCTGCAGGTAGGGGTGAGAAACCAGATTTCTTTAAATCTGGTCCTTGTTTGGTTCCATACAGTGATTGTTTTAGTCCATAGAGGGACTTCACCAGCTTACAACCCTTCTTGCTGTCCTTGATGTAGCCAGGGGGTTGGAGCATGTAGATATCTTCACTCAGAGTGCCGTATAGGAAAGCAATTTTTACGTCGACTTGATGGATGTCGAGATGATGATGAGCTGCCAGCGCCAAGAGTATCCTCACGGATGTTGACTTCACTACGGGGCTGTAGAGTCGGTTTTCCTCGTAATCAAAACCGGGAACTTGGCTGAAGCCCCTGGCGACTAGCCTTGCTTTGTGTCTTGCAACTGTGCCGTCTGGGTTCAGCTTCCTCCTAAATGTCCACTTACAGGATATAGGCTTACGGCCTGGAGGTAGGTCAGTCAGTATCCAGGTCTTGTTGGCGATGAGTGAGTCGTACTCCGATTTGGCAGCAGCAGTCCATTCAGGGGTCTTGAATGCTTCTTCAATTGACTGAGGCACGTCTTGCATCTCGATGGCTGACATAGCTTGGTGTAGAGCAAGGTTGACCTGATGAGCTTGCTGCTGTTGTTGTTGCGCATCATCCTCTGGAGCTGGAGCTTGGGTTTTGCCCAGGGATGTGGCCCCAGCGATGGTAATCCTTCCAATTTGGATCGAGGAGGCGTGGTGACGTCACGAGTGAGAGCTCAGCAGGTTCGGTTGGTAAAAGTTGCTCATGTGCTGGGTGCTGGTCGGGTGGTGCAGGAGGTAGGTTAAGTTCTGATAATTCAGGTTGAGACGGTGGCTGACCTATGGCTTGTCTTTGGTCTTTGGGCGGTCTGATTGTCTTTGGTCTTTGGAGGCGGTGGTGAACTATGGCTTGTCTTTGGAGGCGGTTTGTTGGCTTTGGTTACTGTCGACCTTGCAGTTCAATGATTTGTTCGTAATCTGTAGGGTTACATGTGTCCCCCTCAAGGTCAGAGAGGGAAGAAGGGGAGAAACCGTGCAGGCTAGGAGCGGGCAGAGGGGTTTGAGATTGTACAGACTGCATATAAGTGTTGAGCAATGTTCCTTCATGAAAATGGACACTGCGAGATAGGGTTACCTGACGGGTGAAAGGGTCAAGTAGTCTGTATGCCTTGGATTGGTCAGAATAGCCGATGAATAAGAGCTTCTTACCCTTATCGTCCCATTTCTTGCGCAGGTCATCGGGAATATGAGCAAATGCAGGGCTGCCGAATATCCTGAAGTGAGATATGCGGGGCTTCTGTCCCGTCCAGCGTTCGTATGGGGTGATGTTGGGGAGCTCCTTCGTTGGCAGTCGGTTTTTAAGATAGTTGGCCGTTGAAACGGCTTCTTCCCAGTATCCTTGTGTGAGCCCTGACAGCTTGAGTAGGGAACGAGAGATTTCCAGCAATGATCTGTTCAGCCTTTCTGCGAAGGGATTTTGGGCTGGTGTGTAGGGGACGGTGAGCTGCCGTTTGATTCCCTTGGTTGTGCAATATTCCTGGAAGGAGTGACTCAGGTATTCTCCAACATTGTCCGTTCAAAGGGTGCTGACCTGAAGTCCTGTGTGCCGTTCTGCTAGTGCCACAAACTCTTGAAAACATTGAAAGGCCTGGTCCTTGTGCTTGAGAAAGCCTATGTAGCAATAGCGGCTCCATTTGTCGAGGAATGTCAGGAAGTAGGAATGACCACCAAAAGAGAATGTGCTCATGGGTCCGCAGATGTCTGAATGGACGACTTCGAGCAGACGCTTTGCTCTTGTAGGTAAGGGGTCATTAAAGGGTAGCTGGTTCAGCTTGGTGTATTGGCAGGTCTCACAGTGCAGGTCTGGGGAGATTCAACCTGAGATGGGGTCTCGGTACATGGTTGGGCTGGACAGGGAGTTCAAGTAGCGGGTGCTGAGATGACCGGCTCGATAGTGCCATAAGAGGGAGTTGGACTTGGACAAGGTTCTAGTTGCTGACTTCTGAGCGTCAACCAACAAGGAAGTGGACTGAATGTTTAGGAGGTAAAGATCGTTATACGGCAGACCATGTGCTAAGGTGGTTTTTGAAAGATCAGCAGAATTGTAGATGAGACAGTGATTACCCTGAAAGGTGATGGTGAGATTGTGCTCAGTTGCTAACTTCGACTTGATGGGTTCTTTGTCATACATGGTACGTGCAAGACTCCGGTGATGAGAAGGGTTTCTCTGTTGGAGAGCTGCAATGAGACGTTGCCGGTACCTGCCATTGCCAAGGCGCTGTCGTCTCCTAAGAGGACATGCTGATCCGCAGGGGAATCGTGGTAGGATTCAAAAGCTTCCTTGCTGCTGCATATGTGAGTGGTTGCGCCGGAGTCCAGGAACCATCTGTTTGCGTCTGTCCTGGTGAGTGTTAGGCATCGTGTCTGAGGTAGGAGGCGGACTTGAGCTTGTGTAGTGTGACTCGTTGCGGGGTGATTCGCGACGAGGTTCGCCAGCCAACTTCTTTCGGCATTCATTTTCGTAGTGCGCATGCCCAGGAATGCGGCACCAATTGCACGAGCCCTTCGTTCTTGATCGGATACATCTGCCGGGGAGGAGGAGGCCTACGCATACCAAAATTGCCGCGGCCGCGTCCTCTTCTGGCGCCGCGTCCTCTTGCCGTAAACAGCGCATGAGTGCTGAGTTGGGTTGGCCTGCTGCCGGTGGATCTGCTGGATTCCTCCTCCAAAAGGGCTGCGACTACTTCAATGAAGGTATAGGTGGATGTTTGTCCAGCCGTTATGCGAGCTGCTGCCGAATTACGGTGCGCCTTGATGAAAGTCTGCAGGTGTTTCTCCACCGACTGGAACCGATGCCACGCGCTTTATACATCCTCGCCGTCGACTTCTTCTTCCTTTCTTACGCCTTGGGGCCCTTCTTTGGCGGGTCGCCAAGTCGTCCGCCATGTCCTTCTTGCTCATAACTTCCTCCCGATGCCATGATACCGGCATACGGTGGAAGAAAGCGGAGCCGGGTTAGATGAAACAGTGGAATTGTGCATGAAGACCTGCGTAGTGGAAAGGAATAGGCAAGGCAGGTGCGCACCTACACTACTAGGAAAACGTGTCCTTTACAACGGAATTTACTACGGACATTACTACAGAATTACTACACCTGTAGTAAAATGCCCGTTGTAAACACATAGTGTTAATTTCCGTGGTAATGTCTTCACACCGTATACCATGGCTATATACCGTATTCGTATGTGACATACATACGATGTACTTTACGGAGTTGACCGTACATCAGTTAGGGTTTAACTACAGTTCACTTTACAACAACAATTACTATGTGATCTACAACGGCATTTACAACAACTGTAATCGTAGTTA
Source organism: Anthoceros angustus (assembly GCA_010909165.1). Classification (NCBI taxonomy): domain Eukaryota; kingdom Viridiplantae; phylum Streptophyta; class Anthocerotopsida; order Anthocerotales; family Anthocerotaceae; genus Anthoceros; species Anthoceros angustus. The sequence goes on from VJWM01000151.1 coordinate 584,611, forward strand.
ATAAAATATGGTTAAGTAACCAATGTGAATTAACTCAAGTTTATTAACTGAAGTTAAATAACAGTGGTTTATAAACCATAGTTATGTAACCATGGTTAGGTTAATCAGTGAACTGTAGTTATAACGGGCCGTTGTAAAACACCTGGCTGCAAAATAAGGCGTAGTAAAAATCTGATGTAAACAGGACCGTAGTAAAGTAAATACGGATTTATATTGCTGTAGTAAAGTGCACTCTGTTGTAGTAAAAATGAAGGGAGTGCTAGGCGGGTGTGTGGGTTATGGGGTACTGAATTCGGGGATTGCACCTACATCCTACAATATATTAGACTCCCAGCCCCCCTACATGCTACACGGGGCATCTAAGAATTTTCTCCACCCAGCACCTCAACTCAAAGACCGTGCCCCAAAGGTTTGCCACCTGCAAAAAGAGAACCACGAACTTAAATCAGTTCAAGTTCACAGAACTTCAGGCTATCACAAAATAGACACAATAGTCCTGGACAACGACCTAACCAGAATCATGCTCAAGCATCCTCAGCTTGTCTTGCAACTTTGCGGGAAGATAATGCCCCACCATCCACCGTCATCTATGACATTCTGCTTTAGGATGGCCTCCATGACCTTCTCATCGCACTCCTTGATGGAATAGCCTGCATCCTTCAACAAGGTCCACACATTAATCGCCTTGTCCTTCTGCCCCTTTGAGTCCACTTGCAGACCCAAAGCTGGAGTTCTAGTTCCAGACTGCATCCAAAACTCTTTCAACTTTATAAGCCAAGCCCCATGATTGGGTATCGCATTCATCGGTTGGGTAACCTGCCTCAACCAACTGGTTTCACACGTTAATAGCAGTGTCAATCCCCTGTGAGTTAACCTGTGGACCCAAAGCAGGACTTGTGATTTTGGAATTCATCCAAAACGCTCGCAGCTTCACCAGCCAATTTCCGTGAACTGTACCAACAGCTCTGATCTCATCCACGGTTGGCTCCCTCCCAAACTTTCCTCTGAACCTATCCAGAAAACCACGCTGCCCCCCCATGGCCAAAGCATGTGTAGGTATTGCTACCTGTATCCTTCACCCTCTTCATGGCACCCTCCTCCCTAGCACAAAATAGAAAGTTCAACTGCTTTGATCATGCGGCAGCACCTACGGTCCCCTATGTCTGCCCTAGGATTGAGAAACACAGCACAGCAAAACTCCAGCTCACATGCAAAGCTTGCAGCACACGGCCTCGCTCACTCGCGATGCCAGATTGAAAATCAAAGCAAATGCAGCAAGAGCAAAACCCTGCTGTTCGAAACTTTCAAACGCAATCAGTCCCTGGATAGGGCTCCAAATTGGACACACAGTATACCATTAGACTCGCCTCATCAAGGCGAGCAGTTTGGTATAAGAATCAACGGCAACCGACCTGTAACGCGGGCGCTATGACCCCTGGAAGGTTGGAAACCCCAAACTTGTTGGATCAGCGTTGCTGTGGCTGCAACGCTGCTGCGGCTAGTGAGGCGGGGAGGTGGTGCCTTGCTGTGGGTGCGTAGCCACCTGCTCTAAGCCCAGACGCACTCAGATCTCGCAGTTAGTCGTCGAAGTGACATGAAATCTGCTCACGTGCAGGTTTCTAGGAGTCGTGGGAACGACTTTGTTGATGGGCTGCCTGCACCAGGCAGCTTGAGTCGGGTAAGTCGCACCTGGCACTGCAGCGGGACACAGAAACATCAATCCTTGCAACCCTTGAGCCCAAATCTGGCTGGAACAACGAAAGCACTTGAGTTTCTAAGATAGCTGCAGGCACTCTCCTTGGCGCGACTTCGACGACTAGCTGCCTCCATCTCCATCTCCAGGGTTTAGCGTGGCGGCCATGGCTGGCGTCAGCGATTCTGGTGCGGGCTTGCCTCTCTGAGTCATGATACGAGACGAAGGGTTTTCCATACACTTGTACAGCGTCTCTCCCTTGACCGCGGTGTGAAACGCCGGCGGAAATGACTCATAGTCAGGACTTCCCGCCATTAGGTTGAGCAGGAATTTCGCAGCACTCGCCAGTGCGTGTTTTTGCATGATGTTTTTGCTCTGGTGGGAATGGAGCTCAAACCCTGGATATGGCTTGGTGAATTAGCACATTATCATTGCATTTATAGCCTTCTTCTTCCTTGGATATCGGTGATAATAGGACTTTACCCGAACCCTAGACCTCAAGCTAGCATATTCCATGCGAATCCGAAGCCCAAGGTTACTTTAACCAAACCCTAACCCTCATCCGACATATTCAACTCGATTTTGAAGGCCAAGGTTAATTTGACCCAAACCCTAATCCTCGGCCACACTTCTCCTCGCCATATGTGGGAATAGTGCAGAAAATTTTAAAGGTTGACTTTGGGTTGTCATCAACAGCTAATTTTAAAGGTTAAGTGGTTCAAACTAGTTTATGAGGATGCAAATGATCACACAAAGGGATTGAAGAAGGACAATTCGGAATGCACATAGTGAACCCTAGATCTTGTTATCCTTCTACGAGTTCAAGATGATCCCTTTACCCTTGTGTCACCCAAACTAATTCAAACTTTTGTATGACAATAAAGTGGTTGTCGGGACCATCGCACGTGGAAAAGCGTTGTCTTTGAAGAAAATATGGATGCATAGGGATGTGGATGCATATGGAGGATTTTTCAGCATGTCCCGCTTGTTCTCGTTTAGGGTCGGCCTAGCCCAAGCCGTCGATGTACACCGTTACCTCTACTTTTTCTTTTAGGGTAAAAGATGTGGGTTATCATCAAAACCCATTCTAAATTAGTGTTGTTGTAAACGACGGTGTCTAGTCGTAAAGGGTCTTGTTGAAAACCCTACGGTGTGTAGTAAACTATGGGATGTTGTAAAATACCATTGGCATGTTGTAAAAGAACCCGTTGTAATGGAGAAAGTCCTAGTAAATTGATGGCCCGTAGTAAACAAACATGCCATCGTTGTAACGTCCATAAGCTACATTGTAAGTAACAAGTGCCCGTAGTAAAATCCATTTTGTTTTGCCACGTCATTGCGCCTTTGGCAAAACAAGCCTCAGTAAAAGTTGGAATGAGGTTTAGTAAATTCAGGCTATACTTGAAAATAATACATGGACTTGAAGCGGTGCCTTCAATTGGCGTAGTAAAATGGGCGATCGTGGTAAAATGCACCCCTGTTGTAAAACTGCAATTAGTAAAAGTATACTTTTCCTAGTAGTGCAATTACAGCCGTAGCATAAAGCGATGAAGGAATTGGCCGGTGGCGCTCCCAATTCGACTTGCCTCTTTTGCGCCCCACTGCTGCTGCAACGACGTTCAAACGAAGCGAGGCCGCTTTGAAGGTGTTTCGCGCTTGTGGCAGCGTCGAGCACTTGGGAACATAAACCCCTGTTTGAGCCGCGATTACCATATGAGTTGCCCCGGTCTCAATCGATTGGCAGAGTACGCTGGTAAAATCCATGGAGATTTACCTTCATTTAAATCGATTCCTTGTTTCAAATCCGGTTTACATGCAGGCGGTGGCACATGTCGTTGGGGAAAGGCGGCGCCGTTACTCTCAATGAGTTCAAAGATTTCCGTTCTTTGAGCATTTAAGTGGTGCATGCATCGCATTTGTCACCGCCTTCGTCTTGACTCTTCTAGCTAAGACTCTACATATGTCACACCGACTCTAAGGTGAGCGGTAGTCGGGTTGGAGACTAGTGTGACCTCACGAGTTCGAGTGCACCACGATGTTACACTTAACTCACTCACAGGCGTTTGAGGTGATCGCATTCAGTTTGCAATTGTATAGGCTTTCAAATGTTCCTCCAGAGTGACAATCGGCTTCCACGGATTTTGTAGGGCGAGGAAAAGCGATCTTTGTCGCAATTCGGAGGGACTTTGATGCTACTCGGAAGAGGAACGCAATACCGGCAGGCAGTGCAGGGTGTGTCGAAGTTTGTAACCGCGACACCGCAAAGCCCTGGTGCAATGTGGACCATCGATGGTGTGTTTCGTCCTCTACCTCTACACTCCAACGCACTTTATATGGAACTGGAATTGTAGACAAACCAGGTGGATGCTTGCGTACTGAATACTGTTGAGATGACTTCTATAGGCGAAGGCTGGAGGAGGCGCATAAACATCACCAAGACTTCCTCGGTGTGTTCCCCACACTCCAAGAAACGTGAACCTCTATGCAGCTATGAAGCGGAGTCCGGAAGTTCGAGGCATGGAGGAAGAGGACAAATCGATCGCCGACATTGCGCCGCCGGGGTTTGTTTGCAGCGGATGAAAGCAAGGTCAGCACGGCTCAACCTCACGATGAATCACCGATTGCCGAACCGGTATCGGCGAAGGATGGGTAATGAGAGATGCTCTTTCCACCCCAAGCCCGAGTGAAACATTTGTAGCGAGCGATGTGTGGATTCGGTGATTCAAAAAGGCGGGCATGTGGGGTTCCATTGTCCAAAAGCGATAGCGAGGTAGTGATGGACTTGAAAACCATCTTTGCAACAAGCTCGTGTGCAAACTCGCAAGGCAAACTTGCAAGAGCAGCGTATCGTTATCGAGGATGGGGAGGCGGAGCAAGAAGCGTTTTGCGTCACTAGTGGATGTGGACATCGCGGCGAAACCTAAGGAGAAGGTCATCACACATATCATGGGAACTGGGCGCATTCGGTGTTGTTTGCAAGCATTCCGGAGAGTTTATTGCATAGGTTCCAAGCGGTATGAGGAGTTGAAGGCCAGAGTATTGTGCAATGCTCCATGGGACGGAGCCAGACTGAATCCTCGGCAACCCTCGTCGCATGCACAGGGAGCTGTTGCATGGATGGATTCCACTTTTCAATTCATGTCGGAAAGGCGCGAGCGTCGATGTTTTTCACATGCCCGATACATTTTCCAAGTTGGAAATATGGGCCCAGTACCGACGGATATGGCACGGTCCTCCATGAAGTTCGTCTCCTATGCGTATTTCTTAACCCTGTGGAGAAACAACTTTCCGAAGGTCCGGATACCAAAATCAAACAGGTTTTCTACTTGTTCTCTGTGCGAGGGCCTCAAGCGCACTATTCGCAACACATCTGGCAAGGCAGATCAAGGTTTGTTCCTTTAATCACAAGGCGAATCAAGTTTGGGGGAAATTCGAATGCTGTTCGTTGACATGTTGCCGGCATGGTAGGGACCGTGTTTATCAATCTGGTTTATGGGCGCCGTCATGCCCACACCAATGTTGATAACATGTGGGCGCTGGCATGCCGGCACCATCGTGCTTGCAATGGCAGGGTAGGCGTCCGCAAGCTGACACATGCGTGCATGATGTTTGGAGGAAGGCGCCGGCATGCCGGTGCCTATGTAACCATAGCTCCGGTTACAAAGGCGCCGGCATGCCGGCGCCTATGCCCATAGATATGGTTACATAGGCGCCGGCATGCGGCGCCTATGCCCATAGCTCCGGTTACAAAGGCGGCATGCGGCGCCTATGTACATAGCTCAGGTGCGGGCGCCGGCATGCCGCGCCTATGTATAGCTACGGGTGCGGGCGCCGGCATGCGGCGCCTATGTAACCATAGCTCCGGTTACAAAGGCGGCATGCCGGCGCCTATGTTCATACCACGGTTTTGCGAAACCGTCATGACCCGACCTATGTCCGTAGCAATGGTTATGCGGGCGCCGGCATATGTCCATACATCGGTTTATGCGGGCATGACCCGACCTATGCCGGCAATATATGTCGGCGCCGCATGCGGCGCCTATGGGCATATATTGTTCCCCATGGGTATAGTGCATGGTCGCAATACATGGTCGCCATACATCCGGTGCCTTCACCTTAGTCCTTGCATGCGGTGTCTGTAACCATAGCTCCGGTTACAAGGCGGCATGCGGCGCCTATATATAGATATGGTTACATAGGCGCCGGCATGCGGCGCCTATATATAGATATGGTTACATAGGCGCATGCGGCGCCTATGTATAGCTACGGGTGCGGGCGCCGGCATGCGCCTATGTATAGCTACGGGTGCGGGCGCCGGCATGACGGCGCCTTTGTGCGTACTTTGCTCCTATTACATAGGCGACGGCATACCGGTGCCTATGTTCATACCACGGTTTTTGCAGGCACCGTCATGACCCGACCTATGTCCGTAGCAATGGTTATGCAGGCGCCGGCATGCCAGCGCCTATGTCCATACATCGGTTTATGCAGGCACCGGCATGACCCGACCTATGCCGGCAATATATGTCGGCGCCGACACGCTGGCGCCTATGGGCATATATTGTTCCCCATGGGTATAGTGCATGGTCTGCAATACATGGTCGCCATACATCCGGTGCCTTCACCTTAGTCCTTGCATGCGTGCATGCGGCGCCTATGTCCATACATCGGTTTATGTGCCCGTACTCATGTAGGAGTTTTGGTCAAATGTGGTGGAGATCGTTGTGCAATACTCCTTGTTTTGACATGTGCATATTTTTCGGTTGTGCGGTATATGAAGGGGCACTGGCGTCTCATCGACTACGTCTGAGCAGAGGGACAAAGCGCAAAGCATCGCTCTAAAAGTTATGCTCAACCTCACAAGTACATGCTTCTGGCTATCGATGGTATGGACCAAAAGAAGACCGAGCTGCCCCATTTTATTCGATACCCAAAAGATTTAGCGGATAGTTCACTTATTAATGTTCATGTAGTGGGTGTATGGTGCATAATTACACTTTCAAGGCGAGGCGTATTTGCATTATGCCAATTTGGAATGACGCGAATCTAACTATCAACATAATTCAAGATGTCATATTTTCATATGAAGGGGTGCTTCCAAAAGTGCTTTATCTCCAGCTTGACAATACATGCCGGGAGAACAAAAATCAGTTGTTATTCGCATACCTAAATATGCTCGTTGACCTTCAAGTGTTTGTGAAAGTGAAGGTTGGTTTCCTTCTGGTTGGTCACACACATGATCAGGTAGATCAAATGTTTTCTTGTTTCTCGAAGCTTCTGAGACACAAAGAGGCTTTTACAATAGATACACTGGCGGACATTCTGACAGCAGCATTCACTCCAAAACCGGAAGTGAAGATTATAACGGAAGTAGCGGACTTTCGTTCATATGTATGGCCGATCAGGAAAGGAGCAAGAGGATATGCATACAAGGCGGCAGTGAAACAGCTGAACAACCTTTCCTTCCAACATCAGTTCAAAATCACACGGGAAGAACGGCAAGACCGTGGCCACGTTACTGTTGTTCGCAGCAAGCAGTATTCCACTTCACCAGTCTGGGAATCAGAAGATGGTTTAGAATTTTTGAACTTCGTTCCCACCATTGCAGTTGGTCCAGCTCCGCTTATGGCTTTGAAAGCGAAAGACAAAAAGGGGCAAGATGGTGGTCTGTCGCCATCAGAAGGTGTGAAGCACTTGAAGAATGGGTTATTGAACTTGAGGACATACATAACGGCGGCAGAGAGAGTGTGGTGGAGGTTGTTTTGGATTGATCAAGAGGGAATCGCCCTTATTGTGGAGAACAACATAGCTCTTGTGCTAAAACAGCCATGGAGATGGTACAATAGAGCGGAGGCAGAGGCGAACTTGCCTCCGCTCCAAGTCCCTGAAGAGGTTGTCCTCGACGAAGCATTACTCAGAGAGGTACCCCAACGCGATATGTATTTGGGGGCATATCAGAATATTGGTCGCCAACAGCAACAAATTGAAAAAATGAATGGGGATATCAAGGAGATACGGAAAGGAATGTTCATCGCTACTCCATGTGCGGAGGCGCACATACAGGCTTTTGGATTGGGAAGGTGGACAGTGGACTTTAATTGTGAGAAGCCTTCGCTTATGGTCCACTATGAATCGAGCACACCGATGCGTTTGAAGGAAATATGTTGAAGAATTTTTGTTCGGGGGACGCCTTGAGGACATGGGAAGCAGGTGGGAAAAAGAGGATTACCAAAGAACATCCAACGGTTGTTTGTTGACAAGACTATAATCTTCTATTATGGATTCAACTTGAATGGAAGGAAACACTTGTATGCTTCAGATAAGAAGGCCATTCGTGAAAAACTAAATCAGCTTCGCCCTTTTCTGCAACCAGGAGAGGACGATAGCGACCAGGAAGCTGATGACGGAGGTCCTATATTGGATGAAGGAATTGAGTCGGCGAGGTGAAATTGTCGCGGATGTTTGAAAGGGCCAAACTGCGAGAACATGCCCTTGCAAAATAGGCGAGCATGGTTGAGTAGTAGATGTTCACAATTATATAGTTCTCTATGGGACTCACCCTATTAGGGAGCAGCGCCTACTTTATTCTTGCCGCTCATTAATACGATGTTATCAATTCAAACCGTGCACAAACGGACACAGAAACGAAAGTGTCACCCACATATGCTCTTTGTCGTACTGTCCCAAGGCCTAAGGTTAATTAATATGCCCATGAACTCGGCAGTAAAATGCAGTTGTTGCTTCTTGCTATCGCGCTAACCGCGCGAGATGGGAATGGATAGAAGTTCATCTCTGTACACAGGGTGCGGGGAGTGGGTGGGCGCCGGCATGCCGGCGCCCACAGACTACGTGCCTTGTATACGACCAGCCACAATAAAATTCTGGGAAAAAACAACCGGCCTGGCTTGATGTTGCATTGGCGTGTGCGAGAATACAACCAAGGCCGTACACCTCATCCACGTTACAAATCTGCTCCATGCTCAACACTTCATGCATATCCATATATTTCCCAAACCACTCATCATGCGTGTAAAAGTTGCATATTACAAAGCATAGCAGCCCTCTGCAGCCTACATGGACTTAAATATGGGCATGTTTTGCGGCAAAATTGCATTCGCCTTCCAACAAATCCCTTTGTTTGGCCACCCCATGTCATGAACTCATGTTCAAGAACATGTGCCACCCTTTTTTCCCTCTTACTTTCAAACAAATAGTCCAAGAAGGGTTTGAGTGCCCATGTTGCCGCCGGTTATTTGTATAAAGTGGGAAAACGCCGCTTCCTGTTTATTACGACGGAAAGAACATTATGGTGTTATGAGGTGGAGAGAGAGGCCTGTCACCGTCAGTAGATCCTTCCAGACCATCATCAGCAGCGGAGAAATGACCAACGCCATCCATTGATGCATTCTCATTAAGGTCAGCATTAGTTGTTTCTTCCCCTTCCTCATGGTGAGAAGTAGCTGAAGATTCTAGGTGGGCTTCGGACTCACCATCAGAAAACGGATAATCAGCAAAAACAGCGGAAGAAGAATCAACATGTGGAGGACTAGGTGTGCTATCTTCTGAATTTTCAATTTCAGTAAACTCACGTGAAGGAGAAAAATGCAGATATGAATCGTCGAATTCTACAGTGTTAGGAGAATGTAGTTAACAAAAGGTGACACTACGGGCAAGTGTGAGTTTCCTGGTCTTAGGGTCATACAGCTTGTAGGCTTAACACCATAAACCTTCAAGAGGGGGAATATACAAACCCTCTTCGGTTGCTGGTGGACCCTCTTGACATAGATCACACCTTTCTGGAAACTATGTTTTTTTCACGTTTGTGACGTATGTCCACCCTTGTCCGATGGATCCCATGTTGGAAACAACGATTTACGCAATTCCATGTGTGCATGTAATAAACGGACGCCGGCTGGCCGGCGATAGGACCCTCGTCAAAGCAATGGTCCACAATGTAGGAAGGAAAATTAAAATTCCACCACTTGAAGACGTTTTTTTTACTGCAAACTATGCGAGTGGCCAACCTTGAGCATATACCTCTATCAGGCCACAAAACTTATCGTTAAATACCGCCGACGAAATATAAGGCGTCTACAATGGATCATTAGGATGGCTCAAGCTGCATTCGTCTCACACTGTCACATCAGTCTAAGACAACCGCTAGGTTTCTAATCGCTCTACTTCTTCGTCTTCAAATTATCGTTTTCTTCCAAGGCCTTCGTCTTCGTTCACATCACACTTGGGGTGGTCCTGTGAGGCGGTGCCACATCATCCAACGTTTGCTGCCCATCTTCCAAAAGTTCACCTGTTGTCGTCTGCAACCTCCTGGCACTCAATGAAACAACTTGTGCTTTCAGACTATCTTTTTCGCTGATACATACCTCCTTTGCCCAGAACTATGAAGGTCCTCTGCGATGCGGTTGAAATGTAAGCTCTTCCTCTGCATCTGGAAGGACCTCATAACCATGTATTCGTTGAGAAATGTACCCTGCACACCTCAAATCGCCTCAAGCGCAATGCGATTCGTCCACTGAGGACTGCAGCAAGTGTGGTGGTTCCACTGCCCGAACATGCATCAAGAACCCAGTCCCCTTCCTTTGAGAAGGTCCTTATAAGTTTCATCGAAGACCAAGTGGGCGTTGATAAGGGCATACCACAAGTTTGTCATTGGGCGGTAGACTGTTTCTTCACCACCGATGGCGTGTCCTATAGTGAGCCTCCCATTGTTGAACGTCCGTGCATAGCAACGACATAGGAGCTCTATCCTTTGTGCTTGTGTCTTTCAAACACCATCCGACGGTGATGTATTCCACAGTCTCAAACCCGCCTCTGTCATTTTGCATGTTGGTCTTATCCCATATGAAGGATACCAATCCGCCTTTCCCTGTCCATGTCCGCATGGATTCCCTGACGGTATGGGCTTCTTCAACCCTATGCATGACTATAATGCGGAACTCTTCAATTGTTGTCTTTTCCTCAAAGCTCTGAAACACTGTTCGCATCATTGCCATGTCCACCCGCTTATCCATAGGGCCAATGTCAAACCCACGAGGAACGTCCATCACTAGAAGCATGTACCCCCTCGTCCTCAGAAACCCCCGCATGTCAAGAATATTTCTTGTCTCCACCTGGTATTGCACCTGTTTGTCACTGGAAGGCACGTTAAATATGTTAAGACCTTCTTCCAGGTCCTTATCAGCCAAAGCCCTTTGCTCGTTTTCAAGACCTTTCCAGTTGTTGACTTCAAATATAAAATGGCGGAAGTCATCCGGCAGCTTCGCCAAAACCTCGACGTCCTTTAGTTGCTGCAAGTTTAAAACCAAACCACATCGTCAGTGCCCCATGGACAGAAAGAGGCGCCCTCCTAATAGAGGCCGACACCTCCACAATGGCGCCTTGATGGGGGCGGGCGGCGCCTCCACAATGGATGCCGATGAAGGGCGCGGCCCCGGCCCTCCACAATGGATGCCGATGAAGGCGGCGGTGAGCGCGCCCTCCATGTGCGTGAGGCACGGATGGGAGGCGGCGGCCCGGCTCCTCCCACCATGCCTCCCGCACATGGAGGCGCCGGCCGCCTCCACCAAGGTGTCCATTGTGGAGGCGCCGCCACAATGCCAATGACACGAACTCTTCAATAGAAATGGCTTTCTCACCTTGCCGGCAAATGCTGTTTGAAACCGTGCCAGCACACTATCTGTTGCATGATGGGGGTACTCTTCCCGCACCTCCTCGAACGATGAGCACCCAAGATGTTTCGCCATCGCCACTTGGATGATATGAAATTTCTTCCAGAGGCTGATATCATCATCCATTCCCTTGAGATCAATAAGCCCTGCAAGAACCTTTTCCGTTGCTGATATTAGTATCTGTTGCCCACATTCCCCTGACGGTATTTCTTGAAACGATTTCCAAGGCTTCGCAAGCATATCCTTCGGCTTCACATATGCAGCATCGATTTTCTTGGACTCTTCGGTGACCTTCCGTTTTCCTTTGCCTTTCTTGCTCGTTCCTACTGCGACATGTTTCTTTTGCTCCGGAAGCTCCCCGGCTTCCCACTTTGAAAAACTCTTGTCCACATTCTCCCATACTCTGCCCTCCTGCTTTGCAATACACAAGATATGAGTCCTGTTGTCCACTTTGTTCTGCTTGTACACATCGTCCTCTCGCCCCTCATCGTCGTGAATCAACCCTAGTGTGGTGACCACATGGGTACTCAGACCCCCCTCGAAAAGGAGTGTTTTTTTTTGTTTTGTGTTTAGGTTGTGAGAATCGTGTGGAGTTGGGATGTGAAGTAGGTTAGGAAATAAGAAAAGCCTACTAGAGCCTAGTAGGAGGAAGAGAGTCTAGTCCCGATCCCGGATGTAACCTTGAGGGTTGGTCGCTCGGCCGGTTAACGCGTGCTAGGCCGCAACAGGACTGCTATGACAAAGAACCGACTGGAGCCTGCTATGGTAGCAACCAAGTCGGAGTTATTTTCCGATAAATGGAAAACCTATTTGAGTGAAATCATTGGAAATACCCGAACGGAAGTAACGGGGTCCTATTTCCAATGGAAGAGACAAGGAATATTTGCAGGCGAAGGCGGCGCCACACCTCAAGCTCGGAGCACTGACGAGGAGGAAACGCGCCGCGAATCGGAGGCAGTCACGAGCGCTCGAGAGGGCCGAATCGGGTGGGATGGCGGTGGCGGAGGCGGTGTTTGAAAGAAGGAAGCCCAAAGAGGAGTCGAGGAAGAGGCCATCTCCGGTGGCGGAGGCGGCGAACGGACGGTGGAGAACGCTGGGCGCGCAATGCAAGGGGCGCGCCGAAATTCGCCCAATGGCGGGTGGGGAGTAATCGGGCCGTGTAGCTCACGGAGAAGACTAGGCGGGCGCGTGCGGCGACGGGTACCGCAAGGAGCTAAGGAGAGCAGTGGATAGGCGGGGGCCGAGGAATGCAGAAAGGGAAGTGTGCAGGCGGGCGGTGGCACGCACTGGGAGGTCGCGACAAGGGCAAGACAAAGCGCACTGTGGGTCACTCAACTGGTTGCAGGATACATCCTCAAGCCTCTGCAGGTACACCAAGCCTCACACAACCGAGGTAGGCCGGAGATCGGCTGAGCGAGGCAAAGTGTATGGCCGAGGATAAGAACGGGGTTTCAATTCGAGGGGTGCCGGTGTCAAGTCGGACACGTAAACGGCCGAAGATAGGGGTCAGAATAATAAATCGTGGTCTGACGCGCTTCCAAGTGCTGAGTGAATTGTGCAGACACCCCCATCGTGAAGTTGGAAGCCGAGCTAAGGAGAGTGTGGGGGATCCTCCACCAACAAGCCGAGCTAAGCGGAAATTTCGGATGGGAAGTCGGCCCCGAGGAGACCGACATGAACAAGGGAGAAAAGTGGGAAGTGCTGTGGTGGTGCATCGCGATAGCCGGACTCCTTACTGTAAACTCGAGCCACGTCACGGTCGGAAGCATGGCCCCTAAGAAGACCACTCCGGTGGCCATTGAGGCCATTACCAGCATCAATGGCCCAACATGGGGCAATCGGAGAGTGAAGGCGGGTCTTTGGTGGCTAAGCATCACTTGTCCTTCATGGACAAAAGTGGTGCTACAATAGCCTGTTGGTTTGGGAGTGCAGACATGAGGGAGAAGGCCACGAGGGAAGGCAACACGAGAACCAACCCCGCACTGGAATATTCAGTTGTTCCAGTGTCTATGAGAGGCTCAAGAGGAATGTGGTGGAATAATCATTGATCCTTTCGAGCCATCTCCCAAAAGTCGCAGGAGGCACAAGCCGCCATTGCTCCCACATTGTCTAGGGTGGAGAATGGCTGGGTCACCAACAAGTTAGACCCGAGCCGGATTAGCCAGTGGATCCTGTGCTCTCACTCACTAAGAAGCTAGAGCACATTCTTGACCATTTTCTTGTCTTTCTCTATGAGGTGGTGAGAGGGTCCAAGATAGATTGGGCTAGGATGTTCTATGACACAAGATGTGGAGAGGGACCACTTGACCCTACCATCACCCAGCCCCTCATTCTATCTCCCTTCTTAATCCACGTTTTGACCATGCCAAGTTGCCGGAGGGATAGAGATGGTCTCATTTTCCATGCCCGGAGGCCGGTGTTTGAAAGAAGGAAGCCCAAAGAGGAGTCGAGGAAGAGGCCATCTCCATGGGAGTGAAGATGAGAAGTCCAAGTGTCCATGAAGAGGAATGTGGCGGTTGCTAAGGTATCACCGGTTGCTAACAAAGCAACCGGAGTTGCTAAGACTCCAACAGCACCAAGAGAGGTCGGCCGAGCAACAGGGGACTCCAACCACTCCTAGAGCCACAAGAGCACGACCGGGAACTCACCGGATGTAAGGTGATAAAGGAAAGGCCGAGCAAAGACTGCTCAGGAGCGTGGGAAGCCACAGTCAACAGGAGGAATCACCAACCTTGGGCACGGCCGAGACCCCGAGAAAGTCACTACTGCTCAAGGGGTGACCTCAAGTATACCCCTAAGTGGTCGCAGGGAGAGCCGCGCCAGACAGGAAGGAGGAACCCATCCCCGAGGTTTGGGGCCTAACATCACCCTACAAGAGCCGGTCTCAAATGGCACGCACTAGGTGAGATGGAGGACCGATAGCTCTGGTCCTCTCTTTGTTAGGTTTACAGCGCAGAAACAGGGAGAGCAAAGGAGCTCCGTGGAATGAAGGTGGAGAAGGAGGTCTTGAGGGACGCCTAGGTAGCATGGAAGCGGAATTAAGGAAGGTCCGAGAAGAGTTGCAGAAGACCACTCCGGTGGCCATTGAGGCCATTACCAGTCAATGGCCCAACATGGGGCCTTTGGAGAGTGAAGGCGGGTCTTTGGTGGCTAAGCATCACTTGTCCTTCATGGACAAAAGTGGTGCTACAATAGCCCTGCGTTGGTTTGGGAGTGTCACGGGGCACATGAGGAGAAGGCCACGGGAAGGCAACACGAGAACCAACCCCGCACTGGAATATTCAGTTGTTCAGGGCATATGAGGCTGAAGAGGAATGTGGTGGAATAATCATTGATCCTTTCGAGCCATCTCCCAAAATTGCGAGGCTGCGCCATTGCTCCCACATTGTCTAGGGTGGAGAATGGGGTCACCAACAAGTTAGACCACAGGCTGGCCGGATTAGCCAAGTGGATCCTGCTCTCGGCTCACTAGAAGCTAGAGCACATTCTTGACCATTTTCTTGTCTTTCTCTATGAGGTGGTGAGAGGGTCCAAGATAGATTGGGCTAGGATGTTCTATGACACATGCGAGAGGGACCACTTGACCCTACCATCAGTCCTCGCTCTATCTCCCTTCTTAATCCACGTTTTGACCATGCCAAGTTCTTTGGAGGGATAGAGATGGTCTCGACCTTCCATGCAGGCGGTGTTTGAAAGAAGGAAGCCCAAAGAGGAGTCGGAGGAAGAGGCCATCTCCGGTGGCGGGAGTGAGGATGAGAAGTCAAGTGTCCATGAAGAGGAATGTGGCGGTTGCTAAGGTATCGCGGTTGCTAACAAGCGGAGTTGCTAAGACTCAACAGGCACCAAGAGGGGTGAGCAACAGGGGACTCCAACCACTCCTAGAGCCACAAGAGCACGACTGGGAACTCACACAGCGGAAAGGCAGGAAGGCGGCACCGTTCCGCGAGAGTGGCGGGAAGCCACAGTCAGGAGGAATCGGCCCAACCTTTGGGCAGAGTGACCGAGAAAGTCACTACTGTTCAAGGGTGACCCTCAAGTATACCGGAAGTGGTCGCGAGTCGATTCGCCCGAGATAGGAAGGAGGAACCCATCCCAGTGGGGTTTGGGGCCTAACATCACCCTACAGCTGGTCTCACTGCTATGGCACGCACTAGGGGTGAGATGGAGGACCGATAGCTCGGTCCTCTCTCTTTGTTAGGTTCTGGTGCACAGAGGCGGCTAAGGAGCTCCGTGGAATGAAGCGAAGGAGGTCTTGGAGGGCGCCTAGGTAGCATGGAAGCGGAATTAAGGAAGGTCCGAGAAGAGTTGCGTGGAAGACCAAGGATCGAAACCCTCATGGTTCACCTCCTGACGCACAAAGCACCATAGGGGAGCCGCACGTCATCTCGATGCGCAAGTTCAGCCGAAACTGGATACTACCGGGCCAAGAAGGAGAGGGACGAGGCAAGGAAAGGTTGGAAAGAGGCCAAGAGGGCTGTGATTGCAAGGAGAGCCACCGTGGAAGATGCGGAGCCTCCATGGAAGAATCTGTCGAGTTAGCACACCGAGGAGGTTGCTAAGCAAGCAAGCCGCTAAGGAAGCAACAACTCAGACCTGTTGCTAAGGGAGCAACAGCTCCAAGACCGAGCTACAACAAGGAAGAAGGGGCAATGGAGGAGGACAACAGCTGGGGGAGCGGTAAGCACCGCCTAAGAAGTCTAACTTCCCAATGGTGCATTAGATTGAGGATGCTTATCAAGATAACCATGTGCCCGGATTCTCCTTGGGAGAGAAGATTGTCTCCGAAAGTTTATGTTGTTGTGGGCACAGGACATGGAGGTACTTGATCCATGCCTTGACGGCACGGATCCTACCTATGGGTTGGATTCTTAAGGAGGAAACTCTCACCGACCCATCCAGATTCAAGAGCTCACCGAGGAGGAGTACTGCATCATGCGGCGAGCACAAGAGAGAGAGGAGTCCAGCTGAGGAGGTAGAGATTTTATGGGAGAGATTGCCCAACCAGCCAAGAGGGAGGAGAGCAAGAGGAGAACATGGGGCTAGGCCTAGGAGGCCTGTGAGAGGTAATAGGGGTAAGTGGCCAAATAGCTAAAGGCCCATGTGTTATAGATCAAATCTTATCCTCTCTCATAGTGGATGTAATTGATAGATAGGCCTCTAGGATTGGTAGGCTAAGACCGATTGGTATTTTTTGGCAAGCGCCCAAGCCGCTTTGTAATGATCTTGGGTATAAGAGGCACTCTGATGAAATGTAAGCAATGTTGGCCTAAGTCTTGTGTTTAATGAGCACGGGGTTTGGGAGGGTTCCAGATCCAAAGGTTGTAAGCCTAGGCACCGCTCCTCCCAGGGGCCAAGAAGACTACTGTTGCCCAGATCCGTGTGCCGATCCGCAAGAGTGGTGGAAAGCAAGGAGGGAGCCTTGGTCTCCTTGGAGGGAGTCCTCAAGGTCAAGAGGAAGGGGTCGGGAAGCCGGGGAGGCTGTCCCTCCTTTACTCATTCTCTGCAGTTTGTCTAGTACTCACCTTGTGTTTAAGTTTTTCAGAGTGTCGAAGGTCGCGGGAGAGAAGAAGACAAGGCGGGGAGCCGGTGTGTGTGAAGGGAAGGTTGAAGTGAGTTGGAGGCCTGTGGGCTTGTGTTTGGAAAATGAGAGGGAAAAGTGAACTGTGAGAGAAGTGGAGAATGCTGGACATGGAGAGTTGCTGATTGGCTGTTTGAGAGGAGTAAGAAGGACTGGAGAAGTCTGTAAGTGATGTTTGTGTCAAGAAGAGAGTCGGAGTGGAGGTTGAAGATCCGTGAGTGGATGAGATGGAATGATTGGGAGGTAGTGAACAAGTATTTTGAGAGTTGGTGAAGTGTCAAGGTCTGGATGAGAACCTTGTAAGGACTGGAGAGGAGCTGAGTCGAAGTGGAGATTGAATGGGGCGTGAGGTGTGAGAACAAGGAGAGTTGAAGAGAGTTCTGGGGAAACTTGGAGAGTGTGGGGATCTTGGGTATAAGAGGCACCTCAAGGACTGTGAGAGAGCTGGAGAGGTCTGTATGGAGCTGGAAGGTGAGCTGAAAGGCTGGAGAGGCAAGGAAGTCTCAAGAAGTGCAAGAGTGAGAGGAGGGGGAGTTATGAGAGCAGTAATCCTGATTGGTGGATCTAACTTTGTGGATGAGTAAGAGAGAGAGAGAGAGAGAGAGAGGTCAGCTTATCCACTTGGATCCCGACTGGGACCCACCTATTAATAGCCGACTGATCCCAAGGTGGACCCCTCTAGAAATAGAGGTTGCTAAGTTAGCAACCGGTCTCCGCTGCCGGGTGGCATCGAGGTCAGGCGTGGCTAAGATAGCCAGTGTCCGAGTGTTGTTAGGTAGTTCGTCTCAGAATCGCTAGATGTTTTGGTGTGTCCGTGTTGGTTGGATTGGCTATGTTTTGGTTGTCTTGACACGAAATCACTCCCTTGGGAACGAATCTCAAGTCTACAACGATAAAGAGGGTAAATGTGGCCTCTTTGTGACCACTTGGTTTAGAAAATCACTCCACACCTAGCAGTTTGTACAGATTAAACTTCCATGCCATGGTCATCTGCACTCCGTCCCGTTTTGCTATAATCAATTCGTCCCTCAAATATCTGACTTGCTCAATGAAATTCATTTTCTTCCTCCTGTCAGACAACACATTGTGATCTGTTGCAAGAATACGCATCTCCTGCATTGTCAGACCACAATACACATGGGCCTCCACATACTGAAAGCGAGTCTTCCCGGGACATATATCTGCCAAGTGCTTCATTGCTGCATAAGTGTGGTTGCCTCCAAGAACCCTCCTGATGTATTTTTTTGCCCTAAACTTGTCCCAATCTAGTTTGCTCAGGTCTTCACACTCTGCAGGGTCAATCATACATAACAGAGGTAATACGCCTTCTTCGATCCTGCCCTTCGAAATCATGCGTGCTAAGTAATTTGTCCATGGTTCGTCAACCCTCCATATCTGAGCATCCGGTGTGAGGTGTGATGCTGGCCGAAGGTTCTCCAATTTTACAAGAACTGTCTCCAAAACAACCTTTTTTGAATAGGCCGATTCCCTGATGTGAGTTAGTCCCGAATAGCATGTGCTAACCGCTCCTTGTCCGTTGATACATGAACAGATGGTATGTCCTCTAGCAACTCCTGCGCCGTTTGCATGTTTTTTCCTTTTTTTCTCCCTGGTCCACTAGCCAGGTCCACGCTCTGTGAACGACTCCTCTCGCCTGATGCTTGGCCCTCTAATGCCTTCCTTTTTCCTTTGCTGCTTTTATTCCCACTCACATCCTGCATGGAGGCAAGGAGAGGAGCTGTAAACGTTCTGGATAGAACGGAGACGGCGAGAGCAGAACAAAAATGATTGAATTAATTAACAAAAGGGTCTCATATGTCTTTTATATCTAAACCTAATCACTTAACTGTTATGTCCAATGATCACATACGGTTTATAAACAATAACCCAAGCGAGTGTAGGTTAACCAATATGTGCGTATGCGTATTAATTCTAACACTCCTCTTAAACTTCACGAGCTTAAAAACGGTATCACATGGCTCTGAACTCCTCGCCACCCAATCGAACTTGAGAGCAAACGTGCCAGAGCCCTTAAGATGGCGGTCGTCCTTCCTGCCCACCGACATCATCATCCAGCTTCATCCATCCAGCCTCCCCGCCGTGCACCGCCATGTCAACAACAAGCGAGATGAGCCGCGGTCAATCATGACGGCCAAGGGAAGAGACTCGCTTCGCAGAGGCGCCACCACCAGCTAGGAAGAGCCCTAGACAAGGGCCCCTTCCGACGATCGACGAGTCACACCGCAAGCCCATAAAGCGAGGCACAAGATGGAGGGCCGATGCTGGAGAAAAAGCAATCGAGGAGGCTGCAGCCCCCGACTCGGGACGAACTTGAGAGGAGATGAGCTTGATTGGCCGCCTGCATGCTGGCGACCGGCAATCGTATCAAAGAGTCCTCCGGGTTGCTACTGCGAGTGGCGATTAAATTCACGTGAGGCTTCATCCGTCCTACGGCCTTTGATCCTCGTGTGGCTCTCACATACCGATGCAAAACATGTGCCTGTGGATGCTGTAGGAAGTAAGGGCTGGCGGTCTTTGGAGGCCGGTGAGCTAAATCAAGCTATAGGAGTATCAATCACCAATTAGAAAGCATAGGCTCCCACCCCACACCCACGGATACCTGCACTCTATTTTGCGTCCTTGAACATGTAACTCCGTTGCGTGAGTCCAAGTCCCTCCATATGCCGATAATGTCTCGATTTGGGCGGGGCCTTGGTCAACACATCTCGTTTCTCATCCGTGTGAACATAATCGAAACAAAGACGCTCCACCACATTTACGATATAATGGTGTCAGATCTCATGTGTTTAGTTCGGGCAGGAAACCTAGGGTTTGCAACAAGAGCAAGGCATATATTATCACACAAAGAGGAGTTGGCCTCATCTGCTGCTGGCCCAAGTCTGCAAGGAAAGTCCTTTCCCACTCTGCCTCTTTTGATGCATCACCAAGCTCAGAAGCCTGTGACAGGAGGGTATAGAGGCTTGCTTTTTACAACTCCAATTGATGGCTGCATTCGCAAGAAGGAAACAGTATGTCGAAAGGCTTTTCCTGCTATCACTATCGATGCCCAATCGGCATGGGTAACCTTTAAGGTGCTGCTCTGCCAACTCATTATAGATAGTCCATAACATTGGGTGCCCTTAAGGTACTAATACTCTTTTGGCGGCTACCCAATGTCACACCTGGGTTTCTGTGAATTGGGAGAGTGTGCTCACGGATGAATATCCGGAAAGTGCCACTCACAAAAGATAAGGCTTCCTATCAAGTGATGTCTCAGAGGCACATCTGCCATTTCCCTTTCTCTCACTTTGATTGTGACATTGCAGCTTGTGAGTTTAACTCCCATGGTCAAGGTGGCCGGTCGGGTCGTGCTGGTCTAGCTTAAACTTGGTCAAGATATCTTGGATGTCTTGTCTTGGTGTATCACTATCAGATGCCCAATCGGCATCAGTGAATCCCTTTAAGGTAAGCTGTTCTTGCCCACTGCATTTATAGCATAGTCCATAACATTGGGTGCCCTTAAGGTAACGGAATACTCTTTTGGCAGCTACCCAATGCGCGCGACCAGGGTTTTCCAGGAATTGGGAGAGTGTGCTCACAGAGTACTGAATATCTGGACGAGTCCAGTTACCTACAAAGATAAGGCTTCCTATCGCATGTCTGTAGGGCACATCTGCCATTTCCCTTTTCTCTGCCTCAGATTGTGGACATTGCAGGCTTGTGAGTTTAACTCCCATGGCTGAGGGTGTAGTTGCTGGTCGTGCTTGGTCTAGCTTAAACTTGGTCAAGATATCTTGGATGTACTGGTACTGGTGTATCATTAGAAGTCCCTCAGATCTCACACGAAGTAGCTGGATACCTAGGCAAAATTTCAGTTCTCCTATATCCTTCATTTCGTATTTGCTGCTCAACATGGATTTCACTTCTTCAGCTTGCTTGCCGGGCCGGGCATTGGATCACGCCATCCACGAAGGGCGAGCACCACATATCTTAGCCTCTCAGAGCTCGTAAACATAGCTTGATCGCTTGAATGATGCTAAGGAGGTAAGCGTGGATGTTCAAGTACTAGACTTCCAGGCACTCATGAGAAGGTCTAACAATGTTGCACACTTCTGGGATGATTTTTATCTATCATTCCCCTCGCCGCCTATAGTAGGTCCTCGTCTAGTGCTCCATAGAGTAGCCGTGCACACGTCCATTTGATACAATTCCAGGTTATGTTTTGCAGCTAAAGCTAGAATCATTCGATTGATTGTGATCTCAATGCGGAGAGAAGGTTTCGGATTACTAATCACCGCAGTGAAACTCTCACACAAGTCCTTGTATCCGCTATCTCACCTTTGTCATTCAACTTTAATTTGAATACCCACTTACAAGAGATGGGTTTCACGTGCAAGTCCACCAATTTCCGGTATGGTTTTGACGAGGCTATTGAACTCGTCATCAACATAAATTTCCATTGTCTTTTCGTGGCTTGAAAAAGCCTCTTTTAGCGATTTAGGTTCCAAGTCAATTGTGGTTGATGCGCATGTATAGCTTCAGCATAAGATGTGCGGAAATCGATGGACTGGTATCTAGGCTCTTTCCATTCTTCAGGAGGTGGCCTGTACCTGCTGGAACGTCTTGGAGGAGGTCATCCCATGAGTTCTTCCTCACCGTCCAAAGATCGACATCAAGAGCATCAGGTAAGCCTCCTGGATCATCAGCCTGTGCTGCATCTTCCTGGAAATTCTGATCGTGAAAGTTATCATCATTGCCAGGAACGTTTACAACATCGTCTACATCGCCTTGTGCCTGGTCAGGTCCTGCTCATGTGGGATCGGATGACGTGGATCGAGGTTGCCGGAGCCTCACTTGCTCGGGTTAGGCTCGTCACCGGAAGTCAAATTCAGATGTTTCTTCTTCCAGATTTTCTCCCTCAGCAGCTGGATTGACTCCCTCAGAGTCCAAATGGGACTGAAATCCTGGAGTAGCAGGGCGTGTAGGCTCAATGAAGGTGACAGACCTGGCCAGAACAGATGTCTGTGAGGTAGGATTGTACAATTTGTATGCCTTGGAAGTTTCACTATAACCAACAAAGATGAGGGCTTGAGCACGAGGGTCTAACTTCCGCCTCTTTTCTTCAGGTATAAGTGCAAAAGCACGGGATCCGAAGACGTGGCAAGCTTGGTTTCTGTTCCACATGGCTTCAAAAGGTGTCTTCAACGGGACGAGTGTAAATGTGAGTACATATGTAGCAAAGAACAATAGCCCCTACCCCAAGTTTTGAGGTAATCCAGTACATGCTACGTGTCATGGATAAGAGGGTTTGGTTCTTGTGCCACCATTCCGTGGATGGCGTGTATGGAAAAATCAAGCCTCAGACACCATGTTCAGAATTAAGAATTGTATTCAATATCGCCCCAATACTTGATCGAATTTCCTCGTCTAGTGCTCCATAGAGGTATGCACCGTCCATTTGATACAATTCGAGGTTATGTTTTGCTAAAGCTAGAATCATTCGATTGATTGTGATCTCACGGGGAGAAGGTTTCTTGGTAGTCTAATCCCTCGATGTGTGAAACCCACAGCGACAAGTCTAAGTGTCACAGCTATCTCCACATTCAACTTTAATTTGAATACCCACTTACAAGAGATGGGTTTCTGTCGGTGACAGTCCACCAATTTCCGGTATGGTTTTGCGAGGCTATTGAACTCGTCATCAACATAAATTTCCATTGTCTTTTGGGGCTTGAAAAAGCCTCTTTTGATTTAGGTTCCAAGTCAATTGTGGTTGATGCGCATGTATAGCTTGACATAAGATGTCTGAAATCGATGGTGTATCTAGGCTCTTTCCATTCTTGAGGTGGCATTACTGCTTTGGGCGTCTTGGAGGAGGTCATCTCTGTAGGGGTTCTTCCTCAATTTCAGTCCAATGCACATCAAGAGCATCGTAAGCCTCCGGATCATCGGCTTCTTTGCATCTTCTGGGTGATCGTGAAAGTTATCATCATTGAGGCGTTTACAACATCGTCTACATCGCCTTGTGCACAGTCGGTCCTTCATGTGGATGCGATGAGCCGATGGGGTTTGCTGGGTATCACTTGCTACTGCAGGTTGGGGAGCTGCGTCGTGCAGGAAGTCAAATTCGGATGTTTCTTCTTCGATTTTCTCCCTCGGTTGGACTCCTCGAGTCCAAATGGGTGAAATCCGGAGTAGCGGTGTAGGCTCAATGAAGGTAGCGGACACGGCAGGCAATTTATGTGAGGTAGGATTGTACAATTTGTATGCCTTGGAAGTTTCACTATAACCAACAAAGATGAGGGCTTGAGCACGAGGGTCTAACCGCCTCTTCTTGGTATAAATGCAAAAGCACGGGATCGAAGACCCGTAAGTCGACAAGCGTTTCTATTCCATGGCTTCAAAAGGTGTCTTCAGCGGAAGAGCTTGCTGAGTACATATGTGACAACAATAGCTCGGCGAAGTTTTGAGGTAATCCGGCAGAAGCATGCTACGTGTCATGGATAAGAGGGTTTGGTTCTTGCGTTCGGCCACACCATTCTTTGTGGCGTGTATGGAGCGATCAGCGCCTCATACCATGAGTTCAAAATTACGTGCCATTATCAGTCCTTAAATACTTGACTGAATTTCACGTCAGGTCTGATTTAAACCCGATCCTGAATGTGTGAAGGTATCACTCTTGAGTTGTAAAGGGTACGTCCATGTATACCGTGAGTAATCATCCGTGATACTTAGGTAATACAAAGCACCAGAGTGGTACTTGATTTTCCCCGAAGATACAGTGCGTTCGAGGACAGCCTTTGCTCAGTATGACGCCGGTGTGGAAATGGACGATCATGGCTATGATGCAAGCCTCACGGAAGGAGGTCCTTAAAACATCGAGGTAAAGGTTCCTTATGACATTCTCAGAGACATATCTACCAACAGGCCGTGCACGGATGTGTGAGGCGGGCATGCCAGACCGCTAATTTTGTGTCTGTGGATGCTAAACCCGCTACACCTTATGTGTGAAAATGTCCAGCTCGACAGAATTTTCGAATGCCTCAAGGCGTACAAGGATGGGTCGATTGAAAAGTGCATGTGTCATCTGCTGACCTTCATGTGGTAGGTCCTCTGCGCATTAGTTTGCTAAGGGGAGGAGGTTCTTTGCCATTGGCACATGTGACATCCTCGTAGGGTCAATTGATCCATCATGAAGACGAACTTGCATATCTTGTCCTTGTATTTGCAAACTGGTCTTGTTTTGTTCGCCACCCGAAGCACTTTTGATGTGGATCAAGGCGTGAATCGAGTGAAGAACTCGATTTTGTCCTTGCATATGTGTGAGGTTGGAATCAAGATACGCTCCCTCCTTTGTGCGAGCAAGAGATATGCTGAGGATCTTCACGGTGGTTTGGTGTCACCGATTGTATCTTTAATGGTGACATTCGAAGGCTCTTAGTAACGTTGAGGTTCACCAATTTCTTCTTCTTACACTCTCGGGCCCAATGACCAGCACCCGCCACACCGGTCTCTTGGAGGATGACGACCCATCGTTTGCCACTTGTCGGAGGTCGGGTTTCTAACTTGTTTTGTTAGGTCGAAAGCAGAGCTAACACCTTTTACGCTTTGTTCCTAGGTACACTAGCGAATTCAAACGGATCGCTCCTCTTATACAAAGCACCAATCACATCTTCACATGTGATTGTGCTTGCGAACCTCCAAACTCCACTAGGTTTGAGTCCATTCGTTGTGACGAAAGCTTGATAAGATGGGGGCAGGCTAGAAAGTAACCTTGCCTGCCGACTGTATCTTTCTCCGGGCCAAGAGGTAATTTGTGCTCGTAGTTGACGAAATCGGCTTGTATGTGCCGAGATCTTGTCTCCCTCCCTCATCTTCAATGTAGTCTCTCAGATGGCATGTAGACTCATCATGTTTTGACTTTTGTATGTCCTCTCCGGTGATCGCATGTAGCAGACCGTGAGATGTTCGACATCGGCACAAGGTCCACGCCCGTGCCATTGATGGCACATCTGTCTGACATCATGAAGGGAACTTGATGTCCTTGTATTTACAAAGCGGTCTTGTTTTGTTTCACCAGCACTTTTGATGTGGTGGCGTGAATCGAGAGTGAAACTGATTTTGTCCTTGCATATGTGTGAGGTTGCGCCGGAATCAAGATACGCTCCCTCCTTTTTATGCGCAGGCAAGACATACGGTGAGGATCTTCACCGGTGGTTTGGTGTCACCTGATTGTCTGTCTTTAATGGTGACATTCGCAGCGCTCTTAGTAACGTTGAGGTTCACCAATTTCTTCTTCTTACACTCTCGCCCAATGACCAGCAATTCCCAATTACAATTCAGTCTCTTGGAGGATGACCGTCGGGTTTGCCACTTCTTTGGAGTCGTGTTGCCTTGGACTTGTTTTTGTTAGGTCGAAAGCTAACACCTTTTACGCTTTGTTCCTAGGTACACTAGCGAATTCAAACGGGGCCTCCTCTTGGTACAAAGCACCAATCACATCTTCACATGTGATTGTGCTTGCGAACCTCCGGCTCCACTAGGTTTGACAGTCCATTACGTATTGTAAGCTTGATAAGATGGGGCGGGCTAGAAAGTAACCTTGCCGCCACCGTGACTCATCTTTTCGCCATCAGGTAATTTGTGCTCGTAGTTGGAAATCGGCTTGTATGTGCCGAGATCTTGTCTCCCTCCCTCATCTTCAATGTAATATGCGCACATCATATGTAGACTCATCATGTTTTGACTTTTGTATGTCCTCTCCAGCTGATCCCATATGTCAGCGGCATCTGTGAGATGTTCGACATCTGGCACAAGGTCCACGTCCAGGCCATTGATTAGGAAACCAGCAATCTTTGTGTCGAGTCCACTTGGCAATGTCATCACCGCCGCTTGTTTACTCCAAAGTGGCGAGGGAAGTTTCGTAAGTTCTATCCACAATGTTCCAGACACCTTGCGCCAACAGGATGGTCTTGATGCGAACACGCCAAACAGGATATCGGTTCCCATTAAAACGGTCTTTCTCCTTTAGCTCAGAGGTAAAGGTTGGACCAGACATTTTTATGGGTTTGGGATTCGGCTTTGGCTTGGGTCTGATGTTAAACTGACCAAATTGTTGAGCTAGTGCATCGATTTGTGCCGTGGACATGCAGATGTAACAGAACACCTGAAAGCTATGGCTTCAAGATGATTCTGGTATACCTAAATGTCCTGCAACATTCATGTTAGCTCATGCATCACGTTTTGATATCAAACTGACCAAGAGTGCGAGGGATGATGTGGGGGTAGCGGAGGAGGAGAGGATAGAGACTTATCCTAGCCTTCTCTTGCTAACCTCCTCATCAAAGTCTTCCCAAGGTTTACTTTAACACTTGGCCAAAGCGTTATGCGGGTTAGTTTAGAGAAAGGAAGGTAATGACGTTTCATTTCTTGACCTAAGCCATGTCCCGTCAGATAAAAGTAACTCTTCTAAAGAACCTATCAACGTGCAAGGGACACAATGCCGTGAAGGGGCACCAACTGTTGCGCGATCTGATCCCGATGGCCTCTGTCGTGCAGTTTCCTGTTGTCTGAAATTTCGTGTTTAGAGCCATCACCGAGGAGTAATTGGTAGGTGAATTCTCCTCGCCTCTTGGGTTTGCACAATGTTCCTCGTGTTGCAATGTGTGATCACACAATTGGCGTGATAGAAGCCACAAGATTCTTGATTATTTGTAGCTTCGGCCCGAAACCCAAGGATTTGATCACCGCTGGGGTTCCGCCTTCGATCGTCAACTCGTCTTCAAGACTTCCGGTTTGACAAACGTATGAGTCCTCTCCACACGATACGGTGTGGCCAAGGTCTGCCGCAGGTTCTGGCTAGTTTGGTGGAATTGAATTTCTATTTTTTGCCCATCACGCCGTGTTGCTGTGGTTCTAGTTTGGAAGAGAGAAGGGGCACCACCTTCGTGGCGTAGATTGTGATTCCGCCCCTTTGTTGACAACGGTTTATATACCCATCCGTGATTGATTTTTGCGCACTTTGAGCCTTAATCTCCCACTAGAATGGGTTTCCAAAACGCCTAAGGTACCGGTAGTCGCCTGTGATATAGGTCTAGCACTCATCCGATGGTACAAAGGAATTGAGACTTGTCGCCCACGACGATCTCTCCTGCTTGTGCCTTCTGATTACGTATTCCTGCACGCGCCTAGGCATTTGCATGGAAGTTGCCGGGATGCGCAGGGCCTGACACCATGTAAACGCTCGATAGAACGAGACCAGAGGGTAACAAAATGATTGAATTGATTAACAAAAGGGTCTCATATGTCTTTTATATCTAAACCTAATCACAACCAAGTTAAGGTCCAATGATCACATACCAAGCTAAACAATAACCTAAGCTAGTGAAGAACCAATATGTAATGTATGACCCTCTTGTGACTGCCGGGTTCCCCTTCTTCCTCATCGACACCATCCGATGTTGGCCTGGCGAGGGTGCTCCCGAATGACCACAGGGAGCCCCAGCCGTCGGCTGCCCCCAGTGCCCCGGTTTGGGAAACGAACAAAATGACTGATCGTATCACCAAACCGAGTTCCCTGTCCCGAAGGGTGCCGGCCGGGCCCGCCCACTCCATCGGGTCTACTCACCGCCTGAAGGAAACACCGGCATCCCTAAGGTCTCCACGATCACAAGATCCGCACCGCCTCAAGATCTCATTGATCATCATTGCTCCTTAAATATGGTAGTAATAGGTGCATCGCTCATCTTCCTGGTGAAGCTCATCCTCAACTATCCGAGCTAAAATGTTCAACTCGCAGACCTTGGCCTCGAGGGCTTTTGTAGCCAACAGGGTGGTTGTGGACTACACGGACTTCCCGGCTAGGTTAGGGTAGGATTTTGTTTTTTGGAGCGAAGGATAAAAAATGAGGCGAAAAAGGGGAAAAGCATGTTAGCACCCCACCAAGACTCGGAGTATACTCCCGGACCGAGTGAGGAACGATCTAGGCCTACGATGGCAAAGCACAAGGTAATGGATAAGTCCGACCCACCTGTGACCAGCAGTGATAAGTACGCCTGTGGAAAGTAACTTAGAAGTTGGGCCGAAGGACTGACTAGGCGACGCCACGTGACGACCGAGTGGAGGATGCTGCATGGGTCGACTGTAACCTTGCTGAGGTCAATAGTGTATTCACGCCACGACGCGCGCCAGAGGGGCCAGGCACGCCACAGAAGGCCGTGCACGGCACAGAGGGGCCGAAAGCCATGCATCGGGCTACGGACAGTGAAGAGGCGCCTCCGCCTGGCATTCCCAAGGCGTGGTCGCGGAAGAAGGCTGCTCACAGCCGAGACACTCGCGATCCTTGCGCCCGCAACCGGCTCCGGGTATCTGGGACACCGACGCGGGGCTCACCGCTGAGGTCGGAGTGAACGCGCGAAGAAGGCGAACGTGCTGCCAGCCTCCGGCTGCTGCCAGAACCAAGGGAGGAGAAGGCGATGGCACCCAAAAGCCCGCTGGAAGTTTGGGAGCCATGGAACCTTGTGGAGCGCAACATTGTGACCCGCGCTATCCTGACTTTGGGCCTGCCCGTGAAGCGGAGAATTGGTGCAGGAGTGGCATTTGGATGTGTTCCGATGGTCTGACATTTGATAGTGTCACCGGGTCCGGAGTTTGCCCGAAGATGTCAAGGGCGGTCAATAAAGGAGGTGCGGTCCAAGAACCTCCGGAGGACCCAAGGCGATGGACCTTGAGGTCCCGAGGCGCCTACAACCGCCCCAAGGAGGAAGAGGGGAGGGTTTCCTAATTAAGTTTTGGTAATTAATTTTGATTACATTAAATTCTGCTTAAATGTAACTTAAGCCAGTTTTAATTGTTTTCTTAGTTAGTGGATAGCTTTCAAGTTAGTGAGAGCTAACTAGCCTTTTAGTCTCATTTTGAAGCGATTCTTCACACCTAGTTCATAGTGAGTGGGAGTGATGAAATATGACCTATTTAGGGCACTCTTCACTAGGGCACCTAAGGCTATTAATTAATTTAGTTCTTAGGGCTTTAGGTAGTTTAATGAGTAGTTAGTTGTTACAACCACTTAGAGGTTAGAACTACTTATGGTTACAACCACCTTATGGTTATAACCACCTAGCCTATATAAAGGCTTTGTACTTTCTATTATAATCAATGCATACAACTTTTTGTGCAAAGCTTTCTACTATCGCTATGTTTTGCTACCTAGGCGGCTATGATTCTCATCACATACATACAGATGGAATTGCTGACCGTTGACGTCGACAATCAAGCCCCTCAGGAGAACACAAAGCATATGACTCGGACACACAAGAACTACCAAGCTAGAATGCTTTGGTAGGGTCAAACAGAGCTTGAAGCTCCGCGATGAGCAAGGGGACTCCGTCCGTCCATTCTTGAATGCCCTTCCAGTTAATGGCCGCTATTTGTAAGTGAGTCCTTTTCTAAAGTTGGCCCTACTTTAAACTCGGGATGCCTCGATCCTATGCACCGTTGGCTCAAGAGGCGTTGTTCAGAGGTCCCTTGCTATCGAGAATAGAAGCTTCATTCACACCACACAAAACATCCCCTTGTTATTTCGTTCTTATCCTTGCACATTGGCTCCCAGGTGCCTGGGCTCCCACACGATAAGAAGGGCAAGGATGATTCTGCACACACGACTCCATGATCCACACTTCCAC